>JBAMNC010000244.1:1200000-1852503 GCA_037902135.1 Cetoscarus ocellatus | reverse complement strand
TGTCTCTCTTTTAGTGTTTCCAGAGCAGCTGACCGTAAACATCAACCAAGGAAACGATCGTCCTGCAGACTCCTCAGCCAGCGGCCCAGCGATGAGGAGCGCCCCCGCACCGACCTGCACAGAAGACGTTTGCTCTCAACTGCCTCTTCTGTGCTGGTGGGCTGGAGACGCTCCTCACACGTCATCAGGAAGCCTTTGTTACCTCTTTGTTTCAATGCTCAGAAGAAAAACCATCAAGAACAAGAAACTCAACTCAATTAACTGCAGAAGGTAATAAATTGTTGAACAGCTCAGAGTATTTTGTTTGTTGTTCCCAATTATCTCTGAAGCTTGTCATTAAAAAAGATGAAGGGAAAGGTTTTTTGTAATGCATATAAAAATATATTTTATATATTATCTATTTTATATGTTATATTTTGAGAATATATTAGTATATTTAAAATATGTTATATATGATATTTATTTTGCATTTATATATGTTTTTGTTTATATCTGTCTTTTTTATTTTTCTCTGTACTTTTACAAAATGCTATTGAAATCTTAATTTCCTTGAGGGAGTTTCCCAATGGGATTATAAAACTTCTATCAAATTCTATAACTTAGCTTGTGGAATTCAATTGTTTTCTGTTCTAAAAGGCCTGTAGTGCTTTGTGTAATCACAATAATGATACTTGAGTCAGGACGGACAAGAAAAGACCTAATCTTCAGCCATAATCAGCAAACATTTATTTAGTAAAAACATCAGTGAGTTAATGTAGACAAACTTTGATTCATACAATTTAATCTCTAAAAATCAAAATTTGTCATTTATGAACAGGACTAAAATTGGTGACAGGATCAAATGCAGTGACAGAGAAAATCAATATGACATGGTACAAATGTACCATGATGTTTTGGACATATGATGTATGTTATTTTAGAATGTAATGGGCATCAACTATAATATACTGCATTTTTACACTAGTTAAAAGGCTTAAAGGGTTTAATCAGTTTCAGAAAAAGGCTGGTACACAGTAGAGCAAACAGATCAGGCAAAAGTATCCAAAAAACGTGAGGTAGGAATCTAGGTCAAAAAACAAGGATATGGTAACAACAGCAAGACAAGACAGAAGAATGCTGAAACGAGACTTGGAGGTACTAGGAACTGGCAACAAGACAGGGGAAGACATGAGGTTAAATATATGAGGTGATTGGGGGTGATGAGACAGCTGGGGAGGAACAATCAGGGAAAACGTACGGGAAACAAAGAAAGACAAGTGAATTTTCAAAATAAAACAGGAAGTACAAGTCAAACATGAAACATGAAAACGCAAAAGGGAACTTCAATAGAACAGGATCATGACAGTAGACAATCAGCAATATCTGGACTTTGGTTCAAAGCCATTCAACTTTCTAACTATTTCTTGCAAATGAAACAAATATTAAAATCATTTTAGGATACATTCAATGTGGGCAAAACATACTGTGCTTCTTTGAAGTGGAAGTTAAATATAGGAAGAATTTAGTCTGACTTATTCATTTCAGTAATAAGGCAAGATCTGTAAAATGACATTTGAATATGAAAAAGACATGTTAAGTTGCCTTTTAAACATAATAATGTAATCTTACTATGGTTAATATTTTGAAATTTAAACCAAAATGTTTAAATTACTGCTGGTATATATTAATCTACAGTTATTGTCTTGTTGAAAATGGTGATAAACCTGTTAAAACAAAAAAAAGGTTACAAAATTGTCGTGGAATGTGAATGGTAACAATTTAAATTATTCCCAATATCTGTAAAGGTATTTTATTGTTTATAAATCGAGAAAATCTGTAAGAATACAGAATACTTTCTGTAAAATTACATTAATTAAAGTGCACTTTCTGTAAATTAATATACTTAAGGCTGTCATTACCTCTAAAAAAAATCATAAAATCACCTTAACCACACATGCTTAATGACCTGCAATTTTATGGAAAACACTTAAGATTTGTGTAATTTTACATGCATTTCTTCATATTATTAACAAGAAAGATCTGTAAATCTACATCACATTTTATGCAAAATTACTTTTGAATATGACTGAAATGTCTTAAATTACCTTTAAAACACTCGAGAATAATGTAATATTATATAATTGGTAATTACCAGTAAGTCTAAAGATAAATATTGAAATTACTGCTAGTGTCTGTCAATTTACACTTATTGCACTGTCTAAAGAATAATTATGGTCAACACGTAAAAACATACAGAAAATTGTACGTAAAATGACAGTTAAAAATGTACAGATACAACAAATTGTCATTAAAAAACAGGATATTAATGTAATCTTGAATTACAGTTGATTAAGCGTAATTTTAAACATAAAAGCTAAAACCACTGAAAATATCTGTAAAACTACTAGCATTTCATCGTTTTATTGGAAAACAGGAAAAATCTGTAAAATATTACAGAACATTTCCTGTAAAATTACATTTTTTTTTACAATGTTCACAGAGAAAATGTCAGACTCATTTATTAGTTGTTGAACTGTTAAGAAAATAGAACCAGGCTCACCAGTGTGCCTGGCCAAACTTTTGGGGAACCACTTTGCACCAGAGCACTGCTAAAATCTGAAAATGTCTTTCAAATTTTATATACGTACAAATCATGAAGGTTTTGCTCAGACTACAAGCTGAATGTTTGGAAGATTCCTAGCTGAAATTCCCCCATTAAAATCAACAGAATATAAAAATACAATGGTATATAAAATGTAAGATGGATTATTAGAGCATCAGAGTGGACACTGAATAGTTTATCTGTTTATTTACATATTATATAATAATATATAGGAATATATTCAAATAAAGGCCCACAGTTTATTTAACAAATTGGGATATTCACCAAATACAGTTGTGCCGTTTTCCAAAACACTCTTAAATTTGTGGTTATAAAGTGAGATTCTGTCAAAAAAAAATGAGAAAACAAGGTTTAAACCTAAAAATGTTCGTTTATGAGTCTGAATAAAAACAAAAAAACCAAAAGCGCCTCACAAAATAGAGCATCAGTTTGTCCTGTGCTGCTCTCTGAAAACATCTGTAGAGACTGTGAAATGTTTGCAGAAATAAAAACTAAAGACTTAAAACCAGGCTTCACTCATGGCCTGCACCTGCACGTACGCACGCACGCACGCGCGTCACGAGTCGTCATGGAAACGACCACGGGGTATATAAGGCCGTGGAACCCCGAGTTCTCCCCCCTTGCACTTGAGCTTTGACGCTGACCTGCAACACTTTGCTGCGAGCTAGCTAACTTTTGGAAAGCGCTCAGGAGAAGTTGGTGAAAACCCTCTACAGACATTTTGGATCGACGATTTCATCGAGTGGACAGCTGACCAGACCGGAAATGACCATCATCAGAGACCCTGTGCCGACAGCCGGCGGTTACCCGATGGTCAACGAAGGTAAGACAAGTTTTTCTGCAGTGTAATGAAGTAGTTCACTCATACATTTATACCATAGAACTGCTTTTATGAATGACTTTGTTAAACTTTCAAAGGCTCAACAGCTTAGAAATCAGTCAAACTTGAACTTTTTAGGCCGTTTCAACCATCTGATGTGTGAAGTTAAAAACTCAAGCGGGATTGTGTGAAACAGTTTTTCCCTGAACTTTTTTCAGTGTAAAGTAATTTTTTTGAAGCCATAGTCTTTAAAAGTGGCGGGAAATAGCTGGAGAGAATTTTCTGTAAAGTATTGATTTGAAAACACATTTATTTTGACTCCAGCACATCAAATGATCCTGAATTTGCACTATTATGGGACAAAGATGGCGTCTGGAAGAATTCCGAAAAATGCTCAAATGTTTATTTCTGTCACCATGGAGACGATGGAACTATTAGATTTAAGCAGGTGAAGGTTCCTCTGTATAGTAAGAGCTATCCATCTGGACTGGTTTGTTTAGACTGTTCAAACTGACTTTAGCTGATTAGTAAACAGCTTTTTACATAAGTTTTAATATTGATCAGTGAACCAATGAGCAGATATTTACAAATGAATAAGAGTAGCCATAGATCATAGCTGTTGAACACATGTAAAAAAAAAAAGGAAAAAAAGAAAAGAAAAAAAAAGAAAATGTGGCCTAAATTCATTGTTTTCATAATAATCACAAGTATGATATTAGTTCATGTTGTTACTCTTCATTCTCAAGCTTCATGTCATTTCACTTTATTATAAAAGGAAGATCAAACGAAGTTTATACCTTAAAAAATCGATTTTTTCAGAAACATGTTACTCAAGAGGGTCAAACTGTAAAGTTTAATTGGCATTAACAACCAGTACTCTTGATGTCTGTGATATATCTTGGTCAAAATACGATTTCTCACCTCATTGTTGTTTATTTAGTTCCACATATTTCATCAAACAATCACATAAAAACTCTTAAATCTGTGCTCAGAATCAAACAAACTAGACGGTAAATGTTGTTGCTGCATGTGCAAATGACAGAGTGCAGGAGTCTTTTGATTATTGTTTTAATAACATATTTCCAGCTCTGTCAAAGTGTACATACTGCATTTCTTACCAAGTGTTTTAGTTTGTGACCCGATGGAAGTAAACTGTGACTCCTGTGCTGTATTTGTGTTCAAGTTCAGCATGACAAGTTCATCACTGAGGAAAATGTGTTTTAGGAGGCAAGAATGTGTTGAGAGTTTTGCATGAAAGAGTGAATGACATTTACAAACTGTGCCAAACAAGAAAGAAGTGTTGACTGTGTTGTCAAAAGAGCCTTCACCTAAATAAATACAGATTATAAAACTGTAATAAAGGGTTTAGTAAAGGCAGAGGTCCTTTTTTGTTCATTTCAATAAAAAATCCAACATCTGGTCAAACAGTAAACAGGCCTTTTTGTGTTACAGTAAAAGTTTGTCACTCTTTTCTTTTTCACTTCTTTGTTGTTTATGTAGTTACACGTATTCAGTGTCACAGGAGAAATGTTAATTGTTGGTATTGTGCACTCAAACATTTTGTTTTTCCCTGCAGACGGTGGATTCTTCATAGTTGAACACCCTGCAGGAGATGGCGTTCCTGAGGTTCCTGTTTGGCATGAAGGGAACCAGAACCTCCCCGTCTTCATCCCTGTCCAGGTGATGGTAGGTGAGTATGGAGGTGAGTATGGAAATGCTTTTGCTGGTGCAGATGAAGACATTCCCCCTGTTTTTGGCCTTGATGATGACGACGTCCAACACATCATGGACCTCTCTGATTGGGATGAGGACGATGACAACGGTGGATACTTCATAGTTGAACACCCTGCAGGAGATGGCGTTCCTGTTTGGCATGAATGGAACCAGAACCTCCCCGTCTTCATCCCTGTCCAGGTGATGGTAGGTGAGTATGGAGGTGAGTATGGAAATGCTTTTGTTGGTGGAGATGAAGACATTCCTCCTGTTTTTGGCCTTGATGATGACGACGTCCAACACATCATGGACCTCTCTGATTGGGTTGAGGACGATGACAACGGTGGATTCTTCACAGTTGAACACCCTGCAGGAGATGGCGTTCCTGAGGTTCCTGTTTGGCATGAAGGGAACCAGAACGTCCCTGTCTTCATCCCTGTCCAGGTGATGGTAGGTAGGTATGGAAATGCTTTTGCTGGTGCAGATGAAGACATTCCTCCTGTTTTTGGCCTTGATGATGACGTCGAACACATCATGGACGTCTCTGATTGGGTTGAGGACGAAGACAACAACGCGGACGACAGCAGTGTCTGGAGTGACAGGACTGATCTGAGTTTAGACTTTGCATACGGGTCCGTGTCTGAGGAGGAGGAGGAGGAAGATGATGAAGGTGAGGACTTCAGACGTGGCTCCCCTCTTGTCCAAGCTGGACTTCCTTCTGCAGGCCCTCTTGTCCCTACTCCTTGTCCAGCTGGACCTTCTGTCCCTGCTGACCCCCCTGTCTCTGCTGGACCTGTTGAAGACGAGCCTGCTCCGTCCACCTCAGGCCTGGGTTCCTCTACGCTCCTTTCCTCTCATAGGATACTGGCCAGCTCCTTATTATGACAGCGACTCTGACGACAGCGACTGAGACTAAAAAAGAGGAGCCGTCTGACATGTTTGGTCCAAACTTTGTGACCAGGAGGACTGATAAAGCCCCAGGTCACCGCACTCTGCACCAGATGTTTTCACACCTTTCTGTGTTGTTATTTGTATGTATTTATGATTGTTTTTCAGATTTAAGAGGTAAGTTCAGACAGTTTTTAATTCCAATGCACTGTTTTGGTAAATTCAGACCTACTAACTCTCTTATTCAGTTGATTTTTAGGAGGTATGGATGGTTATTGCAGACAAAGGTAAGGACAAAGTCTTTTTCTTTTCTCCTTTATTTTGTTTGGACAAATGTGCTCCATTATTTATCAGCGTTAGAGCTGAACACATGTGAGCAGCCAAATGCAGTCGTTATTGTTCAGTGTCCAGTTAATTTGCTCAACCCACAGTAGCTGGTAAATTGACAGTGATTCTTTAAATTCAGCAATAAAACACAAGATTAGACTATCTGGGATAACAAAAGTTTTCATTTTATTTCATTTGATTAATTACAGGCCATTTGAAGAAAAAATGGGGCTTAACCCCTGAGTGACACACACTGACTTCCTCTTTGGAGGATACGATTTGGAGTAAAAAGTAAATCAAGACCCAAATAGGACAAAGTTTAACAGTTAAATTGAAATATAATTAATGTGTATTAAAAGAAAACATTTGTCTCATGTAGTTTCTTTAGATACTAAAAAAATACAATATAGACAGTAGAGGAAACTGTATTGTATGATGCAGTGTAACTCAAATGTTGCTGTAGCTTCGCCAAAGTGAAGTCGTCTCAGTAATAAAAAAAGTTCTTTTGAACTCACTCATCCATGGAGTGCTCTTACCTTTTTAAAGCCATATCAGGAAAAAAGGCTGTTTATTCCAAATAAACTTAAAATAACTCAGTAAATACTATCAGCTGAAAAATGCAGTTGTAACAGATGGCTGACTAAGAGAAGGGTATGATTTGAAAAAAACTTTGACAAAGTTTCCCTGCACTGTTAAACATTTATTTGATAATGCAGTTTTAATGCATCATACTTACTCTTAGTTATAGTTTAATTGATTTATTTCTTTCTGTGTCTCCATGTCAAGGAGGAGACGGACGACTCCACGTGAACTGAAGATGTTTACAGTCCAGGAGAGACGGATTGATGATGACAAGAGCAGCTGGAAGCGGTGGTCACCTTTCCTTCTGTAAAAGGAAAGGTGACCACCACAATGTAAGTACCTCCTCATTAAGGGGTTCAACAGTTACAATAGTTTTTATCTTTATTGTAGGTTTAATTCATCTATTTGGACAATACATTTAACACTGTGTGTCTGTGCGGTCTTAAAAAGTCATTTAAAGCTGAGAAATCAATGAAGCCAAAGACTGAGGCCTTAAGGAGGGATCAAGTGTTGAAGGCAAAATGAGAAACTATGAAATATCATGGGTCGTTTCCTGTTTGTATTTTTCAAAATGACAGAAGCTTCAACTTTTCTAAGTTTGGGTTTTGTGTTTAACTTTGATCAAAACAATTTGAGTCAGTTTGACTTAACATGCTTTCGGCCCCTTTGTTAAATTGTCCATACTATGGAAGCTAACAGTAGATAACGGCTAAAGTTTATTGAAAATTCTGGAAACCTCGCTTGTCTTTTGAGAATAGATAAAAGTTTAAACTTTGTGTAGCTATACTTTGACATTTACAAACACTTTTAGCCAAATGTATGTTTACAGGAGTCACAGTTCAGGTTCAATCTGGTGGCAGAGAGCTGGAGCTTCTTAAAATGAAAATGTTTCAGTTTTATTGTTTTGATTAAAAAAAAAAAACTTTATTTAAAATACAAAAGTGTAATGTGATGAGCTTCTCTCTGACTTTTTGTAATGCTGAGAACTTTTCTCCTCACCTATAGTACTGTTGAAAAATTCTAACTGTGTGTTTTCTAACTTCAGTTAGTTTGATCTGTCTTTGGTCAGATGCTGGGTTTGAATTCTTTTGAAAGCTTTCATTGGGTTTATTATTCAACTCATTTCTTCTCTTTGTTCCTCCTCATACATCAAAATGTCTCCTCAGTGTTGAGGAGTTATCACAAAGCGGGACTGTTGAGTTTTGTTATCTTCCAGTCAGCAATGAGCAGAGCTGTTTTACACATGTAACCAGTTAGAAATAGAAGAAGCAGTGGGGTCTTAATATGAGTGAAGAGGGTCTTGGAGGAGGTCTTAAGAAGTATATAATGCAGCTGTAGATTTTATGTCAATCCGTTTTGACAATCAGTTTGAAATTTGCAAACAAATGTAATAATATGCTTTTATTTGTCTCTCTTTTAGTGTTTCCAGAGCAGCTGACCGTAAACATCAACCAAGGAAACGATCGTCCTGCAGACTCCTCAGCCAGCGGCCCAGCGATGAGGAGCGCCCCCGCACCGACCTGCACAGAAGACGTTTGCTCTCAACTGCCTCTTCTGTGCTGGTGGGCTGGAGACGCTCCTCACACGTCATCAGGAAGCCTTTGTTACCTCTTTGTTTCAATGCTCAGAAGAAAAACCATCAAGAAAAAGAAACTCAACTCAATTAACTGCAGAAGGAAATAAATTGTTGAACAGCTCAGAGTATTTTGTTTGTTGTTCCCAATTATCTCTGAAGCTTGTCATTAAAAAAGATGAAGGGAAAGGTTTTTTGTAATGCATATAAAAATATATTTTATATATTATCTATTTTATATGTTATATTTTGAGAATATATTAGTATATTTAAAATATGTTATATATGATATTTATTTTGCATTTATATATGTTTTTGTTTATATCTGTCTTTTTTATTTTTCTCTGTACTTTTACAAAATGCTGTTGAAATCTTAATTTCCTTGAGGGAGTTTCCCAATGGGATTATAAAACTTCTATCAAATTCTATAACTTAGCTTGTGGAATTCAATTGTTTTCTGTTCTAAAAGGCCTGTAGTGCTTTGTGTAATCACAATAATGATACTTGAGTCAGGACGGACAAGAAAAGACCTAATCTTCAGCCATAATCAGCAAACATTTATTTAGTAAAAACATCAGTGAGTTAATGTAGACAAACTTTGATTCATACAATTTAATCTCTAAAAATCAAAATTTGTCATTTATGAACAGGACTAAAATTGGTGACAGGATCAAATGCAGTGACAGAGAAAATCAATATGACATGGTACAAATGTACCATGATGTTTTGGACATATGATGTATGTTATTTTAGAATGTAATGGGCATCAACTATAATATACTGCATTTTTACACTAGTTAAAAGGCTTAAAGGGTTTAATCAGTTTCAGAAAAAGGCTGGTACACAGTAGAGCAAACAGATCAGGCAAAAGTATCCAAAAAACGTGAGGTAGGAATCTAGGTCAAAAAACAAGGATATGGTAACAACAGCAAGACAAGACAGAAGAATGCTGAAACGAGACTTGGAGGTACTAGGAACTGGCAACAAGACAGGGGAAGACATGAGGTTAAATATATGAGGTGATTGGGGGTGATGAGACAGCTGGGGAGGAACAATCAGGGAAAACGTACGGGAAACAAAGAAAGACAAGTGAATTTTCAAAATAAAACAGGAAGTACAAGTCAAACATGAAACATGAAAACGCAAAAGGGAACTTCAATAGAACAGGATCATGACAGCAGACGATCAGCAATATCTGGACTTTGGTTCAAAGCCATTCAACTTTCTAACTATTTCTTGCAAATGAAACAAATGTTAAAATCATTTTAGGATACATTCAATGTGGGCAAAACATACTGTGCTTCTTTGAAGTGGAAGTTAAATATAGGAAGAATTTACTCTTACGTATTCATTTCAGTAATAAGGCAAGATCTGTAAAATGACATTTGAATATGAAAAAGACATGTTAAGTTGCCTTTTAAACATAATAATGTAATCTTACTATGGTTAATATTTTGAAATTTAAACCAAAATGTTTAAATTACTGCTGGTATATATTAATCTACAGTTATTGTCTTGTTGAAAATGGTGATAAACCTGTAAAAAGAAAAAAAAGTTACAAAATTGTAGTGGAATGTGAATGGTAACAATTTAAATTATTCCCAATATCTGTAAAGGTATTTTATTGTTTATAAATCGAGAAAATCTGTAAGAATACAGAATACTCTCTGTAAAATTACATCAATTAAAATGCACTTTTTGTAAAATAATATACTTTAGGTTGTCATTATCTCTAAAAAAACATAAAATCACCTTAACCACACATGCTTAATGACCTGCAGTTTTATGGAAAACACTTCAGATTTGTGTAATTTTACATGCATTTCTTCATATTATTAACAAGAAAGATCTGTAAATCTACATCACATTTTATGCAAAATTACTTTTGAATATGACTGAAATGTCTTAAATTACCTTTAAAACACTCGAGAATAATGTAATATTATATAATTGGTAATTACCAGTAAGTCTAAAGATAAATATTGAAATTACTGCTAGTGTCTGTCAATTTACACTTATTGCACTGTCTAAAGAATAATTATGGTCAACACGTAAAAACATACAGAAAATTGTACGTAAAATGACAGTTAAAAATCTACAGATACAACAAATTGTCATTAAAAAACAGGATATTAATGTAATCTTGAATTACAGTTGATTAAGTGTAATTTTAAACATAAAAGCTAAAACCACTGAAAATATCTGTAAAACTACTAGCATTTCATCGTTTTATTGGAAAACAGGAAAAATCTGTAAAATATTACAGAACATTTCCTGTAAAATTTCATTTTTTTTACAATGTTCACAGAGAAAATGTCAGACTCATTTATTCGTTGTTGAACTGTTAAGAAAATAGAACCAGGCTCACCAGTGTGCCTGGCCAAACTTTTGGGGAACCACTTTGCACCAGAGCACTGCTAAAATCTGAAAATGTCTTTCAAATTTTATATACGTACAAATCATGAAGGTTTTGCTCAGACTACAAGCTGAATGTTTGGAAGATTCCTAGCTGAAATTCCCCCATTAAAATCAACAGAATATAAAAATACAATGGTATATAAAATGTAAGATGGATTATTAGAGCATCAGAGTGGACACTGAATAGTTTATCTGTTTATTTACATATTATATAATAATATATAGGAATATATTCAAATAAAGGCCCACAGTTTATTTAACAATTGGGATATTCACCAAATACAGTTGTGCCGTTTTCCAAAACACTCTTAAATTTGTGGTTATAAAGTGAGATTCTGTCAAAAAAATGAGAAAAAAAAGGTTTAAACCTAAAAATGTTCGTTTATGGGTCTGAATAAAAAAAAAAAAAAACCCAAAAGCGCCTCACAAAATAGAGCATCAGTTTGTCCTGTGCTGCTCTCTGAAAACATCTGTAGAGACTGTGAAATGTTTGCAGAAATAAAAACTAAAGACTTAAAACCAGGCTTCACTCATGGCCTGCACTCGCACGTACGCACGCACGCGCGTCACGAGTCGTCATGGAAACGACCACGGGGTATATAAGGCCGTGGAACCCCGAGTTCTCCCCCCTTGCACTTGAGCTTTGACGCTGACCTGCAACACCTTGCTGCTAGCTAGCTAACTTTTGGAAAGCGCTCAGGAGAAGTTGGTGAAAACCCTCTACAGACATTTTGGATCGACGATTTCATCGAGTGGACAGCTGACCAGACCGGAAATGACCATCATCAGAGACCCCGTGCCGATGGCCGGCTATTACCTGATGGTCAACGAAGGTAAGACAAGTTTTTCTGCAGTGTAATGAAGTAGTTCACTCATACATTTATTCCATAGAACTGCTTTTATGAATGACTTGTTAAACTTTCAAAGGCTCATCAGCTTAGAAATCAGTCAAACTTGAACTTTTTAGGCCGTTTCAACCATCTGATGTGTGAAGTTAAAAACTCAAGCGGGATTGTGTGAAACAGTTTTTCCCTGAACTTTTTTCAGTGTAAAGTAATTTTTTTGAAGCCATAGTCTTTAAAAGTGGCGGGAAATAGCTGGAGAGAATTTTCTGTAAAGTATTGATTTGAAAACACATTTATTTTGACTCCAGCACATCAAATGATCCTGAATTTGCACTATTATGGGACAAAGATGGCGTCTGTAAGAATTCCAAAAAATGCTCAAGTGTTTATTTCTGTCACCATGGAGACGATGGAACTATTAGATTTAAGCAGGTGAAGGTTCCTCTGTATAGTAAGAGCTATCCATCTGGACTGGTTTGTTTAGACTGTTCAAATTGACTTTAGCTGATTAGTAAACAGCTTTTTACATAAGTTTTAATATTGATCAATGAACCAATGAGCAGATATTTACAAATGAATAAGAGTAGCCATAGATCATAGCTGTTGAACACGTAAAAAAAAAAAGGAAAAAAAGAAAAGAAAAAAAAAGAAAATGAGGCCTAACATCAGTGTTTTTATAATAATCACAAGTATGATATTAGCTCATGTTGTTACTCTTCATTCTCAAGCTTCATGTCATTTCACTTTATTATAAAAGTAAGATCAAACGAAGTTTATACCTTAAAAAATCGATATTTTCAGAAACATGTCACACAAGAGGGTCAAACTTTAAAGTTTAATTGGCATTAACAACCAGTACTCTTGATGTCTGCGATATATCTTGGTCAAAATACGATTTCTCCCCTCATTGTTGTTTATTTAGTTCCACATATTCCATCAAACAATCACATAAAAACTCTTAAATCTGTGCTCAGAATCAAACAAATAAGACGGTAAATGTTGTTGCTGCATGTGCAAATGACAGAGTGCAGGAGTCTTTTGATTATTGTTTAAATAACATATTTCCAGCTCAATCAAAGTGTACATACTGCATTTCTTACCAAGTGTTTTAGTTTGTGACCCGATGGAAGTAAACTGTGACTCCTGTGCTGTATTTGTGTTCAAGTTCAGCATGACAAGTTCATCACTGAGGAAAATGTGTTTTAGGAGGCAAGAATGTGTTGAGAGTTTTGCATGAAAGAGTGAATGACATTTACAAACTGTGCCAAACAAGAGAGAAGTGTTGACTGTGTTTTCAAAAGAGCCTTCACCTAAATAAATACAGATTATAAAACTGTAATAAAGGGTTTAGTAAAGGCAGAGGTCCTTTTTTGTCCATTTCAATAAAAAATCCAACATCTGGTCAAACAGTAAACGGGCCTTTTTGTGTTACAGTAAAAGTTTGTCACTCTTTTCTTTTTTACTTCTTTGTTGTTTATGTAGTTACACGTATTCAGTGTCACAGGAGAAATGTTAATTGTTGGTATTGTGCACTCAAACATTTTGTTTTTCCCTGCAGACGGTGGATTCTTCATAGTTGAACACCCTGCAGGAGATGGCATTCCTGAGGTTCCTGTTCAGCATGAAGGGAACCAGAACCTCCCCGTCTTCATCCCTGTCCAGGTGATGGTAGGTGAGTATGGAGGTGAGTATGGAAATGCTTTTGTTGGTGGAGATGAAGACATTCCTCCTGTTTTTGGCCTTGATGATGACGACGTCCAACACATCATGGACCTCTCTGATTGGGATGAGGACGATGACAACGGTGGATACTTCATAGTTGAACACCCTGCAGGAGATGGCGTTCCTGTTTGGCATGAATGGAACCAGAACCTCCCGGTCTTCATCCCTGTCCAGGTGATGGTAGGTGAGTATGGAGGTGAGTATGGAAATGCTTTTGCTGGTGCAGATGAAGACATTCCCCCTGTTTTTGGCCTTGATGATGACGACGTCCAACACATCATGGACCTCTCTGATTGGGTTGAGGACGATGACAACGGTGGATTCTTCACAGTTGAACACCCTGCAGGAGATGGCGTTCCTGGGGTTCCTGTTTGGCATGAAGGGAACCAGAACCTCCCCGTCTTCATCCCTGTCCAGGTGATGGTAGGTGAGTATGGAGGTGAGTATGGAAATGCTTTTGTTGGTGGAGATGAAGACATTCCTCCTGTTTTTGGCCTTGATGATGACGTCGAACACATCATGGACCTCTCTGATTGGGTTGAGGACGAAGACAACAACGTGGACGACAGCAGTGTCTGGAGTGACAGGACTGATCTGAGTTTAGACTTTGCATACGGGTCCGTGTCTGAGGAGGAGGAGGAGGAAGATGATGAAGGTGAGGACTTCAGACGTGGCTCCCTTCTTGTCCAAGCTGGACTTCCTTCTGCAGGCCCTCTTGTCCCTACTCCTCGTCCAGCTGGACCTTCTGTCCCTGCTGACCCCCCTGTCTCTGCTGGACCTGTTGAAGACGAGCCTGCTCCGTCCACCTCAGGCCTGGGTTCCTCTACAAAGAGGAGCAGGGAGGAGAGCCCTGCAGCACAGCAGAGTGCAAAGAGGCAGAGGACGGACAATGGAGACGAGGATGACGAGCAGCCGTCCACCTCCTCAGGACCTTCTGTCCCTGTTGACGCCCCTGTCTCTGCTGGACCTGTTGGAGAAGAGCCTGCTCCGTCCACCTCAGGCCTGGGTTCCTCTACATAGAGGAGCAGGGAGGAGAGCCCTGCAGCACAGCAGAGTATGAAGAGGCAGAGGATGGACAATGGAGACGAGGATGACGAGCAGCCGTCCACCTCCACAGGACTCCGCTCCTTTCCTCTCATAGGATACTGGCCAGCTCCTTATTATGACAGCGACTCTGACGACAGCGACTGAGACTAAAAAAGAGGAGCCGTCTGACATGTTTGGTCCAAACTTTGTGACCAGGAGGACTGATAAAGCCCCAGGTCACCGCACTCTGCACCAGATGTTTTCACACCTTTCTGTGTTGTTATTTGTATGTATTTATGATTGTTTTTCAGATTTAAGAGGTAAGTTCAGACAGTTTTTAATTCCAATGCACTGTTTTGGTAAATTCAGACCTACTAACTCTCTTATTCAGTTGATTTTTAGGAGGTATGGATGGTTATTGCAGACAAAGGTAAGGACAAAGTCTTTTTCTTTTCTCCTTTATTTTGTTTGGACAAATGTGCTCCATTATTTATCAGCGTTAGAGCTTAACACATGTGAGCAGCCAAATGCAGTCGTTATTGTTCAGTGTCCAGTTAATTTGCTCAACCCACAGTAGCTGGTAAATTGACAGTGATTCTTTAAATTCAGCAATAAAACACAAGATTAGACTATCTGGGATAACAAAAGTTTTCATTTTATTTCATTTGATTAATTACAGGCCATTTGAAGAAAAAATGGGGCTTAACCCCTGAGTGACACACACTGACTTCCTCTATGGAGGATACGATTTGGAGTAAAAAGTAAATCAAGACCCAAATAGGACAAAGTTTAACAGTTAAATTGAAATATAATTAATGTGTATTAAAAGAAAACATTTGTCTCATGTAGTTTCCTTAGATACTAAAAAAATACAATATAGACAGTAGAGGAAACTGTACTGTATGATGCAGTGTCACTCAAATGTTGCTGTAGCTTTGCCAAAGTGAAGTCGTCTCAGTAATAAAAAAAAGTTCTTTTGAACTCACTCATCCATGAAGTGCTCTTACCTTTTTAAAGCCATATCAGGAAAAAAGGCTGTTTATTCCAAATAAACTTAAAATAACTCAGTAAATACTATCAGCTGAAAAATGCAGTTGTAACAGATGGCTGACTAAGAGAAGGGTATGATTTGAAAATACTTTGACAAAGTTTCCCTGCGCTGTTAAACATTTATTTGATAATGCAGTTTTAATGCGTCATACTTACTCTTAGTTATAGTTTAATTGATTTATTTCTTTCTGTGTCTCCATGTCAAGGAGGAGACGGACGACTCCACGTGAACTGAAGATGTTTACAGTCCAGGAGAGACGGATTGATGATGACAAGAGCAGCTGGAAGCGGTGGTCACCTTTCCTTCTGTAAAAGGAAAGGTGACCACCACAATGTAAGTACCTCCTCATTACGGGGTTCAACAGTTACAATAGTTTTTATCTTTATTGTAGGTTTAGTTCATCTATTTGAACAATACATTGGACACTGTGTGTCTGTGCGGTCTTAAAAAGTCATTTAAAGCTGAGAAATCAATGAAGCCAAAGACTGAGGCCTTAAGGAGGGATCAAGTTTTGAAGGCAAAATGAGAAACTATGAAATATCATTGGTTGTTTCCTGTTTATATTTTTCAAAATGACAGAAGCTTCAACTTTTCTAAGTTTGGGTTTTGTGTTTAACTTTGATCAAAACAATTTGAGTCAGTTTGACTTAACATGCTTTCGGCCCCTTTCTTAAATTGTCCATACTATGGAAGCTAACAGTAGATAATGGCTAAAGTTTATCGAAAATTCTGGAAACCTCGCTTGTCTTTTGAGAATAGAAAAAGGTTGAACTTTGTGTAGCTATACTTTGACATTTACAAACACTTTTAGCCAATTGTATGTTAACAGGAATCACAGTTCAGGTTCAATCTGGTGGCAGAGAGCTGGAGCTTCTTAAAATGAAAATGTTTCAGTTTTATTGTTTTGATTAAAAAAAAAGATCTTTATTTAAAATACAAAAGTGTAATGTGATGAGCTTCTCTCTGACTTTTTGTAATGCTGAGAACTTTTCTCCTCACCTATAGTACTGTTGAAAAATTCTAACTGTGTGTTTTCTAACTTCAGTTGGTTTGATCTGTCTTTGGTCAGATGCTGGGTTTGAATTCTTTTGAAAGCTTTCATTGGGTTTATTATTCAACTCATTTCTTCTCTTTGTTCCTCCTCATACATCAGAATGTCTCCTCAGTGTTGAGGAGTTATCACAAAGCGGGACTGTTGAGTTTTGTTATCTTCCAGTCAGCAATGAGCAGAGCTGTTTTACACATGTAACCAGTTAGAAATAGAAGAAGCAGTGGGGTCTTAATGTGAGTGAAGAGGGTCTTGGAGGAGGTCTTAAGAAGTATATAATGCAGCTGTAGATTTTATGTCAATCCGTTTTGACAATCAGTTTGAAATTTGCAAACAAATGTAATAATATGCTTTTATTTGTCTCTCTTTTAGTGTTTCCAGAGCAGCTGACCGTAAACATCAACCAAGGAAACGATGGTCCTGCAGCCTCCTCAGCCAGCGGCCCAGCGATGAGGAGCGCCCCCGCACCGACCTGCACAGAAGACGTTTGCTCTCAACTGCCTCTTCTGTGCTGGTGGGCTGGAGACGCTCCTCACACGTCATCAGGAAGCCTTTGTTACCTCTTTGTTTCAATGCTCAGAAGAAAAACCATCAAGAACAAGATAATCAACTCAATCACTGAAGAAGGAAATAAATTGTTGAACAGCTCAGAGTATTTTGTTTGTTGTTCCCAATTATCTCTGAAGCTTGTCATTAAAAAAGATGAAGGGAAAGGTTTTTTGTAATGCATATAAAAATATATTTTATATATTATCTATTTTATATGTTATATTTTGAGAATATATTAGTATATTTAAAATATGTTATATATGATATTTATTTTGCATTTATCTATGTTTTTGTTTGTATCTGTCTTTTTTATTTTTCTCTGTACTTTAACAAAATGCTGTTGAAATCTTAATTTCCTTGAGGGAGTTTCCCAATGGGATTATAAAAGTTCTATCAAATTCTATAACTTAGCTTGTGGAATTCAATTGTTTTCTGTTCTAAAAGGCCTGTAGTGCTTTGTGTAATCACAATAATGATACTTGAGTCAGGACGGCCAAGAAAAGACCTAATCTTCAGCCATAATCAGCAAACATTTATTTAGTAAAAACATCAGTGAGTTAATGTAGACAAACTTTGATTCATACAATTTAATCTCTAAAAATCAAAATTTGTCTTTTATGAACAGGACTAAAATTGGTGACAGGATCAAATGCAGTGACAGCGAAAATCAATATGACATGGTACAAATGTACCATGATGTTTTGGACATATGATGTATGTTATTTTAGAATGTAATGGGCATAAACTATAATATACCGCATTTTTACACCAGTTAAAAGGCTTAAAGGGTTTAATCAGTTTCAGAAAAAGGCTGGTACACAGTAGAGCAAACAGATCAGGCAAAAGTGTCCAAAAAACGTGAGGTAGGAATCTAGGTCAAAAAACAAGGATATGGTAACAATAGCAAGACAAGACAGAAGAATGCTGAAACGAGACTTGGAGGTACTAGGAACTGGCAACAAGACAGGGGAAGACATGAGGTTAAATATATGAGGTGATTGGGGGTGATGAGACAGCTGGGGAGGAACAATCAGGGAAAACGTACGGGAAACAAAGAAAGACAAGTGAATTTTCAAAATAAAACAGGAAGTACAAGTCAAACATGAAACATGAAAACGCAAAAGGGAACTTCAATAGAACAGGATCATGACAGCAGACGATCAGCAATATCTGGACTTTGGTTCAAAGCCATTCAACTTTCTAACTATTTCTTGCAAATGAAACAAATGTTAAAATTATTTTAGGATACATTCAATGTGGGCAATACATACTGTGCTTCTTTGAAGTGGAAGTTAAATATAGGAAGAATTTACTCTTACGTATTCATTTCAGTAATAAGGCAAGATCTGTAAAATGACATTTGAATATGAAAAAGACATGTTAAGTTGCCTTTAAAACATAATAATGTAATCTTACTATGGTTAATATTTTGAAATTTAAACCAAAATGTTTAAATTACTGCTGGTATATATTAATCTACAGTTATTGTCTTGTTGAAAATGGTGATAAACCTGTAAAAAGAAAAAAAAGTTACAAAATTGTAGTGGAATGTGAATGGTAACAATTAAAATTATTCCCAATATCTGTAAAGGTATTTTATTGTTTATAAATCGAGAAAATCTGTAAGAATACAGAATACTCTCGGTAAAATTACATCAATTAAAATGCACTTTTTGTAAAATAATATACTTTAGGTTGTCATTATCTCTAAAAAAACATAAAATCACCTTAACCACACATGCTTAATGACCTGCAGTTTTATGGAAAACACTTCAGATTTGTGTAATTTTACATGCATTTCTTCATATTATTAACAAGAAAGATCTGTAAATCTACATCACATTTTATGCAAAATTACTTTTGAATATGACTGAAATGTCTTAAATTACCTTTGAAACACTCGAGAATAATGTAATATTATATAATTGGTAATTACCAGTAAGTCTAAAGATAAATATTGAAATTACTGCTAGTGTCTGTCAATTTACACTTATTGCACTGTCTAAAGAATAATTATGGTCAACACGTAAAAACATACAGAAAATTGTACGTAAAATGACAGTTAAAAATCTACAGATACAACAAATTGTCATTAAAAAACAGGATATTAATGTAATCTTGAATTACAGTTGATTAAGTGTAATTTTAAACATAAAAGCTAAAACCACTGAAAATGTCTGTAAAACTACTAGCATTTCATTGTTTTATTGGAAAACAGGAAAAATCTGTAAAATATTACAGAACATTTCCTGTAAAATTTCATTTTTTTTTACAATGTTCACAGAGAAAATGTCAGACTCATTTATTAGTTGTTGACCTGTTAAGAAAATAGAACCAGGCTCACCAGTGTGCCTGGCCAAACTTTTGGGGAACCACTTTGCACCAGAGCACTGCTAAAATCTGAAAATGTCTTTCAAATTTTATATACGTACAAATCATGAAGGTTTTGCTCAGACTACAAGCTGAATGTTTGGAAGATTCCTAGCTGAAATTCCCCCATTAAAATCAACAGAATATAAAAATACAATGGTATATAAAATGTAAGATGGATTATTAGAGCATCAGAGTGGACACTGAATAGTTTATCTGTTTATTTACATATTATATAATAATATATAGGAATATATTCAAATAAAGGCCCACAGTTTATTTAACAAATTGGGATATTCACCAAATACAGTTGTGCCGTTTTCCAAAACACTCTTAAATTTGTGGTTATAAAGTGAGATTCTGTCAAAAAAAAAAAATGAGAAAACAAGGTTTAAACCTAAAAATGTTCGTTTATGAGTCTGAATAAAAACAAAAAAAACCAAAAGCGCCTCACAAAATAGAGCATCAGTTTGTCCTGTGGTGCTCTCTGAAAACATCTGTAGAGACTGTGAAATGTTTGCAGAAACAAAAACTAAAGACTTTAAACCAGGCTTCACTCATGGCCTGCACTCGCACGTACGCACGCACGCGCGTCACGAGTCGTCATGGAAACGACCACGGGGTATATAAGGCCGTGGAACCCCGAGTTCTCCCCCCTTGCACTTGAGCTTTGACGCTGACCTGCAACACTTTGCTGCGAGCTAGCTAACTTTTGGAAAGCGCTCAGGAGAAGTTGGTGAAAACCCTCTACAGACATTTTGGATCGACGATTTCATCGAGTGGACAGCTGACCAGACCGGAAATGACCATCATCAGAGACCCCGTGCCGATGGCCGGCTATTACCTGATGATCAACGAAGGTAAGACAAGTTTTTCTGCAGTGTAATGAAGTAGTTCACTCATACATTTATACCATAGAACTGCTTTTATGAATGACTTTGTTAAACTTTCAAAGGCTCATCAGCTTAGAAATCAGTCGAACTTGAACTTTTTAGGCCGTTTCAACCATCTGATGTGTGAAGTTAAAAACTCAAGCGGGATTGTGTGAAACAGTTTTTCCCTGAACTTTTTTCAGTGTAAAGTAATTTTTTTGAAGCCATAGTCTTTAAAAGTGGCGGGAAATAGCTGGAGAGAATTTTCTGTAAAGTATTGATTTGAAAACACATTTATTTTGACTTGAGCACATCAAATGATCCTGAATTTGCACTATTATGGGACAAAGATGGCGTCTGTAAGAATTCCAAAAAATGCTCAAATGTTTATTTCTGTCACCATGGAGACGATGGAACTATTAGATTTAAGCAGGTGAAGGTTCCTCTGTATAGTAAGAGCTATCCATCTGGACTGGTTTGTTTAGACTGTTCAAATTGACTTTAGCTGATTCGTAAACAGCTTTTTACATAAGTTTTCATATTGATCAGTGAACCAATGAGCAGATATTTACAAATGAATAAGAGTAGCCACAGATCATAGCTGTTGAACACATGTAAAAAAAAAAAGGAAAAAAAGAAAAGAAAAAAAAAGAAAATGAGGCCTAACATCATTGTTTTCATAATAATCACAAGTATGATATTAGCTCATGTTGTTACTCTTCATTCTCAAGCTTCATGTCATTTCACTTTATTATAAAAGTAAGATCAAACGAAGTTTATACCTTAAAAAATCTATATTTTCAGAAGCATGTTATACAAGAGGGTCAAACTTTAAAGTTTAATTGGCATTAACAACCAGTACTCTTGATGTCTGTGATATATCTTGGTCAAAATACGATTTCTCCCCTCATTGTTGTTTATTTAGTTCCACATATTCCATCAAACAATCACATAAAAACTCTTAAATCTGTGCTCAGAATCAAACAAATTAGACGGTAAATGTTGTTGCTGCATGTGCAAATGACAGAGTGCAGGAGTCTTTTGATTATTGTTTTAATAACATATTTCCAGCTCAATCAAAGTGTACATACTGCATTTCTTACCAAGTGTTTTAGTTTGTGACCCGATGGAAGTAAACTGTGACTCCTGTGCTGTATTTGTGTTCAAGTTCAGCATGACAAGTTTATCACTGAGGAAAATGTGTTTTAGGAGGCAAGAATGTGTTGAGAGTTTTGCATGAAAGAGTGAATGACATTTACAAACTGTGCCAAACAAGAGAGAAGTGTTGACTGTGTTGTCAAAAGAGCCTTCACCTAAATAAATACAGATTATAAAACTGTAATAAAGGGTTTAGTAAAGGCAGAGGTCCTTTTTTGTCCATTTCAATAAAAAATCCAACATCTGGTCAAACAGTAAACAGGCCTTTTTGTGTTACAGTAAAAGTTTGTCACTCTTTTCTTTTTCACTTCTTTGTTGTTTATGTAGTTACACGTATTCAGTGTCACAGGAGAAATGTTAATTGTTGGTATTGTGCACTCAAACATTTTGTTTTTCCCTGCAGACGGTGGATTCTTCATAGTTGAACACCCTGCAGGAGATGGCGTTCCTGAGGTTCCTGTTTGGCATGAAGGGAACCAGAACCTCCCCGTCTTCATCCCTGTCCAGGTGATGGTAGGTGAGTATGGAGGTGAGTATGGAAATGCTTTTGTTGGTGGAGATGAAGACATTCCTCCTGTTTTTGGCCTTGATGATGACGACGTCCAACACATCACGGACCTCTCTGATTGGGATGAGGACGATGACAACGGTGGATACTTCATAGTTGAACACCCTGCAGGAGATGGCGTTCCTGTTTGGCATGAATGGAACCAGAACCTCCCCGTCTTCATCCCTGTCCAGGTGATGGTAGGTGAGTATGGAGGTGAGTATGGAAATGCTTTTGCTGGTGCAGATGAAGACATTCCCCCTGTTTTTGGCCTTGATGATGACGACGTCCAACACATCATGGACCTCTCTGATTGGGTTGAGGACGATGACAACGGTGGATTCTTCATAGTTGAACACCCTGCAGGAGATGGCGTTCCTGGGGTTCCTGTTTGGCATGAAGGGAACCAGAACCTCCCCGTCTTCATCCCTGTCCAGGTGATGGTAGGTGAGTATGGAGGTGAGTATGGAAATGCTTTTGTTGGTGGAGATGAAGACATTCCTCCTGTTTTTGGCCTTGATGATGACGTCGAACACATCATGGACCTGTCTGATTGGGTTGAGGACGAAGACAACAACGTGGACGACAGCAGTGTCTGGAGTGACAGGACTGATCTGAGTTTAGACTTTGCATACGGGTCCGTGTCTGAGGAGGAGGAGGAGGAAGATGATGAAGGTGAGGACTTCAGACGTGGCTCCCTTCTTGTCCAAGCTGGACTTCCTTCTGCAGGCCCTCTTGTCCCTACTCCTCGTCCAGCTGGACCTTCTGTCCCTGCTGACCCCCCTGTCTCTGCTGGACCTGTTGAAGACGAGCCTGCTCCGTCCACCTCAGGCCTGGGTTCCTCTACAAAGAGGAGCAGGGAGGAGAGCCCTGCAGCGCAGCAGAGTGCAAAGAGGCAGAGGACGGACAATGGAAACGAGGATGACGAGCAGCCGTCCACCTCCTCAGGACCTTCTGTCCCTGCTGACGCCCCTGTCTCTGCTGGACCTGTTGGAGAAGAGCCTGCTCCGTCCACCACAGGCCTGGGTTCCTCTACATAGAGGAGCAGGGAGGAGAGCCCTGCAGCACAGCAGAGTATGAAGAGGCAGAGGATGGACAATGGAGACGAGGATGACGAGCAGCCGTCCACCTCCACAGGACTCCGCTCCTTTCCTCTCATAGGATACTGGCCAGCTCCTTATTATGACAGCGACTCTGACGACAGCGACTGAGACTAAAAAAGAGGAGCCGTCTGACATGTTTGGTCCAAACTTTGTGACCAGGAGGACTGATAAAGCCCCAGGTCACCGCACTCTGCACCAGATGTTTTCACACCTTCTGTGTTGTTATTTGTATGTATTTATGATTGTTCTTCAGATTTAAGAGGTAAGTTCAGACAGTTTTTAATTCCAATGCACTGTTTTGGTAAATTCAGACCTACTAACTCTCTTATTCAGTTGATTTTTAGGAGGTATGGATGGTTATTGCAGACAAAGGTAAGGACAAAGTCTTTTTCTTTTCTCCTTTATTTTGTTTGGACAAATGTGCTCCATTATTTATCAGCGTTAGAGCTGAACACATGTGAGCAGCCAAATGCAGTCGTTATTGTTCAGTGTCCAGTTAATTTTTCTCAACCCACAGTAGCTGGTAAATTGACAGTGATTCTTTAAACTCAGCAATAAAACACAAGATTAGACTATCTGGGATAACAAAAGTTTTCATTTTATTTCATTTGATTAATTACAGGCCGTTTGAAGAAAGAGTGGGGCTTGACCCCTGAGTGACACACACTGACTTCTTCTATGGAGGATAAGATTTGGAGTAAAAAGTAAATCAAGACCCAAATAGGACAAAGTTTAACAGTTAAATTGAAATATAATTAATGTGTATTAAAAGAAAACATTTGTCTCATGTAGTTTCTTTAGATACTAAAAAAAATACAATATAGACAGTAGAGGAAACTGTACTGTATGATGCAGTGTAACTCAAATGTTGCTGTAGCTTAGCCAAAGTTAAGTCGTCTCAGTAATAAAAAAAAGTTCTTTTGAACTTACTCATCCATGAAGTGCTCTTACCTTTTTAAAGCCATATCAGGAAAAAAAGTCTGTTTATTCCAAATAAACTTAAAATAACTCAGTAAATACTATCAGCTGAAAAATGCAGTTGTAACAGATGGCTGACTAAGAGAAGGGTATGATTTGAAAAAACTTTGACAAAGTTTCCCTGCGCTGTTAAACATTTATTTGTTAATGCAGTTTTAATGCATCATACTTACTCTTAGTTATAGTTTAATTGATTTATTTCTTTCTGTGTCTCCATGTCAAGGAGGAGACAGACGACTCCACGTGAACTGAAGATGTTTACAGTCCAGGAGAGACGGATTGATGATGACAAGAGCAGCTGGAAGCGGTGGTCACCTTTCCTTCTGTAAAAGGAAAGGTGACCACCACAATGTAAGTACCTCCTCATTAAGGGGTTCAACAGTTACAATAGTTTTTATCTTTATTGTAGGTTTAGTTCATCTATTTGAACAATACATTGGACACTGTGTGTCTGTGCGGTCTTAAAAAGTCATTTAAAGCTAAGAAATCAATGAAGCCAAAGACTGAGGCCTTAAGGAGGGATCAAGTGTTGAAGGCAAAATGAGAAACTATGAAATATCATGGGTTGTTTCCTGTTTATATTTTTCAAAATGACAGAAGCTTCAACTTTTCTAAGTTTGGGTTTTGTGTTTAACTTTGATCAAAACAATTTGAGTCAGTTTGACTTAACATGCTTTCGGCCCCTTTCTTAAATTGTCCATACTATGGAAGCTAACAGTAGATAATGGCTAAAGTTTATTGAAAATTCTGGAAACCTCGCTTGTCTTTTGAGAATAGATAAAAGTTTAAACTTTGTGTAGCTATACTTTGACATTTACAAACACTTTTAGCCAAATGTATGTTTACAGGAGTCACAGTTCAGGTTCAATCTGGTGGCAGAGAGCTGGAGCTTCTTAAAATGAAAATGTTTCAGTTTTATTGTTTTGATTAAAAAAAAAAAACTTTATTTAAAATACAAAAGTGTAATGTGATGAGCTTCTCTCTGACTTTTTGTAATGCTGAGAACTTTTCTCCTCACCTATAGTACTGTTGAAAAATTCTAACTGTGTGTTTTCTAACTTCAGTTAGTTTGATCTGTCTTTGGTCAGATGCTGGGTTTGAATTCTTTTGAAAGCTTTCATTGGGTTTATTATTCAACTCATTTCTTCTCTTTGTTCCTCCTCATACATCAAAATGTCTCCTCAGTGTTGAGGAATTATCACAAAGCGGGACTGTTGAGTTTTGTTATCTTCCAGTCAGCAATGAGCAGAGCTGTTTTACACATGTAACCAGTTAGAAATAGAAGAAGCAGTGGGGTCTTAATGTGAGTGAAGAGGGTCTTGGAGGAGGTCTTAAGAAGTATATAATGCAGCTGTAGATTTTATGTCAATCCGTTTTGACAATCAGTTTGAAATTTGCAAACAAATGTAATAATATGCTTTTATTTGTCTTTCTTTTAGTGTTTCCAGAGCAGCTGACCGTAAACATCAACCAAGGAAACGATCGTCCTGCAGACTCCTCAGCCAGCGGCCCAGCGATGAGGAGCGCCCCCGCACCGACCTGCACAGAAGACGTTTGCTCTCAACTGCCTCTTCTGTGCTGGTGGGCTGGAGACGCTCCTCACACGTCATCAGGAAGCCTTTGTTACCTCTTTGTTTCAATGCTCAGAAGAAAAACCATCAAGAAAAAGAAACTCAACTCAATTAACTGAAGAAGGAAATAAATTGTTGAACAGCTCAGAGTATTTTGTTTGTTGTTCCCAATTATCTCTGAAGCTTGTCATTAAAAAAGATGAAGGGAAAGGTTTTTTGTAATGCATATAAAAATATATTTTATATATTATCTATTTTATATGTTATATTTTGAGAATATATTAGTATATTTAAAATATGTTATATATGATATTTATTTTGTATTTATATATGTTTTTGTTTATATCTGTCTTTTTTATTTATCTCTGTACTTTTACAAAATGCTATTGAAATCTTAATTTCCTTGAGGGAGTTTCCCAATGGGATTATAAAAGTTCTATCAAATTCTATAACTTAGCTTGTGGAATTCAATTGTTTTCTGTTCTAAAAGGCCTGTAGTGCTTTGTGTAATCACAATAATGATACTTGAGTCAGGACGGCCAAGAAAAGACCTAATCTTCAGCCATAACCAGCAAACATTTATTTAGTAAAAACATCAGTGAGTTAATGTAGACAAACTTTGATTCATACAATTTAATCTCTAAAAATCAAAATTTGTCATTTATGAACAGGACTAAAATTGGTGACAGGATCAAATGCAGTGACAGCGAAAATCAATATGACATGGTACAAATGTACCATGATGTTTTGGACATATTATGTATGTTATTTTAGAATGTAATGGGCATCAACTATAATATACCGCATTTTTACACCAGTTAAAAGGCTTAAAGGGTTTAATCAGTTTCAGAAAAAGGCTGGTACACAGTAGAGCAAACAGATCAGGCAAAAGTGTCCAAAAAACGTGAGGTAGGAATCTAGGTCAAAAAACAAGGATATGGTAACAACAGCAAGACAAGACAGAAGAATGCTGAAACGAGACTTGGAGGTACTAGGAACTGGCAACAAGACAGGGGAAGACATGAGGTTAAATACATGAGGTGATTGGGGGTGATGAGACAACTGGGGAGGAACAATCAGGGAAAACGTACGGGAAACAAAGAAAGACAAGTGAATTTTCAAAATAAAACAGGAAGTACTAGTCAAACATGAAACATGAAAACACAAAAGGAAACTTCAATAGAACAGGATCATGACAGTAGACAATCAGCAATATCTGGACTTTGGTTCAAAGCCATTAAACTTTCTAACTATTTCTTGCAAATGAAACAAATGTTAAAATCATTTTAGGATACATTCAATGTGGGCAAAACATACTGTGCTTCTTTGAAGTGGAAGTTAAATATAGGAAGAATTTAGTCTGACTTATTCATTTCAGTAATAAGGGAAGATCTGTAAATTGACATTTGAATATGAAAACAACATGTTAAGTTGCCTTTAAAACATAATAATGTAATCTTACTATGGTTAATATTTTGTCATTTAAACCAAAATGTTTAAATTACTGCTGGTATATATTAATCTACAGTTATTGTCTTGTTGAAAATGGTGATAAACCTGTAAAAAGAAAAAAAAGTTACAAAATTGTAGTGGAATGTGAATGGTAACAATTAAAATTATTCCCAATATCTGTAAAGGTATTTTATTGTTTATAAATCGAGAAAATCTGTAAGAATACAGAATACTCTCGGTAAAATTACATCAATTAAAATGCACTTTTTGTAAAATAATATACTTTAGGTTGTCATTATCTCTAAAAAAACATAAAATCACCTTAACCACACATGCTTAATGACCTGCAGTTTTATGGAAAACACTTCAGATTTGTGTAATTTTACATGCATTTCTTCATATTATTAACAAGAAAGATCTGTAAATCTACATCACATTTTATGCAAAATTACTTTTGAATATGACTGAAATGTCTTAAATTACCTTTAAAACACTCGAGAATAATGTAATATTATATAATTGGTAATTACCAGTAAGTCTAAAGATAAATATTGAAATTACTGCTAGTGTCTGTCAATTTACACTTATTGCACTGTCTAAAGAAAAATTATGGTCAACACGTAAAAACATACAGAAAATTGTACGTAAAATGACAGTTAAAAATGTACAGATACAACAAATTGTCATTAAA
This sequence comes from Cetoscarus ocellatus, assembly GCA_037902135.1. Classification (NCBI taxonomy): domain Eukaryota; kingdom Metazoa; phylum Chordata; class Actinopteri; order Labriformes; family Labridae; genus Cetoscarus; species Cetoscarus ocellatus. Next base: position 1,824,597 of record JBAMNC010000244.1, on the reverse strand, counting down.
AAACAGGATATTAATGTAATCTTGAATTACAGTTGATTAAGCATAATTTTAAACATAAAAGCTAAAACCACTGAAAATATCTGTAAAACTACTAGCATTTCATCGTTTTATTGGAAAACAGGAAAAATCTGTAAAATATTACAGAACATTTCCTGTAAAATTACATTTTTTTTACAATGTTCACAGAGAAAATGTCAGACTCATTTATTAGTTGTTGAACTGTTAAGAAAATAGAACTAGGCTCACCAGTGTGCCTGGCCAAACTTTTGGGGAACCACTTTGCACCAGAGCACTGCTAAAATCTGAAAATGTCTTTCAAATTTTATATACGTACAAATCATGAAGGTTTTGCTCAGACTACAAGCTGAATGTTTGGAAGTTTCCTAGCTGAAATTTCCCCATTAAAATCAACAGAATATAAAAATACAATGGTATATAAAATGTAAGATGGATTATTAGCGCATCAGAGTGGACACTGAATAGTTTATCTGTTTATTTACATATTATATAATAATATATAGGAATATATTCAAATAAAGGCCCACAGTTTATATAACAATTGGGATATTCACCAAATACAGTTGTGCCGTTTTCCAAAACACTCTTAAATTTGTGGTTATAAAGTGAGATTCTGTCAAAAAAAAAAAGAGAAAACAAGGTTTAAACCTAAAAATGTTCGTTTATGAGTCTGAATAAAAATTAAAAAAAAAACCAAAAGCGCCTCACAAAATAGAGCATCAGTTTGTCCTGTGCTGCTCTCTGAAAACATCTGTAGAGACGGTGAAATGTTTGCAGAAACAAAAACTAAAGACTTTAAACCAGGCTTCACTCATGGCCTGCACTCGCACGTACGCACGCACGCGCGTCACGAGTCGTCATGGAAACGACCACGGGGTATATAAGGCCGTGGAACCCCGAGTTCTCCCCCCTTGCACTTGAGCTTTGACGCTGACCTGCAACACCTTGCTGCTAGCTAGCTAACTTTTGGAAAGCGCTCAGGAGAAGTTGGTGAAAACCCTCTACAGACATTTTGGATCGACGATTTCATCGAGTGGACAGCTGACCAGACCGGAAATGACCATCATCAGAGACCCCGTGCCGATGGCCGGCTATTACCTGATGATCAACGAAGGTAAGACAAGTTTTTCTGCAGTGTAATGAAGTAGTTCACTCATACATTTATACCATAGAACTGCTTTTATGAATGACTTGTTAAACTTTCAAAGGCTCATCAGCTTAGAAATCAGTCGAACTTGAACTTTTTAGGCCGTTTCAACCATCTGATGTGTGAAGTTAAAAACTCAAGCGGGATTGTGTGAAACAGTTTTTCTCTGAACTTTTTTCAGTGTAAAGTAATTTTTTTGAAGCCATAGTCTTTAAAAGTGGCGGGAAATAGCTGGAGAGAATTTTCTGTAAAGTATTGATTTGAAAACACATTTATTTTGACTTTAACACATCAAATGATCCTGAATTTGCACTATTATGGGACAAAGGTGGCGTCTGTAAGAATTCCAAAAAATGCTCAAATGTTTATTTCTGTCACCATGGAGACGATGGAACTATTAGATTTAAGCAGGTGAAGGTTCCTCTGTATAGTAAGAGCTATCCATCTGGACTGGTTTGTTTAGACTGTTCAAATTGACTTTAGCTGATTCGTAAACAGCTTTTTACATAAGTTTTAATATTGATCAGTGAACCAATGAGCAGATATTTACAAATGAATAAGAGTAGCCACAGATCATAGCTGTTGAACACGTAAAAAAAAAGGAAAAAAAGAAAAGAAAAAAAAAGAAAATGAGGCCTAACATCAGTGTTTTTATAATAATCACAAGTATGATATTAGCTCATGTTGTTACTCTTCATTCTCAAGCTTCATGTCATTTCACTTTATTATAAAAGGAAGATCAAACGAAGTTTATTCCTTAAAAAATCTATATTTTCAGAAACATGTCACACAAGAGGGTCAAACTTTAAAGTTTAATTGGCATTAACAACCAGTACTCTTGATATCTGTGATATATCTTGGTCAAAATACGATTTCTCCCCTCATTGTTGTTTATTTAGTTCCACATATTCCATCAAACAATCACATAAAAACTCTTAAATCTGTGCTCAGAATCAAACAAATTAGACGGTAAATGTTGTTGCTGCATGTGTAAATGACAGAGTGCAGGAGTCTTTTGATTATTGTTTTAATAACATATTTCCAGCTCAATCAAAGTGTACATACTGCATTTCTTACCAAGTGTTTTAGTTTGTGACCCGATGGAAGTAAACTGTGACTCCTGTGCTGTATTTGTGTTCAAGTTCAGCATGACAAGTTTATCACTGAGGAAAATGTGTTTTAGGAGGCAAGAATGTGTTGAGAGTTTTGCATGAAAGAGTGAATGACATTTACAAACTGTGCCAAACAAGAGAGAAGTGTTGACTGTGTTTTCAAAAGAGCCTTCACCTAAATAAATACAGATTATAAAACTGTAATAAAGGGTTTAGTAAAGGCAGAGGTCCTTTTTTGTCCATTTCAATAAAAAATCCAACATCTGGTCAAACAGTAAACAGACCTTTTTGTGTTACAGTAAAAGTTTGTCACTCTTTTCTTTTTCACTTCTTTGTTGTTTATGTAGTTACACGTATTCAGTGTCACAGGAGAAATGTTAATTGTTGGTATTGTGCACTCAAACATTTTGTTTTTCCCTGCAGACGGTGGATTCTTCATAGTTGAACACCCTGCAGGAGATGGCGTTCCTGAGGTTCCTGTTTGGCATGAAGGGAACCAGAACCTCCCCGTCTTCATCCCTGTCCAGGTGATGGTAGGTGAGTATGGAGGTGAGTATGGAAATGCTTTTGTTGGTGGAGATGAAGACATTCCTCCTGTTTTTGGCCTTGATGATGACGACGTCCAACACATCACGGACCTCTCTGATTGGGATGAGGACGATGACAACGGTGGATACTTCATAGTTGAACACCCTGCAGGAGATGGCGTTCCTGTTTGGCATGAATGGAACCAGAACCTCCCCGTCTTCATCCCTGTCCAGGTGATGGTAGGTGAGTATGGAGGTGAGTATGGAAATGCTTTTGCTGGTGCAGATGAAGACATTCCTCCTGTTTTTGGCCTTGATGATGACGACGTCCAACACATCATGGACCTCTCTGATTGGGTTGAGGACGATGACAACGGTGGATTCTTCATAGTTGAACACCCTGCAGGAGATGGCGTTCCTGGGGTTCCTGTTTGGCATGAAGGGAACCAGAACCTCCCCGTCTTCATCCCTGTCCAGGTGATGGTAGGTGAGTATGGAGGTGAGTATGGAAATGCTTTTGTTGGTGGAGATGAAGACATTCCTCCTGTTTTTGGCCTTGATGATGACGTCGAACACATCATGGACCTGTCTGATTGGGTTGAGGACGAAGACAACAACGTGGACGACAGCAGTGTCTGGAGTGACAGGACTGATCTGAGTTTAGACTTTGCATACGGGTCCGTGTCTGAGGAGGAGGAGGAGGAAGATGATGAAGGTGAGGACTTCAGACGTGGCTCCCTTCTTGTCCAAGCTGGACTTCCTTCTGCAGGCCCTCTTGTCCCTACTCCTCGTCCAGCTGGACCTTCTGTCCCTGCTGACCCCCCTGTCTCTGCTGGACCTGTTGAAGACGAGCCTGCTCCGTCCACCTCAGGCCTGGGTTCCTCTACAAAGAGGAGCAGGGAGGAGAGCCCTGCAGCGCAGCAGAGTGCAAAGAGGCAGAGGACGGACAATGGAAACGAGGATGACGAGCAGCCGTCCACCTCCTCAGGACCTTCTGTCCCTGCTGACGCCCCTGTCTCTGCTGGACCTGTCGGAGAAGAGCCTGCTCCGTCCACCTCAGGCCTGGGTTCCTCTACATAGAGGAGCAGGGAGGAGAGCCCTGCAGCACAGCAGAGTGCGAAGAGGCAGAGGACGGACAATGGAGACGAGGATGACGAGCAGCCGTCCACCTCCACAGGACTCCGCTCCTTTCCTCTCATAGGATACTGGCCAGCTCCTTATTATGACAGCGACTCTGACGACAGCGACTGAGACTAAAAAAGAGGAGCCGTCTGACATGTTTGGTCCAAACTTTGTGACCAGGAGGACTGATAAAGCCCCAGGTCACCGCACTCTGCACCAGATGTTTTCACACCTTTCTGTGTTGTTATTTGTATGTATTTATGATTGTTTTTCAGATTTAAGAGGTAAGTTCAGACAGTTTTTAATTCCAATGCACTGTTTTGGTAAATTCAGACCTACTAACTCTCTTATTCAGTTGATTTTTAGGAAGTATGGATGGTTATTGCAGACAAAGGTAAGGACAAAGTCTTTTTCTTTTCTCCTTTATTTTGTTTGGACAAATGTGCTCCATTATTTATCAGCGTTAGAGCTGAACACATGTGAGCAGCCAAATGCAGTCGTTATTGTTCAGTGTCCAGTTAATTTTTCTCAACCCACAGTAGCTGGTAAATTGACAGTGATTCTTTAAACTCAGCAATAAAACACAAGATTAGACTATCTGGGATAACAAAAGTTTTCATTTTATTTCATTTGATTAATTACAGGCCATTTGAAGAAAGAATGGGGCTTGACCCCTGAGTTACACACACTGACTTCTTCTATGGAGGATAAGATTTGGAGTAAAAAGTAAATCAAGACCCAAATAGGACAAAGTTTAACAGTTAAATTGAAATATAATTAATGTGTATTAAAAGAAAACATTTGTCTCATGTAGTTTCTTTAGATACTAAAAAAATACAATATAGACAGTAGAGGAAACTGTACTGTATGATGCAGTGTAACTCAAATGTTGCTGTAGCTTAGCCAAAGTGAAGTCGTCTCAGTAATAAAAAAAAGTTCTTTTGAACTCACTCATCCATGAAGTGCTCTTACCTTTTTAAAGCCATATCAGGAAAAAAAAGGCTGTTTATTCCAAATAAACTTAAAATAACTCAGTAAATACTATCAGCTGAAAAATGCAGTTGTAACAGATGGCTGACTAAGAGAAGGGTATGATTTGAAAATACTTTGACAAAGTTTCCCTGCGCTGTTAAACATTGATTTGATAATGCAGTTTTAATGCATCATACTTACTCTTAGTTATAGTTTAATTGATTTCTTTCTTTCTGTGTCTCCATGTCAAGGAGGAGACGGACGACTCCACGTGAACTGAAGATGTTTACAGTCCAGGAGAGACGGATTGATGATGACAAGAGCAGCTGGAAGCGGTGGTCACCTTTCCTTCTGTAAAAGGAAAGGTGACCACCACAATGTAAGTACCTCCTCATTAAAGGGTTCAACAGTTACAATAGTTTTTATCTTTATTGTAGGTTTAGTTCATCTATTTGGACAATACATTGGACACTGTGTGTCTGTGCGGTCTTGAAAAGTCATTTAAAGCTGAGAAATCAATGAAGCCAAAGACTGAGGCCTTAAGGAGGGATCAAGTGTTGAAGGCAAAATGAGAAACTATGAAATATCATGGGTTGTTTCCTGTTTACATTTTTCAAAATGACAGAAGCTTCAACTTTTCTAAGTTTGGGTTTTGTGTTTAACTTTGATCAAAACAATTTGAGTCAGTTTGACTTAACATGCTTTCGGCCCCTTTGTTAAATTGTCCATACTATGGAAGCTAACAGTAGATAATGGCTAAAGTTTATTGAAAATTCTGGAAACCTCGCTTGTCTTTTGAGAATAGATAAAAGTTTGAACTTTGTGTAGCTATACTTTGACATTTACAAACACTTTTAGCCAAATGTATGTTTACAGGAGTCACAGTTCAGGTTCAATCTGGTGGCAGAGAGCTGGAGCTTCTTAAAATGAAAATGTTTCAGTTTTATTGTTTTGATAAAAAAAAACAACTTTATTTAAAATACAAAAGTGTAATGTGATGAGCTTCTCTCTGACTTTTTGTAATGCTGAGAACTTTTCTCCTCACCTATAGTACTGTTGAAAAATTCTAACTGTGTGTTTTCTAACTTCAGTTAGTTTGATCTGTCTTTGGTCAGATGCTGGGTTTGAATTCTTTTGAAAGCTTTCATTGGGTTTATTATTCAACTCATTTCTTCTCTTTGTTCCTCCTCATACATCAAAATGTCTCCTCAGTGTTGAGGAGTTATCACAAAGCGGGACTGTTGAGTTTTGTTATCTTCCAGTCAGCAATGAGCAGAGCTGTTTTACACATGTAACCAGTTAGAAATAGAAGAAGCAGTGGGGTCTTAATATGAGTGAAGAGGGTCTTGGAGGAGGTCTTAAGCAGTATATAATGCAGCTGTAGATTTTATGTCAATCCGTTTTGACAATCAGTTTGAAATTTGCAAACAAATGTAATAATATGCTTTTATTTGTCTCTCTTTTAGTGTTTCCAGAGCAGCTGACCGTAAACATCAACCAAGGAAACGATGGTCCTGCAGCCTCCTCAGCCAGCGGCCCAGCGATGAGGAGCGCCCCCGCACCGACCTGCACAGAAGACGTTTGCTCTCAACTGCCTCTTCTGTGCTGGTGGGCTGGAGACGCTCCTCACACGTCATCAGGAAGCCTTTGTTACCTCTTTGTTTCAATGCTCAGAAGAAAAACCATCAAGAAAAAGAAAATCAACTCAATTACTGAAGAAGGAAATAAACTGTGAACACAATGTTCCCTGAACTGTTGGGCTGGGCATATTGTATATGCATGACACAATAAAGAAAAACAAATCAATCAATCAGTCAATCAATCTTGCAAATGAAACAAATGTTAAAATAATTTTGGGATACATTCAATTTGGGCAATGCATACTGTGTTTCTTTTAAGAGGAAGTGAAATATAGGAAGAAGTTAGTCTGACTTATTCATTACAATAATCAGGAAAGATATGTAAAATGACATATGAATATGAAAAAGACTTGAAAGTTGCCTTTAAAACGTAAAAATGTTTTAAAGTTGCCTTTAAAACGTAAAAATGTTACCTTACTGTGGTTAATATTTTGTAATTTTAAGCGAAATTATTTAAATTATTGCTGTTATATGTTAATCTGCAGTAACTGTCTTATTGAAAATGGTGATGAACCAGTAAAAACAAAAAAAAGAAACTAAAAGAAGATACAAAATTGCAGTGGAATGTGTCCCACATAAATAGAAACATTTAAATTATTCCCAATATCTGTAAATTTACAGGTATTTTATTGTTTATAAATCACAAAAATCTATAAGAATAAATAATACTTTCTTTGAAATTACATGAATTAAAGTGCACTTTTTGTAAAATAATATACTTCAGGTTGTCATTACCTCTAAAAAAGCATAAAATCACCTTAACCACACATGCTTAATGACCTGCAATTTTATGGAAAACACTTCAGATTTGTCTAGTTTTACATTTATTTCTTCATTATCATTATCAAGAAAGATCTGTAAAATTAAATCACATTTTATGCAAAATTACATTTGACTTTAATAATAATAATAATACATTTTATTTAAAAGCGCCTTTCACGACACTTAAGGACGCTTTACAAGATTAAAACAACAACAAAATCAACAATATAGAAAAATCATAAAATCAACAATAATAAAAACCAACAGTAGCAAAGCACAACAGATAGTGACCAATATGTGTTAAATGACCTTTAAAAAAACAAGAATAACGTAATATTATTTTATCGGTAATTTCAAGTAATTCTAAAGGTGAATTTTTTAAATTACTGCTAGTGTCTGTTAATTTAGTTATTGCGCTGTCTTAGGGAAAATGCTGGTAAACCTGTAAACACAAACAGCAAATTGTATGTAAAATTACAGTAAAAGATGTACACATACAACAAATTGTCATTAATAAACAGAATATTAATGTGATCTTAACCTGTTCAGCCCCTTCTTTAAGCCTACTGCTTGAAACTCATACCCATAAAGAAAAGAGTGTATCTCTGCAACCACAAGGTCTATTTGAATAATTTTGGTGTCATAATAAAAGTAACACTTGAGAGATTTGTCCAGATGTGTAATTATCAGTATATGTGTTACTGGGACAGAGTAAATGAAGATAGAAGTCAGAGTAATTTGACAATTTCATCCTCGCCTAAAAACAAAAACATTTTTTTTTGTTGTGAATATCTCTTAGAAATGATGCTGGAGTGGCTGTGAAACTCTAAAAATGAATAATAAAATATTTTTACATCACCTCTGCAAAGGGTTATTGCTATAAAGTGATGCAGAGAAAAATTAAAGAAGTTTGATAACAATATGGTCAGTAACAGTGCATTGAGCCAAAGGTCAAAAATATATGTATTTGTCAACCAAAAGCAGACATGACTGTAGTCTTAAAGGCACAGTTCACTGCTTGTGCTGTTGTGTCGAGGAGCTTTTCTCCTGAGTCCCAGCAGACCCAAACTTGGGTCCTATGGGGCTGAAGAGGTTTCAAATTACGGTGAAGTAATTGTAAACATAAAACATAAAACTACTGAAAATATCTGTAAATCTACTAGCATTTCATTGTTTTATTGGAAAACAGGAAAAATCTGTAAAATATTACAGAACATTCCTGTAAAATCACATTTTTTTGACCATGCATTTAACATTTCATTGCTGTTCCCTACCAAATAAACAGTTTATATTGCAAGTAGTCTGCAAAACAAGATCCCTAAACAGACCAATCCTTCAGAAAATCAGAAGCATCATCAAGGCCAAACAAATCAGACACAACTTCACCTTCTGAGTAAACAGCCAGCCTGACCTGCTCACCTCGAAGCAACACTCTTCTCTGCAAAAAAATAGTTCTGAGCGTCAGCATCCCAGACTTGACGAGACTTCCAAAACAGAGTCGCGTCACTCTGTGGTGGACTAAATCCAACAGACGTACAGCAAGAAAGACACCGCAGAGGACAGAGGAATCAGCTCATGCTCTTAAAGAATTAGCACTCCATTCCATCATTATGATAAAGATGTTTCCCGCACTAGTCAGGAAAACAAGCCATTAGCTATTGTTGTTACTGGAACAAAGTCATATTGAAAGGCTGCCGAAGTTTAGGAAGTGCTTCTTGAAGACGAGGACAGAAGAAGTGGAGTGACAGAGAGAAAAATGAAGTTATTAATTTACTCTGGATTCTGCTGCCAGAGAGGAATGCTTCACAGGAAAGCTTTTTAAAATCTAAAATAGTCTGACAGAGCAGCATGACTGTCAACAAGTTTGTTGTAGCATTAACTAGGGCTGCTCGACTAGGGCAAAACTTATAATGGTGTTTATTTTGACAGATACTGAGATCATGGTAATAGAGCACTATTTCTCACTGATTTTACAACATGCAACTACTGAACCAAAATGCTTTATACACTGATTTTGAACATCAAGGAACTATAGCTGAAAATATATGTGAAAAAATAAAGTAACTTAAATACATTTTAAAAACTGATGGAAAAAAATGTAATGCATCATGTCTTGTGGGACGGTTGTATTTAATTTTGATTATTTTCATAATTATAATTCATAATTGTTTGAGGCAGTAATTGCAATTGCAATCTAAATTTGACTACTTGTCCAGCTCTACTATAAATGCCCGTATCAATGTGTTAATCCTCATGTCCCATTGGTGCTTGACTAATTTGCATGATTCAGGTTTTAGGGTTTTTCTGTATTCTCTCCTTTTATCAAAATGAAATGTATTTTGGCAGAGATCAACACCATTATGAGTCATATTGAACTATGTATAATCAAAACTAGAAGTGCTTCAACAGCACAAACATCTGCCAAGGCATTTCAAGCAAGTTTAAAGAAAAAGTTGAAACTACCTTCTCACACTGTTAAAAATCATTTTAAAAATTCCTGGATCCACATCTAGATTCAGAACATGATAAGTTCTTATCACTCCTTTCTTGTGCCATGGCCAACTTCAGCTGATAATGTCATCAAAATCCATGGACAGCTTATCGAGTCATTAACAAAAATACGGGAAAACTGCCCTCTTTCGTAATGTTAACAAATCCCTCAAGCAGTTGGAGCCACATCCATATTTGGATCACCACCAAATCTTCTCACTTCTTTCTAGTTCTGTGATCAACATTAGCTGAAAATGTTATCAAAATCTGTTGGGAATTTTTCCGAGTTATAAGCAAAAATGTAGAAAACTGCCTCCTTTAAATTGAAACAAATCTTTTAAAAGTTATTGGATGTGCATCCAGATTCAGATCACCATCAAAATCATTTCAGTTCTTCCCTGTGCTGTGACCAACATCCTGTGAAAATGTCATAAAAGTCTGCCTCTACCACGCTGTTTGTATTAGCCTGTCACCATGGCTGGTACATTGAGCAGTCCCCCATTACGAAGCAAATAGTCACATGGTATTACGGATGCCAATTTTCAGCTTAATATGATAATTATACATTTTTGTTTTTGAATTTTTAGGGGCGGCAGTATCTCAGTCCGTAAGGACTTGGTCTGGGGACCAAAAGGTGGCCAGTTCGTATCCCGACCAAACCATGTTTGGAAGTTGGTTTGGTAGCAGGAGAGGTGCCAGCTGACTTCCTGGACACTGCCGAAGTGCCCTTGGGCAAGGCACTGAACCCCAAAACTGCTCGGAAGCGCTTCTTCAGGAGCAGCAAGCCATCACTCTGACATCTCTCCATTAGTGCATGATCACAGAACCTGTTTGTGCATGTGTATTTCAGCCTATGTGTGTATAGCATGTCTCAACAACAGAGTCCCTTGAGGGATTAATAAAGTATAGTAAGTCTTCTTCTTCTTATTCTTTAAAAAAAGACAGTTACCATCCATATTGGTATGTTGCAATAACCCTACTTCTGCATTTCCCGCAACTAGCTCCAAGTGAACTCTCAAGGACCTGCAGTTTTTGGCACTTTTGTATTGGCTTCATTTTTTAGCTCCGGAGGCAGATCAGCCCACAAAAATGTCTTGGTCCCTGAAAGGACTTGTGAATGGGCCCTCCTCAAATGTGGCATAATAGTAAGAATGTTCAGGAAATGCCAGCGATCTCACAGTTAAATAGCACACTTGGGCCTGTATTCCTAAAGATTCTGAGAATCCTCTCAGAGAGCTCCTAACTTAACCTAAAAATTCTTAGCAAGGAGTCTTAGCTTAGGAGTGATTCCAGAACATTCTCAGAGAACTCTGAGCAAAGGAAAGGACAGAAACTCTTATCTTAGTGAGGAGGTGTGGTTGACCCCGTTGCTAGGTATGAGTCATCATTTCAAAAGCTGTGATTGGTTGATCCTAAAAGTGAGAAGAAAACTATACTTTTGGTGATAATGGGCAAAGGATGGACCCTCAAATCGATAAACTTAATCATAGAATCTAATCTTAAGACGACTGTGTAATTGTAAATAATATTTCACATAAAAGAAAATATCTGTTAAATGAATAGTCAGCTATACTTTAAAGTTATCCTACAAAATGAGTGAAAACTTAGGCCCACTTGCACTGTATTCACATAGTGATAGCTATATTTATTTGCTTCTATTAATCGCCATGCTGGTCATTTTTGCACTTTCAACTTTCAACATTTCAACTCAATTTGGTATTAACGAGGGTAAAATGGCTCAGTTTTCATAATCTCTGTGATTGCTGACTGGCCTATAAGAAGCAGTGTTGGTTGGCTTTCAAATCTACCACAAACCAGTGAACTGCAATGGAGAAGAAAAGAACAAGGAAACCCAACTGGACAGAGGAACAGTGTTTACTTCTGGCTCAATTGGTCAATGAGCATAAGAATATCTCTCCTGCCTCTTCCATCCGCCATTTTGTCCTCTGCTTAGGGAACTCCTAAGCGGCTTAAAAGTCCTCTTCCCTGCTCTTAACAGATCTAACCTTAGGAGCTCTCTTAAGAGCTAGGACTCTTTAGGAATAGCTTTTATCTTTACTGGGATCTACTCTTCACTTTTAGGGGAAATTCTGAGAAAAAATCACGAGTCTAAGAATTTTCTTAGAATTTGGCCACTAGGAGCAACTCTTTGCACTAAGAATCTTTAGGAAAACGGCCCCTGACGTACAGGCTGTAGTCCTGAGAAGTGGCTGTGTCATAGGGTTGCAAAATTCCATGAATTTTCAAAGTTTGAAACTTTTCATGACAATGAACAGGGATAAATAGGAACTAGAACAATTGCATTTCCTTGCAGCAAATGCGTTGAAATGCTGAGCCTGAATGCAGAAAATGTGAAATGAAATAGCTAAAAGCAGTACAAACGAGGCTGAAAATGTGACATAAAATAGTTCAAAGCAGTAAGGCAAAGCTGAAAATGTGGAACGTGGAATAAAAATGTTTAAAGTAGTGAAAGAAAGCTTAAAATGAGGAAATGTCAAATACAATTGCAGAAAGCTGCTGTAATTTTTGCCCACCCTGAAGAAGTTATAATCAATGGTTAAAACAGTTAAATTTGTAAGGCCTAAAATTACAAAGATCATAATCAGTAGCAGAAGTCTTAAATATGTTAGCAAATATGCATCATAAACAGTGGTTAAAGTGGGATTTGACAGGAAATACAGTGTTGCGGCGCAGTAGGAATAATGACGTAAATGACTGCAAAAAAACTGCATCGGCCATATTCTCAACAGAAAAATTCAGGCCAAATTAACAGGCAAAACACACACATAGCAAACTAACATAGCTAACTAACAGAGAAATACAGCAAACTAACAGCCTAACACAGAGACTTGGACAAGGACTTAAGTGAAAACCACACCGATACTGACGCACAGGTGAGTGAAACAAGACAGGTGGAACACATGAGGAGATCAACTAAGGCAGAGGAAACAGAAAGTAAAACTAACTACATAGGCTACACGAGAGGAAAATATATTTAATTTTAAATACATTTCATTTTAAGACAAACTAAACAAAATGTGACAATGCAGCAATGTAAATCATCCTCAAATCCCTGGTATAGTCTGGTTTATTCTGGTGGGTATACTCTGACATACTCTAATGGATGTTTGTCCGCTTAGGGCCTCCATACACTGAAGACATTTTTGCCACATTTTACCTGATTTATACACGTCCACTGAAAACAGCTCTGAGACCCACTTATGGGCCTCCACCCACAGGTTGAGAACCGCTGCACTAGTAGATATGCGCAGGTGGTGTGTCCCAGAGAACCCCAGCACCACACGCCTAAATCAACATCCAAGGTTGAGCCTGGACCAGTGCCTACAGGGGTACAGGAGCAGCCCGCAGAGGCTCAGAAAGAGACACAGGCTGTGGAGGAGCCAATAGAGTCTCAGCAGGACTGTGGTGAGGAGAAAGCTGTTCTTCAGATCAGCCCTCAGGACACTGATGAGGCCCCAAAGACAGCAGAATCTCCTGAGGACAAACAGGAGCCCATGTCTGGACTTGAGAGCAACATCACTGCTGTGGTGAGTGAGGGAGACAGTAATGAGGACCACAGTGATCCTGCAGCCACAGCAGCCCCTGACATGGCCCAAGTCCTCTTTGAGGAGAATTACACACTCAAGGCTCATCTGGAAGGAGCTTATTGGAACCTGCAGATGCAGGCACATATGTTTGAACAGGACAAAAACTACTTCCTTATGGAGATAAAGAAGCTTCAGGATGATCTCCATGAGGCAAAGGAGGGCCAGGAGAGCCTGAAGAAACAGCTGGAGGAGGAGAGATCCAGCCGACAGGCAGAGGGGTGTACCACCACAGCGCCATCCAGTGGAGATGCCCTGCCGAGCAAGGACAGCCAGTGCGATGACATGAAGGCCTGTTTCTTGGCAGACCTGGTCCCAGAGAACATGACCCTCAAGGCAGATCTCAGCCAGGCTGAAGCCAACCTTGAGAGGGAGAGACAGGAGACCAGCGAGATAGCAGAGGAGCTAAAAAAAGCCAAAGATGACCTCCTCCAGAAGGAGCATGAGTGGGAGAAGGACAGACTTCAGCTCCTTTTGTCCCAGATGGACGAAAGGGCCGAACATAAGACCGCCCTGGATCAGGCTAACGACACCATCAAGAACCTCAAAAAGCAGCTGGAGGAGAAAACCAGTCTGCAGGCAAAACACAAGGAGGAGGTGTCCAGCATGGAGGCCACCCTGATCCAGGCCTGGACAGACCAGCAGGAGATGAGGACCAAATGGGAGGACGAGAAGTCTGACCTCCTGGCTGAGCATAAAAAAGAGACCTCCAAGCTACAGGAGGAACTGGCCAAGGCCAAAAAGGACAGCCAGTGGGATGACAACAAGGCCCGTTTCCTGTCTGACCTGGTCACAGAGAACATAACCCTCAAGGCAGATCTCAACCAGGCCAAAGAGGACCTTAACAACAGGACTCAGCTGTGGGAAGAGGAGAAGTCCAGTTTCATAGCTGAGTCCTGCAGGTTTGAAGGAGATCTGAAGCAGGCCAAAGCCGACCTTGTGAGGGAGAGACAGCAGCAGACAGAGAAATCACTCACGCTCCAGAAGCAGAAGGACACAATCAGCCAGATGACCGAAGAGCTGAAAAAAGCCAAAGATGCCCATTTCATGGATAAGTGTGAGTGGCAGAAGGACAGAGTTCGGGTTAAAACCTCAAACGAGACTATCAACAACCTAAAAAAGCAGCAGCAGAAGGAGAAAAACCGTCTGTGGGCAGAACACAAGTAGAAGATGTCCAGCATGGAGGCCACTCTGAGCCAGGCTTTGTCAGACCAGCAGGAGATGAAGACCAAATGGGAGGACAAGAAGTCTGACCCCCTGGCTGAGCTTAAAAAAGAGACCACTGAGCTGCAGGAGGAGCTGACCAAGGCCAAAAAGGACCTGGTCAGTCAGAAAAGCCAGTGGGAGGAGGAGAAAACTGCACTGCTTGAGGAGAGCTCCAACATGAAGGTCACCCTGAAGCAGGCTGAGAAGGAGCTGAAGAAACAGCAGCAGGAGAGGGCCGAGATGGAGGAACAGAGTGCTGAGTCTTCTGCTGGACTCATGGAGAGGTTCAGCAACGCTGAGGGTCAGCCAGCAGAAGCTCACCAAAGAAAACCAACCGTTTCACTGAGTGGGTCTGGAAGACCTTCAGATGAGAGACTTCAGCTCCCTCTCCAGCGGATGACCAGCTCAGGGAGTAAACTCGCTGGGGTGGGTTTTCTAAAAATCTAAAAAAAAAAAAAAAAAAAAAAAACAAACAAAAAAAAAAATCTTCGATAAATAAATAAATTCTCGTGCATCTTGAGTTTTCTCACTTGACTTTAATTTCTGGTTGAGCCTACACTGATCATGAGTGTGTTTTATGTTACATCCTGGGATAAATTTTTGACATTAACATGTGTGCGTCATGGTTGAGGATCTTAGGTTAAAGTCACCGCTTCTATAAATTTAGTTTGGACAGACAGACAAACACAAACAAACATCGTTATGTCTCATTTCATAAACAAAAAGCACTCAGAGAGCGCAGAGAACATGTGCATATCTGAAAGTAGCTCCAGTGCTAAGAACATTCACATTTTGGGCACTTTTAGCAACAAAAAAAAAAACAATGTTACATGTGATAGCATGGCTATCTGATGGTGCCAACTGTTGAATTCAACGGCAACAGTCAATTACATCTTTTTCTCTCATTTAATAGCAAATGGTTAGTTTTTAGGTTCAAAAATAACAGGAAATCATGGTTTTGATTTAGGATGAAACGTCTTTATCAATGATTAGGGGCTTATACATGGCTCTGGGTCCAGGAAAGCTTTGCCCTTTGACCCCCCTTTATGGGTGGCCTTGTCTGGAGGTTGCTGCCTGAGACAGGTCAACAATATATCTGATGAAATATGGGTTTCTCTCTCCCTAGCACTGAAAATCTCATTTTAAACACCACGCTGAGCCAAAATAATATAAATACATATTCATTTTTGGTACTTTTTTACTGTGTGTGTGTGAGTGTGTGTGTCACTGTAGAATCTCAATGCCAGGTTATGAAAGGAAGTCTGTTCGCTGACACCACAGTCTCACAGTCATAACTCATAACTTGAGACGACTGCCAAACATACCAGCTCACACAATAGCTGCTGCTCGAGGACACGGATGTGTGCCTAACACACAAAAATCACAGACACACGGTGTCACTAAATAAAGTCCAGACAGGCCGCCCTGGACGCCCCTCGGCTGCATAATTTACACTGAGTGTCTGGGAGTGTCTGACCTGTTTTTGATGATGTTGGTGGAAACTTCCAGACCATGTTTGATGACTCATCAAAATCCTGACTCAGGAATATTTTTAAATTAGTGGAAATGGATATGCTGGAGGGGAGAAGATGTCTCTGACCATTTTTTTATATTGCTTTACTTTAACATGATGTTTTTTATAGAAATCAGTTGCCATATTTAGCTGAATAGATCTTTAAAAAAAGATGAGAAATGTGTAGGAGACAACAGCATGTTTTTAGTGTCAAAAACTCAAACCATTTCATTAATCTGAATATCAGTAATTAAACTATAATACATGTTAACATGTGAGTCTGCCTTAATCATGCAAAGTCTAGTCACAAAGTCAGACCACATCTAAGTAGCAGGAGACCTGTGTCACTGAGGCTTGTATAACTAAATCAGACCCAGAGTGGACTCACTGTCCTGATTCTAGGGCTGATGAGCTGTAACCTATTGCCTTTCTAAATATCTGATGCTACAGTTTGAGAGCCTGACCTAAGCTTCCCTGCATAATGTGTATATATATATATATATATATATATATATATATATATATATATATATATATATATATATACATATATATATATATATATATATATATATATATATATATATATATATATATATATATATATATATACATATATAATTTAAACTTAATTTAAACATCAGAGTGTCATTGCAATCAAGAACTTCAAATACAAGCATGTCCTGAAATCATATGGTCCCAAAAACATATACACAACTTGCTGTCAGTTCAGTATAAGGTCCAAACCCACAGAGATTGCATTGTTCTCACCATTTGTGTGCCTTCATTTTTGCGCAAATAGCACCTGCAAATTGCCTAGTTTAGCTCCTATTCCTCAGAACTATTAGCTCTTATCATATGCCAGTGCAAAAATGCACACAAAAATTAGCCAGCTGAGTACTATCTGCTCCTGTTTTGCCACTTTTCATAAGCAAGTCTGTGGCTTTGCGCAGAGACTACGGAGGAAACAAGACAGCGGACAGATTCAGACAGCAAACAAAAGAGGGAGAGAGGGATAACGTGCAGAGACATGCATCTAAACCCCTGGATAAAACAACAGTCAATGTTATATGTTAGTGTGTGCTCAAATCATAAATTAATGTGACCTTTCTATTTTGTTAAGGCAGAGAAACACACACTTTCAAGACTAAATACAAGCAGAGAAAGAGAGGGAGAGGCAAGAATAGCTACCAGTAATTAATGTGGAAGTCTTAAGTGAACAAACGACTTTCAACAGATCACAAAGATGAAATCAAATCTAAAGTAGAAAAGCACTCAGAGAGCACAGACCTCCACCAAGCAGCTCAGTTCCAGCAGTGGCTTTTCCACAGCCCCTGTAAAAGATAAAATTCCGGATCACCAGATCCAGAATAGTACCAGGATCCAGACCAAACTCAGCACATACATGGAAGTTGTTATCCTGTATGAACACAACAAATTTTGGGAACATCACTTAATATTTGGATTTTATATGAATTATTGAATGTCATCAATGGGATTTCCCATTATAAAGTTCAATGTTATTTTTGTGACATCAATCCGGACTGGATCCAGATGAAATTTGCATTGATGATAGAGACATGGACCCCATATTATCCTGTAAAATTCGAAGAAAATCTGTTGAGAAGTGGCAGAGGTATGATTTTTTAAAATTCCACCTAATAATAACCAATGGGATGTTTTGGAATTTTGGGAATTTTTTGCATCACCACCAAAATGTAATGGCTTCTTCCTTGGACCAAACCACACTTCTGGCAAAATTTTCATGTAAATCCATCCAATAGTTTTTCCGTAACCTTGCTAACAGACAAACAAACACATAGACAGACCCTGGCGAAAACACAACTTCCTTGGCAGAGGTAATAAAGGAATTAAAACAACATTAGGAGCTGTCGTCAGTACTGACATAACTGGACTTTAATGCACATGATACACACTACATATATCACCTGATATTACAACCTGATTAGCATTTGACTGTCAGTGATCACTGATCCTTAGAGACATATATGGTTTAAAGTATGGACTGTGGGATGGAAAAATTGCAGTGATCACTCAGATAATTTACTTTTAACATTTAAAAACCTACATAATTAGCAGACAAATAAATATGTTTGGAAGCCTGTTATAGGCCCCCTTCTGTTTATTATCTATCTCCTTCCACTTGGCCGTATCTTCCATAACTGTGACATCAATTTCCATTGCTATGCAGCTGACACCCAGCTCTACCCTTCCACCAAACCAAACTCTTTCCCAGATTGTCTACAGGAAATTAAACCTGGTTTTCCTGCAACAGATACACCAGATGTTCCTCTTGTTGGCACAAAATCCACTTTAAAAATCAGTTTCTCACTCAACATTGATACCTCTTCAGATTCTCCCCCCCCACAGGTTAAGTGTTTGCTTCCATCCTCACTCGCTCTTTCCAAGCTCATATCAATAATGTCACTCGTTCTGCAAAATCCCATCTAACATCAACTGCCCCCATCCAACCCTCACACTGCAGTTACTCCTCTTCACTCTTTGGTCACATCTTTTTGGTCTATGTCAAAAATCCCTCCATAAACTTCAACTTGCCCAAAATTCTGTTGCTCGCATCAACACCAGAACTCTTTCCATTAATCACATCTCACAGCTCCACTGGCTCCCTGTTCAATACCATATTGACTTCAAGATCTTGCTCATCACCTCAAGGCAGGCCACAGTATTGTCCCGCTGTACCTGTCTGAACTTCTACACATCAACACACCCTTCAGCTCCCTCAGGTCTTCCTCTTCCACTCACCTGCCTGTCCACTGTGGGCTCAAGTCACTCCACACCTCACATCTAGAACTTCCTCCCACCAGACATTCGGAATATTGACTCTCTCTCCACCTTCAATCCATCTGCAAATTTTGTATTACTTGCTTATTTTACCTTATTTTAGTTATTGTGTTGAAAGGACCTCTTTCACAACACATGTAATTTTGCCCACAGCCCATTTTTTTGTTTATTGTGTGGTATTTGTAGTACACCCAGAGACTCCCAAGAATATATCTTTAGAAAATCCAAAAGTCATCCAGGGCCTGTACTATGACCTATTTTATGATCATTGCCATAGGTGTGAGCCAGGGTGCACACTTTACCCCAAAACTTACTCAAACACAAATAATAAATCATCAAATTGGGTCAAATCACCTTCACTGAAGTCTGGTGCATGTTTTGAAATCAAATGTAAAGCTAAGTATTACAACTGAAAGAAGTTATTGAATTTTAACTGGAAAAAAAATTGGTTTTTTTTTTTATGATTTTTTCAACAAATTCAATTCTTTGGAGATGTGTCTGACCAACTTACAGTTGCTGTACACCTAAAATACTTACAAATTATTTGGCCACATATATATTCTCAAAGTGGGAAAAAAATCATCAAATTCTGAGACCGGTAAAGTTGTTCAATTAACAGGTTGGGTTACTGTGGTAGAATCAGGATACTGTTCCATATCTTGTATATCAGGGAACCTTTAAAGATTTGTTCAGAATTCATCCTTTAAGTATGATTTCTTTTAGAATTTGAATGCTAGATTCAAGACAAACATTTCACATGAAATGTTATTCATTTTAATATTGAACAGCCACAAAGGGCCTGTATATTATGCCTTTGTGATGAGATAATAATGAGCCATTGATACAAGTAAAAACCGATGCAGTTTTGGATTGTTGTAATCAGATTGTATATATCTACAATGACAGCAATACATAAACATTACTTCTGTCAATTTCTGTTTCTAGTACTTATATATACATGTAATCTGTTTTATGGCCTTTGTGTCTTTTTGCATAGCAACGGCTTGGACAATTTTAATTTGTAGACTGGAACTATAGTGAGGGAAAGGGGATCTGAGAAATCCATAAGATGTATGATTGGCTGGTTATTTCATAGAATGGAGTCTTTGAATTTGCTTGTGTATGGTTGAGCTGTGTATGTTTGTTTTCTTTTATTAACATTCTGCTTTTTCGATAAGCAGTGGTTATTAAATATCTAACGGACAGACCATCTAATTATTTCTTGCTTTATTCTTTCAAGAAAGGGACTGATAATCATAAGACTTTAACTCTGCCCTATCAGGTGACCTTCAGTGCTGAGAAAGGCGTCTGTAAAATGTATTATCATTATTATTATCATTACAGGTCAAAGTTGAAAGAAGTTATTCTGTGTAATTTTTCTGCTACATAAGGTTTCATTGACTAATATATTATTTGAACATCATGGATTATTCTCTTAAAATAAATGACCATAGCTTTAACCAGCCAGAACACAAACTTCACACTGTAAGTTGTCAAATATGTGTCTTTAATTTATAGTTTATAAGAATAAACTGTATGGAGACATTTCTCCAGTGCAGAAGGAAAGCAGAGGCATGGACATTTCTGTGCATAAAGCACAGAGAAGTTGTTTGGATGAGTCAACATTCCTCTGTTCACATCTACAACGGTCTACAGTTCACACATTTCACAGGTAATCGTGAAATATGGGCAGATGCAGTTTGAATTTTCACATTCCTGCTGAGCGTAAAGGAGGTTATGTTGTGGGTAAAAGTGTCAGCTACTCCGTTGTGCTTTAGCTCTTTCAGTGCTGGACTGTTTAATGTGTTGAGAGTGATTTTCTGTTCTTGCTTTACAGAATCTTAAAGCTCATAAAGAAAAAATCCAATCAGCATCTCACATTTAACAAGCCCATCCATCTGCTGACGATCCAGCCTACATGCAACAGCCGCATTTTAAAAGCAGTCAACAACAGAGGATGAAATTTAGGCTGCCATGTATTAAAGGATAAGTTCGTTTTTTTGACACCTGGACCTTATTTTTAGGATTAAAAATGCTCGGAGCTCGGAGCCGTTTTCGAGCAATTTAGATCCATTCGACGGCGTTTTTCTCTCATGCAACAGTAGCAGACGGGGCCAGAAATCGAAGCCCCTAAATCAGACATTATCTGCTGCGAAACTCACTCCTCCTCTGTTGTGTTTGCCGTGCAATGTCCACAACAACACCACCAGTTAGCCCCCATTCGTGGACGTGCAGTGGTTGCTTGTTCTCTGGCCAGCTGTTCGGCTCTTTCCCTCCGCATCCTCCTTTCAAATAGCTCCTCATCGGTATATTCTGGCTCAAAACGATACGGGCATCCATTATACTCAAAGTCGTCGTCAGACACTTCTACATCGGATAAATATTCCGCCATGTTGCACAAAAATAGCCGTGTAGCCGTGTAGCCTAGCAACAACAGCGGCTCTACTCATGTTCTTGTCTATGACGTCACCAAAAGTTACCCATCCTTGTAAAGCCCCGGATGACCATAACAACAAAGTTGAGCTGACATGGTGATAAGACTGGCCATTCATTTATAAAATGTAGCTGAAATGAGTGAGTTTCACAGCAGATAATGTCTAATTTAGGGGCTTCGATTTCTGGCCCCGTCTGCTACTATGGCATGAGAGAAAAACGTCGTCGGATGGATCTAAATTGCTCGAAAACAGCTCTGAGCTCTGCCAAAATTATCTGGGTGAGTCTACGAGCATATTTAATCCTAAAAATAAGGTCCAGGTGTCAAAAAAACGAACTTATCCTTTAAAGCAGAAGTGCTTATAGAGCACAAGGCGTTACTGACATTTTTAGCCAATTAGCAGCAAAATGTAAAACTGCTCTTCTCTCGATGTTCCTGGATCCAGATAATTTTTCAAGTTTTCTTGCTAACAGACAAGCAAACCCAGAAAAAACATACACCTCCTCAGCTGAGGTAATAGAGAGGTGCAGGGGTGACGTATTGTTGAAGGCCAACACAGAAGTTAGCGTCGTCCTGATTCCCTCAACTGCAAGCCTACTACAAGATTTGTCATGTGTGTTGTATCATTGCTGATAAGCTCTGTGGAGAACACTAAATTGCTTAACTTAGATGTTCTGTTCTTTGTGATAATCTTCACAAACGAACATACTTTTCGCGATTTTTTAAGCTTGAATGTCATTAGCGAGAGTGAAAAGCTGTTGGTAAGCTGCTACTGAACTACAACATGGTGGTTCGACTTAGAAGCAACTACAATATTTCTAATGTATAACGTCTTGCTGCACCGTCTTCTTTGAGAATGTCCTCTTAATTGAACAATCTGATCAAGTTGGTCCTCATGGCTGTGGCAATAGTGTATGCATAGTTGATTATTAAGAAACAGAAATGCTTGCTGTTGGGTCCCGGCCATTTCTCTAGTTCTGTTAGCAGTTAATTAGCAACGTTTTAGTTAGCAAGTTTTAAGATTTTACAGCCGGCAACATCAGATGCATATCATAATAGCCCACTGACAAATGAAATCTCTTGTGTGTGTGTTCACCACAAACCTTTATTTCAGGCATTTATCTGACACCGGTATCCAAAATTCCATTTAGTTTTGGGCTTGAGAACCAGGTAGTGCTGAATGCTCACTCGCTTCTGTGCTTTTGGACTAATTCTTTAACCACATATCTGTTGTTGATCATGTAACATATATATCACAGCAGTTTCTTTTGCATATTCAAAAACCTCACTGTATTTTTGCCTCATTTTCCCTCCGTTTGACGGCAAGACTCCACTTTGCACTGCTCGTCATCCTGAATCTCAAACATCGGCCCGACAGCGTTATCAAAGCAGTGACAGTAAATCACAGAAGGCAGGAGTCTGACTTGTGTGGGTAGGAGTGTGTTAAAAGCATTTTGGAGCCATTAACACCATTTTCCTTCCCTTCACAGCCTCCTAAAAGCAGTGCAGTCTAACACTGTGTCTGTTTCCACACCGTGTGCTTTGACTGTGTATCTGTCTCCGATAGAAAGAGTGAAATCATGTTGGTTGAAGATGAGTCAACCTCACACTCTTCCCTTGATGTTGCTGTCATTTTCCTCACTTTATGCCTCTGTCTCTGATATTCCACCTCCTCCTTGTCATTTTCCTCCCTCATGCTCACCATTTTTTATCCATTAGAGGAGAACTCTCTCTCAGGTTTCTCCTTCTTGTGCTTATTGTCTCTTTTTGAGCCCATTTTTTAGTCAGGAACTCCACCAGGCTCTGTCTCCTTTTCATCTTACTTAAAACACTCTTACCTTTTGATTATTTCCTTCCAATCAATAGATCTTCATCCTGTTACACAATAATACATCTTCATTTTCCTTTTCATCTTCTGCCTTTTTTCACCAGCATCCCTGATGGTTTGAGCTTTCCGTGCTCTGAAAACTAACAAACCTTTTTCTGGTGAACATTTATATTTCAATAGCCTTACCTCTCGTGCACCTTAACTATCATGTATTCCAAATAAACTCCTGATGTCTTGTTTTGATTTTAGGTTTATTCCACTGTTTTTATGTTAATTTGGTTATGTGATGCTTCATCTCTGTTCTACTTTCCCTGTTTTTTTTTTTTTTGTTAAATTCTGCCAAAATAAGCCCCTTCCTCTTATCGTCCTGTATTTTCCACACCCTTCTTGTCCCACATTTTCCTGTCTACTTTGCTCCATCCTCACCTAAGCCTGTTTTCCTGTTTTCTTACTTTGCTTTTCCATTTTTCCATCTCCGTGTCCTGTCTTGAGGGCCCAAGCTACTGCTCCACTGCTTCAGCCTTTGCCTCTAAAATTTATTATCCACACGTTCTCTTCTGATGTACACAAACTAAAACTATGATGAATGGGCTGACGTGATTTTGAGCCCTGCCACTACAGCTTAAACTAACCCTGCACTATTGCTCAAACCACTCCCCTAGATTGAATTCAAGTCTGAAAAAGCTTAAAGAACTTCATTTTTTTTATGTCAAAAACAGCTGAGTACTTGGTTGCCGAGTGGTTAGCAACCAGGCACGTCCCATATACGTACTTCTGCCGGCCCGAATTCAGCCTGTGGCCAGAGTGTCTTCCCCTACTCTCTCTAACCCCTTTCACAAGCCTATCCACTGTCACTCTCTCCTATCAATAAAGGCACAAAAATGCCCAAAAAATAAATTAAAAACAAAAAACAAAAAACAGCTGAGTACTCTCACTTACCTCAACAAACCCTTCGGTCCCACTAGCTTCTTTATTGCCCCTTCCCTTTTTTATTTTTACTTCCATAATCCATAATACATCTAAGTTTGCAAAAAAAAAAAAATTGTTTCACCCATTGAAGCCCATTTATTTAATTAAGCTCCCTACTCTATTTATGTTTATGTTTATGTAGGGACTATGAATGGAAATTATCATTGTGCTAAATCTGGCATATTTACACCAATCTTGTATGGACTCCCACCACATTGTGCGTGCATTAAAATGCACCGCCACATCCAGGTTAATGCTGAAATAAATCATAAATAATCAATTTAATACAATTAACACATTCAGACCACTAAGGCCAAAAACTGCCAAATTTAAATAATACACTTTGATCAAACGGCCCCGACCAGAGTCCTACAGAGGTCTGATTTTTCCAACCTGCACCAGCCCATACCTGCACATCTCAGAGCCAGGACCTGATCTGCTACCTCCAAATTTGCCAACATCAAATGTTCATCTTTTTCTATCACAATGAATAATCAATTCATAAGACAGCTCACACTGAATCTCATAACTATAGTGCAGCTGCAGAATTTCTCCTGTTGTGAGGCACATACGAAAGACAAAAATACTTTCTCAGTCAGTCTCACCAAAATCAAGACATCAGCTCAGAGCATTACCATAATTTCTCAATTACAACACGCCCTCAATTATAACACGTACCCATATTTTCACAATTTCTGCCAGGAAAAACACTCCAATGTAACACACACCCAAGTTTTGCCCAAACCTTACTCTCTCAGACAACTCAGAAATTACCTTCATTCAAAGTTTTAATCAATGAAATTTCAGCATTTTCACAACAAATACCGTTCACGATTTTTTCTCTCAAACGGATGCGGAAATACCTTTTGCTTCACGCATGTGCAATTACTCAATTTCATGCATGCTCAGACATCAACATGCTGATGTCTTCGACCAATCACAGTGCAGCTATTTTGCGTGCCCTTGCTCAGATGGGAGCGCCCTGAGTTTGCAAGGGATTTCGCAGAAAAAGAGAATATTTTGGCTTCTTGTATCAGATGTGTTGCAATAGTGATGTCGGTGAGACGATATATGGTAAGTATTTTGCTTGTACTCGTGTATAATACGCTCCCGAAAATTAGACCTTATTTTCTTTATAATTTAGTTTTTCTCAGCCTTTCATGCTGCATGTTGAGGTCAAAAGTGCTGTTAGTGCTTCCCACCTGCAGAGCTGATGGGGGGTTGGAAGTAACTTACAAATAAATAAAGTTATGAGTTTTCTTTTTTTGAAACGTAGCAGCAGAAATTCAGATGGCAGGTAAAAACATATGAAAATGAAACAGATTTGCAGGTTTGTTTTAGAAAAACAAAGATAAAAGAAGATTTGGGTATTTAAATTTTAATCAATAATATGTAACACTGGTTATAGTTTTAGACATTTTCCACAAATATGTCACCTGTATAAAGGAATTAAAAATATTTTGCAGATCTAACAAGCAATATGTGTAATTTTTTGTAAAATGTAATGTTTATTTCAGATTTAGGATTGTCTAATTAATACATTTAAATATGTATAATATGCTTATAATAATCTTTTACTCCCGAGATTTCTCCTGTAAGGAAATCTTAAAAATCAGAGTGCATTTTCTCACTTTCTCACATTTTGGCCTGCTTGTAAAAGAACTTATTTGAACACAGACAACCACGAGGTCAAACTCAACATGTGGCAATAACTGAAGAATTTGTAATCAGTACTTTAGTATTTAAGTCATTTTTACGTAGTACTTCTACTCGTACTTGAGTTTAATTTCGCTCAAGTCACAGAACTTCAACTTGGGTAAAATATTTCACTACTATTTACTACTCCAGTAATAGAATATTTAACAAAGAAAATGAAATTAATCTGTAATCTATTTCTCTCTGTTCTCTCCCTCCCCTTTTTTATGGTCCATCAATATGAGCCCTCAGAATTGTCTTTACTTTAATCTTCACTTTCTTACAGGGGCCCTGTTGTCAGAAGTACAAAGCAGAGTATGTTTACGAATTCCTTGAAAAATTAAGCTTCTGAGACAAGTTATTAATGAGGTCTATAATGGTATTTTTGTATGCAATGCCAGGTTTGGAACAGTAGCCTGCTGCGCTATGGTAAACCCTGACTTTATTTCAGTTTCCACAGGAGAGGTGTGCATTTCCACTAAACAGTCATGCTCAGTTTGGGTATATGGTTCACTGTTTCCTATGCTTCTCATGTCAAAATCTGAGAAAGGTACCAAAAATAACTTATCTGTACCATCCTATCTGTTGGGGTTCAAAGCATAACCAGACCTTACGCAGGCAGGAGTGGAGCTTTTCAGTACTAAACTGTTCTGAACCCAAACAGATCTGCTTTGTGGAAAAGCTCCTATTGATTTTCTAGGGGCCATAATAGAAGACTGCCAAAAAAGTGTTATGTTACCTATCAGTCAAAGTTTGGTACCAATGCAAACAGCTGAATATATTACCAAACTGAACTGAAATGGACTGCTTGGTGGAAACACAGCAAAAGAAATGAAGTTGCCACAAACTCACCCAACCCAATATTCACCACCTGCATCCATCACATCTTTTCACACATCCACATTTGTTTTGCTGTTTTGTTGGACTCCATCTGTCTGCCCGCTTGGCTCAGTTTATCTTTACTAATGAAGCATGTTAATGACATAAACACTCACTTAATCCTGCCCTGGCTATGAAAAAAATTAAATTAATGAACCAAACAAATAGAGTGACAAACAGGCAAATGGGAGCAAAAAACAACATTCTGTTGCATGGACTGAATTTGCTTGAAACTTTGTGTCAAATTAGTAATTATTTTTATCTTGCAAACTGAATGACAGCTTATTTTGCTCTTGTGCACATTTTTCTCAAAGGGGAGCAAAATAAAAATCAATTCAGCTATATTAAGGCAGTTAATCTTCTAGAATATTTTAAAAAAATTAAAATGCAGTATTTATGTAAGTATAAATGCAAGTATTTATTAAAAAACAATTTCAAAAAGATTATTAAGACACCTGAGGGATTTAGTTATGGTTGTGTTTTTCTCAAGACAGAGAAATAAGGAGAGTGCACTCTGAGACAAGTCTCAATAACACTCCAGTGCTCAGCTGATGCAATGCTGATGATATACAAGAAAGTCAAAGATAACGCTGTCTCTTATACACAACACATTGGAGCAGACTTTGAGAAAATAACATTTAAGAAAGCTCTCAAACAAACAAACAAACAAACAAGATAACTGTCTACTCTAAGATATGCAGGACCACAGCACCATGCTTTAAGACACACAGACTCACACACAACTGCTGGAAGTTTCCAATCAGTGACTTCTCTAATTCACTGCCAGATACTGATTGAAGTGAACCTGTGTTTGTGAAGGTGCCAGAAAATGATTCGCTTAAAAGTTGAGGAACACATTAACTTGAGATTCTTGGGGAAATTGAACATAACAGCAGCCAAATCATTTCATAAATTAATTGAGGTGTATGGGGAGCATGTGTGTTTGGGTAGCACAAAAGACTATGTGAGGGCAGAGAGGATGTCCAAGACTATGAATGTTCTTGAATCGTTAAGAATGTCCTCAAGGATTTAATATAATTGATTCTTCTTATTATCAATTCCTTCTAATTTGTACTTCATGTTCTGCAAATCAAGACAACACTCCCTCATCTGAGGCTGTCAAAAAGGTCAAAAATCATGACAGACAGGTGACAGAAGTGATCGAAATTGTGCCTCAAGATTCAACCAAAAGAAAATTAATGCACAACTTTGAGTTAATGGAAACATAAGCAACTTACGGAGGCATTTATGTATGCAGCATGGCACTGGATATCAGCAGTGTCATGTGTTTGACGTTGTTGCTTCTGAAAACCTTTACAGGCATGTTTTATCCACACAGAAAGTCAGCTGGAATTGATAAAGAACCAGATCAACAACCAGAAACATAATGGCATTGGTACCAATAAAATCTTATCTATCCCCACCCCTGGTCATGACTCAGTATAAGAATTACAGCAGAAATGGTCTCCATTAATAAAGAGACAGTTGGGCAAGTTTTGCATACATTAGAACATGACAAAGTGTGTGCCACAGTTGTCCCAAAACTTTGGACACCTTATCAAAATGAAAAACACAATTAAACTTGTGGAGACATTTGGAGGCAACACAAATTTTTAGTAGTGATTAAATGCGATAAAACTCAGATCTTCCAATATGATGTTGAGACAAAACAGTCGTCAGTAAATGGAAAAAACCATCGTCAGTAAGGATGACGCAGGATGAGTGGGTTCCAGAAGGGTCAATGGTGAATCAACACTATTACAAACAGCTTCTAGTAAAACTGTGTGGAAAAACTCAGAAAACAGAGACCCTAAACATGGAAAAATTGATTCATTCTTCATCAAAAAAGTGCACAATATGCTCTTGGTAAAACAGTTTTTGGCTCACAGTGCTTGATCACTCTCCCTGTTCACCTGATCTAGAATCATGAGACTTGATCCTTTTTCCTAAGATCTGTGCTCTAAGGAACATGTTTTGAGTCTGTGTCAGAAGTTAAGAAAAGAATGACAGAGATTCTGACACAACTGTCTGAAGAAGACCAACAATCAACAGAAAAACAGCTTGTCAAAAGTAAAGCTATACAAACATTTTCCTGTGAATACAACAATGTGGAAAGTGTCAATGCATTCAATCTGAAAGAAATAGCCACCTACAACTAACACTGATGTTGAACCTGTTTTAACATTGCCCTGCGCAGCCTGTGTTGCAGTTCGGACACCCCTACATGATTCAGTGCAATGAGCTTGATTTTGTCTGACACTCTCACACATTATGTTCAGTTGTTGCAAGAGTGTCAGGCAAAAAAAAAAGATTGAGCACACATATAGAGCTCAACGTTATATGTCTGTGGTACTTATTTCTCAGCTGTTTCATGGTTCAGGGGGATAATGTGCGAGACCTATTAAATGGGACAGTATGAGCCATAAATGCAGAGGCCAACATTTCTCCCCAGTCCACAGCTGCCAGATCCAATCCTAAAAACAACTTGTAGTTTGACACCTCAGAGTCTTCACCAGCCCACAACCATTACATAGAATTCAACAGTGGATTCAGTGATTTTCTTCTCTCCATAATTTATTTGAGTCAAATAAACCGGTGTCAGCCCACACATGGTCTGACCCAGTAGGCCCTCATAGCTTGATTGTTACTGACACTTTTGCCTCTCCTCCCACTTAGGGGCAGCCAAGGTCACGATGAGTCATCAAAAAGCAAAATGCATACAGGTGAAGGAGGAGAAAAACTGATGAAAATGCTCTTTCTGGGCAGCAAGACCCCATCATCCGGCATGTTATGGAACAAATACAGAGCACTGGTGCCACCAGCACGGACATTGTGTACATTTCACTTCAAGTGTTATTTATTCCCAATGAAAATTAATCATGAGTTTAACTATTTTATCAATTCTTTGCAATTATAACTTTTGTTCCATAAGGACCAGACTGGACATGTTACAAATGCATAATACTGGTATCAGAGATAGACATTTATGCATGTAAGCCACCTTGTTTTGGAACTGCATTGTCATTTCACACACGTTTCTCGTTCTGCAGTGGTTTGGGTGTGCAGGATTTGAGGGAAACCAAACTACCTCTTTGAGATGAGATGCCATTAATTATGCATTATCCCTCTGATCTACACTGGGCTATATACTTTTTAAAAACAGTGTGGAAATGTTTTTTCAGTTTATTATGTTGAGTAACACCTAAAAAAAGTGCTAAAATCCCCTCTTTCCCTGGAAGAAAGCCTATGGTTTCTCAGTGAAGCAAGGGTGAGGAACCAGTCTTCTTTAGCCTCGTTTCCACCAGAGGGTTCAGTTCGGTAGACGCCGCCTACCAAGTAGAGTATGGCTGGCTGTGGAAACGCAACCAGGATCAGGCTTTACCGATCCGGCCTGAGCCAAACCGTGCAGATCCATACCGGACCACTTGGTGGAAACGGGGCTTTTGGGTATTATGTTTCTAGGAGCCCCACTTGGTGGTCTGTCTTTGACTTCACCAGTCTAACAAAACTTGGTGCTAGTTTGGAAATGGTACCTGGGCTGACACTAACTAATGCTGCCACTCCGAGTACCAGATTTTGGCACTACCCACATGTTTAGCTGTGTTGCTCATTCCATGATTATACAATCCTTGCAACTTGTACCTTGTAGTAAAGGTGATTAATCAGGTTTTCCAATAATACAAAATACAATACCAATTGGGATTGTTGAAGGGGAGAAATAATCATCTTAAATAACATTTCAAAAACTTTTTGGAGGAGTATAGTTACTGTCACACTGATCGTATGAAACAAAAAGTGTAGTTTTAATACAAGACTTTTAACTATTCTGACTTTTTTCTTTTCTTCCGTAATGGCTCCATTTTTCAAAACCTAAGGTTGCCGCCTCCAGTTGGCATGACCACATATTAAACCATAAAACTCCAAGCTCAGAACTGATTTTTACTTCAGATTACTTCAGTTTTACTGGTATTACATGCAGTAAATTGCTTCCAGTGCTTTGCAGGAAGTTTTCTGGCTTCTTAGTTGATTCAGATTTTGGTGTTATATGGGTAACTTCTGTGTAGTCTCTCAACCTCTGTGTTTGTGTGTCTGCACAGGAACCCATCCAAAACAAAGGGGTCTGACAAGAACTGAAATGGTTCTTTAACAAACATAAACACTGGTGGCTCCACTACTTTAATTACCCACCTAGATTGGGTTGCAACCCTTTTGGTAACACCCACCACAAATTTTTCCCTTCTTTGGCTACACAAAGATCTTAAAATTGTTCACCTACATCTGTGTCTTTTTAGGAGTTCACACCTACAGCTTCGTTGTTGTTTTTTTTTGATTCAGTTGAAAAAATGCTTAAAATTTGCATATTTCATGTTCACAAGGCAGTATTATGAAAAGGACCGAGTCCAGGCGAGTCAAACAAAAGGCCTGAGGTGGCTTTTTGTTATTGTGTTAGCGCTAGCATTGACTACAAGGCACACTGTACATTACGAGAAGGAAGCCAGCTGGCTAAGCTAACCACAATATTCATCATTGTCTTATGGCATAAGTGTAAACAAACTCTTTGCACAAAGAAGAGGGGCTTTAAGGGGCCAGTATCCACAGTCAACCATAGAAGACACCAGATAGCATGGTTACGTATCGCAACGCAACACCTGTAGAAACTGTCAGCTTTGAAAAGGATAAACTCTCCTGCTTGAATGAGCTGGACTACAGTCTGGGAGCTAAATGAGCTTTTGAATGAGTTGATGTTGTCATTTCTGGTAATAATCTGCCGCAGAGACAGTAAGTAATGTTAGCCTGTTGCTCTTTTCATGTATGAAAGTGACTCTGTGAGATCCAGAACATTATTACTAGGTAGTACTTTGTCATCAGCCTGGTTGCCAATTATTATTTCTACTACTACTGCTTGTTCTACCAACAGCATTGATGAGTTAACGGTCACCCTGTTTGTGTTGGTTCCTGGGGGAGTTGTGTCCTCACTGCAAAAGCTCCAGAGGTTAATTGGAACAAGCCAAAGACATCTCTTTCAGATGAGCTACAATGACTAAGGAACTATAAAATCCGCGATCACGGAATCATGGACAGAATCACAGAATTGGACACTGAACGAGGAATTCAATATAAACACAGAATATCATGGAAATGGCAGACATTCAGGTAAAAGCTTTTTTTCTTACTAAAAAGGAATGTATCTCTCCGGAAAATGCTCCGAGGGGTCAGTGATGGGGACAATGCACGCTTCACTTCCCCTCTAACTCCTCCTACCCTCATTATTGATGCAAACATGTCGAAGCGGCCGCCTGAGACACCGGCTAAGTTGGCAAAGAAGCTACGAAACTCCAGGTTAACTCCACAGTACAGGGCAGAGCAGTCTCGGAGTTAATTTTGCGTAAAATACTGAAAACTGAATTCTCAAAAAATTAAAATGGAAAAAACAGAATATGAGAAAAACTAAAACGGAATTTGGGAAAAAATAACAGATTTTATAGGGCCCTAAATGACTGAGCGTTCCAAAGTGGGACAGTCCAATCAGAGCCTTTGGAGCAGGAGGAGGTGGGAGCTATGAGTGGGAGAACAGGAAGCGACTGCTCTGACAGAGATCATCATAAATGCTAACAGCTTTGGGAGCAGTTTTATCACATCTAGACCACATATACTTATTAAATGAAAAAAAAAAAGCAACATCACAAACTTCTCCATAGAAAAGTAATTTTTCGTTAGCTTCTGACATGTTATATCGAGAGTTTATGCAAAGAAATGCCTCATGCCCTGTTCTTTACACCGCAGCAGTAGTGCCCATAATGAATGTGACTGACGTAATGGTCATCCAGTTAACTGCTGGATATGCTTTGAAGAGTCCCGCCCATTCTCAAACAATTTCTATGGGCTGTTGCCAAGATGGACTAGTGAAATATATTAAATGGTCCATCTGGTGAGCCAGGTTAGCTTGACGTAGTCATTTGCACCTAAACAGATCAATTTCTGCGTTCATATATATATATATAAACAAACCGTGCCAAACATGGAGCCCCCACTTGTACTGAAATGACTCTCCCAAATAATCTAGGTGTGAAAACAATGTTTTATTTTTGCAGTGCCGGCTAATGCTAGCATGCAGTTTCATTCAGTTCCCCCCTTCATTCTTTGTAAAATGTGTTTTAGTTGAGAATAACCTGCCTAAAAAAGATGCATGTGTATCACCTTTAAATCTGACAGTAACCATGATTTATGACTTTTGCTCCAGAGCCTTTGGTATGCAGAGATAAGATTGGATGCTAAATTTATAAAAGCAAGGTGAACACTGTACATGTGCCTCGTCATACGCAAACACAGGGTCACTCTGCATATGACAGGGAAGGAGATAACACAACAGAGCACCTTTATGCTACCATAGCATGTGCATCATCCTAAGTATAGTGTGTGTGTAAGTTTGGGTGGGAGTGATCCATGGTTTGTCTAAGGGCTGGTAGACAGGGCCGTGGTCATAAATCCGCCCAGCTGTAACCGCTGTGATTTGCAGGTTCAGAGAAACCATAAACATCGGCACTGAGCGGCCCGCTGCCCTCAGAGGAGGCTGAATTAAGTGGTGAGTGTGCAGCAATGTGTGTGTGTCTGTGAGTGCCAAGTGTGTGTGTGTCCTTGGTTTAATGTGTGTGTATGAGTTTGCTCAAGGGCATCCCTTTCTGGAGATGAGAGCCTGGTTTGGTGATTGGCCGAGGGTCTGAGAGGTCATTAATCTACGCTGCTCCATTGGCTGTGACGGCGGAGGGGAGGGGTTACTGCAGCTGGTCAGTTAGCTGCTGTCAGCTTTCTAATCTGGAACATTCTTCAATATTAGATGGAGAGCGCAGAAGATCAACGGGGCCAAACTGGACTCACTAAAACACTAGATTTCTCTGTCTTGTCCCCTTTAGTTTCTCACTGTTTCTTATTAGATGCCACAGTCTCCTGATTATTTCTGTATTTATGGGGGTTTAAGGGCAATTATTTTTGGAGGGAAGAGCCTGTGTTGTTTTTTTCTCTCTTTGAGGAATCATTAGGACAGCTGACCTGCCTTTCAGTGTGACAGTGGTTGTTTTATGCAATTAGACAAGGAATTAAATTTGACATTACAATTCCAATCTGGCTTAAAATGAATCAATTTGCATTAGAACCGATTTATCAGTGAAATCTAGGTACCAAAATTAAATCAGGACTTTGAAAAATGGGACAAAGCAATAACTTAATTGTTCTGTAAGATCCTTTTACATGTACAAAGAAAGACCCAGACATGTAGAGCAGAACTCTTTCAATATCCCCTAATACTCAAAATTCAAAAAGGAATGCTTAAATTTGTCTAACATCGGAAAATGAGTGACCCCCAGTCCTACCGTCACATCACCCAGAGTTGCCAAGAACTAAAGCAAGTCCCCTCCACTTGCCGGTCCAATGGTTTCACCCAAATCACATGAACTAGCCTGAAGAACACCAGGACCACAGCAACCACCCAATACAACCAAATCAGACTTGGGACCTCAGCACTTCACTGAGACAAAAAAACAGAGCAAATCCGTTAAATATAAAAGCTGCACCATTACAGGAGCCCAGGAAGAATATGCATGCATACATTTCATTTTAAAATATTAATATTGATGGTTTTCTAAAAAAAAATGTTGACACATTTACAAGGAAAAATGGCTTTGTTGTCCTGTGAAAAAACTGATATCATGAGATCTTGAGAAAATTACATTTTCCTTTTTATCACAGCAAAAGGGAGTACATTTTTTGTTTGTTTATTCATTTATGTATTTAAACAAGGAGTAAAAATTTACTGACATTAAAAATCATTAAAACAAAAATGTTAAACAGTGTCTCGGCTAAGACTGGACACAAAATATGCCAAAAAATAAAATATGTTGATTTTAATCCACTTTGGCCTCAGGATATTGAAGGATTTTATTCAGTCTGATTCAGTGGGGAAAAAAAGTAACAGATTTCCCGTGGACCATTTCATTGGCACAATGGTATTTTGTAGTGAGTTGAGTCCAGGCTGAGTCACAAAATGACTTAGCGGTCCATATGCCATGACGTCACAGCCATCAGTGTTTCTATAACTTCTGGTCACACTATGCATTATGGGAAAAAGCCAGCAGGCCAAGGTACTCACAAAATGACTCTCTGATTAATAGCAGAGGTTAAAAGTCCTAAGTAATATTATACAGATTATATTACATTGTTTGACATGCCTTATTATACAAGTGTGAACAAAATCTGCAAGAGGAAGAGGAGCTGTTAGCGCTTGCCAGTATAATAATAATAATAGTAATAATAATAACTTTATTTATATAGCACCTTTAAAAACAGACATTTACAAAGTGCTTTAACAGACAGAACAAAAGCAAAAAAGGCAGAACTTTGAGCACAATAAAATCAACAAAATCAACAATCGGGTCAACAGGGACCGAAAGAGTCAGAGGAAAAGAAACAGAGGGTCATGTTAATTAAACCAACAAAAGGAAAGAAAATGGTAAATTGGTGAGAGGGAGAGAGCTGACAAATTTGTTTTATATATAATGATAAGAAGACAGTAAGACAATTAATAGATAATAGGTTTATAGATACATAAACTGACAGCGGGCACCAGATAGCACGATAACTTAATGGATTGTTACACCTGTAGAGGTGTGAGAATCTGTGTGATGTGTAAAAGTGGAGAGCAGCTTTGAAAAGGATAAATTATCTTGCTTGAACAAGCTGGACTAAACTTTGTGAATTAAATTACTTTTTAAATCAGTCAAATGTTGTCTAGTCCTGAGATGATCACCTGAGACCATGAATAATGTTTACCTGTTGCTATTTTCATGGTATGTTGTGTCTGTGCGCCGAAAGTTACTCGGTGGGATTCCAAGCATTCTCCTTCAGTAATACTTTTTCATCAGCCTAGTTTCTGTAAAAGTGAAGTAATAAATCTAATATGAGGAACCACAAATAGAGAGAAAGTCATTTTACAGGAGAGTGAGAGGCTGCACAAGCTGTTAGCATGAATGAATCACATCAGTGCACAAAAACGACATCTGGAGGTCAGTGAGGTGAAAAGGTTCATGAACATTAAGCTCACACTGGGGCTGTTTGTAGGATTTAGTATTTTATCCACTTCAATTATATTTTTATCTTCTTCTGCTGCTTCTCATCTCCTCCTGTTAATCATTTTTATTTTTTGCCCCTCCTCCAACCCCCTCAGCCCCTTCTCTTTTTATAGGAGGAAGGATGGACAGTCCAATCTCCAGGAAAGATTGTTTTCTGTTCCTGTAGGATCCTACAGTAGCTATAGGGTTCCAGTTTACAGCCGCTGCTTTCTTTTTGAAATGAAAGAATATAACTCAGCCTGTATTATAGCCAACATCTGCTGGACGGTCAGCTACAGAGAATTAAAAACTGAGAAGGCACAAAGACATGTTAGAAGATAGAGAGGGCACAACAGTTTCTTGTGCAGTCCGACTGTGGTAGCAGTGGAGCACGTACTGCAGCAGTGAAAGGAGGCCACTTGAAGCCAGAAGTTTGAATCTGATTGATTCAGACGTAAGGCTTTGAGTAAAATCACTTCAGAAAACAGCTTTTAGATGGTGTGGCTGGCCAGTGATGAAGCCATTGATCCAGCACAGAGAAAAACACTGATAGTTAGACGCAGAAACTTTAACATCTTTAGTTAAAGTCCCTGCCGCCTTAAGTGGATTCATTAACCGCTTAAAATCATGAAAACAGCTATGAAGAAACAATAGATGAAGAGGAAGAACATCTTTAAATTCTGTCCCCAGGAAATTTCAACCAAATGGATAAAGGACGACATTTACTGCTTACAGATCATTCTGGGGTTGCACTCAGCCTGAATCAGGGGGACTACTTTATATTCATCTCCTTGGCAGCTACCAGGGCGTGGAGACGTAACCGCACCGTTAACAAGTTTCTCCCGGCAGCACGTTGTTCAAGCACCCATCTGTGGACTCATTCCTCTAGCTCTGGCCCGCTATTAGCCTTCTTCATTCTTCATGTGGTAAGAGTAACCTCTGATTTTCGTCAGTCCCTCATGAGTTTCTCACTCCCTCCCAAACTTTATTTCTGCTCCATTACCGCGACATATTTTACTACCTGCAGTTTGTTAGAATAGGATTTTCATTTTGGGGGCATTTTGTTTATGTCTAGCCTAGCTTAGCGCGCCCTCCTGCGGCTGTAGATAGTAATGTTTACTTTGTATTTCATGTCATTCAGTATGAATTTACGTTTAAAAACATGTTAAATTATGTATATTTTGATATATAAGTCGCACCTGACTATAAGTTGCAAGACCAGCCAAGCTATGAAAAAAGTGTGACTTGTAGTCCGGAAAAGTAAGGACCAAGTGTAAGTTCACAGGGGTAAGAAGCGTTTATCTCTTTGAAATGTTGAGTTGGGCCAAACCATTTCAGAGGTATGAATGGGAGGGGTTGGGCTGGAGCTGCTTGTTTCCGGTGCAGTTAATGTCACGGAATAATTATGGTGTATCACAAGCAGAAAAAAATCATGAAAAAGAAACAGCAGGTCACCCTTCATTAGATAGGAGTCTTTTGGCCATACTTTGTTGCACGTTGTCTAAAAGCATGTGGCACACAACAGGTTAATCTGTCAAATTTTGCTATCCAGAAGGCGCACAATCTTAGCAGACAGCCAAGTGCAGAGTGCAAAGAGGACATTTTTATGCCTAGATTAGAGACTGGTTGAACTTATGTTGTACCCTGAACATACCAGTCTGTTATTATCTTTAGGGTAGTGTGCACTTGCAGGCTGGCTTGTTGTTTTTTTACATGGTGAATTTAACCGTTAAGACCAAACCATGGCAATATTAAATAATACCACGTCTTTTATTGTGCTCCTAAACACAAAGAACACATCCAACACTGTATGAAATGTGTTCATACAGATTAAAGTTATATTTCACAGAAGCATTCTAACAACATCAGAAACAGTAAACTAGATGTTCTAGACAGAAAACATGTAGCGTTGAGTGCTACACTTGGTCAAGGCGTGAAGACAAAAACGTAGAATTGGGTGCTCTTCAAGGATCCAAGGATGAAGGTAAATTTGAAAAACAATAAGAAACAGAGGCACTCCGATGTGGTTAAAATCCTTTATTTTAGCAGGGACAGGTCATGTCAGTGCCTCTGATTCCTTATGTGTTTTTCAGACGTTCTAGACACTTCTATGTGACACATAAAAGCACAATCAGTTTAATAGTTAATTAAGTTTATTTTAAATTAGGGACAATGTACAAAACCTTTGTGCCACATTAAGCTTACTAGCTAATTTTTATCCGTAGTCCATGAGCAGGTAAGTTGTAACAGTACAACTCAAAGTAGACTTACAACAATAACATCATCTTTTATCACTGAAATCTTAAGATAAGTCAACAGGATTGGACAAAAACTGTATTAGAGATGAACAATTATGATTTAAAATCGTATTGCAATATATTTTCCCTCTGTAATATATTATGTTGCGGTTCTTTGATTCTTCAGGCAGTACTGCATTAAAATCAACATCGTTCTGAGGATATTACCACTTGGGCTCAGTAACAATTCAGAAACTCATCTTCAGTTGCTAGATCTACAAATGCAAGTTAAAAGTCTATCATGCCAAGTGAAGAAAACATACCAGCAACATTCAGAAATGCTGTCGGCTTCTCTGGGCCCAAGCTCACCTGACATGGACTGACACAAAGTACAAAAGTGTGCTGTGGTCTGACGAGTCCACATTTCAAATTGTTTTTGGAAATCATGGACGACGTGTCCTCCAAGGTTAAGGAGGAAAAGGACCATCAAGGTTGTTATCAGCGCAAAGTTTAATAGCATCTGTGATGGTATGAGAGTGTGTTTGTGCCTATGGCATGGGTAACGTGCACATCTATGCAGGTTTTGGAGCAACATATGTTGCCATCCAAGCATCTTTTTTGGGGAGGTCTCTAATTATTTGAGCAAGACAATGCCAAGACACATTCTGCATGTGCTTTGTAAAAGCGTGGGTACTAGATTGGCCTGCCTGCAGGGCAGACCTGTCTCCTACTAAAATTTGTGTCGCATTATGAGGCGTAAAATACAACAACAGAGACCCAGGACTGTTGATATGCTGAAGTTGTTCATCAAGCAAGAACTGGAAAGAATTCCACCTCCAAAGCTTCAACAATTAGTGTCCTCAGTTCCCAAACACTTATTTTGAGCGGCTGAAAGGAAAGGTGATGTAACACAGTGGTAAACATGCTCACTCTCAAAATTAGTGAATATTTGCAAAAGACAATAAATTTTATCAGTTTGAACATTAAATATCTTGTCTTTGTGGTGTAATCAATTGAATATAGGTTGAAAAGGATTTGATAATCACTGTATTTTTTATTTACATTTTGCACAACATCCCAGCTTCACTGAAATTGGGTTTGTACATGACACAGCTTTTTCAATCAGGATAACATATTTGAATGCAAATGTCATACATTTTGTATCTTTAGAAAGCATTTGGCTGACTTACCCTCTCCTGTGATGGATCAGAAATAAAACTTTATGGGCTTTATACAAGATTCTGCTTTTGGAGAATTAATAGAACTAAATGTTTTTTACTGTGGAACAAATCAATCCCACATTAATACAGATAAAACTTATGAAGCTCATTTCACTGAAAAGATTTTTTAAATTCAAAATGGAATTCAGACCAAGTTGGGATTTCTGCCTCCATCTGCATTTTTCATTTTAAACCACTGTTTTCTAGAAGATTCTCTGGTGCTGTGTGATCTTTACAACAGCCCCTGCCATCTGTTGAGCATCTGTACTGAATGGAAATGGTTTTTGCAAAGACAGCAATTCTGGCTGTACTGACAACTCTGAAAACTGCTGAAGCCGACTTTAAAAAAGGATGCTGAGCAAAGTGCACAAAACCTTGAACCAAATATTTAGAAGCTGCTGCACCAGGCACAGACGGAGCGGAGGTTTTATTCTCAGTCGCTCAAGATGTTGACCCCCCTGTGCTGTTTGGGAAACACACTTGAGTCTTCTCCTTTTCAGAGGAAAGGCCAGCAAACATCCTTTATAAGACGTGATGATGGGGGGAAATCAGGGCAGATCATTTTAAAGATTCGGAACAAGGATTACTGGAGATATTCCAGACGCAGTGTTACACCAAAGCCAAAGCAGAGCCTCTAAAGTGCTTTGAGAAAGTACAAGTAGTCCTCCTGCGCTGCCAGAGAAAGGTCTCAGAGGACTAGCTGAATACAAAATCAATTTCTGCCCTCCCAGTTTTATTGGGGACACCTTTTCTCATTGATGGACACTGCTCTCTCATAATGCATGGAATAACTGCAGCCAAACTGAGTCATCACAAGCTGTAATGTTGTTTGAACCAAACAGAGTATGGGTGAGGCTTTTAAAGTTATTTTTTTCAATGTGATGGTACTCTTCTGAGAGGAAATGTAGTGTTTTGTGTATTTTACCAAAGATATTTGTGAGAAAGAGCTTGGATTATACTCGAAAGCTGATTCACTGACCCCTAAAAAATATCCATCAAGCATCTTTTCTCCAATGCATGAAAAAAAAAACAGGTCCTGAAATGAATGTATTCATTTATTTCTTTTAAGACGGTGGCATTTTCTTCCTTTTTTCCTTGCAGGCTAAGGCTGGGCAATTTGGCCTAAAAATAAAGTCCCCAATTTTTTTTCACTTACTTCAAATTTTTACACTCTCAAGGAAAGGAACCTTCAAATGACACAAAAATTACATAAAACATTTTTTTCTGAATATGTTATTAGAATATGCTCTGAAACTGAACTGAATATCCCTTTTAAAGTTAAAGAGCATGCTTTTGTTTTGTTATCAAATGATCATTATGTAGCTTGGGTGTAGGCAGGCTTGTCTACATTATCACTATGTTTTATGCACTATTTTCACATTATTACCTCCGCCAAGGAGGTTATGTTTTCGCCAGGGTCTGTCTGTGTGTTTGTTTGTCTGCTTGTCCGTTAGCAAGGTTTCGCAAAAACTACTGGATGGGTTTACATGAAAATTTTACCAGAGGTGAGGTTTGGTCCAAGGAAGAAGCCATTACATTTTGGTGGTTATCCATATGTTTGTCTGGATGCAAAACAAATCCCCAAATTTGTGAAAAATCCCATAAGTTAACATTGGGGCGTATTTTAAAAAGATCATATCTCTCCCATGACTTGATGGATTCACTTCAAAATTTACACGATAATATATATAATATAACTTTATCATCATGGTCTATTTCATCTGGATCCCATCAAGACTGACGTCACCAAAATGTTTAACGCGATATTGGCAAATCCCTTTCATTTCTCCTTGGCTGCTGTGAGGGTTCTGCCCCCTTTACGTCATTATGGGAATTGTAGTTTATTTGCAAACTCACGTCAACATTTTTCAAGCCTATGTCACTACTAGGAACGTAATGGTTACAGGTAAAATAATAAACCGCAGTAAATTTTCTGACGGTTAGTATTACCGTTTCCTGTTTTAATTACCGGTAAACAACATTTGATTACCACACAGTGTCAGTAACTCACGTTGATGCTGCTGATTGCCTTGAAAAGCCAGAACTATGTGTCTGCTCCTCGGTAAAGCAGCCACGGTCCCTCACAGACGGAGGCACGCATGCGCAGTTTGCAATGTTTGGCCTCTGTAAGTGAAAGTATGGCCATGGCGGTTGGTGCCCGCACAGACATTATACCGGGGTTTGAAACACGAAGCTGCGGTGAAAGAAAAAGACGTGCGTAATTTAAACTACTGTGACTCCTCGAGTAAGTGAGCTGACTGAGCCGGAGAAAGTGAAAGAGAGAAGATTCAGTGAGCCATACCTGAGTGAATTATAGGTGGTTAATCAGTACTTTCTGTGTAAATAATGTATAAATGTTGTAAATAATAGCGTTAGTATTATTCTGAAGTGTTCTTGCCGTTCTTTTGCCGTTTATTCGCTATGTTTTGCTGTATTTAGTAATTGATCATCTTTTTCCATCATAGTTCGTGTTTTATTGATTTCATCAACAGTAATTTGGAAATACTGGAGGAGGAAATGTGGAGGAGATCTGCCAGGGAGAGGGGAGACCAGAGGAGAGTCATGAAGGGGGCTAACTGGACAGGAGCTGCCTCAGGGACCATCGTCAGTGAAAAAACGCCTGGACATGGTCTAATATAATGAGCTGTAACATGGACACTAATGCTGTAGGCAAACAAAAATGTGTGAGTGTATGTAAAATAGATTAAGTTTATTTTTGGTCATCTTAAAAACTCTGAACATGTTCATTCACAATTGTTTATGAAGATAGTCTTGTTAAAAGTTTAAATACATTTTTTTTCTTTTCTTGTAATTACACACTGTTTAAGCATTTAAACATAATAATGACTCAAATGACACTTCCTGACCCATTTACTGACAAAATAGACAAAAAGACCTGTTATTTTTGAAATATTAAAGGGTTTAAATGTCTTCAAGTGTGTGTAAAAGTACTTTTTGAACATTCTGAGCACACTGCAACCAATCCGTGATAATAATGATAACTGTGATAATTTTGGTCACAATAACCGTGATATGAAATTTTCATACCGTTACATCCCTAGTCACTACATTACCCAGCTTCCCTTGCAATGCCAGCGGAGGCATGGACAGACATGAGCGGAGACTCAGTCGTCATATCGGAGCGCATGGTGGTCCAGACTTGTATCTTGTCGGAGGTCTGCACTCTCTGGGTACTTTTCTAGTGTTAAAATGAATTTGTCATATCAGTGCTTAATCTCTCTCACTCTTTTTTTTTCTAAAAAAGCAGATTTCCAAAAATGTGCCTATGCATAAAATGGGAGGGCCTACCCTTACGAAAACAGTGTACATTTCCAGTATTTATATTTTTAGAATAGTGCCAAAACAGACAAGTAGAGTCGGTTAAGTCAAGGAAAAAAAAGTTGATTTTTATTTTTTAAAGCTTCTGCAAAAAATAATTAGAATTTATTGAATTCATTAACATATTGCTCGGACCTGCAGCAGGCACAACCATACTGTAAAGAATTTTTATGTGGTTATGAAAAACACTGAAATGAATGCTGATCCCCCCTTTGGCCAAGCAAGACAATGAGAAACATACTGATTATTCAAATATTAGTCATCAGTGCCAGGGGACTGATGAGAAACAGATGATTTTCTGTCTGCAGACCAAACATGTTAAATAACAACTTTCATGGAAAAGATTAAGTGAGCAATATCACTGTCATTAAAAAAACAGCAGAGAATTTTCTGATAATTCTACTTATACAATCAAATGCAGAGGTTCCAAACCACTGGGCTGTGGACTGGTATTGGGCCGTTAAATCATTTGTAACCAGGCTGTAGAGAAATAAAA
Source organism: Cetoscarus ocellatus (assembly GCA_037902135.1). Taxonomy (NCBI): domain Eukaryota; kingdom Metazoa; phylum Chordata; class Actinopteri; order Labriformes; family Labridae; genus Cetoscarus; species Cetoscarus ocellatus. The sequence continues at coordinate 1,781,462 of JBAMNC010000244.1, read as the reverse complement.
CCTGGGATAACTCATCGCTGAATCTCGTGCTCTTGTCCATCTGAGCTCTGAACACAGCTGTGAATATATTTGACTCTGCTGATGCATTTAACTGAGGACAGCGAAGCTACACGAGAGTCATCAGTCTTCTGAAGTGGAAGGATTCAGTTCAGAGGTAAGCACTAATCAAATGCCCATCCTAGAAACATCAGATCAGCTCAGACTGATGATGCTGTTTTGACAGCAATGTCCTCCTTGCACAGATGGTGTCGCAGTTTAATTAGTAACTGCGTCAACTGGTGACATTCAGCCAATTGCGTTCCTAAATGTCATCATGAAGCAGCTGATAAAAACAGAGTGAGTCCTCATGAATGTCTCTTCATTGGGCTTTAGAAACAAGCTCATGGCTCCCTCTGATCCTGCATTATGGTGACCTATACTATATACAGACTACTTCTATGCTCAAGACAAATTGCACATTGTAGGTTAAAACAGACTGGTCATCATCACTGTGCATATGACCCGGTGCTCAGTTTAATTGAACAGAAACAAAAGAGGTTCATCTGATTCTGAAAAGGTAAGTTTCACTGTATAATTCAGGAGTATAGATCCTTTATTCTTTATTTAACCATCTTGTCTCATTTGGAAATGACAATGGTTTTGTTTTTATGGTTATTTTTTCTTTGGTAAACTATATGACACATAATTTGTCAGACTCCTGTCGAAGAGGCTGATGGTGCTCTATGTAATCAAAATAACACTCAGTCCATTTGGATCATTAATCAGTTCAAGTGGAGGGTAAGTAAGTTTTCAATAAAAGAGGATCTATTGGACATTTTTAATGACAGCAGAGTTTAAAAGGAGAAATGGTGTCCTTTTATCCCCTTCTTTTTACCATAAAGTGGTAAGAAGAAAAAACTGTATGACAGACAGCAAAAAGTCCTGAAGGAATCCTGTCTAACATCTAGCAATAATACAGTAATCCCCTTAGTCTGCAGGGAGATCATGGATTACAGCGGGAAAGACAGAGAGGGAGAGACGGTGACGCAGGATGATTTTTAGAGAAGCAAAGACACAAAGGAGACAAAGAGAAGAGGAAAATTGTCCGGACAGTTAGAGAGAAGACAATGCCAGAGAAAAGGATGTTGAAAGAAAAAACTTTAGAGATGATGGAAGAAAAAAAGAGCACGGAGAGGAAAAAAACAGAGTTAAAGAGAAAGGAAACAGCAGCAGAGGGAAGTCAAGATGGAGAGGACAGATGATGAGGCAAAGGCGGAAAAGGAGCAGGAAATTCTCCCTGAAGTGTGTTTGTGCCTCCTGAGAGGATCAGCGATCAGAGAGACAAGTGACCTTGTGGTCATCTGTCAGCCCCTCCGACTCTGCTGGAGGCAGGATATCTCTCCAGGGAGAGAGCCCGCTGACTCACACACACTTCAACACACACACACACACACACTTTTAGACAGCACACTTAAGGGCACATTCTCACTTTTCATTTTAAACAAAGCAAACGGCAGCTATTTACTCACTGTATTTCCTAATTTCACTTCTCTCTCATCATAAGCCTCTTGAGTTATAGAACTAAGTGGATTTGTTTTACACTCTATTGTTGTAAAATGCAATTTGCAAAACATGCAAAGAGGATTCTGGTGAGAGGGGAAACTCTTCAAGTTTCAGCAATAAGTCTAAAATTTCATCAAACAAGTCTTAGGGGACTAGAGGATATGCACAGGATGTCACAGTCAGCTTCAGTGAGTGGAATGCCAGCCACCGAGTAGGAAAGAGCATGACAACTGCAATCTGTGGGAAATATGCAGTTTAACACTTTAATTCAGTCTAAAGCCCAAACATACTCAGGCGGAACGTACATGTAGTGGACTCTGCGGAGGTCCACGCGGACTCAAAGCAGACATCCGCAAGGCCTGTGCACGCAAAGCTCAAATTTTACGACCACGTGGACTCCGCTCCGAATACCGGTGTCACACAAAACACTGCTTGGCAGTGTTTTGTGTGACACACACTTAAAAGTTTCACGTTTTTTGTTATGATCATTTGCTAATGTTTAACCCAGTTGATGAAGATCCTCTGGAGATGTTATCGAAATGTTTGCAGCCCTAAAGTCAGGTCTATATTGAATACAAAGCTGTTCTGTTACGGCATCTTGTTTCATATAACTAACCTCTCCGTGCAGATGGATCTGCCTGATCCAATGTCTGTGATCAGGCTGATCCATCTTGCTAAGCTCCAATGTGCAACAGCTGTGCACAGCCCAAACGGGACGGCCCAACCGGAGTCCTTTGGACCAAGAAGAGGTGGGAGCTACGAGCGAGATGACAGCAGGAAGTGACTGCTCCAACAGAGATTAGCTTAGATGCTAACATCATCAGTAGCAGCTTTATCAGATCTAGACCACATTTCTTTATTAAATGACAAACAAATAATGCTACAAACTTCTCTTTAGTAAGGCTACTTTAGTCCCCCTTTGACAAGTTTTTGACAAGAGTTTGCTTTACGAAAGTGGCTCAGGTTCTGTCCTTTATACCACCACAGCAGTGCCTGCCTGCTATATATTATCTGAATAGCCACTTGTGAAACGATAACACAAAGTATCGTCCAAAACATTTCCAGTGTTAGAACCAACAGAGTGTTTTAAAAGCAGCATCAGAGTGGAGGAGGGACAGGAAATCTGGGTTAGCACTTGAATAGTCCAGTTATCAACACTTCAAAAAGCAAGATTTTAGCAACGTCCACTGCAACAACAGTGAGGAAGTCACACAGAGTGGCATCACCATGAGGAAAGGTTGGCACAGAGTGTGATATTTTGTGCCCAAAATGGCATTTTCCTTTCCACACTGAGACACCCTAGACAGAGTTTTAAATAATCTTCACCTTGGAAGGAGTTTCCCAAAATATGCATTTTCAGTGACCTAAAATGAAGTTTAGCGAAAATTCAGGCAGGAAGACATATAATGATACAGTCACCTTATCAATACTTCAACCTGCCCACCTGTACAGGTGATTCAAATCATCAGCTGATGGGGGCATATACTCGCTTAAGCACTTAGCCAACCAGGTTCTGCCACAACCCGTCTGGTCAATCATCTTAGTGCTTTCATATTAGCCCAGCATGCTGCTCAGAAGTCTCATCTTATCCTGTGTTCCTCACCACCACCAGTGCCTAGACTCCAAGGGGGGTGTCCTATCTTGCATTCACCCTCAGTACCCTGAAGTGCAACAAGACATCACAACGGAGTCTAATCGTCAAAGAGAGTCTAACCACAGAGACTTCGCACACTTTCAATCATAACAACTTGTACAATAAATAATTGTTCACTCAAATTTGGTCTCTCCTGACTGAAATGCTGTTAACATAAGGCCAAAACACAAAAAAAGACTTTAAACCTGACTACATGTGGATACAGCCTTGTGAAGAGGGAGCATTGTCAGGATATGTGGCTCAGAAAAGATAGGACACAAATGCACAACTCAGTCCGATGGTCAAAAGTCAGAAAGGGTTTATTGGTTAAACAGGCTGAGGTTGGTACACGGTAAGGCAAGCAATGTAGACCATAGTATCAAAAAGTGTACAACAATCTGGCAACGAGACATGAGGTTAAATACAAGAGGTGATTGAGGGTAATGGGACACAGCTGGGGAAGGCATAATCAGGGATCACGTGTGACGGGACAAGACAGGAAGCAAAAGCTATGAAGAGAAACAACAGACATTTCGGGGTGCTGGTTTGACGTAGTGGTTAGCAACCATGCACGTCCCATGTACGTACTTCTGCCGGCTCGGGTTCGAATCCAGCCTGTGGCCAGTTTGCAGAGTGTCTCCCCCTACTCTCTCACCCCCTTTCACAAGCCTATCCACTGTCACTCTCTCCTATCAATAAAAAGGCACAAAAATACATATAAAAAAAAGAAACAACAGACATTTCAAAAAAATAAAAACAGGAAGCACGAGACATAACATGAAACCTGTGTAAATAAAAGGGGGTTTGGTCATGAACTTTAGGAAATGATTTAAAAGTTTAAATTTGAAAATTAATGCAACTTCCTATCAAATAGAGCCAGCTGGGGTGATTTGGGCATCTGATTCGATAACTCATGCAAGACTACTCCTGTAGGTTTTCCAGGACTGTAAACCAAGACCATGTTTGAGGGATTGCATATCTAATCTGACCTGGAAACGCATCAGTGTACCCATGGAGGAGCTGAAAATCTATTCTTAGGAAAAAGGGATGTCTGGTGAATCTTCCAAGTCCGTCTTGACGAATGGAAGTCAGCTTTAAGGAACTCTGACCGGGATCACTTTTCATTCTCACTGCATATTACTAAGGTAAAGGTCCATTTGAAGGGTGAGTTTAAATGTGTAAGCGCAGCACATTATAGTAAAAGATCTAACGTGAGGGAGATTTATCTGCTGCCCATAACACCACTTCTATCAGAGTGTACGGCCAGGGCTGGTGCTTCTCACAAGAATTATGTGAGACCACTTGGACCTTTTATTTAACGCAAGCAAAAACTGCAGGACAGTTAGTTTTATGTTCATGGGGGATCATATATTGTTATTATCAGGTGCAGGAAAGTTTCTTGCTGGCTTAAGCAGCAGCTGACCACTTGAATAGTCTCATTAAAATCTTTATTCTCAGTCAGAATGAGAGAGCTGCTATGAGAAAGAGTCCATTACAGTTATTGTGCAGGTAATGTTTAAAAGGGCCACAGTGAGACGCCGTAGAGGTGAAAGGATCACTCTTACTCAAATTATTTTTGACTTGATGAGGCACAATAAGAGCTGGAGCTAAAGAACGAAAATGTAATGAATAAATGTAAAGGAGTTAAGTTTGGGGATGAAAAAATGTGGAAAAGCAAACAGTAAACAGAATGCAAAGTAGAAAACAAAGAGATGCTACAGCGAATTACAGCAAATATGCAGAGTGTGCAAATACGTATTATGTTAAAAAGTGCCTCTGTGGTGTGGAAGCTTTTCCTCTTATCAGCAATTTTCCAAGGATAAGGCTGCCAATACGCTACACCTTCTTTAACATCAACAAATCCCACTAAGAGGCACACACCAGCAGTGCTCACTTGGTGCTCTGTTTGTCCCCAAAAGCCCCTTTGATCCAACTGAAGGAATCTCCTGAAACAGCTGTATACGCTGCATTTTTTAAGAAAATGTAACTCAAAACAGGAGGGGGTCGTTCTTATATGTGAATAACACCAAGTGTGAGAATATCTAAGGAAGGAGATGTTTGCAGGATAGATTTGAACTGCAGATCCATGATAAAGGGTTTTGTCACTGGGTGCTAAACTACTGATGTAGTTTTATTTCGTAGTTGATCGAAAATGGAGCTCCAATGAAACCAGAAATGAGTTAAATAAGGCTTTGGCTAAGAGAGGGTACCTGACAGGATGAAGGAATGAAACTGATGAAGTAAGCAGACGTTACTATAATGAAATGTCAGGCATGTGTGTTTCCTTAACACAAAATCCAAATGATAGGGGACGCATGGGGAAACTTCCATAAAACGGCATCTTTAACAAAAACTGTCAACAAAGCATAGGGTCCTCGGTTTACTAAAATCTAGTAGAGGGGTTATAATTCCTCACAGCCTCCCGCACACTGATCAATCATCATGATCGACAACCTGAATGTTATTGCCAAAGGAATTTTGTTTCTTACACCTTTAAATTCTCATTAAACACCAAGTATGGAGGATAAACTGTTGTTTCCTTTCTTTAGACACATTTAACCAACTGAAAAACACCAAAAATCCTCCCTTCATAACCTCCAGTCCAGCTCAATGTCATCAGCTCTCAGCTCAGAGAATAGCTCACAGGTGCTCTCTATAACCCAGAATGAGCAGGAGAATTAATACTCATGGTGCCTTTAACTGAGAAAAAAAAAACAGATCATATCTTTAAACCAACAATAACCAATGTGGATAAATACTGGTCCCAAAAATAAGTTATGTGAAGCTTTCACTGAAACACCTCAAGACCTGCACTGCCACTGAGTGTGTGGGTATATGAGGGCTGTCAAACGATCAAAATCAGATTAATCACAGGGTTACTGTGGATTAATTTAGATAAATCACAATTAAATATCATTTATTTTTAATCTATATTTATCGCGTGAGGGTGGTTTGTTGAAAGCTGGATACTGTTTAGAGTCTTCCAGTTCAAGTTGGTTGGTCCTGCCGGATCAACTGCCCATTTGAGCATGCGTGGCAGCATGTGCTACGGCAAGTCTACAGGAACGAACTGCCCGAAACTCATTGCCAGAGACATTTAAGGGATTTTGAGCCAGTCTGCGCCGCAGATGGGTTAATTGCGTTAAAATTTTTAATCAGATTAATCATGATGATGGATTAATCCATGTTAAATGTTAATTTCGACAGCCGTAATATATATCTATAAATATATATATATATATATATATATATATATATATACACACACACATAGAATATGACACACGCAAGATATCAAGATGGACTGCTTCACTTTTCTGTGGGATATATATTTCAAGTCAATCTGGGCAACATCCCAGTAAAAGGCAGGACCAGTCAAGAAAAACTAGAATGTGACTGAGCAACTGTTTGTCAGTGTTGTCACTTTCTTAAAAGTCAGGCTGAGGCCCACAGACACATCTCACTTTCAACGCAACTAAGCCACACATATAGCAGCTGCCTCTCCAGAGAAGACTTCTGATAACCGGGTCATCTTCTGATCCCGAACAACCATTTCAGCCTGAGGCTTTACAGACACAGGTGCGTGATGACAGGCATGTTACCAGGTAAATCCAGCTGCTAACCTGTAAATGACGATTCTGCTCCATTTTAACGTGCTTTGGGTTAAAACAGTCTCTGATGAGGAAGAACCAGGACAGGTAGAGAGCAGGTTGAAGCACTTCTTTAGCCTGGACATTTGTCGAGGATGTGTCTGAGGGCGGTGGCTGGTTACTTATCTCATTTTCACAGAGATGAGGCATCCCAAACTGGTCTGTTGCCGTTGGTCATTATGACACACTACACGTGACGAAACAACCAATTTTCATGTCTGATGGGCCCCAAAACCCAATGACTGTTGGGTTGGGCCATAATCGTGGATAAATCGTGTAGTCTGATCCTGGCATAAGAGGAGCTTCAACACTACTTGGAAAACACTATTGGACAAGCTTATCAAAGACTCAAATACTTGAAAAAATATCTCAAAAGGGTGAAGAACACAGTAAAAAGTGAATCTCAGAGGAAAACATCTTGGAAAACATTTACTAGTTATACAAACCTTTTATCCTTGATGTAATTAATAAAGATGAACTAATCACACCGCCTGCTGTTAATTGTGATTAATGATTTGAATCAACTAACAGCACGAACAACAGGAGTTTAAAACACTTAAAATGTTTCATGAGTGTTGAAGAATAATACTGCCTTTGGGAAATGTTCATGTAATGTTGTTCACTTGTTGTAAATCAGGATTTATTAAAACCATAACCTTTGTGTTAAGGATTCTTCGTTAGGGTGCTGGTTTGGCAGAGTGGTAAGCAACTAGGCACTATCCATAGATATGCTTCTGCTGGTCTGGGTTCAAATCCAGTTTGTGAAGTGTCCCCTTCCCACTCTTCCTTGCCCCCTACCCAACATATCCACTGTTTCTCTCTCCTTTCACTAAAGGCACAAAATGCCCAAAAAATGATCTTTAAAAAAAAAAAAAGTATTCTGAATTGTCAACTGTTAATGCAGCTTTGTGAGATATTAAGTTATGAATAAGTTAGATTAACTATGAAGTCACAAAAATTTGCATCTCAGTTCTGGCATCTTTGCTGTATTTAGCTTTCATAGTAGTGACTAAGTCGTAGCCACATTCCCTATTGAGGGTGACGAGTATAAACCAAAACACAGAACAGATAATTGACTTGGTGGACAAATTCATGATCATAAGTGGGTCTGAATGTAAAAAGCTCTGGACACGAGGGCAGCGGCAAGAACAATCACGATATATGAACAAAGTAACAGCTACAATAATGGCAGAATGAAGTGTCTTCACTCAGGAATCAATTTAATAAAGAGTTGATTGCTGCGACACACACATAGCTAATAAAGCATAAAAAATAATAACATTTTCCACTTTACAATGATTTAGGACTTGACAGCCACTCACCTCTGAACAGCTCTATAAGTTCAGTGCAGCGTGAAGTCCTCCACAGTCCTCTACCGTTTCATTGCTTCATTATCGTCATAGAAGGATTTAACTGATCCACTTGACCTCTGCCCTTCTCCTCCTCCCTGCGCTGTGCAACGTTTTCAGGTTTGTTGCAGGATGAGCAGTCACATCAAGGATCATTGTGAGTGACACTGGAGAGGTCTGACACACTTTTCTGGAGGCACAGCGGGCTTATAGCCACAGTCACTGTGGGGAGTTTAGAAATTAAATATTAGAATGTACTTATCCCAATTCATATGAAGTTAAGATGTTCTGTAATGCATGAATAAAAACAGAAAAAAATGATTTGCAATTGACTTTTGACCTATATTTGGCTGATTAAACTAAAAACATGAGATGTTTAAATGGATATGCCAACATTTTTTTTTAAACATATTTTATTAGTTTTAGATCAACAATCACAGAACAAGTCAGCACAGAATCCATCAAAATACAAAACTAAAGAAGAGAGAGAGAAAAAAGAAACAACATACATGGGTCAGAATAATAGCAACAACACAAAAAAAAAAAAAAGGAGGGTGTCAAGTGTAATCCAATCTAAATCAACTACATGTCAAAGGGAGCACGGGGGGAGAGGAGAGAGAGAGAGAGAGAAAAAAAAGAAAAGAAAGGAAAAGAGAGGGACGGGGGGAGACTATGACTTATTTGTAAATTTGAAAGATCATTGGGAAGATAATCTAAAAAGGGTCTCCAAATGTCATAAAAAATGTTGTCATTTCCCTTTAATTTAGCACTGAGATTTTCCATTGGAAAAACTTCAAATATTTCTCTATACCATTGCGTGACTGAGGGAGGCCTGTATTGAATCCATTGAAACAGAATACATCGTCTTGCTAAAAGTAGTAATTTTCTTAATAAAATAAACCGTGTAGTTGATAAAGTGAACTGTTCTGTTGAGATGTATAAAAGAAACAATACTGGTTCTAATTTAACTGTGACATGAAGAATTGAGCCAAGCTCTTGAGCAATATTTTTCCAATACTTGAATTTTAGGAGACATTGCCACATACAATGATAGTAGGTTCCTACCTCTTTTTTACATTTCACACAGGGAGGAGAAATCTGTGGATTAATTTTGTTCAGAAAGTATGGTGTTCGTTGCACTCTGTATAGGATTCTATATTGGCTCTCTCTGAGTCTATCACATATAAATAATTTCTTAGCAGACATAAAAGCATCCAGCCACCCCTCATATGCCAACAAGAAAGAGACGGCCAAAGCTCACTCACCACTAGCTAGCTTAGCTAAAACACAGGGAGTCAGTGGGTATAGTTAGCCTGCCTCTACCTACAGTCATCAGATAAACCCTTCAGCATCTCTAAACGATCCTGTGTGCTCATTGTGACTTTTTTTTTTTTTTTACCATGTTATGTTACATTATCTTCTGCTATCATTAAACTATCTTCTTCTACTCCTAAACAGAGGCTTTGTTTTGATGACCTACTTCTGCTGTGGTTTGCTCGAGATGTGACGTTCGCGAACGAGTCAAGTCTTCGGGATTTCATCATCTACACAATATCATCTGAAGATTTAGAGAATATGGAAAAATCTCTGCACATCAGCAGCAAGGCCAAAAACCAGCATTGAATGACAGTGACCTTTGATCCCTCAGGAGGCACTACATTAAAACCAACATCATTCTGTAAAGGATATTACCACATGGACTCAAGAACACAACTATCATTAGTTAATACAGTTTGTCACCCCATATACAAGTGCAAGTTAAAACTCTACCATGAAGAGTGAAAGCCATTTATCAACAACACCCAGAAACACCACCAGCTCCTCTGAACCCAAGCTTATTGGAGATGGGCTGACACAAAGTGGAAAAGTGAGTTCTGGTCTGATGAGTCCACATTTCAAATTGTTTTTGGAAATATGGACATCGTGTCCTCTGAGCTAAAGAGGAAAAGGACCATCCAGATTGTCATCAGCACAAAGTTCAAAAGCCAGCATCTGTGATGGTATGGGGGTGTGTTAGCGCCCATGGCATGGGTAGCTTGCACATCTCTGAAGGCATAGTTAATACTGAAAGGTACATACAGGGTTTGGAGCATTATGCAGCCATCTAAGTGCCGTCTTTTTCAAGGATGTCCCTGCTTATTTCAGCAAATCCCCAGAACACAACATGATAGATTGCTAGCATGCTTATCAGTGATGTGGTTCACTGAGTGTTAAATAATGATGAGAATCTACAGAGTAATAAGTATGTTATTACCACAGACTATATTAAGATAAACGGAGAAGCAACTGCCTGGGAAAAAGGCCAAACTAATTGGAGCTCCCAGATCTCTCCTGGCTCTGGAGGAGATTTAGTGACAGTTATTATCAATCTGATGAATGGGATTTTCTTTCTGAGTGGTGTTGTTTTGAATAGTTACTTGATAAAAAAAATCAGTGGGTATAATATCCTGATTAACAGCTTTGTTGATATATAGGGTACCTTCAGCTGAATTTGTTGGGCAGAATAGAAATAGAGGGATAATACAGGGAAAGGCATAAAAAAAACAAAACAGTGGAAACCAACAACAAACTCATACCATCTACTTCAAACACATCATCACAAGAATCTGTTCTGCTGCAGAGCATTCAAAAGAATCTTCAACATTTTTCTGCAGGTTAAATGTGTGCTTTGGTCGGTGTGAAGGGCAGATAGTTGGAGTCACTTAAATTTTTCCCAACTTTCCTTTACTGGTCCATGACTAGTCCACGACTGCAGGGACCTGCCCACTGTTGAGGATCAAATGAGATCCCCCGCTATGATGTGACAATAAGGTAGTGACGGGTTATTGCTTACACTACATTAAGGGCAAAAGTTGAAGCATTTGTGAGGGAAGAAGCATCTTAAGTGGGGTACACACATAAAGATTATCGGGCTGTTTTTGTCCCGACTTTCCCCCTTCCCAACCAAGGACGGCAAACACCAGATTTTCTTATGTCTTATTAGATTATCCTGTAAAATTATCCTGTGGTCTGAGGTGTGTTAAGAGTGCATTTGTTCAGATAACTAGCTCCAAAACGGATCATAAATATTAAACTTGTTTAATATTTAATATTTAGATTTTTGCACAAAAATCATGTGCGTGGGGAAAGTTGACAACCCCTGAGTCATGACTCCGTGAATTGTAACATTGAACTTAATGTAGCCAATCAAGAAGCAAGCTGACTGAGGACAGACATATAATTTGTCTAGACATATATGTGTATATGATTGTTGCTATGTTTCTTCTTCTTCGTTTTTGTTAGATCACATTTGATCGTGCGAGATTTCTGGCTTGGCGGACTCTACGCCAGTGGTGAGACAGGATGGTTATGTGTGTGGTGTGCTGTGATGAGATTATTGGAGCACCACTATACACAGTATGATCAAAACTGTTCAGTGCCTGATTTTATCTGAAACTTAGGCACACCCCCAAAGATGTTAGGTGGGGGACCCCCATTTGCTGGAATTTGGCTGGTAATTCAACTGGAAGGGGAAGAATGAAGCGGCAGCATCTGCTCTAGTGAAGTGAGCAATTTGAAACTAACCTTTTCTAGTTGCTTTTTTTTTTTAAAAGCAAACAAATATTTAGAAAAGAAAAAGGAAGTGCTGCTTTACTGCAGCTTAAAAACACATTAGAAAAAAGGGCAACAAATTGATCCTATTCCTCAGAAGATTTATTCATAAAAGGCTAACTCAGAGTATAGGCCTCACTAAAGAGATTTTAGCTGTTGAAATTGGCCAGAATTTGGCATTTAATGGATAAAACTTTGACACTATCAAAATTTTGAAGCAATGGAAAAAATATAACATGTTTTCAGTCAAAATTTTGTTTTAAAAGTGCATAAAGATGCCAAAATGACAGATATAAACAATGGCAGAGTATGTTCATTCAAGTTTAAGTTGAACAAGAACATATTCTGTATTAAAACCTCTGTTTGTTGAGCACTGTGTAGCTTAAAGGGCAAACAGATGTTAGGGACACTTGTCCAAGAGTCAATTAAATCTGCAGGAAACAAGATCGATCCCATTCATGCTCTCTTATGTTTTACCCTAATATCAGCTTGTTTCTCCATCTCTCTCCTCACCTCCTCCACTCTGCACCCCCGCTGTGCAATTTCAGAACTCTTCACCTCCTCCTGAATGGTGTTGACTTCTCCTCTCACTTTCCACCCCTGAAAACACTCTGCTGAGGAGGGACATGCTGTGACAACTCTGTAATCAGCAGCGTTCATTGGGGAAACAGAACAGGGAATTGTGAGAATTGCAGCATGTCTGTGGGGAAGGTGATGGAAGCAGAGGGAGAGAAAACAGGTGTCATCAGCAGGTGCATCAGAGGCAAGGTCACAGTCTGAGGTCTGCTCACAAACACTTTGTTTCCATGATTGCACATTTATGAAAGTGAAGAAAACTGGTAGTAAGTTTGTTTATATGCCATCTCTGTGATGCCTAATATGTTTGACAAATTCTGCATTCAGTAAAACGTTTGTACAAAATGTGCCTCATGTACAGTGAGAGACAAAACTTGAGGTGAATTTTGCAGAAACCACGAGTGTGTGAGCCTCGCTCAGAGGCTGCTAGCGGGCTACTTTAAAGTAACAAAGACTTCTAGTTTCACAAATGTTTTTTAATCTTTTCTTTTTCAATAATGAGTCAAATTCTCTATTAACCTGGTGGACCAATCAGGTGAGACTTCCAACATTTGTTCATCCCTCTAAATAAGTAGAATTTTCAAGAATTTGTTGTTTTTCTTCAACCTGAACTGGAGAGGCCAAACAGGGTGACATAATGCGAAGCCCATCCAACTTTATTTCTTTTTTTTTTGTTTTTTTACCTTTATTGCAGTGTTTATAACTATGGAAGCAACAGCAGCAGTAGTAAAAGCTGTAGAAGTAGCAGCATAAGCAGGTTGTTAACCTTTGTCAAAAACTTGAATACCCAAAGTAAAAAAGCAAAACATTCACCAGCCCCCATTTTTTTTAATGAATTCTTTCATATAATTAAATTATTTATTTAATTTTTTTTATTCAAAGAAATCAAAATAATTTTCCAATTTATATACAATCACTGTTAAGAAAATAAAATTTAATTGACAATTTCAGGTCATAATTTAAGTTCAATCAATGCATTTAAATATTTAGGTGATATTTCAATGAGTTATATTTAGCTAACTGACCTCATAACAAACAAAACTTCAGTTAGAAATATTTCTCAAATCAAAGTTAATTCATATCAGTGATAGGAGAAATAAATGAACAAATTACTTTTTATATTTTTCCTTCTAAGTTTATTTTATACTTTACATTTAAATCACTATTTCACCATAAGTTTTTAAACTTTAAACACTGTATAATAGAACTTTAATAGTGACTACATTTGAATTAAATATTTCAAGTAAATCAAAACTTATCATTTGATATTTTGAAACAACTTTTAACTTGTTTACTTAAAGATAAACACTTTTAACTGTAGTTGAAAGGAAAATTTGTTTATTACATTTCATTTTAATCTATTTTAAAATAGAAATAATTGTCCACAGAATAAACTATAATTAAACCAGTTAATTTTAAAAGTCGAATTAATTTATATTAAATTTGCTTAAAACTTTTTTGTTTTTTTAACTAAATCAATCATATAATGCACACACTTAATGACTTACCCATGCATGCACATCATATTCTTAAATCTTTAAATAATCAAATTTACTTAAAGGGGGTTTAACAGTTACTGGTGCTGGATGCAGATACAATATGTCTGAGAACTGCTTAGCAGTTTTTATCAAGCTCAATGCCAAATCAAATACTTGAAAAAATTAGTGTAAGCCACAATCAAATTGGAAACAATGTTAAACACATACCAGTGGTGTGTCTGGTCCTCTCCACCATTACATGTCGTCTGTTTTCTTCTGGACGTCTCCATGTTGGGACTCTCAAACACAGAAGACTGATCAGTAGTCTAAACTGAGGCCATTGGGAGCAGCTGTAAACTGGGATCATTTCCTGGGTCAGATTAAAGTGCTGCTTTTTCGCAGTACTGCCCTCTGGTGGTCAACAAATGAATCTAAACATATCAACTTCTGTAACTCAGAAAATAAAATATTTCAACAACAGAGCAAGAGTAAATAATCAACTAAAGAGAAAGGAAGGAAAGGAGAAAAGAGGAGAGAAAATAAAAAAGAAGTCTCTTCCTTTAGTGAGTTGACTTCACAAGGACACTCTCCTTGAGCAGCATTCAAGTTTTTGTCAACTTTGCCAACTTAAGGAAATTGCGAGCTAATCAGGCTACACAGAGCTAAGTAAATGTCAGATGGGAAATGCTGATGTTTGTCAAGTAGGTCGAAAAATTTTATTCATGCTCAATAATTTCCAACATTCGATCCACCACACTTGCAAACACCAGTAACAGTTGACCCCCGCTTACCTTCACTATGCTCAGTTACAGCTGCGCTAATCTCTTTCGGCTCCTGCTGCTTCCTCTTCAGGACAGGACTCCTTTTGGGGACAGCCTTCCTTTAGGCATAGTGTTGAAATACTAAGATCAGCTGTAGCTGCAGGTGGTTAAATGGCATATGCGTCTGCTTTATATGGCGTTCATTGCGTGTCATAGCAACACGTTTTTACCATGTTTAGTACAATGGTCTGTTAAGCCAGTTCCTCAAAGTTGGACACGCTGCCCATGTGTTACATCAACGTTGGCGAACATTTAAAGGGATACGCCAACTTTTTTTTGTTTATCTGTCTGCCTCACAGTCCATAAAAAGCAGATAGACACTATTCTTCGACTGTGTATGCAGCAACAAGGAAGATACAGGCAAAGTTCACCACCGCTAATAAGTTAGCTCAAACACTGGGAGTCAATGGGTATTGTTAGCCTGTCTCTGCCTACAGTCATCAGATAAACTCTTCAGCAATTCTAAGCGGTCCCCTGTGCATGTTACGACTCTGGTTTTTTTCGGTGTTATGTTACATTATCTTCTACTATCATGGTATTATCTTCTTCTACACCTAAACAGGTTTTTTGTTGACCTACTTTTGCGGTGGTTTACACTAGAGAGGTCAAGTTCATGAACGAGACGAGTCTATAACTATATAACTATAACGCGGTAAAAAAAAAATGAGCCACAACAAGCACACAGGACCGTTTAGAGTTTCTGAAGAGTTTAGCTGATGACTGCAGGCAGAGGCAGGCTAACACTACCCATTGATTCACAGTGTTTGAGCTAAGCTAATTAGTGGCGGGTGAGCTTTGCCTGTCTCTTTCTTGTTACTGCATGCACAGTCTAAAGAATGGTGTCCATCTGCTTGTCATGGACTCAGAAGTGAGTCAAGACACACACACACACACAAAAAAAAAAAAAAAACGTTGGCGTAACCCCTAAAATACATCCACCATTAGTCAGGGGACAGTTGGGAAATCGTTTCACACAACCAACAGAACGTTTCTCTTGACTTTCAACATGTCAATCTGCATTGAACACAGCAAAATTGACCCTGGGAATGTACTTTTTCTGAAATGTTAATAATTTCTCAATACTGGTCAATGTCAGCTACTATACAATGATGTATAAATGGGTAAGATGGTGGTGGATGAGGGACAAAAAGATATCAATTCCCAACAGTGGGCCCAACAGATATTAATTGAGAACCATTACGCTATAGCATTGTGGTCTATTTCTGATTGTTGCATGCATGGAGATGGACAAGGGTCCATGATCGGTGGGCATCAAAGCTTCGATGTCCTTCTATTAAGTATTTCACAAAATACGTCTTGTTCTTGTCGGGCTAATATACTGACTTATTTGATTCCATGCAACATTTCTGTTGTTACCTCCGCCAAGGGGGGGTTATGTTTTTGCTGGTGTATGTTTGTCTGTTTGTTTGATAGAAAGATTACACAAAAAGATGTTGGGAATGGCCCAGCTTAAAAATGATTAGATTTTGGTGTTGATCCAGATAACTGCCATTAGCGAACAACCATTTTTGCTAAATAACTGTTGAACTAATAATGATATCAATATGATTCCAAGTGCTAGGTGTTGGTTTTCAGGGTCAAGCAATCATATTATGATGCTAACTTTATCGTAAAACTATTGCTTATAAATGTAACAGCAATAAGTGATCTACCTTGGTGGAGGTTTGCACTTTCTGAGTGCTCTCTAGATATTCCTACTTTAAGTCCTGTCAATAATCCAAATGATTACGCCAAATGTCCAAAAACGTTCAAAATTAGCCCCTCTACGAGCTACAGATTGTTCCATCAGGTTTTTGTCCACTTGTAAAGAAGTGCACTTCCTTGTGAAGAAAACTGGGAGTCATCAGTCATGAATAAATTGACTCAAATCAGTCACATACAAAAGTTGTCAGTGAAAAGTTGAGAAAAATCATCATGGATTCACATCACACTTCTGCAGAGCACCGCTTTGCTCATTTCTTTCTCATATATTCCATGAAAAGTGTGCATATGAAGATGCTTGGGATTATGACATAACAGTTTGACTTCATTTAAATGAAGTTTTGCACTTAGCCAGGCAGATGTTTTATGCAGCTGGCTGTGGCTCATCTGAGGTTTCCGTGGTTCTAACTTTAAAACTGGGTTTGCAACAGTGATTAACATTTTAAATCCAGAAACCCCAATGAGAAATCCAGCCTGATGCTGGAACCCAAAACATTTTACCACTCCAGCTTTATGGGGACTCACCAGATGTTGGCTCAGGTGCCACGCTGAGTGCTGCAAGTAAAAACACTGGGGTCAGATCCATTAGACAAACTGTAAAACTGTGCAGGCTAAATGAGTTAGTCTGACTCCCCACTGAGATCATGATTACACCTACAGGATAAGACAACACATGAGAGTTTCTTCTGTTTACATTTTCATGTTTCTTGGTATTTATTTTGTCTAAAGGTCTCAAAATGAGTGAAAAGGTTATCTGATAGAAAGAATGATGTTTATGTTTCACACAGGCAGGCTGTATGTGAGCAGGGTATTGTACTGGGTTCAATAGGAAAGTCCAAAACAAAGAAAATGTACGTCATGAGAGAATGAATGGAGGAAAAAATAAAAGAATAAGAGGGTGTAAAAGTGAGTTAATGGAGGGAATGTCAGGGTTATGACCTTAAAGGAGAAGTAGTGTGAGTATGGTAGAGAAGGGTAAGTAGAGTGGTGATACCTCACAGGAAAAGTAAAAAATCCAAACAAGTATTTAAAAAATGTTGGTGGCTGGTCAAACTCTTTTCTTAAGCAGCAGAGGGGGCCATCTGTTTGGTTTAAATAGAAAAACGTAAGGCAGAGAGACATTAAGAAATGGCAGAAAGAAGTGAAGATGTCCAGGTTGAGAATTTGTCTCACTGTGGTGCAGGAGTTATCAGGAAAGGTAAGCTCTGTAAATAGTTGTGAATATGAGCATTAAATACAGAGAGGATTAGGGCAACTGAAAAAAAAGTTCATTTCAGGTTGAAAACATTTTTTGAAGTCTGTAAAAAAAGTCAGAATTTTAAGAAAAGTTAGACTTCTGAGATAACAGTAAGGGCTCTAATTTCGTAGACCATGCGCAGACGGGGCGCACCTGCCCTGCGCCGCGCCTGCACTGTGCCTGCGCCGCACCAACGGGGTGTGTCCAGGGCGTTTTAAAAGTTTCATGCACGGCGCAGTCTGGTGCAGGGAGGTGCACCCACGCCTCCCTCTCACCGGCGCCAGTGGCAGAGAGGGAGGAGAGAAGGCGTGAGTGGGTTTAACACTGCCGAGTGTTATCTTCACCAATCAAATGAACGCCTCTCCTCGCCCTTAAGTGCGCCGCGGGCGAGGCACAGTGACAATTTCACCTCGGTGGCAAAGAAGGTCAGAGCCGCTGTCACTTTTGCAGCAACTGGGAGAGCGCAGGGGCCACGCATCAGAGGCCACGACGCGCATCACCGCAGAACCTTTGGTGAAATATCTCCCATCCCCCTGATATCTCCTCCTCATACTCCTTGCAATAATGTACTCCATCTTTTTAGATCACGTTAAGAATAAAGATTAAAATAGAGAAATATGGGCAATCACAGGTAAATCCTTACGACACTGAGTGACTTACATTTATTCAGCGAGTGTCTCTCTCTTTTTTCTTTTCTATTTAATTTCATGAGATGAGAGAAGCCGGATACTCCGTATCTGATGATGTGGCTATTTGTGGTTGGCTGAGAGACGTGAACTCGTTAATTTGCGTCACTCTTCCAGCTGCCGTCAGGTTGAGTTTCCATTATGACAAACGTCTCTGATCTGACATCAGATGTAACGAGACAGTTAATATAGATACAAATGTCTATGCTGGTTCAGACGGTTACATTAAATAGTGGTTGCTGTGATTGTTTATTGCATTGAAATGTGCCTGACACTCTGGATACCTGCCTGTGAGGTTTTGGTGACGTGTGCGCACTGTGCGCCTGTCAGCCAAATTACCACTGCACCGGGTGTGCCTCACCTGCGCTGAGAATAGACCAGGTTGGAGCTGACAAGCTTTCAGCGCACCTTCCGCGTGGTTTTTTGGCACGAAATTGTCACTGCGCCAAGTTGAATCTTTCGACACCTCCCCTTGGTGCGCCGTCACACCCATCTTGGCGCAGCCAGTCTACCAAATTGCCAAATTGGCTGCGCACGGTGGTGTGCCAGACAAAATTACCACTGCGCAGGGTGCACCAGGCTGCACAACCCTGTGTTGTGCCAGGAAATTAGAGCCCCAAGGGTTAAGGTTAGAGTCAAATCCCACTGTCAGAATTCTGAGATCAATTTTAGTCCTGAGATTAAAGTCGGAAATCTGATTTTATTCTTAGGACTTCTTTCTTATGCTCGTTTCCCACTGGAAGTATTTTGCTTGCGTGCATGTATTGGTGAGTACTGATGCAGCATTTACATGCATTTACTTGCATTGGAGCTGCCTGTGGGCTCAACAAACACCTGGAAAACAAATTGTCTTCCATCGGAGGGAGGAGGCCTATCCTCTGATAACCATAATTAGTGCAACATTTTTAAAACGCCCTTGTGAGAAGAAATTTTTAAAAAGGTGAAGCAGGAAACAGAGGGAGAGGAAGAGTTTTTTTCACTATGGAGGATTTATAGCAAGATTACTGACACAAACAATATTTCTTTACAAAAAAAAAAAAACAATAAAAAGTGTATTATGCTTACCATGGGACCTTTTGGAACAAAACAAACAGTACTAGTCTTGTACCAGCCATGACCAGTGCTTCATTACTTGATTAATATTTCCTCTCCCATTTTGCTCATTCTTCCATAACCCCTCAACTCATCCTGGCTCTCTCCATCTCTCTCCGTGCTATCCTCATTTTCCTGTTTAATTTTCTCCTTCAGTTTTATCGCCTTTTTCTCGCGCTCCTTGCTCGCTGCATCATTTTCCTCTCTCTCTCTCTCTCTCTCTCCATCTATACCACATCCCTCTGTCTCTCTTTCACTCTCTGACCCAGAGGGCCGTGTTTTGCCGAAATCCAATCCTCTCTCCTTTTTTTAAAACCTGCTGTTCCATTTCACTCCCATTTTGTCACACTGCAGTGCACACACAATACCCGCTCCTCCCTCGTTCCAGCCCTTTTCTCTGTCTCTACAAACACACACCAAGCACACACACATTTGCAGGGAGCATACTCAGACACATAATGCATACACTCAACAGACAAACAGGAGGATATAATGAGGTAAAGAGGCTTAATTAAGCCATCAATCAAATTTCACGCTCTTGGTTGGACTCTCACTCACAGACCCCTTGCAAAGCTCACACCCGTCCTTGTAGTCCTGTGGCCATCCATCACAGCTTCACTGACTCCGCTCAACCTCCACTCACAACCAATCACACAGAGGTTAGGGACTGAGTGCTGCTGAGTGTGTGTTTGTGTGTGTGAAAGAGAGACGACCACCATTTGCTTTGGGGAACAGACACTAAAGCGTTTCATGCCTGTGAAGCCCGCCTCAGCAGATTTGAGTAAGTGGCAGAGCGAGCAGAGTGAACCGTGATCTGTATTGTTTACTGTTGAGCAGTTGTGACTGCTGATAATGTGCTCTGGAACGAACACACACATGCACACACACACACACACACACACAATAAACTCACTCCCATGTTAGTGTTTTGGCATGTAATGTTTCACTTCTGCACATTTAGTAAATCAGTGATGGGCAACTTTTCAAGACCTTTAAAACTGTTTGGCTCTATTTTTCTTAAAGTGAGAATATATAGCTTTTTATTGGGATAGGCACTGTCAGTTGTAAATTATTGATTATTAAAAACAATCAGAAATGCTTGCGTAACGATCCCGGGCTATTTTTGTAGTTGTTATTAGCAGTTTGTTAGCAACCGTAATTTTAAGACTTTAAAATTCAAAAGCGGGTCAATGTAAGATAAACTTTATTATTTTCGGATCAAACATAAAAATCTGGTGTGTTCATTATAAACTTTATTTCAGGTATTTCTCCAAAAAGGTTATTCTACAATGCCATGTACTGTCAGCCTTGGCAACCAGGAAGTGCTAAATGCTAACTCACTTTCTCCTTTTTGGACTCATCCTGCTCCACTCTATATATTTGTAGACCAGCGATGGCAGGGGAGGGGGGGGATCCCAAACAAACATGACGCAGGATCAGAGGGCACCACGGGCCTGTTTCTTGAAACAAAGAGATTCGTGAGGACTCACTGTTTTTATCACCTGCTTTATGATGACATTGAGGAACCCAGTCAGCAGCAAGTCACCAGTTGACACAGTCATTAATTAAGGCAGAGGTATAAGAGTATATAACATCATTATTATAACATTTACACAGTGCTGACTGTGTGTGTTTCATCCATCAGTCACCGGCCTGAGCTGATATGTTTTTATTGATTACTGAGTGATAAATTATCAGTCCTGACCTCTGAGTCAAAAAAACTAAAATTAAAGCAAAATATAAACACGTTAATACTGACAGCTCTAGTTTCCTAAGCACCACACTTGTTCATGCGGACTACTACTGCTATTAAAAAAGGATTCAAATAACATTTAATTATCTTTATCTTTAATAAATAAGATCCAAAGATACATTCAGGAAACAACTGATGAACAAAATTTTCAAACGCTCTCATATATGGTTTGACAGAAATGTATGTAGTGCATGAGATGACAGGAGGTCTTTATTACTTGCCTAAAACTGAGGTATCAAGGCTTTCTTCAGCCTGAGATCAAACAATATTATGGTTTTATCTCATTAAAGATGTTTCAGCAAGTCTGTTTTACTGTCAAGTCAATAAAAGGAAGAGAGTATTAGTGCTATAGCTAAGCAAAACAGCAGACTACTATGAAGTCAATTATTCACCGACTGTTTCCTCCATGTCTGCTGCTTTCTCTTGTAACAAATTATGCAGATGATAGTAATATGAAGTGGCTGCTTGTGTAAGATTTTTGGTCTCCAAGCTAAGGTGCTTAATTAGAAAATGATAGTGTCGGTATCAGAGAGTGACATTTTGAAGTGTTAATAATTTCTTCAGTTATTTGCTGCCCCAGTCAAATCTAGTTTTTTATGACATTGTTATCTTCCCCTGAGGCTAACAGCACTCAACAAAAGCCGTCAGTCGTTACTGTCTTAATGTGCCTGCCTTCTTTAAAATGATGCCTTCATCGTTGTTTGAGAAAGAGAGCGGCTCCGGTCTGTATCCATTGGTTGGAATTGGCTCCACAGGGGAGACTGATGTGTGTGACAACCTTCACCCTCTCTGAGTTCATATACAGAGGCAGCCAGATGTTGTCCTCTGATGAGGTGGAGTCTGCAGAGGACTTCTAAAGATGACACACATAATATTGAGAAATACACATATGTTAATTTTCAGCAGATTTTTTTGACAGCATTAAAATGATATGATACAATGAACAGCAGGGATTTATTGGCTTGTTGAAAAATGAATGATCAAAGTCACTTAAATCACCTTTCTTTCCCATTCTGATGCTCAGTCAGAACTGCAGCAGGTCATCTTGACCATGTCTACATGCCCATGGGGACTGAGCTACTGACAGGTGATTGGCTAATAAGCTACTTCCTTCAGCAGCAGATAAATGCTGTTTCTAATAGAGCACTAGTGAGTGTACTACACACTTGAAATAACAATGATTGGGTTAATTTCAATCAATTCTGCTCCAGTAAGTATACTTGACACTAAAAGAAGTAATCAAATTAGTTTTTGGTAGATTATTTCTTTGTTGTAGCATTGTTTTTTGGTAAAAAAAAAAAAAAAAAAAAAAAAACTTTACCTTTGAAAAGTGTGATTATTTCCCTTTTAAATGGTCTAAGGAACGTGCATTTGTAGGTGATCAGCAGAGCAGAGTATTTGGATTTCACTCATAAAAAAATGCAGACTGTTCTCTGCTAATACCAAACAGCTTATTCTGCTGCTGCTATTGACTCTTGTTTTGAGCTTTTGGTAACCCCCAGGCATTTTGTAGAGTGAGCCCAAGTACCATCTCCACTGAAGGCCAAGTTCACTATAATGGGGGAAATCAGAGATAGGCCATGAAGTGGGCATCCCAAGAAGACGACACCTCAAGAGACTGTTTCCTCACCCTGTTAGCACTTAGGAACTGTAGGCAGTCCTCTACAGATTTGCAGGACAATGTGGCCAGTGTCTCTCGGCACAGACAGTCCAGAACAGACTGCATGCAGTCAGTCTCTGGTCTCATGGGGCTGCCAGGAGGCGTGCTGGTTTTGGCAACAAGTGCACTGGAACCTGAACATTTGGAGGACCGTTATGTCCAGCGATGAGTCCAGATTTTTTATGGGCGCAGCCCACATACTCAGCTCTGCTGCTCAACCCACAAAGGCATGTTCCTTACAAATGTGGCACCAATTAAAATGTAAATCATAGGCTTTCCAATGATGTAAGATTTACTGCCAACAACAGAAAAAAATCAAACACAAATTTGTCATGTAGTCACAATGGCTTCCCTGCATCTTATACTGATTTACTGATCCCACAGGTATACAGGATGCAAACAACTTTTTACTTTAAAAATAGATATTACTAGTGTTTCTTTACACCAGATGTTGGTTTGAGGCAAGACTGGCAAAGTTATTTCTATAATAATTTTTACACACAATGACAATTAAAATGATTTCACAAAAACAGAGAGAGAAAGACAGAAAGCCCATTTAAAAACTATAAAAAATCTGCTGGATAAAAATGGTAAAACCAAGAGTATCAATTATTGTACAAAACAAGGTTAAAGAACATAAGTAAAAACTAACAGGGGAGTCTTTAGCTTGGATTAAAAAGTTGAAAGCACTGTCTCCAATCTTAGCTCCACAGCATAAAAGGCATAGGCACTAAAATCAGCTCCCACATGTTTTGTCTTCACTCAGGGAAGAGAAATTAAAACAGAACTAGCCAACCAAAGAAACCTGAAAGGTTCATACAGAGTCAAGAGGTCTGATGGGTAACTGGGACCCTCCGTTTAGGGATTTATGGACAAGTTAGATCATTTTGAGCTGTTCTTTGAGATACTAGAAGTCAGAACAAGGATCTGAAAATTGAAATTACATGCTGATCTTTCTTTGTCCTTGTCAGAACCCTGACAGCAGCATTCTGTTTGTGCTTTAGTCTCTCTTTAACAGAAACAGAAAAATCCATTGCAGTGATCTTTGCCTGCAAGAGACAATGTACAGTCTGTCCCATTAATCTATTTTTTGGGCAAAAGTCTGTCCGTAAAAAAATGTTATATCCTGCAAGTCTTACAGATTAACAGAAGTCAAACCTTCTGTGTTAAGGAATATGCATTTTATTTGATACACGTACCTGTGGCACCCAGGCCATGTAACAAGTGGGTACAGCTGACACACTGGGAGAGTCGTGCTGATTCTCACAAAGATGGACACCATCAAAACCACAACCCTCCAACTGCAGGCCTCCAACCTGGAAAACAAAGAGTTTAAGGCTATGATGAGGTTTCTCTGTGCATCTTGGCACTCTGTCCACACGTAAAAAACAGTTTTTTAAGTCACTGAAAATGCATATTTTGGAAAACTTCAGCCAAAGTGAGGACTTTAAAAAATGCCTCTCTGGATTTATCTATGGGACAGGGAAAAGAGAGAGAAGTGACAGAGATGCAGGGAGGAAGAAAAGGTGAGGGTGACTGTGAATTACCAATATGCTGTAAATAAAAAGGAGAAAATGAGAAGCAAATTATACAATAGGAACAGATTTCAAAGCAATAAAAGGCAAAGATGCCCCAGTCATTTAGGGCAAGGCTAAAAAAGAACAATGTCAGTTCATCAACTCGAAGAAACAATGATACATTTCCCAAATTTGTTTCAGTGTTTGTCAGAAAAACTGATCCAATGTTGAAATCTGTGATAAAAACTGGAAGGACGAGAGCTTGCTGACTGACTAAAAGAATCAACATGCCAAGTAAATACAAAAGACGAAGTTGTTCGGAGGTGAATTTTTTGATTTCTTGTCATCAGTCACATACTGCATCTTTATGGGATCATTGGACATTTTGAATTATACTGATTAGACTGTTTGGATGACTTGGCACTTTTATAAGGCTTAATCATTTTTGAGTCCATAAGTAAAGTAAAGCTCAGCAGAAACAACCAGCAAAAGCAGTTTCTCTATGTCTCTATGTCGAGCAAGTTATTGTCAGAATGTGGAAAATTGCCCTATCTCGCTCTGCAAGAAAATCCTTGAAAAAATTCCTGGATCCACATTGGATCAACACAAAAAGTCTAATCACTACTCCTTTGTGCCATGGCCAACACTCACCTTTGAATTTCCCGCGGGATCAGTAACTATCTATCTATCTATCTATCTATCTATCTATCTATCTATCTATCTGAACATGTTATTAAAATCTGTTGGGAACTTACTGAATTACTAGCAAAAGAGCGGAAAACTGCCATATCTTGCAATGTTAGCAAGTTCTTAAAAAATCGTAGAACTGCCTTCAGGTTTCAGATCACCACCAAAATCCTGTCATCCTTTAGCCATTCACTGCGCCAACATTTACTGAAAATGTCATCAAATTCTGTTGAGAACTTTTTGAGTCAAAGAAACTAACAAAAGCCTGTAAAACATAACAGTCTTGGCAGGGGTAATCAGTATCTGCTGAGGTAAATGACTGATATAAGCAGCAAGGAGCCAAATCTGGACCTGAAAACAGTATCATGAGCAACAAGGATATGAAAGTCAGACACAGAGATAAAGGAAAAATAAGACATTCACTGTCTGACTCTGACTGGTTGCACTTTAAGGACACTATGCATGACAAAGTGTGTGAATTCAGTCCAGTGACTCAGGGATTTTCCACAGAAGGCCAGACAATGAAGGGAACTCTGGCGTCAAGTCAGAAATACACAGAAAACTCCTAAATCACCATAATCTGGGCGAGTAAAAGCAAGCTAGTGAAAATCCAGAGAAGCTGTGTATTTGTATGCGTATATGTGTGGATGTGTGTGTTTGTGTAAGAGAGCTGATTGCTCCACAATTATCCCTTTCTCTTTCTCTGTCAGATGTCTGAGTATTTCCCTTCCCTCCCTGC
Organism: Cetoscarus ocellatus; assembly: GCA_037902135.1. Lineage (NCBI taxonomy): Eukaryota > Metazoa > Chordata > Actinopteri > Labriformes > Labridae > Cetoscarus > Cetoscarus ocellatus. The sequence goes on along the minus strand of JBAMNC010000244.1, from coordinate 1,755,729 downwards.
AGCTGCAGCCTCTTTTTAAGCATCCACACCCTTTTCCTCTCTCTTTTTTTACATCTGAACTAAGTGCGAGTCAAGCTGTGCATATTCTCTGGCATGTCAGAAGAGATACAAAGGCAGGGAAGTCTGAAAATTGTTCACAGCACAATCATATCACTTTTATATCAATGCAAGGAAAAAGAAAGAGGATGAGAGCGGCATTGTACTCTTTGAGTTGTTAAACTGTTTGAATTTGTGCCACTCAAATGTTTCTGAAAGGCGCAGGAGACTGGAGATGACTGTTCTAAATGGCAGCCAACTTCTCTCAAATCGGTATGCAACTAACTCTTGGCTTTCTGTCTAACTTTTTTCTGCTATTTTTTGGGTGTCTGCCTCTTTATTTGCATCTGTATTCTATTCCTGCGGTCTTTCACTTCATTATTTTCCAATTACCACTGAGCTAGAGTCTGCTTCATCAGGAGCACCAGCTTTCTGCATCAGGATAGGCACCGTGTGCATGTGTGCTCATGCATGATTTGAAGATTGATGTGTGCTTGTTTTAAATGTACCTTGACTTGGAGCTTAGCCTGCGCAATGGGACTCCTCCACGATGAGACAAACACCAGACTGTCCATAGAACAACCCATGGACCTGAAACAGAACAGAATCTCGTAACAGGCCTTTGAATGCAGGCTTTTCCTGTCTCACACAAAGCCAAAAGTCATTCAGGGTTACCTGGCTGTTTCCTGTCTCAAAGCATTGAGGAAGGTGTCAGGGTGGAACAGCTCAGATAGATCCAGGGTGTCTGATAGAAGTGCCTGCCTGCCAGCACGCTCCACCCAACTCTGAAAACACAAAGACAAAATACACTCAGTGACACACACAGGCAGATACATGGTTAATTAACCAAAAAAGATTTAAAATATAACAAAATAACACTCCAAGGGGACGCATAATTCAGGCATAAAATCATTTCACACAGGAGTAACGCAAAGAGTGTAGTGGAAGATAATGAAAATAAACACATTTGTTTTCAGTTTAGGTGCTGAAATGTGAAACAAAAAGAGCTACCCTTCCTTTAAATATCAACTGATTAGAGAACAGCATCGATGTCTTTCCTATTTTCCACCTGAAGCAGCTGTCATTTTGTCATCAAGGGCTCACAATGATAAGATCGGACATTAAAATGGACTCCTGATGTGCACAGAACTGCTCTTGACCTAAAACAATGAATGGTCAGGCACAAAGCTGACATGTTTTAATCTTAGGCAGGAGATATACTTGTGGTTTGTCCTTGGATTTGAGTTTGCAGCCACTGGTGTCATGACGATTTCCTTTTTACTTTCCTGCATGTGATGCTTGTTACCAGAGGATACCACAAGAGGGCCCACACAAGCCTCAAGCTGTATTTGAGTGCCTGTTGTATGAGATATAAACTTTGAACATGGCTATTATTATGGATAATTCTAAGAGTAAAAATAACAAAATTAACTAGAGAGCATTTTTGCCTATAGTATTCTTACATCACCATTTGAACTGTTGAAAGAATAATAATAAATAATAATATTGAAATGGCCTCGGGACCCCGAAAGGGACAAGAGGTATAGAAAATGAATCAACTACTGAAATGGCGGCCATCATAAAAAATGGTGGCCATCTTGGAAAATGGCTGCCATCTTGAAATTTCAAGTGTCTAACGTCATTTTTCAAGAGTAGCCCTTAGAGAGTATTTGTGTCAAATTTCATGATTGCATCACCATTTGAACTACTGAAATAATGAGCATTTGATAGAAATGGCGGCCATCTAAAAAAATGGCCGCCATCCTGAATTTTCAAGTGACTAACATCATTTTTCAAAAGAGTGACCCTTAGAGAGTCAAATTTCATGATTGCATCACAATGTGAACGATTTTTTCAGTTATCCACTGTACTAATCCTACCAGTCGTGTGTAGGTGGCAGCTCACGTCTGCGTCACATTAATTCTGTATCATGTGCACAACTTACATGATGAACTGATGCATGGGATGCAGAATTGGCCATAATGCAAGTATGTCTCTGGCCTTAAAGACACAGAAAATGACTGCACCTTAAACCTTGACCTAAGTCTAAAGTCTGGTATAATCAATGATAACCATCGATAGAGAGATTTCTCTAATATTTACACTAACAGCTATAATGATAATGAAGTGGAGAGGATTGATTTTGGTAGTCTTGGTTACAGTGATATGTGATATATGTGTGACATTTTAGTTGAAATCAAAATGAACAAAATGATATAAATGTTGGCTGAATGTTGGCTCTTGCTGCTGTTTGCCATCTTTGTTGTTTCCTCTTCTGCTCTGCTTGCCTACTTTACACAGGTGAAGATGTAATAGAGGAAAAAAAACAAACAAATGATAAACATACGCTGTGCATTACAGTTTCTTTTAAAAAATTCTCATGTTGTTTATCAGAGTTTACAATATCTGATAATGACCTTTAACTTATAAGTCTTAAAGTCCAGATGCCAAATAATGATTGGTTTGTTTTCGGCATGTGAAAGCTCTAAGTATTTGCATTGTAATTCACTCTTTAAATTTTCCAACAGAACATCGATCTGCATGTGGAATGATCATAATTCCTATCCAAGTCAGTGAGTGTCTGCTAATGAGAGATAAAAAGGGTTGTAGAGGGGGAGGGCAAAACAAAGTCAATAAGAATGTGTGGCCAATCGGGTATTTAATGTCCCTTTGTCCTTTTATCACCACATCCAACAGCTGATAACACTGGAACCCCAATTACCACCTAATGACAATACAGTGCACACACATGTCTATGTGGATATAGAGTAAGGACAAAACAAAGCCACACACATGCAAAGGCTGATGTGTATGTCGGCAATAAAGAAACACCTGTATTGCAAAAAAATTGTAACGTACCAGTAGATATTTTGTATCATCAATCAATCAATCAATCAGACTTTATTTCTGTAGCATTTTTTGTAAAACAAAATTGAAGAACAAAGTGCGATACAAAAATAGACTATACAGAAAGATGATAAAAACCCTGATTACGTGTGAAGTTAACAAAATGAAACGCATCAAATCCAACAAACAAACCAAAACTAAACTAGAAAAGCACTCGGAAAGCGCAGACCTCCGCAAAGCAGCTCAGTTATGGCAGTGGTTTTTCCACAACCTCTGTAAAAGATACAATTCTGGATCACCACACACTCCGATTGGCGGCCGAATCTCCGCTCAAGTCTGTCCATGTGGAGAGCTCCTCCGCTGGCATTGCAAGGGAAGCCAGGAAATGTAGTGACATAGGCTTGAAAAATGTTGACGTGAGTTTGCAAATAAATTACAGTTCCCATAATGACGAAAAAGGGGCAAAACCCTCACAGCAGCCGAGGAGAAATGAATGGGATTTGCCATTATAAACTTTAATGGTCAAGTTCAAGGTCAAGGTAAACTTTATTATCCCCGAGGGGCAATTTGTTCTGCAGCCAGCAGTATCACACAGACAACAAACAAACAATAAATACAATAAATAATCCATTAAAGGCAGTAAATAATAAATGTTTTTTTCTGACGTCAATTTGGATGGGATCCGGATGAAATTTACCTTGATGATAGAGTTATATTATATATATGTTATCCTGTAAATTTTGAAGCAAATCCATCAAGTGACGTCAGAGATATGATTTTAAAAATATGGCCCAATGTTAAGTTATGGGATTTTCAGAAAATTTTGGGAATTTTTTTAAATCCAAATATACGAATCAGCACCAAAATGTAATGGCTTCTTCCTTGGACCAAACCAAGGTAAATTTTTCATGTAAATCCATACAGGAGTTTTTGCATAATCTTGCTAACAGACAAACAAACAAACAAACAATCAAACAGACAGACTCTTGCAAAAACATAACCTCCTTGGCGGAGGAACAGCAAAGGACAAAGACCTACAACAAAAACCCAGTGGAAAAATAATAGCAAGGTCAAGCACTTAAAAACAATTATGAGATAAATAAGATAAAATTCTAAATCATTCAGAAAAACCAAACAAGTTCAGCTAAAATATACAAGCCCAACAAATGGACTAGAATACAAATAAAAAAAATACATCAATAGTTCAAACAGTTGGAACTATCAAGGTTTGAGTTAGAACCATCAAACCCATTGATTTTGCACAAGGTTGTTTGAGAGGGAAATTTGGCTCAAAACTATCTTGATTATCTTGTAGAGTTTAAGCACTTGATCAGTTGTGTTATTCATGCAAGGAGACAAGTCCGTAGTCTACTTGTATGCCTGTTTTACTTATTTGTGAAATGATGCAGAGGGGCACAAAAGCTCATTTTTCTGTCCGCATCACACTTACCAATTAACTGAATTTCTACAGTGACCAAATTTAGTGAATTGTCTCAAGCCTGTTTAGCATTTTTTTTTAAGTTTTCAGAAAACTAGAGCTCTACTGTCACCACAGGTAACTCTTAACCTTCTACAATGAATTCACACAAACTGATGAACATGCCAGTAACACATCAGTAGAAACAATTTGGGGTTAAGAGATATAATTATGCGACTGCAGCAGCTGTAGATTGAGCCTCAAACCTTACAGTTGAAATGCAACTGTCTCTGCACAACAGACAGGTCCAGGAACATACGGCAAAAATCTACTTCATGCAATTATTCTAAGTTCGGACTTTGCTTTATTAAGGGTTGACCCAGGATTGAGGTCTTGCTCTGTCTTGAGCCCCTGTTACGCACTCCTGTTCTTCTTCAAAAAGTCACGCAGCTTTCTCTAAATTGCCGGAAAATCTAGTGGATTTGGAGGTCAGCTGAAGAAAATTGCTGACAAAACAGAGGCAGAATGAACAAACATCTGATCCAGCTTCTATTATAAATGGATTCCTTTTTCTGCACAGCATCAGTCTGCACTGGCTTTAGAGATAAATTGGGATGAGCATTATGCCAAGAAAAATATGCACAACTGCAAGCCCATTTCCAAATTCCTGTACTTGCAGGCAGATGCCCATGCACACACACACTCGAACATGCACACTCACACAAAGGCAGGAATCTGTACCCAGAATTCAGGGCATTAATAATACGGCGAGCTAATGTGAGCCTCTATGCATAGTATTTGTGTGTGGGCATTTGAGGGTCTTCAAGGTCGTCTTATGCATCTGGCATGCGCTGCTGTGCTTTTAGCTCTTTATTCTTCAGCAACAGCAGCTCTGACCGTCTCCGCCTTTATTAGACTGATTGGTGAGCAGGACACAGACACACTGCTAACAGAGGTATCACTCAGCACTGATGGGCAGAATTAGACAGTTAAGGACAGTGCAGCCTCCAGATAGACGTACATGAAGACAGATGGAGAGCAGAGAGGCAGACAGGAAGACACACACAAACAGATGGGTAGGCGAGCAGACAGAGAGGCAGACAGACAGACAGATACAGGCAGCAAAGCTCGCCCACACAAATCACAAAAATTCAGAGAAATGAATTATTTCCATGCTGGTGTGTGTGTGCTTGTGTGCGTGTTTTCTCTCGTCTGCCAGAGCATATTTAGGTAGGCGTGCACTCAGACACAGTCGATGGGAGACAGAAAAGAGTTTCAGCCAAAACCTTCATTTCCTGGCACCAACCTAGGGCAAACACTTCCCAGAACTGCACACTTTTATATTATAATCCACTTTTATTTATGAAGCGCTTTTGAAAACATTAGAATTTTTCTGGCATGCTTTTACGCATTGCTCAGATCAGTCGTTAATTAAATCAGAGTCATAACCTTAATGTATTTAGCCTGGTCTTTGGATCCAGATTTAGCTGAGAGACTCATTTCATGAAGGGAGAAACCTCAGGCCAATGTGACTAAGGTGAGATATGAATTCTGCTCATGTTTTAGCTACAGAATTCTAGATCTAGAAATCTGTCTTTTGGAGGGATATCCATGCATCATTGGATTTAAATGGATCTCCCCATGATTATGCTAATGCTGATTAGCAAACTCTTTAAGTCTCATTCCAGAAAGAGCGGCACCATGAAGGATTCCCAGGGCTCTTAATGATTGTTACTCTAATAACCAGGGAGGGTGTCAAGAACATTTGTTGTATATTTGAACAGCAGCTGGCCATGTAAAGTAATCTGATTTCTTTTTGTTATACATCCATATTAGGGAAGCTGAATGATGGTAAAAGTCAATACTGGGATAGTTTTGATGGCTATTTAGGAAACGATTATTGTGACATATTCTGCAATTAGATTTTCATTTTTCCACTTCTAGTTCAAAATCAGAATGGTTCCATGTGACTGAGGCTGTTTTTTTAAGCAACAGCTTTGTCATTCCCTCTCATCCTCACATTTTTAAGCTCTCTAAAGCAGTGGGTCCACATATTTGCCTTGGTTCTCCCCTGTTGAACCCAAGAAGAGCTTACACCCTCCTCCCAGGACCCACATGAAAAAGTGCTAAATTGCTGTCAAAAATTAATATCAATGTCAATATTTTACATTCAAAAAATCCACATAAAAAACCTTCAAAGAAAAAATGCAGTTACATGTGTTATCATTGATTCATTTTACTATACCGAGACTCTGCATTAAAACAGTTTCAAAGGATTATCTTATTTACCTCTATGCAGTCAAGGTAAAAAAAAAAACAGAAATGTATCCTTTTTTAAATGTTATTCTGTTTTACATTTAGGGATACAACAAAAATACAATAAATCTGTTTCTGCATTTTTTTTCTTTCATCGTATGTGATCAAACAATAGACTATACTGTGGTTCTGTGATCAGTGTTTCTACCTGGCTATCATGGCAGCATATCTGTTTGGCCATATGAGCAAAAGATCAAAAAAAGGAAGAAGTAAATGGAGGAGATTCTGACTGAAAATACAGTTAAAATGAGCTTGTGTCCACTTTCATGCTTGTGAGTTTAAAAGAAGGTAACACATGGCTGGTTATACTTTGTTGCCTGCACTTTCATTTTCTTCTGCAGATGTTACACTTTGGATGGACTTAGAATCTTAAATACCAAGCATGTTTTGAACTGACATTGGACATGCTCCGACCTGATAAGAAGCACTTAAATAGTTGCATTATTAGGGCAAATTTTCCGTTGTGACTTGTCTGGAATTACGACACAAAGCCTTGATAGATGAGAAGGACGGAGTGGGTCAAAACTTCGATTGTGTAGCCAGTAATCCCTTAAAGATCAAACATGTCAACTTACTAAACAAATCTGTTGCTCTGTTGCAACAGTCAATCAGACTTCAGATTCCTTGACTACCTGACATGCACCAGTAGATTATTCTGACCTCAAGTCATCAAACAAAAAAAACCCTTTAAAGGGGTAAACCTTGCATATGTACTTTTTACAAATCTGCATTTTGTTTTGGTGATTTGATCAAACTCTTTCTCCTTATTAAAAATTATGTACATTTTGGAAATCATTCAGTCAAGCTTTCCAACAATGGGACATTATGTCACTTATTTTTATATCATATTAAGGTTTCTTTCTATTCTCTCCAAGACCTGGGAGTTTAGGCAAACAATGATGTGAAGAGTGACAAAACAAAAGATTGAAACGAAAGATGATTTTGGATAAACATGTGTCTTACCTGTATGGCAAGAGTCCGTGCCACTACAGCTCTGAGGTACTGCATTGGCTCCTCAGGCCCCTCCCATTTATTCTGCCATGTTAAAGGACACTGTGAGAGAGGGGCAGTCATATGGAGAGAGAGAGAGAAGTGATTCAGAGCCACCAGGACAAAATACATTCATAACACAAAACAGAGTCAGCATGGAGGAAGAGTAAACTGTTATTTTCATCGTGGGAATACTTCTGGGTCGAATGTGCCTCCTTCTTCATCACTGAGCTCAGCTGTCAGCTCAGAGAAACACAGCATGCAGGAGGAGTGCAGATCCACTGGGGTGTGTTGTAAAAACTCTTTGGGGGAAAGTTGCTAATGTCTGCTGAATAAGTTGCTAGTTTTGTCCTTGGGTGTACTCTTGAAGCTAAGTTGCTAAAGAAGTCGACAAGCCACCAAACTATCGAGAATCATTGAACACAAAATCCCCAAAGATTTGCCGCAGGGTACTTTGCTTGTCCCTGTATTTTTAGTAGTGGCTTCAAAAGACAAAACAAATACACTCAACATCTCAGGAACCTGTGGGGTGACCTTAAAAATTTTAAATAAAAATTTAATAAAGACATCAGTAGAAAGCTGGGCTAAACAACAACCCTTTAAGGGTGAATTTATACAGATCTAAGATCCTATTAAATTCCTGGCAGAGAGTATTGTGCAAGTTTCCTTTTTTTCTCACCTAACATTGTTTTCATTTTCATACTCACATTCTTAAAAACGGCAAATGATATTTTGCTCCTGTCAACACTCAGGGATGTGTTTGTCTTAGATCATATGACATTTGTTGTAGTTCTATATGCCCCTTAGTGTGTTTTATATGCCTCCTACACTTGATATAGGATTTTTGCATCCAAGACAAAAGTTGCAGGCATCAGGACTTCTCCATCTCCCTCTCTTTGTGAGGTCAGCAGCTGTCCTTTTGCGTGTAATGCTGAACAGTTCACCTCATCTTTGTTGATGGCATCTGATGCTGTAGGAATCCAGCCATCACCTATACAGCTTGTCCTTCTTGGGTTTGTTGGGAGCTGAGCGAGGAACAGGGTATACCCTGAACTAGTCACCAGTCGATTGCAGGGCCACATAGAGTGACAGACGACTATTCATGCCGACACCCGGCCCAAAGGAAATTAAGAGTCATCATTCAACCTATCGTAGGGTGACCATATCATGAAAACACAAAAAGAGGACCCTCAGCAACATGTGTTGCGTCATGATGCATGCAGCATGCACGCTCAATATCTTGACAGGTAGGTACATAAAAATAATGCCAGTGTTCCAGTGCAGCGCTTTATTATAAATATTGACCCTTTTACTACTATGAATATATATGGCTGCCTGGTCTTTTTTTGCCTCTTTTATCAATAAATATGTCAGAAAATGCCCTTTGAGTAAATAATTGTGTACCTTTTTTCAGGTAAAAATAAAACATTCTAGCAAGTATTTTTCATTTCTAAGTTGTAAATGCTTAAAACAGTTTGTTATTAAAAGGCAAAAAAAAGGGATTTAAATTTTCAACAGGTTCTTCTTTACAAACAATTCTAAATGAGCATGTACAACACTTTTGAGAAGACAACACAAAAACTCAACCCATTTTAAATGATTTATTATTATTATTATTTATTATATATATTATTGAACTATTTATGAAATCCATAAAAAGACAATGACAAAAAAGATTAACTAGGTGAAAATACGGCACAAGAATGGCTAGGAAACACTCAAGATTGATACTAACATCATTATTTACAATATGTTTACATTATCTACACAGAAATACCAATAAACCGCCGATAAATCACTCACGTTTGTCTCTGAATCCTCTTTCTGCTCTCTACCTCAGTCAGCTCACTTCCCATACCTCCCACTAAGGCAATCCAGCCTTTACTGTAATATACATATATCACTGGAAAGCTCCTCTTTTCAGCTTTCAGAATCTGTTAGAATTATTTGGATAGCATGGATACTCGAGGAGTTACAGTAGTTTGAATCATGCCTGTCTTTTTCTGTCACCAATGAGAGCTTCATCTGTAGAACATGCTGAGCAAAGCAGCTGGACATTTTAGGGAATTTTATAAAATCCCACTGGACATAATTTTACAAACAAATAGAAAGGACATGTCCGGGCAAAAGAGGGCGCGTGGTCACCCTACCTAATGGGCATGTTTTTGGTCTGTGGGAGGAAACTGGAGTGTCCAGAGAAAACCCATGTAGGCAAGGGGAGACCATGCAAACTCCACACAGTAAGACCCTGGTCAACAATTGGAGTTGAACCAGCAGTCAGACCTTCTGGTGGAGGAATCCTTCTGTGAATTACTTCTTAAATCCTCATAAAAGGATATTTTTTAGTGTTCTGCATGTATTCTGCAGGTTCAAAAGTACAACAACTGGTGAAAAGTTGATACAGTTGGATGAGATCCCGTTGATTTAGGTATAAAAACTTTGATCCATCGTGTATATACCAACATACCAGCTGGCAGGCCCACTTTGTCTTTAAAGAGAATGATAGTGGTCTCTTTGATTAGTCTGAATAACATTATCCTCATCCAGTGTTGGGCAGTATCTTAGTAACTTGTAAAGCTATAACATTACTAATTTAAATAACTGGTAAAGTCAGGGACTACAATTTCTCAAACAGTAATAATATTACAGTTACTAATACAAGTCATGCTTAGTTTCTCAGTAGTTTTTTGTCTTTGGTGGGCTGTTCATAAGATTACAGGAGAAATGACTTGAAGAATGGATGGAGAGAGGAAAAGAGTGAGCTGTTCTTTCAACTTGAGGTATTTCTGTGTTTGTGAACGATGTAAAAAACTAATCTTTATTAAACCCAGTTTTAAACCTGTTATCAGTTTTTAGAAGAGGGATAAGTAATAAGTCACTGAAAAGTAAATTAATTTAGTTATCAGTGACACATAAAGCAGATTAAAAGAATTGCTACTGAGTCACTGCCCAAACAATAAACATAATGTGCTGAGTGATGGTTGTATTATTATAATAAATTTAGCAACATCACCACCTATTCACTCACCTGCCACACACACTCAAGCAATGACTTTAATGCCCTAAAGACCAAAACAATTACCAAGGTCCTGTAGTGTCCTCAACGGTAGTTGTAGCTAATTATGTGCCTTGTATAATCGTGGTACAAAATTCGAGGTATGGCTATTAAATAATGATACTGAGCTAATGTGAATAAAACCAGGTGCTTCACAGTCATATTGAGTGTTATATATAAAAGTTTGGGTGTAAGTGACATCTTTAGTTCACTGCTAGCCACTAATTGACGTGCATGTGTTGTTCCGATGCAGAAAATGATTAGCTAAAAAGTTGAGCAAAAAATTAACTGTAATTTTTGGGGAAATTGAGGAACACAGCAGCTGAAGCTTTTGGCACATTAACCGAGGTGTATGGGGAACACTGCATGTTGTAAAGGCAGAGATGATGTCCAAGACGATGAATGGCCCTGGTGCTCATGCACATCAAAAACTTCAGAAAACATTCAACAAATTGAACAAATCATTTGAAATGATCAACGACTCAGCAGAAGACTGATAGCAGAAATGGTCTCCATTGATGAAGGGATGGGTTTGCAAATTTTGTACGAAATTTTGAACATGACACAAGTGTGTGCTAAAGTCGTCCCAAAACTTCTGACTCCTGATAAAAAGGAAAAATACAAATTTGTGGAGACATTTTGGAAAACTTAAAGGAATTTCAAATTTTGTGGAAGGAGTGATTACATGTGATAAAACTTTGATCTTCCGATACGATCCTTGGACAAGGTCGCAGTCAGTGCATTTGACAACACCATCATCAACAAAGATGAAGAAAGTGCAACATAGCAAGTCCAAATTCAAGACCATGTTGATTGTTTTCTTTCACATAAAGGGTATACTTTTGGAGGAATGGGTATAAAAGGTTCAGTGGTAAATGATCAAGACTACTAACAGATTCTTGAAACAATGTGAGAAAAAGTCAGTAGAAAGAGAAAACTGTGGAAAAATGGTTTCATAATTAATTGAGACAATGTGCCAGCTCACACTGCACTCTCAGTAAAGCAGTTTCTGGCCCAAAAACAAATCACAGTCCTGGATCACCCTCTCTATTCACCTGATCGTACACCGTGTGACTTTTTCCTTTTTCCTACAATCAAATCTGAGCTCAAAGAAAGTCTCTGTTGTCTGTAAGCTGCATAAATATATGAGATTTTCTGTAAACTTACAAGCTGACAAAAACCTGACAGTGACAGAGAACTCTTGCTAACATTACAGCAGAATATACAGCAGGGGAAAAAAAACATTAAAACCCACAATGGTTCATTTCACTGATTCTCCATATCTTTTCTGTTTTTTTTCATATGTTCATGCCTTTTGCCTCACAATGCAACTGTAGCAGAAAGATTTTTCAATCTCCCAGGTTTCAATGCCTCAGTGGTTCAGGGAAAATACTTCACAGAAAAACAACACATGCTTTTGTTTGTCTTTGGATGGAACTATCCCTTTTTTCTTTTAGTTTTTCTATGCGAGGAAGCAGCTATTTTTTTTCTTATAATATTTTTATGGATGTCTATTTCTTGTTTCTATGTGTTTACACCAACCTGCTAATTGGACTGGGGATGGAAATTAGCCACTCAGCTATAATCCTATGCATTTACATGTCAATATTTATTAATGCATACTGTCCCTTTTTTTTTAAAAATAATTTAATTTCAATCTCAAGCTATTTTTTTTCTTATAATGTAGCAAATTATTGATTTTTTTCCAGGATTAAGAATACATAAAGTTAGTCAGTGTGGGTTTTATTTAATAAGACAACAATTTTTCAAAGAGGATAGTTATGAGGTTCTAAGATACTTAGTTCTGAAATTCTCATGTAGTTCATCAGTAAGGCGTGATATCTGTATGGACGTGGGCGAGGACAGATTCCCTTTGGAGGTAAATGTTAACTCTCTAATAGATTAGGTCCACAATGTTTGCTTGAATGCTAAACAGACATAAAATAAACAGGCTAACACAGATGCACACCCACAAGTATGCACAGTGGGAGATTGTAGACTAAAAACTTGACGCTATTTAAGCTTGGAAGTCATGATGGAGCTCAGAGTAGCTTTGAATGTCATTTAGCTGGAAGTTAACCATTAAATCAATCCCCCTGCTGAGTGTGTACATGTGTAAGGGTGTGTGTTTCACTAAAATTTGGATAGATTTGTATCATTTCTGATCCCAAAAAATATGAAAGTGTGGTTTCTAAGAAATTCAAGTAGAGCACAAGGCTCACTGACATAAAAGGCATCCACAAAACAGATTAAATGCATTTATGGATTTTTACTTTAGTGTTTTAATCCTTTCAAATCATTATCTAAACTAACCCTAACCCCATACCTTAAGACTACAGCTCGATAATTTTATGACTTTGAATGACACAAGTGCAAGAGAATCAACACACAGTGACTGGAACAGAAGAGTTGGGTTGTTTTTTGTGGTGCTGTGATTTGTAGATCTCTAATAAGCAAGATATGAACTTTAACCTCCAAAATCTAATCAGTTCATTTTCCAGTCAGAGTGGACATCTGTGAATGACAATCCTTCAAAACTTAGATGTTGTATTCATGGGCTGGCCCAAGACACACAGATGGTGGTTCTGTTAGACAACCACAGAGATTATGCCCCTGGCCTCAACTCTCACCCGCCTAAGTTAGTCTTAAACAAAGTAATCAGACATTAAGATGGAGTAAAAGTGATTTATCTTTAGTTTGATCAAAATAAGAGAGAAATGGAAATGAGTCTTTGGCTGCAACCCTAACAGTTTAGGATGTCTGGCTCTGAACTAGTATATCTATTTTTATGCACTTTTCCTTTTTTAACGGACATCTTTTCTTTAATGAAATCAAATAACTCTTCCATAAAGTTCCTGTTGTTCTGTTAATGCTTGATTCTGATTTTTCCTATAGAGTCAACAATAACACTGGTGTGGCATAAGCAGTTACAAGTTTGTAACATTACATAAAGGATACATGTTAATTTAGCCTGATGGTTTTAACCTTAAAATTAACACAATTTTAAGAATTCTCAACAGTCTGGAAAGGCAAGGAATGCAATAAATATTTCAGAAACTTTCAGAAAATAGAAAAAAAGCTCCATTGACCTAAATCGTATTTTGTTGAAAAGGGTATCTTTTATGATTTATCCATTTTTTTTCTATCAAAATATACAAATTTAGCTTACATTTAACCTCTTATTAATATCCAGGTATGTTTAATGATAAAATGAAATCATTTCCTCTGTCAAGGAGATTATGTTTTTGCCAATGTTTGCTAGTTTGTGAGCAGGACAACTCAGACAGCTCTGAAAGGATTTTGATGACATTTTCAGGAATGTTGGTCATGGTACCAGAGAGAAGTGATTTAGTGGTGATCCAAATATGGATATGGATGAAGGATGTTTTTAAGTGATTTCTTAACAGTGTGCTATAAGGCAGTTTCCACATTATTGCACATAACTCAATAAGTAATAAACAAATTTTCATGACATTTGCAGGGAATTTTGGTCATGCCACAAGGAGGATAAGATTTTGGTGGTGATCCAAATATGAATAAAGGATCCAAAGATTTGGAAGGAATTCCTTCCTGCATTTTTACACATTTTTGACAATATGTCATCCGAGAAAATTGAAGGTTTGTGCTCTCGAAGCATTTCTAGGTTTAAAAATCAGTTTATTCATTTTCATTTCCAGTGTGTGTTTTATTTGGGGGAGTCAAGTATTTAATAAGTCAAGAAAAGGTGAAAAAATATTTGTAATGTCACATAGTTGAGGTTGTGCTGTTAAAAGGGACACTCCCTATAAGCATATTGAACTTTTTCAGTGGTTTGCATTGAAAAACAGTAAATAAGTAAGTGGCCAAAAGGCATAAAATGCTTATGGAATTTGCTAACTTTTACTTATGAATCTATCTTGTCTTTAAGAAACCATGATGACAAAATAAAATATAAAAGTAACACTTGCACGCTAACTTCTCCAGCTGGCAGTGAAACATTCCCTGATACCAGAGATGGATTAAGCTTTAATCAAAAAGCCATCTCTGCATCAGTCCTTTTGATATTAATGATCTTTTCACTGACTAAAGCCAGTGGCTACATTTATTTCTGTTTTGCACCACTGGCTGCTTCTCTCCACTGATGCTTGGGCTGCTTCCAAGTATCTAATTATTTGATGCTGCACAGCTAAGGAAAAGAGCCTGCCATAGTTTATAATATTACACCCTAGACGGTTCATCTCCCAAGCAGGTTGATCAGTGTTTCTCAGCTGGTTGGGACTCAGGACCCCCCGCATCCTCCTACAAAAGAAAGTGCAACCCAAATTTCTTTTAAAAAATCCCAAAACTTATTTTAATGTAGAATTGATTGTGTATAGATATAAGAGTTCTTGTTCAGCATGAAATCTTAAATTTTAGACCTCTCACAGATCAAAATTAAGACTTTTTAAGACATTTTTTGGCCTTTAATTACTTTTGAAAGATTGCAAATAATGCCAAATATGTTTTAATACTTTGAATACATTAATATGTGTCTATGGTTTGTGAATCCCCCTCCCCCAAACATAAGAAAAATTCCTCCTCTCCCTCTGATGCTTCCTCCACCTTTTTAGAAAATTTGTGCCTTTTAAGCCTTTTTAAAAAACATCCCCTGAGGATGTCAAGAAGGGGATATACCACCTCCCTCAGATGGTTTACACTCTCTGAGCCAGGTGTTTGTCCGACTGACAGCCAGCTTCAGCACAGAGAACATGTCCAGGCATGTCAGTGCAGCCACAGTAAACATTAGAGCACAGGGCTATGAAGCTAAAGCCACAGCCATTTCTTGTGAGGGGTTTGGCCAGACACAGTTAATGAGGATTTACGCTAAACCTGGTCTGTTCTGAGCACGGATATAACAGAAGGGTTTATTGGCATGTCAATATTAAATATCTTTTTTTGGGAAGAAACTTCGAAAATGTGCTATGGAAACAAAATGGGACAGTGTGAACTTGTTAAAATGACCTAAAATACGGGCATTTCAGGATCTGTAGTTAACCTGAGAAAAAGCATGTCTGGAACTTATCAACATTTTTTTGCTCAGGCTCTTCATTTTTCAATGTTCTACTTGTAATGTGAGCTGGAGAGTTCATAAATAAAATGCAATTATTATTATTGTAATTATTATTAATTACATTATTTTTTTGTCAGAGTGATAAAAGTAGTTTTACAGTATAAGGAGTTATTGCTGTAGTAGGAGTATTAAACAGACACTGCTGACAAATATACTGCCAGCTTTGTAAAATTTGGAATTTTGATGTTTTGAAGTTGTTTTAACGTTTTTGAAAGGTACCTGTGATAAAGTCTCAAACTTTAAAAGTCAATACTAACATATTTCTTAACCTTGGTATTATCCCAAATGTTCAAGCTTATAAAATAGCATAGTGGGGGGAGGAAAAGCATGAGAAATAAAAATTGAAGAAGGTTGACAGAAAGAGAGGCAGAAGAGCTGCTGATTAATAGAAGAGAGAGAGGAGAGGAGGACTGTAGAATGAATTATGCCATGGGCTGCTCTCAGGAGATCACAAACATGGCGAGTAAAAGGTTGATTGTGTATCTTTCCTCCTCTACAGTACCTCATCATCTCCCCTTTGTCCTCATCTCAGCCTGGGGACACACGCGTGGACACATGCTGTGTTTGCTGGATGTCAACAAGTCAGCCCTGTACACTGTGTTTGTGTTTGTGTTTGTGTAGGGGTGTGTGTGTGTGTGTGTGCCCCTGTGGCCATAACTTCATCATAGAGTGGGAACATTTTGGACTTCACCTTTAAAACAAGATACAGTAGTGAAAGAAACACACTGCATATCTTATGATGGAATATTTTAGAAATGAAAAGCAAGGTGTTGGAGTAATGGAGTGGCTTGGGTTTTTTTAAATCTTTTTTTACCTCCACCAAGGAGGTTGTGATAAAGCTTGTGTTTGTTAGTTAATTGTAGGTTTATCTATTTATTTGTGTCTAATTTTTTTTAACAAGATAACTTGAAAAGCTCTGAATGGATTTTGACGAAATTTTCTATAAATGTTGACCATGGCACAAGGAAGAAATGGTTAGATTTTCGCTGTGATTTGAATTCAAATGCAGATCCAGTTTTTTTTTTTTTTTTTCGTTTTTTTTTTAAGGATTTCCTAACATTGTGAGAGTGGACAGATTTCCATGACCTCACACATCAGATGGACAGTTCAATATCTTTTACTGTTCCATTTGGGCAACAACACATAAAAAAGTGTTTCAGGAGGGCAGAACCTTTCAAAAGCAATCACCTTAAATCACATGTCTGTTCTTTCAAAAAAACAACTACTTCTGTAAATGTAATGCAAATGTAAATGTAAATATTTCAAATGATTATTCATACAGCCCTTTACAACAACCCTTTCGGTGAACCAAAGTGCTTTTCAATAGATAGTAAATAAAACGTAATAAATAACAACAATAAAAATGCGGAAAAAACAATAACAATAAAATACAAAACAATAAAATACAAAAAAGTAAAAGTAAAAGTGTCACCACGCTACTGGGTATTAAACGCAATCCTAAATAAATACGTTTTCAGTCTAGACTTAAAGAGGCCCAGGTCAGAGATAAGACGCATTTTGACGGGTCCTTATTCCAGAGCCTGGGAGCAGCAATGGAAAAGGTTTGGTCACCCCAGTGTTTGTATTTTGACCTGGGCACTTCCAGCAAAAGTTGGTTTGAGGACCTCAGAGCTCTACCAGGCTCCCGAACAGTTAAAAGCTCAGTCAAATACAAAGGGGCAAGACCATTAAGAGCTTTAAAAACAAACATTAAAAGTTTAAAATCAATCCTGTAATGGATGGGGAGCCAATGAAGGGAGTAAAGGACAGGAGTGATGTGCTCTCGTCCGTTAGTGTTGGTGAAGAGATGGCCAGCAGCATTTTGCACAAGTTGAAGGCGACTGAGAGAAGACAGGGAGACGCAAACATAAAGTGCATTGCAGTAGTCCAATCTTGAACTTATTAGTGCATGGATGGTTTTCTCAAGGTTGTGACAGCTTAAAAACATTTTAACTTTGGACAGCAGCTGGAAAAAACTAGTCCTGACAACACTGTCATTTCAAAAGGTGCTATATAATACAGTAAGATAGGGCAGTTTTCCACATTTTCTGTAATAACTCAATAAGTTGGACATTAACTTCTATGATATTTTAGGGAATGTTGGTCATGGCTAAAAGAATAATTGATTAGATTTTGGTCCTAATCCCGATGTTGATCCAGGAATTTTTTTCAAGGATTTGCTAACAATGCAAGATAGGGCAGTTTTCCAAACTGTGGACAATAACTTGCTTGACAGTGTTGTAAATGCCTTGGCAGAGGTTTGTGCTCTTGGACCACCTCTAGTTTTTACTTGTTTTATTTGCAGTTTGATATAGATTTTTTTTAGATTCTCCTTTAAATCACTTAAAGAGGTTTTAAAAAGGTATGTGGGGGTAGTGTCTTAAACACGTCACTTGTCTAGAGGGAGCGGGAGAGGGAGAAGTCCTGATGCCGCAGACTTTGTTGACTTGCACACAGAAACGCTCTGTCACATGGAAGAGGCATTAAGAATGTATGACACTCAAAACAGCACAACATGACCTTTAAACCTGATTTATTTCAAAATTTCTACTCATTCAATTTCCCTCTCCGTTCCTTTCTTTCATATATCTTACCTCTTGATTGAGCAGAGCAGTGGCCAGTTTTTGGACATCAGGTGTTAGCAGCTGTGTCCCTCTGATGACCTTGCTCAGTGCAGCTAGGGATTGGTGGATACTCTGTGAAAACAAGAACAGTTTAGCACACATACTCAGGATGTTCAAGGGGACTGATGCTTTGGGGCCATTATGTTGTTGTGGTTTTATTAGCAATGAGGGGCCTTTTAAATGACTGGAAATTTCTCCAATGTTGCACTTTTTATGCCCCTTTTTTCTATTTTATGCTCTTAATATCATAATGTCTTTGTTTTTAACCCTAAAAAGCACTTTGAATTGCTATATGTATGCATGGTGCATGATAAATAAAGTTGCCTAGTCTTGCTACTAACACAGAGTAAAGAAGAAAGCACAAAAGCCTTGCAGTTAAGATATCACATATCGTTGTACACTGGTAGTAACTTTGAATCCCTTTCAACATACTAGATGTCACTTATGATACTACCTACTGTGCAGTATGACAGTAAAGAGGGCACATCACTAACTAATATGAATAATTCTTATTTCATACATCACTATGAAGCCACAATCACATTCCAAACTTTCCTGTTCAAACGAAGCAGTGCAGTTCATTTCAAATAGTTCATCAAGTTATAAAATAAGAGTGTTTTCTTTTGTGAGCACTGTGATGCAGGTTAAGCTTTCATCCTGAAACTATGATTGAAAAAAACATTGTTGTTTTTTAGCTCAGTTTGATGTGGTCAAGCCGAAACTTGCAGCTTATGACAGGCTGCTCTGTGACACTCTGAAAGCCTGTCAATTCACACTTCGAAAAGGGTGTGAGGAGATGTGTTGTTTCCATGATGAAAAAAAAGAATCCCTGTGTATCCAGTTTCAACTATACTTTTTAAATCAGTCTTATTGTTGCATTTAATATGTATCATAATGCATGAATGTATTGTGTTGATCAGGGCGGTGGCCTATGATGAATTGCAAATTTAAAATGTACTCATTAAGTGATCATATTTTTAGTAAACACAGGGACAGAGTTAACTAGATTTTACGACACATTTGTTGCTTGTACCAAGCTTGTGAAGACATACAAAAAAACTTGAGGATCCAGACTAAGGAGCGGTTCAAACGTGCATCACTGTAACTGATGCTTTTGCCTATAATTTGACAATTTCTCTCAAGTATTCCTAGGGCATTTCCCTGGCTTAGACAAACTCATGTCCAGCCACTTAAAAGCAGAGTATTCAAACTCCTGAGAGTATCTTTCTACTGATTACTCTGATTTCTTATAAACAGGTGAGCCACAACCACTGATAACATACAATATATTGCATCTTATGTCCCAATTCACTTGGACAGATGAGGGCTAATCTTGTTTTGTTGAAATCAATTATTGTTTGTTGACCAAATTTTTATTTATTTTGACAGTCTTTACAGGGCTGCATCATCCAACAAAATAATTTAGGGATAATACATTAATCCGGCAAATCAATTATTGTTTAAAAGGGAAAAAGAGGGCAGATTTTAAAATAAAAATCGTCACAGCATTATTATATACTTAAATATTTCATTGTGGTAAGGACTGACTGTAGAAGCAAATGACATGCCTGCGTTCTAAAGCTGGGTGTGTTGAAACTCAGGCAACATCCTTAGTCTAAACTCAGAATGATTGGAGATGCAACAGCTCAGTTCTCACAGATGCTATCGTCACCTGCAACTTTCTTAAACTATAACGTTGTGCTATGACTCTGGTGTCCAAAGTCCAAAAATGTTTCACTGATGACAGCATACACATAAATATAAGGATAACTGGCCACTTAGATACATATCTTTGGTGTATTATAGTTAGAAAAACAGATCCAAAGTAGGTTAAGATATGTTTAGTTATTGAAAAAGCTTAAAGAGAGAAAATATAGCATGCATCACAGCTTTCAAATACTAGCTTGATGAGGCAAACAGTCCACCATTGAAAAAGATTTTGGGGTGGCCTATTCGACTTCAGGGTAGGGCTGTCACAATAATTGCAAGAATGTGAGCTGGCTGAATCACAGCAGGTGTGCACAAGGGGGGTACCTGGTCAGACCTGGCAGACACTGACAGCCCATAACTTTCAGACTCAAAACAAGAGTAAACTGCACAAACTGCAAAACATTATAGTTGAAACATAGAAGACAGCAAAGCAAATGAGGACAATTCATGCTGCTTTTTAAAGCTGTGATCAGTTTTCTTTTTTTTTAATCAGCCAAGCAGATGCTTCAGGTTCTAATGTTGGCCAATCTTTCATTATTTTTTGGATCTTGCTTTACACTGAACTGTGCCTAAGGAGGACTGTTTTTGTGACACACCTGGACCAGGCGAACAGCGTTGAACTGCTCCAAAGCGATGAATGACAGCACTGGTGATCCCTGACTTTCTGTAGGTGGGGATACCTTCTGGTGGATCAGAGTAGAACCCTGATAGACAAACAACAGACAGACAGACAGATGTGTTGGCATTATGACAAGACAGTCAGATTTATATCCTTCAGTCAGCTAAGAATAAAAAATAGGAACAGAAAAAAAAATGAAAGTTAATAGAAAAAAAAATGTTCTGTGAAATAAGTAAATTACTTCAGAGCATATATCATTTTTAACCTTGAGCTACTGTGCTGCAAGGGTTGTTGATTAATATTAAACATGGTTCTAGTTCCTCTTTACTCTGCTCTTGTTTATTTCACATTAACAAGATGTAACCAAATAAGCCACTTCTCTAAATGTAGATCAAAGTAAGGGGAAAATTTGTTTTATTTGGTTTACATATTGATCCATTATGAGTGCACCAAGTAGTCTTATCTTTTGGATGTACTCTGAACCAGATATTTTGTACCTGCACCCTTTTCTCACATCCAAACAGTAAAAAGCAAAAGTAGAAAAAAAGGAGAGAGAGGAGGGATAGTAGGTTTATGAGATGGAGGAATGGAGACAATAGAGAGTGGAGACAATGAGAATAAAAGGCTGGTAGGATGGGATTCAGCTAGACTACAGCTACGCTATTGTCTCTGTTCAAAAATGTGACCAAGCAGACAAATAACCAGGGTCTAAGGATAGCGGCTGTTGTATGCTGCACAGATTGTAAAGCCCCCCGAGACTAACTGTGGGTTGTGAATTTTGGCGATGAAAATAAAAATTGAATTGACTCTACCAGCTCAGTTTCTGCTGCCTCATGCTTCCAGAGCTCTACAAGCAAGTCAGTGGAAATTTACATTCACAGAAAAAGAATGGATAAACACACTGCCAGTTGCAAAATGAAGCTTGCTCCCTGTTGATACACTCACATAATGTCCAAACTGAAGGATGGTCTTTTACACCAGGATTCAATAGATTCACATCCCCTGATGGTCAAAGCTGAGTGTTAGGTGGTGACAAAAAGAGCTAATAATTGAAAGCAGTGAGAGGTAGATTGACGTATATGGGGAGCTTGCTGTGATTCAATGTCAGAAATTAACACAGTCAATCATTTTCCTCTCAGTGAGTACAAAACAACTCCGCCTCCAACAGGGCAGAGAGAAGGAGAGCGAGAGAGAGAGAAAGAAATAGGTCCAAAAGAGAGAGAGAAAGAATATGTTTCATTAACAGCATCAGAGTGAATAGAAGAGAGAGGCAGAGTTCATGTGGGAGAGAGACGGACTACGATGGCTAAATTATTAAAAGGAAGATTTCCTTTTGATTAGGAAAGGTGTCAGCCTCAATACAACCACAGCAGCACTGCCTGACCGGGCCAGTGGCTATTACACACTGAGCCTAATTAGACTAGACTAACTTTTCAATTAGCTCTCACAGCTTTTAATTAAAACTAGTTGCTGCTGCACAGGCTATAAAAATAAGAAAAAATTTCAATACAAAGCGAGGCAATTTGGGATAGTTTTATTCTTGGAAGTAACTCCAGAACCTGCTCACTCATCCATGATTCAGTTTAAGCAGGGACTGTGAGTTTGATGATAAATTATATAAAATACAGAAGCATAATTAAACATCAGGTGCTGCATTTTAGTAAGACAGATTTATGGTTAAAATTAAAAACATATGTTGGAGGATATTGCACTGCAACCTCAGGCTCAGGTTACTTTATTGCAGCCAGAGGGGTAGAGATATCCATCATGATACAAACATAACAGCTGTGGCAGGACATAACAAAGAGGAGGGGAGGGAAAACTATTTAGAACATACTAACGCAAGTTTAAAATCTCAAAAATGAATTAAAAAATCCATAGGTTCCACAAATCAGGATATGTAAGAAAGATAAATGTCAACTGGTGTATTCAATAAAAAGCACAGTACAAATGAGAAAAAATACTTAATAGATTCAATTTGTACCAAATTAACTAATTCAGCTGCTGATAAAGTTAATCAAACATCTCCCAAACTCACAGTTTTTATATTATATTGAAGTAAAGAGCTAATGAATTTAATTAATTTAATGGCCAATAATAAAACCCTAAAACAGCAAATAGCTGCCAAATCTGGCCCACTTGAAATTATTTCTAAGACTATATATATACACATATATAAATATATAAATATATTGATCATTGTCCTTAGTATCCCTGCCAACAGAAAGACAACAACTAACAACTCAGGCAGAACAGTGCTGCAGATGGCTCTGGGTGTTTGCAGACACTCAATGCAAGTTTTCACACCACTGCAATGTCACTGAATGGGGAGGCGGCTTTAATTTTTGCAAAAAAAAGTATGTTTTTTTAGGTTTCGCATCTGAACAGTACACACACTGACTGGGGTACTTGTTGTTTCAGGAGTTAAGAAATAAATGCAGACATGAGGAGTCTGGGGTCTGACCAGTTCCAAAAACATTACCTTGGTAATTTTTTTACTGCATATTCAACAAATTCACAATAAAATACAAACAGTCCCAACCAGAAAACCAGAATTTCCACCTGATAAATGCCATTAAAAGTGTTGGTGTGTTGAATATTATAACACAAACAGTGAAAAGATGGATAATTCATGTGATTCAATTTAATTTTTTGTCTCTAACTTGTTGCACACTCTCTTTCTCTCTCTAAAAAGTCTTTCTAATGCTTTTTATCAACAAAACTCTTAACTGTAGGGAAACAATGGCTGCAATCTAAATAAAAATCATGTCTGTATTTATGGTCTGGCTCATTATCTAGTGCAGTGGTTCCCAACCTTTTTTGTCTTGTGTACCCCCTGAGTCTTTTTGACATACCATGAGTACCCCCTCACTCATACGTGTTGATGATTCTTCAAGAGTAGCACGTATGAGTGAGGGTTTATATGGACTGGCTTCTACATCTGCGGACCCACTGCAGCCTCAGAGCTTCTTTTGCGGTGAAGTCCTGGCAAATAACTCAATCAAGCGCGCCCATTCACAGCGACGCCAAAGTGCCAAACACTTGGGAAGTTTCTGTGCCACAGGTTATTGTCTCCCTGGGGAAACTAGTGGTAGCGCACACTTACCATTTATTGACAGGCTTATCTCAGAACTTCTAAGTTGGAAAGAAATTATTAAATGTTTCCGCATACCCCCTGCAATGTGCTCACGTACCCCTGGTTGGGAATCACTGATCTAGTGAATCAAAAATATTGGCCCAAGGCTAAACTTAGTTGATAACCCCTGCTCTAAATTACATACACCCCTTTGTTAAAAACATAGCCAACACACATTATAAAAACAGAAGTTTACAAAGTGCTTAACAGAGAAAACAAAGACATAAACCCAGGACACCACAAAATATACTTAAACTGTCAGGTTAAACAGAAAATTTCCCCAAAAAGTCAAACAAGAGGGTAGAAAAATAATGCAAACTCAGAGGGTCAATAAAATTAAAGCAGATAAAAAGAATGAAAGCGGTAAACTGGAATTATTTGAAGTACGATATGAATTTAGTTCATTAGTATGATTAAAATTTCAGCACATGAGTAATATTGATAAATAAGATTTTGAAAAATGCTGATAAAAATGATTATAAGAACACAATAACTCAATAAATAGATTAATAGATGACAACATCACATCAAGGAGATTGGAAGATTAGAGTAAAGTAAATTAAAACATGAAAAGGTGGTAAAAACACATGTGCATATGAGAGCAGAAAAAAAAGAGTATTGGCAGTAACAGCTGGACAACAACAAGCTTCTTATTTTGGTGGGAGTTCTGAAAACTTAAGTTTGGACACTTTAAAACCCCTTTAATCCATTTAAATTCAACCACATCATACACATGTGCTGACGTGTATGTGGAAAAAAGGGAAGTCATACATATATATCATACATATGTCCAGTTTTGGGGCAATATCTTTGATTCCAGTTTAATTTTTGGAAAAGGGGCAGCCTGAACAAATTGAGATGACAACCACCCTCACACACTCACCTGAGGGCAATTAAGAATCAACAGGTCACCTAATGAGCATATTTTTAGTCTGGTGGAGGAAGTTGGGTCCCTGAAGAAAACCCACCCATGCACAGAATGTACAAACTCCATGCAGAAAGCCCCCACTGAACCAGAACACAAAGTCAAATTCATTGTATGTGTAAATACACTCAATTTTGCTTCTGAAAATCAGAGTATTATCCACACAAATCTCATTAAAAGTTAACAGCTTGTCGCAAAGCTTAGCAGACCTTGAAAACTCTTGGATCAATGGAAAATGAATATGTACAGATGAGTGTGTATATGGGGTCAGATGGTTGGTTGGTAGATTCTTTTAGAGATGCAGAATAAAAGAAATAGATTTATATCTTTTTAAAGGAAAAGCAGAGTAACTTTTCTTAGTTTAGGAAGTAATAAGGAGTGCAAAACATTGTGGAAAATAACTTACCTGGTTGAGTTTCTTCCATAAGTTGAGGATGGGTGAAAGCCCATTGGACCAGAGTTCCCTGTCGAATTTTGAACCTGTGGCTACGGAGCGGCTCAGAACACGAAGCTGGGAAATCACCTGTGAGGAAATTAAAAACACAATATTCAAAATGAGCAAAGATAGTTTGATGGTAGCCAAATGTCACCAAAATGTATGGGAAGCACACTGCATGAAATGTTTGATTATACAAGGCTGAAAATTAGATCAAAATTCCTTTTTACTTTAGGGTTACCACTTAACCTAACAAGAATATTTTTTTGGCCATTTGGAGGAACCTGGTCTACAGGGACGAAACCCATGCATGCACGGGGAGAAGATGCAAATTTTACGAAAAAAAAAAAGGCCCCAAAATGGGAAGTCAACCCTGTGACCTTCCTGCTATGTTGCAAAAGTGCTACATGCTGCATCATCATGCAGCCCCTCTATCTATAATATTTAAACTAAATGAGGAATTATCGTTTTTCCAATTCTATAACTGATTCTGCAACAAAAAAAGTCAGATACATTGGATTACATATTAGATTGAATTGTTGCAGCTTATCAAAAATACAAGCCTGCACGTTGTCTAGATTGTGTGAGAAGCAAGGGGTCATCAACAGGTACACCCACTCTTTAAAATGTTGCCAATGTATTTGAACAGTTGAGATCATTTCTGATCTTGTCTGGTTAAAAACATGGACACATTCGGGTTTACACTTATAAATCATCAATCATTATGATAGTGGAGAACTGATCAGTTCAAAACATATGGTATTGGTGGATGGCATTTTTGAAGCCCTTATTATACGTATAGAGAAATGTCAATAGAGTTTTTGTTGAACTAGGGCAGTGTGTATGTTGGAATTCTTTAAAAAGAACATTAAAAAATAATAATATCTAGGTCCTTTTGTTTCCATAATGTTTCAAATTTTGTTTGTCATCTTCATGTCATGCTTTTATGTAAAGTCACAACGTTGTTTTCTGGTATTATGGCAACCATTTGTTCTTGTTTTATAGAAAAAACAACATTCAGATGTATTTTGTGTATTTGCTATTCATCCACAAAATATCAAGGTATAATTATTGGTCAAGGTGGTGCAACAGGT
Organism: Cetoscarus ocellatus; assembly: GCA_037902135.1. NCBI lineage: Eukaryota > Metazoa > Chordata > Actinopteri > Labriformes > Labridae > Cetoscarus > Cetoscarus ocellatus. The sequence goes on along the minus strand of JBAMNC010000244.1, from coordinate 1,729,435 downwards.
TAGTGTGCATGCCCCACAGCAAGAATATTGCTGATTAAACTCCCTGCGTTGACCATGGTCTTTCTGTGTGAAGTTTGCATGAGCTACCTGTACCTGTGTGGGTTTTCTATAGGCACTCCTGTTTCTTCCAATAGACCACAAACATTAAGTATGTTGACAACTCTAAATTGCTCGCAGGTAAGAGAGTGAGTGTGAATGGTTGTCTGTCTCTCTATGCGGCCCTGTGATTGGCTGGTAACCAGTTAAGGGTGTACCCTGCCTCCTGCCCAATGTCTGCTGAGATGAGCGCCGGCCCCCTTTTTCTTTTTTACCCCAAAAGGGATAAGCAATACAGATGATAGGTGGATGGAAATTTTGGTCTTTCTCATCTAGCCCTATAGTTAAATAGAGTTATGACTAATGATTAAGGACTAATGAGACAGAAAAAAAACGCCAAGTAGTCAAAACGGCATGTATGATACTTGTAATAATAAATGTGTCCCTCAACTCATTCCACTCATAAATAATCAAAAAGGAAACCCCCTAGTACCACTCTACAATGTCTTGTTGTAATCTTTGTTGTCTTCACTGTCAGGATATGTAACAAAAAATAAACTAACAAAAAACAAGAAGACAGACCCAAACGCAGATATACAAAAGGCTTTATCAACAACTAAAAAAGGATCAAAAACCCAAAAGTAATCCTTTACAAAATATGTCCAAAATACAAAACACAATCTCTGACAAAGTATCAGATAAAACAAGCTACCTAAAAGAATAAACTCTGGAGGGTAAACTCAAAAAGACAAAACAAAGTCACTACAAGAGAAATCAAAAACCAGACAAACTAACAACAAACACTGGGAAAACATTAGAGACACTGAAGACTTACAGGCGGGTGTGACAAGAAAGACAAATGAGCCGACAAAGACAAGGGGAAACACAAAGACTAAGGGTCCGTCCCAATTCTACCCCTTAGCCCTTGTCTTACCCCTTAGCCCTTGTCTTACCCCTTAGCCCTTGGTTTTGCGCATTCACAACTAGTGAAGGGGTGTCCTAATTCTCCGTAGGGCTCAGGGGAAGGGCTAAGACGAAGGGCTACACAGCCTTTGAAACAAAGTCAGACCGGGACCTGACTTGAAAGGAATGGATATGAGAATTTCCCATAATACACCGTGACCGCTGACAAGAAGGAAGAGCGGAGATCGAAGGAAGCACATAATTAGAAGCAATTTTGAATTGTTGGTCGTATTTTAAAATTTCTCGTTATAACGAGCTAGCTTTCGCAGCTGTAACTACGGCTATTGTCGCAACTGCCTATGACACAGCTAGCAAGTGGCTCTGGGTGATGATGTAAGGGGAATCGAGTGGCATCTTGTTTCTCAGGAGTGTGTTTTCACCCCTTCCCCTTGACCCTCAGACGAAGGGGTAAGACGAAGGGGAAGGGCTAAGGGATGGAACTTGGATTCACCCTAAATACACTGGTGAATTATCAAACACATGTGAGACAATCACAATTAGAGGAGGGGAGGTCAGGAAACACCACATGAAACAGAGGGATTTCAAAATAAAAAACAAAAAACAACATTCAGATGTATAAACAAAGACACAAGGAAAAAACATACTAAAAGATCATAAACGCGCGGAAGAACATAGGTGGCTTGTGGCTTTGCCACGAGCCACTCTCCCCATAGCTTTGCTATGGGGAGAGTGGCTCGTTGCAAAGCCCGAGCCCCCAATAAAACAGAACTAGCATAGCAATAGCGTTCACTCTGCAGTGACAGTAAACACCATTTCAAGTCTTGTAACATAACAAGTAAAAAAGGCCAATCCCATAACACATCTCCTTACAGCTGCTTACACACCTAATCAGGCATGCTAAGCTCCAGGCCTTCAGTCCTGGATTGTGCTTTTATCTGGACTCAGGGTGTGTTTATGTGGTTGTGTAATTTCTATGTATGTACATATTGTGAGGAAGGCAACATGTCTGATAAATGGTGGGCTCTTTACAGCACCTGCTTTATCTTCTCAGCTCAGGAGGGAAAGTGTACATGTATGAGTGTGTTTTAGAGTTCACCTGTGTGTATTTGTATGGAAGAGAGAGAGAAAGATAAAAAAAAAAGTGGAGAGGATAAAAAACATGATTGCTAATCTAGACTTCAGCCTGACAGCAGTCGAAATGAGGAATGCTGAGGCTGAAGATCTGGAATAAAGTGAGGTTTAAAAATGTTGGTTTTTAAATAAAGTGAGACTTTATTAATCACAACCAACCTCCACCAGGTGGCAACTGCATTTACAGAGTCATCCAGTGAGAAGTTACTGGTCAAAAAGTACATGCAAGAGAGTTCATTTTTGATCATCCTGGGAGCAGTAAATTTGGTAGATTGATTCATTTTAAAGGGATAGTTTGAGACTCTGAAGTGTTGTATGAGGTCCATGGCATTAGCCTAAACATTAGCCACAGTGACACAGATTAGCCCTGCCTCTGTACAAAAACAGTACAGGAGCAAGAGCTACATATCACTGCACATGGGGCCAATTTCTCTGCATAAATGACACAGTTTTGGGTGAAAACAAGATACAAAGTAGCAAAGCAGCACACTATATCTAGTTTTCTGAAAACTGATCAATCCACGACCAAGCTGCTTTATTTTGGCACTACTTCAGTCCATGGCACAACATACTTGTCCTTCCACCAGCAGCGAAGACCAGTTGCATTTTGCATCTTCACAAGAGGAAACAACCTCTACCAAACTACAATAATGGACAATTTTTTCTATGTATATGACAGCTGAAAACTTTGAACACTTTGGAATACTTGTATGCACAGGAAAAACTACTGTAGAATGAGAGTCAACAGGTCTGAATAAAAGAAAGAGCAAACTGCCATGGGAACTGGAGGATGAGAGAAATGTGATATACCTGTCAATACAGGTGTCTAAATACTGAATTCATGTTGTCAAATTGGATGAAATAAGAGAGTGACTACGAAGATCACTTTGGGAAGTGTCAGGATCTGAGGAAACCGGCAGCTTTTATAAATGCTATAGCAGTCTGCAGCTCTCATCATGCAGAGCCTCCCCGCTGTAATTAACATTTATACCTACATGGGCCAGGTTACCAGTTCCATAAACTCAAAGAAAAACCAAAGCAGTAGAATGAAAGTTTGTCTTCAAAGAGACTATTTAGCAAAAAACTGATTGTTTCTTGCCAAAAGACACAGGCTATGGTTTTAATACTAAGTTTACTTTATGATAGCACACTGAATGTTCATGGTTGAGGTGATAAAGAGTGCTAAAGTAACACACTTTCTCAAAATTACACAGCTTGGTCAACAGGATAATCTTGAATGCTTGTTACTTTGGCTTATTTTTATTTGGGATGTACAGATCCAGCCACTTGAGTTCTCCCCTCCAAGTCAGCTGCCTGCCAACTCCCAGCCAGCTCCCAGCTGACTAGGAAAAGTAAATTGGAAAAGTACATTGTTGCCAAGAAATTAGATATAGCGTGCCATCACCCTACTCTGTTTATGTACCTTGTTTCTGACTAAACTTTAAATTATGATTTGATTAATGATGATTATGATTAATGATGCCAAAATATGGCTCCAATATAAATCTCCAGCGTTAGTGCCGACCACTTCTGTACAGACACAGAGCTGATCTGTGTAGCTGTGGCTAGTGTCCAGACTAGTGCTATGTACCTCATACCACCCTACTCTAAGAACCCTGACCTTTCCCTTTAACGTGTAAAAGCAATTCAGGATTGTGGTTTACTGCCTTTTTATTGAGAGACTATTCTGTATAGTATCAGTCAAACTGCTATTCAAAAAGGTGGTTGCATATATAGGCAAGGCAAGGCAAGGCACAATTCGTAGACAAGGTAATTCAAAGTGCTTTAGAGAACAAGAAAAATGCATTAAAATCACAATACAAACTAAAAACAAAAATAATCATTATAAAATGAACTTTAAAAGAAAGAGAAGAGTGCAGATAAGATCCCTTCAGTCATATTCACAGTTAAATGGAGCTGTTGTGAGCCTAGATTTGAACAATGTCAGTGTAGAGGCCTGTCTCACATCTTCAGAAAGACTGTTCAAGATTTTAGCTGCATAAATGCATAAATATATACAGGACATATTGTATTGCACTGGTCCATGTGGACAAAAGCCCACAGAAAGTGTTTTGGAAGACTAGAATCATTTAAAAGCATATCCAAAAGGTGGTTAAAGGTGATTTTTTTGATCAATCTATTGTTCAAATTGTCCAGGATATCTGCACTAGGCCTAATTCTTTCAAATTCAAAATAGCCATACTTGACAACTATAATTTTATGATGTTGCACACAGTTCACAACCCTTGTACATAATAATGTTTTGCTTGTGATAAAAACATACCACGCACACATGCATCATCAATCCTGCATGTAAGCCAAAAGCAATCCTCTGTAACCATCAAGGACCATTCTGACCCTGTATGGTAATTTCCACGAAGCTTATGCATGTTTTTTTTAAATGGAAACCACCGAAACCCCTTTCTTACCCCTGGGCTCTTTTCAGAGTGTGTTAGTGTGGTTAAGTGCCCGACCCGCAGACAGTGACGAGGGTCTTTAGGGAGAGGTGAGGGCATAAATTAAGGGATAGAGGAAAAGAGGGAGCTAGAGAGAGAGCATGGACGTGACACTGACAAACGACAGCAGGAGGAGAGACAATTGCAATCTGTGAAAAAGGTGGAAAGGTACACAAACACACCTACACACACTCTGTGGGTCTTGTGAGATGGTGTGAATTAAACTAGGTTGGTGGTTCTAGTGATCAACAGACCACACTGGCAGGATGAATGGGCTTAAATACATTAACTCCCCCATGGGACACACTGGCCGTAATGGTTGGGTATGGTTTGAGTGGGTTTGCAGGGATAAGTGCTCACAGAGAGACAGGTACAAACACAAATACATCAGAACCATCCGCCCATCCTACACCCAGCCTTAATTTATTCCATTTTTTCATGAGAGGTGTATTCAGTTCAATTATAGAAGCAGTGATTTAGCTTTGGAAGCAAGAATGAATTTCAATTGATTCATCAAGTTTTCTTCCAAGGTACAATATGTAGCATTTTTACAACAAAATGTAAAATTAATCCAAAATGATTGCTCCTGCGTTATCCTTTGCAACTGTTTAATTTACCTCAAGTTTTTCTAATGCTTTCTGAGGCCTGGGGAAATCTTAATTTCTACCTTTGTAACCATCTGAGTTGGAAATCGAGTAACTGAGAAGTAGCCACAACTAGTCTGTGGCTAGGTAATATAAGTTCCCTGTATGCTAATCTATCTCCTTATCAATGCCTTCCATTGGTTTTGCATACCTTGCAAAACAATGCTGTGACACAATCATAAGAGGCTGTGACCTGGAATTTCCATATACTGTAGTCGACCTGCGTAGCAAACCCATCCACACTGCAGCTTGGATCCGACAGATACCGTATATCCTTGATCACTGGAGGTCAATTCAAAGCACTGCACAGCAGGGAGCAGCCCTGAGCAGCTTGAAACACGAGATCACAAGATCACGAGAGAACAACTTCACAAGGCAATTGTGAGATCATTAAATAACAGGAAGGGCAACATTTAAGCAACAGGTTATATTGCCTGCCCAATGCTGATTTGCTGTCTGCATCAATATAACTTCCAGAGAACTGGTTGCCCACAGACTATGAGTGCTTGTTACCCTGTTTTGGATTGATCTGCTCTGGGGAGTTTGGGTTGAAGTGGCTCCCACTGAAAAGAAACTTGCTGCATGTATGGTATTTCCAATGCACCAGTGCAGAGCTGTGCTGCTGCCAAATAACGGAGACAGACTGAGGCACAAGACATGGAAGCTGAGTGATTAGTGATATCAAAGGTGATTTGTTGGGGAGTGGTGGACACGACACTGAGAGGGGTCTAAAGGCAGTGGTTCTCAACCTTTCTAGGGTCCTAAACCCTCTGCATATTTTTGATCTACCCTGAGTCCCCCCTAGCCACCCGCCACCCAATCTGAGGGGGTCCAATGATCTTCTTCTACTTCTTCTTGTTTGTGTAACTCTGTTTATCTTCTTCTTTGTTTGTAACACTCACTTAATTTCAAGCACTAACATGAACCTTGCAAGTTAATGAGTTTTCCTACAACACCTTCCTGCAAATGATTCGCAATAAAAACATTATTAAGAAATGAATGGTGTATGCCCACTAAAACAGTAAGAGGCTTATATTTTGAAAAGGATGCAGATCATGTAAACTTTATACTATACAAACTTAATTAAATAAATTACACTTGTGAAACAGAAGTAATTTGAGACAAAAAATGTCTGCTTACCCTCAGTAGTTTAGGTAACTAAAGGCCTCGGTCACATTTGAGTAAAATAATCCTATTTTTATTAATGTCAAAATAACCCTACAACCTCTTTTTGTGACCATAAAAACTTAATACAAGTTATATGATTCAAAACATCTCTTGTTTGTTATGAGTGGGAGCCCCTCTGAGGGTTCATTTACAGATTGTGTGTTTAAATCAGTACGGTCTTAAATGATGAGATATTGTTGCAAAGAGAGTACAGTGTGGTTTTCTGAGGCACCTCTACCTCTCTGCCAATTTTTGTGCAATCCCTTCTCTGTCACTCTCACTATCTCTCTCTCACAGAATAATGCATATGTTTAGTGCAGTGCATGTGTGATACTGTGTTTCATTGTGTTACATCAGAATCTGCAGTGACCATCGACAGCTACACACAAAAACACACACAGTCAAAGTCACATGTTTGAACAGACACCCATAAGTGATAATTATTCATGACCGGTGAGCTGCGTGCGTGATGACTTATTGTTGATAAGGTAATGTGACATGATTCAGGTGTAGGTATACAGGTTGAAATTGCCTGCAAGAAGCTGCAGAAAATGTTTTTAGTGTAACGGGGCAGCAAGAAATCACACCCCAAGGGTTGCATTCATGTGAGGGACACGCTAGTGAATGTCTTGAGAACATGAATGGCGACTCTATAATAATGAAAAAAATAACAACACAACCAACCAACCACCAAAAAGAAAGAAAAAAAGGAAAAAATTATGAAAAATCTGCTTGGTTGGCTGCAAGTGTACTTGGTGCACCCGTCCAAGTATTGCCGATGTGTGGAAAACACTGGACTTTAGCACATTTGAGAGTTTATTCGTGACTACCATTATAACAACAGGAGAAGTGAAAACTATTTATATCCTGTGACACAGCTAATGTGCTAAAAAACTAATTTGCTTCTCTTAACTTGATTAACAGTCCAGTTTACTGAATATTTCATGTGAAAGACCAACCAAACCATCCATTTAACAAAGCATTGTGAAGGGTAAAAGATGGTTTCTTACATGCAAAATCCGGTTTGTTATGGTTTGTGGACAAAAATACAAAAATATGTCCATGGCCTGTCAATACGCTGTCCCCCCCAACCACCACCCACCACCACCACCCCAAGCCCCCACGCCAGAAAAAAAAAAAAATTGCACTATTTTCTACCTTTTTTATACTTTATTTTATTCCTCCTGTCTCTTATTTTTTTCTTATTATTCCTATGCTAATTACACTTTTATTGTTTTTGTACCAATTTATCAAGTCAAATTTCTTGTACGTGCAAATGTACTGGGCAATAAATACCAATTCTCATTCTGATGTGGCTCAAAACAGTCTGTTTGAAACATTTTTCCTCATGATGCCATTAGGGGATAAACCTATCTCACAGATGACAGATATTCTCAAAGGTGTGTGTTCAGTCCACAAGTGGCTTCAGTGGAAGTTACATGTCTGATGCAGGTATGTTCTATCTGTTCTGTATATATGTATATAGTCCCCTGCTTCCACGTTCAGGCTGCAGATGATGCTGCTCCAGACACATTACTATACTGTGTAAAGTAGACACTTAATTATGCAAGGAAGGGCTCCAGTAACTGTTTTTAATGCTCTGAGTCATTAAAAGTTCAACTCGATGAGCTTGGACTCAAATTAAATGACTGTCATGTCAACTTGACCTGTTTTTGACATTGTTTAACATGATTACACAATAACAAGCAACAGCTTCATCTGTATAGTGTAACCTTCAAAAATATCCCTCCACCTTTCCTCTCTGCACTTTTCCTCTTCCCACTTTGTGCTGAACTGAGTGTGAGATAAATGACAGAAGGCAGGGTCTGCGCAAGACACAGAAAAGGGGGCCTTAGCCCAAACCACCACTTGTCCATGCATTTCTCTAAATCAAGTTCTGTTAGGCAGTTTGATGAACCATTTTCCCGTACATTTTAATAGAAATAATGAACATCTGAATACAATTTAGCGTGAAGCAATGCTCTTCCTGTTGGCACATTGATGGCATTTTTCTTAATGTGTTAGTATGAAACAAATAAAGTCAGGTTTAGATCCTGCTCTATCTTATTTATTGTAAGTTCATAACACTGACATAACCATTTACTTGTCTTAATATTAAATTAATCTTCAACATTCAGAAGATATTTATATCGAATTGCTGCAGTTTTCATCATAACTACAAAGATGGAGAACTCTGTGCTCATATACCATAATGTAGCTTAGAAAAATACATATCTAAGAATCTTACCAACACCCTTTATCTTATTCATCGAGGTTCTTTATGGGTTGAAATGAGCTGCCCTTACCTACACTACCGGTCAAAAGTTTCAGAACATCCCAATTTTTCCAGTTATTTATTGCAACTCAAGTCGTGCAAGTCCAATGAATAGCTTGAAATGTCACAAAGGTAAGTGCTGTACTACCACAGCTTAAATGAAAAGGTTAGGTTACTCAAAACTGAAAAATTATGTACATTTCAGAATTATACAAAAAGGCCTCTTTCAGGGAACTTGAAATGGGTTGACAATTTAAGGCTGTTCTGCATCAATGAAGGTTGATCAAGCCTTAAAAGCTGGCTCTAGTAATTCCTACAGGTGTTCCAACTTTTCTTGATTGCTTACAGCCCCCTCTGTCTGCATAAAAGCATACCCTGTGGTGCCATACCCTTGTGAGCATCAGTTGAACAGCACTGTACTGCAGAAAGTCCTATGTTGCTACAAAAATGGCAAGAAAATGGCAATTAACAATGGAAGAGACACAGACCATCATAACACTTAAAAATGTAGGTCTTTCTTACAGACAAATTGCAAAGAACGTCAAGGTGTCAGTGAGTAGAGTTTTCTTCACCATTAAAAGGCACTCAGAAACGGAGGGGAACTCTGACAGGAAGAGGTCTGGCAGACCCAAAGCCACAACTAAATCAGAGGACAAGTTTCTGAGAGTAACAGTTTGCGTGACAGGCGGCTCACAGGACAACAGTTTCAAGCACAGCTTAATAGTGGTCATAGTAAGCAAGTCTTAGCTTCACCTGTGAAGAGAAGACTTTGAGCTGCGGGTTTGACAGGACAAGTTGCAGCAAGAAAGCCATTGCTAAGACGTCAGAGTAAGACAAAGAGGCTTGCCTGGGCCATGAAACACCGCCATTGGACAACTGAAGACTGGAAGAAGGTATTATGGACTGATGAATCAAAATTTGAAATCTTTGGTTCATCACGCAGGATCTTTGTATGCTGTCGAGTAGGTGAAAGGATGGTCCACAGTGTGTGACATCAACTGTCAAACATGGAGGAGGAAGTGTGATGGTCTGGGGCTGTTTTGCGGGATCCAGGGTTGGTGACCCTGTACAGAGTGAGAGGCACCCTGAACCAAAACGGCTACCACAGCATTCTGCAGCACCATGCAGTACCCTCTGGTATGCACCTAATTAGTCAGGGGTTCATCCTACAGCAAGATAATGACCCAAAACATCAGTCCAAGCTATGCCAGAACTACCTCAGGAAAAAGGAACAAGATGGTAAGCTTGAAAACATGGAGTGGCCAGCACAGTCTCCAGACTTGAACCCCATCGAGCTGGTTTGGGTTGAACTGGACAGAAGAGTAAAAGCAAAGCAACCTACAAGTGCCTCACAGAATATTTGATTTCTATTGTGGAAAGAATGCCTTGAGTGTGTTCAGCTGTTATATCTGCCAAATGTGGCTACTTTGACGAGTCAAGAGTTTAGAATACATTTTGGCCTATAAATTGATTTTATGATTTCTTTTTTAACCCCAATTGCTTATTTGTACTGTGCTTTCATTTCAGAGTTCAATGAGACATTAAACTGAATACTACTGAGTAAACAACTTGAAAAATTGCGATGTTCTAAAACTTTTGACCGGTAGTGTATGTATCTTTATGTCCAACTTAAACCTTGTGTGCAGTACTACATTAAACATATATGATATCCTGTTCAAAAATTTGATCAAACTCCACTGCGCTGGTGGGTTTTAAAATTGAGTTTACACTCTAAATGCCAAGTCTTCACAATGAAAATATAACCTTGACAACAATAAAAGCGTGATGTTTACGGTGATGGATTACCCGTCTAAAACTGCTTTCATGTCTCTGCAAGAGGAATTTTATTTCACAGTGAAATAAATGAAAACGGATGGCTGCCTGGTAAAACACCTCAACCTTAAATTGAAGTTCTGACCCTAAAATAAACCGCTTTTACGCTGACTGAATGGAGGTGAGTCACCAGAACAAGACTTAGATGGTGTGTCTGTAAGAGGAATAAACACACATTCAGTATGTTAAAGTCAAGTACGCATACGGCATCTAATTAACACTTCTAAACAGAAATAATCACTGTGTTGTGTAACGTGATTGCCCCTATAATCTGGTAGAGTAATATTCTATGTAATTTGAACAGTGATTCGGAGGTATACCTCCTTTCTAAATAGAGAACGGAAATGAGAGTGATGGTGGTAAAGTAAAAAAGTGAGTTCCTTTTGGCATAAACTATTGTTAAACTCAAGTAACACTGTGTGAAACTCCTGACTTTAAACCAAACCAAATAAACAAACAAATAAAAAAAGCAGGAAAAAACAAACAAAAACCACCTTGCATCCATTATAATCAGGGCAAGGTCAACAAACCTTATGTTGTCATGAATATTGTCCCTCATTTTTAACATAAACTGCATGCTGTTAAAAGGAGCACTAATAAAAATATGATTGTGTACTGAGCTCATGCATGTGGGTTTACAATAAAATTAAAGTGCTCCCATTTTGAGGTCTAAAAATCTGGTCACTCTAATCTGAAGTAGCCCCCATCGTTATTAATATGATCAGGAGAAACAGCTGATAAGAGCAGGACACACATGTCAAGCACACATTCTACAGACACAGGATAAAATATTATGTAGCTGAAAATATTATTAAAACCCTTTAGCAAAGTGATACTATAAATAAACTCAGTTTCTTTCCATACCAACAGTGAAAATATTTATAAAAATAAGTAAAGAGGTAAGACTAAAGCCAGATGTATTAAAAAGCTCATTCAGACAAATAGAGGAGTGTTAATTTAAAACGTTTCATCCCTTCATCAGGAAACATGATGCAGCAGAAGAAAATGCCCCTCAACACATATAGTGGTCATTGTGAGGGCTGCTAACAGTGATCTCATTTTTAATCACACATTTTCTGATCAGAGGACTCGCACATGAAGATCCTTGAGCCTTTTGTACATGACAAATTCTTTATAGAAGTGCAGAGACGCTCCTCATACACGTGCATTATTATACCCCCAGTCATGCAGGGCAGGTTGGAAATCACTTAAGTTTTCCTTTAAGCTGAAGAAAGAGCAGTTTTAAAAACTATGTGTGAAGTGGAATAAATGTGTTCATGTAATTCAGTGATTTGGATTCCTGTTTGTGTGAGGTAGAGACAGAGGCTGTGTTGTCAGTACTGAGAGCTTGTGGGAACAAGCAGGTGGCAGCGTTTGTTTGTGTGAGTGTGTGGGTGCACCTGGGAGCTGATAATTCTCTGAGAGGATCTCTCGATGTTGGCAGGCAGACCAAAGAATGCAGGTCTGTCATCCTCGGGGAGATTCTCTATAACGCTGCGGTAGTCCTGGGAAAACACAGAGCCACAAGCAGGTCACACACAGAAATTCACCTACATGACACATCTAGGGAATATCAACATGCTGGCTCTTTCTTGAAGGGCTCGAAGAGGCCATACTAAGACCAGTGAGCACTGTAAAGCACATATGGTGCTATATTTAATAGTAAAACTGAGCAGTCAACATCTTACCTAGACTTTGAGGATTATATGATAAAAAAAAATGAATAAAGAAACAGATGATGTACTTGGCAATGGGTAATGTTGGGTGTCAGTAAGTCCTGGTCTTTGGGGCAATTATGGACAAGGGGAGGTAGTTGCAGCATGTCACTAAATTTGTGTTTTCTAAATCGTGGGGTGTGATCCCCAAGAAGGCATAGCCACATGCCGGGTGGGGTAACTTGTCTGCTGCATCAACAAAATACAAGGCAAAAAGTGAATAAAAAAAATGAACTTAAGGGAAACTGACTGTCTCCATATGTTACAACCTTTATAGACCTACTTAAGATGCAACCTGCTGTTATGACCGTGCTTAAGGAAGGGTGTCCCATTGGTGTAGTTCTTAGGCTGGGACGATAGGGGCAGTACAGACAGCATGTGTGTTGTTTTGACCTGCTAGCTTTGATTGGCTGCATCTGCATTCAGTAGAGAATGACGTGTTAAGCAGACTACTTTATGCGAATGCCAAGAGACAAGACACTGGAGACAAGGAGACACTTAGTGTTTTAGGTTTCGACACTTCGCTACATTGAAGGTTTGTGTTGAGCCTTTTTAACCTGAATAAACAACAACTATGCAAATTATGTTGGTGGATTATTTGTCACACACATACACAGACAGAACCCTGCAGACAAGATAGTTTTGCATTCATGCAAGGAAGCTTAGGTGAAACTTTCTTGGTCTATGCACTCGAATGGAGTGGTATAACACTTGTTTTTGTTTCTGTCATGTTGGTTTAATTCTACTACATTGCAACCTGAGCTAACAAATACTAAAGTGATTCATTTTCTGTAACAGCTTACTGCTTGGACTAAGTGAAGAGCCCATCGCCAAATTACTCTGCAACAGTGAGTTGCACTGTTTATGAAAATGTTTGCTTTCTGCATGTTTTCTACCATTCAGTCAACGAGACAGCTCACCAATATGGAGCAAGAGCTTGGGAGGCTGATCTGTGGTGGGAAGAAACGTGTTCCTCCACCTCTGCTTCTTCTCTGACCGGCTGAAAAGGAGGATGAGAGGAGACTCGCAGAGAAAAACTGCTCAAGGTAGGAGCGTAAGATTCGGAGGTCAGAGGGGTTGTCGATTCGTCCACCATATATGGCACTCTCCAACAGGCCATGGACAAACTCCCACTGGAAAGGTTTCCCTCCTTAGTAATGCAAAGAAAACCAAAGGAAAGAAAGTTCATTACATATCGGCATCAAACACTGAACAAAAGAATGCTGACAATAACACAGAAAGACAGAGACACAACAAATGGCTACATTTACTGTAAGCTCTGCATTGATATGCTAATGATGGATTGTCCATGTTATGCTCTGTCAGGGGGAGTGCATAATAAAGAGATAATAGATCAAAGAATCAACAGATTCTAGTTGTCATAACCATATGTGATGCAGAGCTCCCGACTGCACTGTATTGTTTGTTTTCAGCCTTCCTACCTTCAAAAAGCCTGTCAATGATTTCAAAGCCAGCGCGGAGGTCCGACAACGAAAACTCATAGAACTTGGTCCAACCCTAAATGACAGCAGACAGAGGAGGAGGAAAAAATGTCAGAAATAATGACAGATTTATCTCAGCACCTGCAAGAGAGACAAAACTTCAAGAGCTAATGGAACTTAAAAAAATGGTGACAGATGGCATTCAAATACAAAGGACTTAACATCTGATTATCATTCCTCACGCATTCTGTTTGTTTTTAAAAGATTTTTTGGGGCATTTTTGACCTTTAATGGTAGTTAAGAAGCAGTGGATGGCATTCAGAGAGAGGAGTGTCATGACCCTCGGTCATGTTTTGGGTGAAAATGTGTTTTGGTATGCATCTGTCTCCACTCTGTGAGTGCGTGTGTGTGTGAGTCTCCGGGTGTGCGTATGGGGTGTCCTTGCAGTTACAGGCGGAGAACGACAATTGGTGCTCTGTCGGAGAACGGGGACTGGGTCGATTTGGGAGACTGCGGTGATTGGAGGAGAACAGAACGTGTCCTACTTAAGCAGCCCTCTCTCTCTGCTGCTTGCCTTCCCCAAACAAAGGGCCACTGCCATTTGAAGTTTGAGAGTTGTGTTTGAAACTGAGAGTCAGAAAGCAGTTAGTAGGAGGGAGAAGCCCTTTTCCTTTGATAACTGTTGTCTCCTGTTTTTCTTAGTTTATTAATTAGGTAAGAGCATTGTCATTTTTTTGCCATTCATTTCTGATTCACAGGTAAGATTAGATGTCATAGGATTCTTTTGTTTATTGTGTTGGGCATTGCTCTCGGCCGAAGTAAATAAAACTGCTGTGTTGTGTGGCAAACTGTGTTCTGCTGGCCTTTTGTTGGGAGCGGGCGAGCAGGGAGGGCTCTGCATGTTGTGCTCTTTGTTCCCCGAGACCGGGGACATAACAGGAGAGAGATCAGGGGAGGACACGTGGCAAATGGGCCTTGAGTGGGAAACAAACCGCGGCTGCATGCACAGGGCAAAAGCCGTCATTCATGGAATGAGCATGGTTGCTGCCCATCCCACCATTCTCCTGTTTTTTGGTCAATCTTGTGTAATATCCTGGTGTCAATTATAACTTCAGTATTTCTTGACCAATACCATCAAATTTCAGAATCCCTGAGAGAAAACACAGCTTTATTTCTCATTAAGAGCACAAATATTTTTCATACTAATGTTATATCTCTAATGAATGTGTTTCACAAAAAATATCCACTGCCTGTGTCAGGAATAACTGCTTTAACCAAAAATACACTGAACTTTTAAAAGGTTTATTTTTCACTTACAGTTAGCCAAATGTACCCTACAAGTCAATGTTAACCTCTTGTTTAAAAAAAGGAAAAGATTTTTATAATCTTTTAAATAATTACCAAAAAGCAAAGCAAAGTTGGCTTTTTAAGTTATTTTAAACAAAATTTCTCTTCTTAACAAAAAACTTCCTCTGGTGGTTGCAAGAGGGCTGAGGTCTATCCCAGCTGACATTGGGCAAGAGGAGGGGGTAAAACACACAACCGCTCTTACATGCAAGTGCAATGGGATATTTTAAACCAGTGGTTTTCAAGCTTTTATTAGCCTGAGACACACCTAAGATCAACAAAAACTCTCAAGGTACATCATATCAATATACATTCAAAGAAGCCACCATAACACGAGCTTCAGTATCTCATCTAGTACATGGTTGTATCACTAATGCCTTTAAAAAATTAACAGACAGTTGTATTACCTCTGAAATATTCAAAACTGGACTTAAATTTCACACTACAAATATGATTGTTCATTTTCATAATGTTACATGTGAACATTTGATCAATTTATTTTAGTTAACCTAATATCATTTTTTAGATGACCTTGACAGCGATGGATCTACGGCTGGGCCTGGATGTGCACAGGCCCACCCACATTTACAGGTGACCCATCCAATCAGTCATGAAAATAATAACATACAAATAAATGAAAAAAAAAATATGATTTAATTTAGATTTAATTGTTTTTCTTCTTAATAAAATACAGATTTTGAAAAAAGCAAAATATAATCATAATATTCAACACACCTTCTCTTAAGTAAAAAGAGATTTTAGGATATTTTGCAAGTTATAAGAAAGTCTTTCAGCATTTGAAGCAGGCTGGTTTAACTCTTCTTGTATTTCTGTAAATGCGAACAAGTTGATTTTATTGATTCAGATTATTCAAGGAGTAGATAAACTTGTTTTTTTACATTTTGAGGAGATAGTTATTAAAGGTACAGAATGTCTAAAGAACATCATATAGAAAATATGGTCATTCATTATATAAAAAAGAGTGAAATAGAAAGAGTTTCTTTTCTTTCATAGTTTTTACAGATTGGGGTCTGTTTTGATATCTCATCCAACCTGTTTAATCTGTTGAATGCAGATCG
The DNA here is from genome assembly GCA_037902135.1 of Cetoscarus ocellatus. Taxonomy (NCBI): domain Eukaryota; kingdom Metazoa; phylum Chordata; class Actinopteri; order Labriformes; family Labridae; genus Cetoscarus; species Cetoscarus ocellatus. Next base: position 1,713,386 of record JBAMNC010000244.1, on the reverse strand, counting down.
CTTGAGGGCTTTTCAGGGCTTTTTAGATTAATGAATTTGCAGTTGAATATAGAAATTAAAGCATATAAAGTATGGACAGACAGAATTAAAACCTTATTCATCAGTTGCTTTCCAGCTGTAGTAATTACCCATGGTTGTACAAATTACCAACGCACACTTTGACTTGCCTCAATGCACACTGGTGTGCCCTGCAACTCCATTTCCGAACCAGTGATTCAGACAGATATGAGTTCTTGAAGTTTTGAAATTTCAGCAGACTCAGAGTTATTGTTAACTCTACAACTTTGAGTGCTACAGAAGTTTTGTCATTCAGCCCCAATGTGGACTCCCTGAGAAACTTCCTGAGGGGAATGTCCCTGCTGCCTGTTGCATGAAGCTACAGCTGCTTGAGGGTAAAGATATCAGCAGTGAGGCTTCAGAGTGTTGAGGGAAAATGTTGCAAACAGAGAAAAAACACCTACATTTTGGCACAAATGCAGTATTACACCATTAACCATCTGACTGAGAAAAGACTGCCACAAAGGTGTTGAATCATTATCAAGTCTGAGGGCAGTCTCAGTACACTGGAGTGTGATCTAGCATTTCACTGCTATTAAATCAACAGTTGTAATCTGCCCACTGATGCTGTAGGTGGAAGTGGTGATTGAAAAAACAGTGCAGGCATGTTCGCTGAATCTTCAATAATGAAAGGGATGTTGCTTGTTCATTGACTTTCAGGCCTCTAAGAATATGTGTTAGTGTAGGCTACCTTGTTGCTTGCTCCCAAGACTAAGCTGACCACCATTTTTGCTCTGCCACAGCCATCAGACATTACCTGTATCTATTTTTTTTCATTTGTATGTGTCATACGTGTCACACAGCTTCTAATGCAGAACCTGTCAAGCTCTTTTTTTCTCTCCGATTTCTCTTTTTCCACCTCTGACTATTTTTTTTTCTCTGTGAACATCTCCTCCTCTAATATTGAAAATGATTAAATTAGAGAATAAATGACTAAAGGAGAGAGGAAAGTAGATGAAGTGAGGAGGAATTAATTGATATTGGAGTGGAGGAACAGAGCAGTGACTATTTGAATAATTAGGCAATCATGTTCTTGGATAAGGAACAACATTACCATCTCCAATGAAAACACTTGACAGTGATTCAGTGACTGCTAGGGAACAAAAGAGCGAGGGAAACAGGGAAATAGTAACCATGATTGGAGGCAAAATAACTGAAAATTAGGGGTAAACAAACAAAACTGCCAATTTTTGCAATTCAGCAACAGAAACGTGTCAACAACAGCTTTGGTAGGTTATTTGGGTTTACTAAGTGAGTCCAAATCATGCATGTTCGTCAACATGCTAAAAAAACATTTAGCATTTTCAAGGCATAATCTGTATGCCCTTGTATCAGTTCACCTATATCTATGGTGAAATGCCAAAATACAACAAATGCTTTGGTTTGTATCTGTTGGAGTGCATGTATACTGCACAATGACAAAATAAATGCTTGGATGAAATGTTTTGTCAGTTTTAGCATGAAGCTTTTATGCTTCTTTTCTTTAAAAAAGTATATCAAATTGCTTTTGTGTATGAAATATATCAAACTTGCTTTGTTGTTAGATTGTAATTGCTGACTTTGACTTCAGCTTTATAACAGGGTGATACGTATAGCAAGTGAGTCAACTGCAATTATTTTCATTTAAAATATTTTTAAACAGGGGGCTTCCGGTATGACGTGGTAGAGAGAAGCAGCGTGGTGTCGTCTCTCCCCCATTCAGTTCTAACTTATTCATCTTTTGCCAGCTGAACCAGCATAAAAACCTATCAGATTGTCTCCTGAACTGCTCGTCGTAATGCCGAAGCCTGCAAAACAGCACAAACTTGAGCAGCTCCGAGATACGGCAGAAGAGCCTGTGGACTCAAGTGAGGCTAACGCTAGCACCGAGCATGCTGCTAACGCTAAAAGCGCCTCACCTGAACTCTCATCTGAAGCGCTGCTTGAACACATTGCCGCTGTCGTTGCTGAAGAAGGCAAGCGGACGCAAACAATGCTCCAACAAGTCTTCACCAACTTCGAATCTAGACTGGAGGGAAAAGTGGACGGCATGGTGAAGCGCATTGACGAGGTTGCAGCAATTACCGACTCCGTTATGGTACGTCAGACCGAATATGAGGCCCGTGTCTCCGCCTTGGAGGACGACGTTACTCCGCTGAAGAGGAAACTAACCGCGTTGGAGAAAATGAATGGCGAGCTGGCGGCTAAGGTCACAGACTTAGAGGGTCGCTCCAGGAGAGACAATATTAGAATCTTAAATCTCAAGGAGTCGACTGAAGGCAGTGATCCGGTTAGTTTCTTTGAAGGATTCATTCCCAGAGTCCTGGAGCTACCGGTTCAATCCATCTCAATTGACCGCGCACATCGAAGTCTCGGGCCGCCGTTGGAAGGTCGCCCTCGCCCTGTCATCATCAGGATCCACCGTTCCAGAGATGTCACCATCATATTATCTGCAGCAAGACGCAAAGGGACTATCCAACATGACGACCAGCCTATCCGCTTCGCTCCTGACATCCCTCCGTTGGTCCGGTCTGCACGCAGAGCTTTCAACCCTGTCTGCGCCGAGCTTATTAAGCGAAACATCCGTTTTCAGATGGTCTTCCCTGCGGTGTTGTCGTTCAAAGTGAACGGTGTACTTAAGTCATTTAAAGACCCTGAGGATGCAAAGACATTTTTGGATGGTAACATGTGATTGGTCTTGTTATCATTGTACTGCTGGCAGCTGGTGAGTGAGTCATTTACCTTAAGCGCCCTGCTCCCACACTTCTCATTTGGTTAATTATTTTTTGTGCATACATTTTAAGTACTTGTTTTCACAGTTATCTTCATTATTTTTATTGACTGTTTTTATTTTCCATGTCTTAAGTATTCACTCAAGTTAGGTACATTTAATTTATTTTACTGACTTTCAACTATTATTTGACACAACTATCCTGCGTGATTTAGCTTCCCTTTATATTTTGTGTGTGTGTATGTGTGTATATGTGTGTATGTATATATGTGTATATGTATGTGTATGTGTATATGTATATATATATATATATATATATATACATACATGTGTGGATATATACGTATTATCATTTGTGTTTGGTATTTCTGTTTACACCTTTTTATTCTCTGTGTGGTGGTGGTGCTGTGGAGTGATGGGTCATGTTTAACTAGTATACCAGTCCCCACTATGCGGACATCTGAGTGGGGGAGTTGGCTTTCTCTTGGTGTTTATTTGCTTAAATAAGAAAGCCTATCTTTTTTCAAGCTAGTTAAGAACTGATTTTGCAATCTTCTTGTGGTTTAAAATTTTTAGTTAAGGCTAGCTTTTTTTTTTTTTTTTTTTCCTTTCTCTCTCTCTTCTCCATAGGAGTTACAGACATGGGTGCTCTTGTCTTCTCCTTGTTTTGCGTTACTATTTGTATCGTTCAGAGGTTTACAAGTTGTTACAGGTCCAGAGGTTTTTCTCTCCCCCTCCGCTTCCCCCATCCAAGATTTCTATCCATAGCCCTTGATTTTTCTGCCCTCCTTTTGCCTCTTTTTTTTATATTGTAATGGATGATGGTTTCCAGTTGAAAGTCCTAAGCCTCAATACAAGGGGATTAAATAACCCAGTTAAAAGAGTTGCTATTTTGGACTTCCTTCGTAAACAAGAAGCTCATATTGCTATGCTGCAAGAAACTCATATTGTTAGACGTGATGTGAATCGCTTATCTAATAGATTTTTCCGGATACTTGCTCATTCGTCTGCTACTAATAAAACCAAAGGTGTAGCTATTATCTGCCGTCGTAATCTGCACTTTAAATTGTTGGATACATGGTCTGACAATAAAGGCAGAATAGCTATCGCCAAAATTCATATAGAAAATACAGACATTGCGCTTGTATCGATCTATGCTCCTAACACCTTTGATCCACAATTCTATGAACAGATAACTAAAATTATGCTTGACCTCCCTGATTTTAAGTTCATCATAGGTGCTGATTTTAATGCTGTAATGGACCACTCTCTTGATAGATCTGGGCAAGCTGGAAACAAAGAACAAAAACAGGCTTCTGAAGCCTTATGCTCTTGGTCAAATAATATCGGCGTGGTGGATTTATGGCGTTTGATAAACCCTACCTCAAGAGATTTTACCCATCTTTCAGCAAGACACAAGTCCTTTTCGCGTATTGATTTTATCTTTGCCTCCAGAGGCTTATTTCAGAAAATTATGGAGGTCATTCTCTTGCCAGTCAGTCTTTCGGATCACAAGGCAGTGGTTGTTCTTGCCTTGATTCGCTCCACCCCATTGAGGGCTCCCAAATGGCGTTTTAATACTACCTTACTCCGTGATGAGTCATTTAGAACTCAGTTTATGGCTCAACTTAGTGAATTCATCAGTATAAATAAGGGGTCAGTTAGTGATCCAAGAATACTCTGGGATGCTGTAAAAGGTTTTATGAGAAATAATGCTACACTGTATGCATCTAACCTTAGGAAAGCTCGTTCTTCCAGACTGTCTCAACTGGAGCGCAAACTCTCAACATTGGATAACTTATTACAACAAAATTTTGATGATCAGGTTGCTTTACAGTACGACCTGGTGAAAAAAGACATTAATGCTATTCTCAAACGGCGCGCCGAGTTCTTGATCCATAGAACACGTCAGACATATTACTTTAACGGAGCTAGGCCTAGTCATTTACTCTCACTAAGGCTGAAGGCTAATGAACAGTTCTCTGACATCTCCTCCATTAGATCAGGTGACGGCCATATGTTAACAGAACCCTCTGAAATTAATGCTTCTTTCCGTAGTTTCTACGCTGACTTGTATAGCTCAGAGGTTTCTTGTGACAGAGATGCATGCAATAAATTCTTAAGTTCCATTCAGCTACCCAGAATGACAGTCGATGGTGCACAAAGTTTAAATGCCCCTATCACTTTAAGGGAACTTAAGGCAGCAGCTGATGATATGCACAAGGGTAAATCACCTGGCCTGGACGGGATCCCCCCAGAATTTTACACTGCTTTCTGGCATAGTCTGGGACCCCTACTTTTTGATATGATTCAGGCCTCTTTGGAGAGAGGCTCTTTCTCCAGAGATGTGAACATAGCTATCATTTCACTGTTGCTAAAAAAAGACAAAGACCCTTCAGAATGTGCCAATTATAGGCCTTTATCCCTTCTAAATGCTGACATAAAAATTTTCGCTAAGCTTCTTGCACGCAGGCTCCAACCTTTTATGACCATACTTATTAATTGTGACCAAACAGGTTTCATTAGATCCAGGCAGCCTGCAGATAATGTGAGGAGATTATTACACATTATACACAGGGCTTCCTCATTACAGCTACCATCAGGTGTTTTCTCGCTAGATGCTATGAAAGCATTTGACCGTTTGGAGTGGCAGTATCTCTGGTCGGTACTGGAGGTCTTTGGATTGGGCCCTGATTTCATACATATGATTAGAGTTTTATATACCAACCCAACAGCTATGGTGCTTACAGGCAGGACTTGTTCCTCCCTATTTAACATTGCAAGGGGCTCCAGACAGGGATGTCCTTTGAGCCCACTCCTGTTTGCACTCTCTCTGGAGCCTCTGGCTCAGACAATCCGAATGGCTAAGGGTATCACTCCTATCTCTGTGTGTGGGACCTCACATTATATATCTTTGTATGCGGATGATATCCTCTTATATTTGGGGAATGCTCAGCAGTCTCTACCTGATATTTTATCTATTTTCCAATGTTTCAGTGATATTTCTGGGTACAGAATAAATTGGACAAAATCAGCTTTCTTACCTCTGAATGACAAAATGAGAAACATAGCTTTACCTGCGAATATACCAGTTGTTAACCACTTTAAGTATTTAGGCATTAAGATTAGCTCATCATTACAGACCATAGTTAAGTCCAACTATGAAGAAACCTTGTCCAACATAACTCGTGATCTTGATAAATGGTCCGCCCTGCCAAATTCTCTTAGGTCTCGCGTATCTATTATTAAAATGATTGTCCTCCCCCGTATTAATTTTGTGAGTGCGATGCTGCCTTTACCACCTCCCCCGCGTTTTTGGGACAAGGTCCAGCAGATAATTTCTAAATTTGTTTGGAACGGAAAGCGTCCTCGCCTTAGATTATCCACAGCCCAGAGAGACAGAGCTGATGGGGGACTGTCATTGCCTAACCCTAAGCTATATCATTGGGCCTTCGTTCTGCGCCCTCTAATCAGCTGGCTCGACAAGGGTGTCGAGACCTCTTGGCGTGCATTGGAAGAGCACATGGCTCTTCCTCTGAAACTGAATGAAATCTTATTTTCCAATATCCCCCTAAGCAAATGTCAAGTCCGCTTTGGTCCGATTGTGACTCACTTACTGGCAGTCTGGAGGGCAGCAGAAAAAATGTGTGGCATTTCATCTAATTGGAACCCTTATTCACCTATCTTTCATAATGACCGTCTGTTGATTGGTAAATCCCCAATTAAGTTTGGTCAATGTCGTCAGTGGTATGACAAGGGGATTCATTCTCTTGGTGATATTTTTGGGGACAAAGGCCTATACTCCTTTGAAGAACTTGCATTCCGGTTTGATTTACAACATTCCACTTTTTATTTTTATTTGCAGCTGAGAACAGCCATGAAAACATATGGCGTACCTTGGCAAGGTCCTCTGGAGGAGCATTCTTTGATTAAGCTTTTGCATCAGGCGAGGGAATCAAGGAAAACTGTATCTAAATTATATCACTATTTTCTTGGAAAGTCGTATGTAACTCTGCCAGTTAATGCGTCTTGGCGGGCAGATATCCCTGATTTGGACCCCGACTTCAGCTGGGATGGAGTCTGGGATACAGTTAAGCAGTCATCCAGAAATCCTGACCACCAACAGATCCATTTAAATTTCATTCACCGAACATATATGACTCCGCGTAAACTTTACAGTATGAAACTTAAAGATAATCCAAACTGTACGCTATGTCTTACGGGCACAGTAGGTACCTATTTCCACATGATTTGGGAATGCCCCGGTGTTGCTAGTTTTTGGAAAATGGTACAGGGAGAACTGTCCTCGTTATTGTCTGTTCCTGTCCCTCTCTCCCCACCCATTTTTATTTTAAATGATCTCTCCCAACTGAAACTTTCAAAATCCCCAAGGCGTGTGTTTTTGGCCGGCCTGACTGCAGCTAAAAAGATGGTAGCAACAAGGTGGAAACCTCCCCATATACTAACTCGACGTCAGTGGCTGCTTAATTTCATAGACGTTGCGTTTCTGGAATTGTCCACAGCACGTGTCCATGAGGCTAAGGAGGGAGTAACTATGTGCTGGGCTCAAACAGTGGAGGCTCTCAAGAACCGTTTGGTATGAACATTCCCCCTCTGGTCCTGTTTTCTTTGTTTTTTGTTCCCTGTTTGGGCTTTTCTTGTTTTGTACTCGGTAGATTGTTTGGTATCCAACAATTTGAACAATCTAAGTAGGTCCTACATCAGTGGCACTGCGTTTCCTTGATTTTGGGTATTTTATTTTATTAGTTGTCAATTACTTGTAATCCCCCCCCCCCTTTTTTTTTTTTTTTTTTTTTTTTTTTGAATCTTATTATTTTTATTGTCATTCTTATTATTATTATAATAGATGTTTTGCATGTGTGTATGCATATTTCTCTCTTTGTGTGTATGTATATGTGTACATGTAAGTATATGTATATATGTGTATATGTATATATAAATATAATCACACTTGTATATTTTTTTTTATGTGCTGCTGAATGTATTGATGTCCTTTGAATCTGAATAAATATTTGATCACAAAAAAAAAAAAAAAAAAATTTTAAACATGTCTTTGTTTTTGGCACCATGTTTTTGTACTTCTCTTGTTTCCTTAGTTATTGCTTGACATTGCAAACCTGTTGGTATATAAGCTGCATGCCTGAAAAAGTATCAGAAGAAGCTTCACCAGTTCAGGTGCTGCTGTACATACTGTGCTCTAAAATCTGTTCACTACAACTAGACCTGCCAGCAAGTTTACAACAAAGACTCATATTCATTCTCGCACACATGAATACCTATTCACACACAAACAAAGAGCAAACACCACGCTGCCCTGTGAGGACAAAGAAACTGATCTCCTTGCTGTTTTCATTTGATCCTCTCTGTGTGTATCCATATGTAGACAAAGGCTTTCATGTCATTGTAACTCCCTTCCTTTAAACAATCTATATGGGGTTTGTGCTTGCCATTTACTGACAAAGTTTAATCATAACTACCAGTTTAAGCCAGACTGCTGTAACTTTTTTTTCCCCTCAATACAATAAATAAAATGTAAAATATTTTTTTCTTCAACAATAAAGTCTAGCGAAATAAGAATGTATCAAATATTTCAGAGCCTGGGCAGATTTAAAAATCTTTTAAGCAATAAAAAAAAAAAAAGATGTGGTTTCAGGAAAAAGTGCAAAAAAAGAGAAAAATCAAATCAAAAGCTATTTAATTTTCTCTATTTCAGACGTTCTCATAGCAACATTATTACCTCTGCCAAGGAGGTTATGTTTTTGGTCCTGTTTGTTTGTTTGTCTGTCTGTTTATCTGTTTGTTTGTTTGTTAGCAAGATTACACAAAAACTACTGGACGGATTTTGCTGAAATTTTCAGGAGATGTTGATAATGGATCAACATTAAAATGGTTCGTTTTGGTGGTGATCCAGATAACCGCCATTAGCAGATCATTTTTTTCTCAATAACTGTCTAACTAATAATGATATCAACATGATTCTGAGTGCTAGGTGTGGGTTTTCAGGGTGAAGGAATCATATTATAATGGTAACTTCATCATGGAACTATTGCTCATAGATGTTGCAGCAATATGTGAGCTACCTTGGCGGAGGTTTGCGCTCTCCGAGTGCTTTCTAGTGTTACATTCTTTCATTACGGCAACATTAGCTACTGAAACAAGGCACACAGGTTTACCTCCAATGACAACAAACAGGTACTCTGAAAGTCCATGCTTTCAAGGTCTACTTTTCTTTTGGCCATTTATTTTGAAGGCTAACTCAGTGTTAATGAAGAAGCACTGACCAATGTGTCATTAAAACAGCAGGAGAGGTTGATGCACAAGTCTTGGCCAGTGTGACGGATGCTGCAGTGCATTGTGCGATCTGTAGTATGAGTGGAGGAGGTGTTATTTACAGACAGACCATTAAAAATGTCTAGGTAAGGCCCGGTTGCTACCCTATCAACTATGCAGCCATATGCCAAGATGAAATCAACAACTTTTCTTCCAAATTTAAGTGTTTCTGTTTTTTACCTGAGGTATGTAGTTGCGTCTTTCTTGGCAAACCGCATGGAACCAGGCCAAACAGAATAAAGACTGAGCTCTAGGTAGGATACCACCTAAACAAAAAAAACAACATGTCACTATCAAAGTATTAGACATTTGTTGGGTTGGACTTTTTGTTTGTTGTACTTCTGTAAACAACATGTCTCAGAACTTAAAAAAAAATCTCACTTCATGACTCTCACTCAAAACTAATGTTGCTTGGAACTACAACCCTTTACTTGTAAATTATGTTTATCATCTTGCTACTCATGCTACTCTTAGCTTATCCACATACTGCACTGTTAATCATACCTTTAAAAGTATATTGTTGACCTATGTTCTCAGAAAAAGAAAATCTAACAGAGTGACTTTATAAAATACATCTGGAAGATAAGAAAAGGGCAAACCTTTACTGATCTGCTCTGGAGTCCAAGACTCATATGTCCTCAGCAGATTCTTCTTCAACCCAGGAGGAGCCTAAACATTGGAAAAACAAAGGTGATGGGGAGAACAGGGCTTTTACTTTGACAGATTATTCTGCAACATTCAAATGTTCAATACAAGTTTCTATGGCAAGGTCCAAACATAATGTCATTCAAGGAAACAACTTTGCAAAAAGATGATTGGGCAAAAAGAGAGGTACTGCTAAAATTCAAAGCCAGGATTGGCCGTTTTCCTGTCACTTAAGCCAACTCAGCCAAGAACAGAACTGGCAAAATTCAAATCAAATGTGTTCAGCGTTGTGCTTGGTTTGGCACTCAAGGAGACATATCAGCTTTGTTCTGTGGATTTTTACTTTTAAAAAGGCCTTTACACATTCATTCAAATGCCACATTTTATATGATACTTAACTTCAGAAGTAAGGATTAAAAATAAGTCATTTCTCCATACATTTAAATCCATTTGGCAGCAATGTGCTCTTTCATAACAGCAACAATGACATATGGAGATAATCCCGCACATTATCAGCCTCGCTGAACATTTGGTTCCACCATCTGGAGATATTGATTACATGCACCGCCAACAAACCATGAACTGAATTTGCCAAGATTGACAAAATCGCTACATATGCTATCCAGAGAGAAGCCCAGGTTTTACAAGGTACTTTTCCATTCAGTATGATTTTACTGCTTTCACTTTTTCTTCCGATCAGTAAAAAGTTTGAGCAGTTGGTTTGCACTTTCAGTTTAATGTAATGTAACGGTGCCAAAAGACCAAAACCAAAAGTTAATCCTGCAGTTTCATACTTTTACTGAGCGTTTCTCATGAGGTGTGATATTTTCAGTCAAGTTAAGGAGCTATTTGCATGAACACAACTAGGGACATCCTGATCAGGCTTTTCTTGGCCAATACCAATCACCTGTTTGTGTGATCAGCCGATATCGATCATGTTACATGCTTTCTTTTTAGCAACTGGTTGAAGGTTTGTTTAGCAAGGCAAAAAAAAGAAAACCTCTCAGGGAGCAGTGCAACAAGTATCCTATAGTAAGGACATCTGAATTACACAATAACAAGACTCATTAATCACTTTTTTATTATGTAAATAAACACAACCAGTGACAGACTGATCAAAGCTATTTATGTTATTCAGCACAACAGAACAAATAGTTTAATAAATAAAAGGCAAAACACTTAAAAAGAAAGACCCATTAACATTATATAACTGATGTAATTTTTTCATAATGCCAAGAAAACAAAATTCACCCCCACTGAACTTTATTTATTCAAGGTTCAGCAAAAATCTAAATTTCCAACTATGTAAAATATATTTAAACACATCATGTTCTTAGCTTTATCAAATACTCACTTTACCAAGCCAACCTGAAGGCATCACAATGTTTCTGACTGGACCTTAAATGCATCACTGGACACGATGTGCATTTGTTTTGTGCGCGATGTGTCGCTCATTTAGCTAAGCTGATCATTTTTATGCTGTTGTTCTCAGCGTGAATTTCAGGACAGACTTAGACACTGGATTAAAATTTAGGATTTACTGGACAAAGTTTTGAAGACTCTGATTCAGTTGATTTAAGAGGATGACAGAGCAGCAGACAAATGAATGGCATCCACAAGTAAACACGAGTTAAATCCACAGATGATCAGTGGTATATATCTGTGTTTACAGGCATTAATCCTGATCATGTTTCTTGGACAAAAATCAGGCGATACATGCCGATACAATGGGGGTACTTTTAAACACAACTGTGATTGGACTTTGACTTGTCTTGCTACACTAATGACCTCCAGTTTGCAAAACATCTGAAAACTAGCAGAGGAAAGAGCTGTGAAACAGACATCACAAACACCGCAACTATATAATGGCAAAGTAGTTCCCAACATTTTTTTGCACCAATGACTGATTTTATCTTGGACAATATTTTAACTGATGGCCGTTGCTGTGTGTTGGGGTCAGCATATAAACAAATACACAATATATGCTTAGTAAATAACACTCACTCAAAGATCAGTGGGAATATTAAGACTTTTTTTTTTCCTTTACAGGCGACATGGAACACAGCTGATGTATCACTTTAGCCAGTGACCATGTACTCTGGTGACCTGTATCAGTTTGATATTTTACTAAATATATACATATATTTTGGCATTGTAGTAACAAAGTAGTAACAATGAGTCTCAAAAAGACTTTCAATAGCTGTTGAAAAAAATTATGTTTAGAAATACAGTCAGCAAGAGAGTCATCAATTAACGCACTAACTAATTAAAATAGTAACACTAGAATATTAAATTTGAGAATGGAGTAAATGTTTTTTAAAAAAGTGCATGTAGTACTAACAGTGAATGTTCTTTTTGTTTCTCACCAGTATTAACTAACTAGTGTTTATTATGATTATTGATTGGCGTTTTATCAGTTCTGACCTCTGAATTGTCTCACTACCCTTCAGATAGATGCACGCAGCCACAGCTCCGTCATGTTTCTCAGGTATCCCTCAGTAACACAAATTGAGAGTCAAATACATTTGTTTATATTCAGCTGGATAAGTATGCAAGCACCAAATTTATCTAAGGCTTCACTTTTTAAGTCACCACAGCTGTGATGAGACAGGCACCCTGTGAGTCAGGTCTCTACTGTCATGATGCACAGGTGGATGCAAAAGACTCCAGCTGTTTAAAAAAGACAAGGCAGATTCTATCAGTAAAAAAGGGAAATCAAATTGATTTATTCAGAACAGCCCAGAAAATGATCCACGGCTACTACTCTTGTTTGGGGACCTCTGTATAGCACACTGCAGTACACACAACATCACTGGGGATGTGCGAAGGGTGTGGGCATGTATGTTTTGGATCTGTTGCTAAGTCTGCACATGAGAAAATTCAAGAATGTCGTAGAGGGAGGGAGGGAAAGAAAAAAGGGACAGACCGACTGGAGGAGAGAGACTATTTGTGCAACATGCTTGGCTGCTGAAGCAACTAACCCCCTGAGCACGACTCCCATCAGAAACACACTGAGCACTAAACCATGCATCACTAAAACACATGCTGCAGGCGGCTGTGTCTTCAGTATACGAGTTTGTGTCTGCTGTGTGTTTGAGGCCATTAAAAGATAAAATGAGATCAAGTATACTCAAACAATAACAAGAAAAGCCCTTTGCACAGTCTACACTGTTGCATGGATGCAAAAGGGACGTTGCCTACAACAGACCAGCCTGAGATAAAAACAGGGCAGGCTTCAACACTGTGCATGACAGAACAATACAAATCATTCACATCAAGCACTAAACTTTATTGGAAATTTTTTATGAGAACTAATGTGTTACTGACTCTAATCCTGGTAGAGTGTGTAAATTAACGTGTGAATACCTCGTAGGTGATCTTGAGGCTGGACTGTAGCAGTATGGGAGGGAATCTGGGGTGAACTTCTGCCGTCAGCCAGAGCCGGAAACCGGCTTTTGGTTGAAGCACATTCAGTTCCTGCAGAAGAATGACAGGAATTGTTTAAATAAATGTAAATAAAATACGGCAGTAAAGACATCAGACAGTGCAATAGTCCTTGGCTGTAGTTACAATGGCATACAATACATAGATTAAAAGAAACAGCAGTAATAGTTACAAGACACTTGGAGATGACTTGAAATGATTAAGGTTGATTTGAGACTCATACTATATGTATGGTTTGGTGATGCATAATAAGGCAAGGCTATTCTGCCACTAATCTGCTATTGAATGAATGACAGAGATATAACAAAGACTAGCCAGGGGTAGATGGCTAGTCTTTGACTACTCAAAGCACCTTTACACCTTACCCTGCTCTGCACCCATTCACTCACAGATGGTTCAGAGCTTTTATGTCGGTTATCCATTGGTATCAGCTAACAGATTTACGCACTTTCATGCCCTTTTACATGCCACTGACACAGCAGTGGGAGGAACTTGAGCTTAAGTGTCTTTCCCAAGGATACGTCGTCATATGACAGCCAGAGCCGGGCTCAAACCTGCAACCTGTCGTTTATCAACCACTATTAGACTGTGCTACCGATGGAGATAGTGGCAATGTCTAGAGGTACAGCCAGTAACTTAAAGGGATGATTTGGATTTCAGTTGCGGTTGCTAGAGACACGTAGAACTAGTAAACATAACTGCCAATAAACTGGCTATTGCCAACTGTGTCACCAAGAGCCTCGTAATTGCCTGATTTTTAGCGTAAAACTATAAAAAAACTATGTTGGCTCAACTAGACGCTACAGATTCTTTCTAGCTTGTCACTTGTAATACACTGTTATCACTTATTAACACATTATTAATGCTGTTTGGATTGGATTGGATTAAACTTTACTGATCCCTTGGGAGGACTCCTTCAGGGAAATTAATATTCCAGCAGCACTGTACAGTGTACAGGTATAAAAGAACAAAGGATATCAGAAGAAAAAAACAATTAGCAGATAAAATATATGTATATACATGTATTAATAAATCTAAATAATATATAAAAATAATAATAATAATAATAATAATAATAATATAATATAATAATGATATAAAATTATAATAAATAAATGATTAATATTACATTTAAATATATAATGTTATATTATATATAATTCACTATAAAAGGTCATTAGTGAAGTGAAGAAGTCTGATTCATTTAATGTAAGAAAAGCTAAGAAAATGCTGTAGACCTGATTTTTAATTTTTTATATTTAATTTAAGGCAACATATATTTTCTGTGACTACCAAATACTTACAAAGGGATCTCCACAGAAATAGTCTACTTTAATCTCTGAGAATTTTAAAGGTAAAACTGACGATGTTAAAAGTAAAAGTTAGATAAAACTGACCAGAAAGAATACATCAGTTACCGAGAAGAAAAAAAAACAGGGTTTATCTGAACTTGTAAGCACACATAGTAGGGCTGTGCAACTGTCAAGAATTATAACATGCTCTACTTTGTGTTAGATTTATTGTCATAGAGCATTATGGATCTTGATAATTTCATATAGCTATATGTACAATATAACTCACCATAAGTGCAGTTAGACCTTATTGTACAGAGTACAATAACACTATAATGACTTTTGATTACTGATATGAAGCAATATAAATCAACGAAAGTGGTTATAACTATAATTATATAGCACTATGTGAGCATTATTTTACCTTATAAACATACTTAGAATGTGTTTATAATACATAATAAAGAGGGGCTTTATAGGAAGTGTTACCAACTTTCATATTTTTTTCCCATTAAATATATGTCAGCATAGCAGTTCACACCTTATGTGATCCAAAAACAGATGATTCCTCTTATTCATAAAGCACAGCAAGGTAACTGGCAGTCAGGAATCAACAACCTTTCCCCTACTTCAGTATTTCTGGGTCTGTCTCTCCATCATTTCGTAACTATTTATTCCATCATTGCATCACTGTCCCTTTCTCTCACTTTTCCTCTGACATTCCTCCCCCCCTGCTTTCCATTTTCCCCCTAACACTTGTGGTTAAAAATAGCACGCTGGCACCTTAGGGTCCTGTGTCATCTGATTGGGCACTTGCACACAAGTGCACACAAGTACACAACCATGAGCACACATATATTGAATTGTAATCATTGTGTTTCTGCATCATTTGGAACCTAATTCATTCACATGGCAGCACACATGTTCAAGGAGCATCAAAGAATGCTGGAACTGACAGCCCTCGAAGAAAACACCCCCTTCTCTCTATCATGGTGTGTGTGTGTGATTAGATTATAGTATTGACATAAGATTGAAGATAGAAATATCAGAAAGAAAAAGAAGGGAAATATGGACTGATATAAGGAGAGGGAGGGTGCTTAGGTCTAAACTGTGACTGGCACATGAAGAGAAGGTTAGATACAGAAGAAAGTGTGTTTTATTGTATAATATATACATATGCTGATGGGGTGAGTGGATGATATGAAAAATGAGAGATAGAGAACAGTGCAAGTGGAAGAATATGAGCAGACAGGGACGCAAGGACATCTGCACTGCCAACTTCAATTATGAACACTGACCGCTCTGCTTCTTTGCCTTCTCTCTCCTCTCTAAAACTGACCACAGGGGGAGGGAGTGGAGACACAGATGGCTTAAAGAAGTTAGAATATTTCAAAACTACATTGTTAAATACAGTGAGACACAACACATGGTCACAGAAACAGAGGCAGAAACTAAAATAAAGCCCCACAATTTCCACCTGCTTGCCAAGGCTTGATTCCCTATGCCTCGCTCCCTTCACATCTACCGTGTCTTCATTCTTTCTTTCCTATGCTCCCTGCCTCCCTGGTTCCCCTTGTTGCATCAGTTTTTCATTTCAAGCTCAGCTGCGGAGAGCTCAACCTCATCGGTTGCTGGGCAAAGAGTGAGACAAAGAAACAGGGAGTGCAAGACAGACAGAAAGAAAAGTTTAGGGTACACGATATGACTATGGAAAGCAGGAGAGGAGAGTGGGGTGGATGTAGAGGAGACAAAACAAAAATTAAACATCAGGATGAAAGGAAAAGGTATGCAGAGTGAAACAGAGCAAGAAAAATGTATCAAAAAAATAGAAGTGCTCTGAGAGCTCAAACCCCCGCCAAGGCACTTCAAACATTACCAAGTGAGTTGCTGACAAAAATGTGTGAAACTGCCCTTTCTCCCACTGTTAACAAATCCTAGAAAAAAATTTCTGGATCTACATCTGGATACAAATCACCACCAAAATATGATCACTTGTCCCTTCTTCCATGGCTAACATTCCCTGAAAATGTATTCTAAATCTGTTGAAAAGTGGTTGAGTTATTAGCAAAAATGTGGGAAACTACCATAATTTCTTGATTATAACACGCATTAGATTATGAACACGCACCCCATATTTTCCACAATTTTTGCCTCAAAAACACTGTACTCGAATATAACACACACCCAAATTTTGCCCAAACCTTACTCTCTCAGACAACTCAAAAATTTCCTTTATTCAAAGTTTTAATCAATGAAATTTCAGTATTTTCACTACAAATACCAGACATGATTTTCTCTCTCAAACGAATGTGGAAATACTTTTTGCTTCACGCATGTGCAGTTACTCGATTTCTGCTCGAGCATGCTCAGTTGTAGTGTACTGATCAAGCAGAGAGCACCTATCAACATGCCGATGTCTTCGACCAATCACAGTGCAGCTATTTTGTGTACCCTTGCTCACAAGATGGCAGCACCCTGTGTTTGCATGTGTTTTTCGCAGAGAATGAGAATATTTCATCTTTATGTATCAGATGTGTTGCAATCGCGATGTTGGGGAGACGAAATATGGTAAGTATTTTGCTTGTACACGTGTATAATACGCACGCAAGAAATCAGAACTTATTTTAAGGGAAAAATTTGTGTTTTAATGGAGAAATTACGGTATTCTACCTTGCAATGCTAACAAATCCATCAAAAAATTCCTGGATCCGCATACAAATTCAGACCACCACCAAGATATTGCTTTTTGGTCCTTGGTCCATTTCTGACATAGATTTTAAATTTCATAGAATTCTGTTCTTAAGTTTTTGAGTTATGCTGTTCACAAACTAACTGAAACCCCACTCACACTTGTAAAAAAAAAAAAAGAAATTATCCTGACTTTACATGGGTAACATCAGTATTTTTTCTGCATTAAGTCTGGGTCAGGTGAAGTGTGAACACAGCAGTAATTAATCCGGGTAATTCACTGCCGGCGAGCAGGGAATGCTGATGACATCATCCTCTGCAACCAGCATGAAACTGGAAAAGGGAAACTTGACATGATGGAGAAAAACAACCTGTGGGAGAAGTTAGTTTGGTTGCAAGGAGACGAACACTACCAGGTCTGTGGCGCATCTTAAGAGCTATTCATACGAATAGTGATGCTTTTTCATATTCACTTCTCAACCGAACTTTTTTGTCCATGCCGTTGATACGCTTTTTAACATGTAGCAGTAAAGTTACGATAAAAACTGTGATCATAGGGTAAAACTCTGCTGTGTCATCCAGACTATGAACACTGACCTAATGTTTAAGGTCATGTAGACCATGAAAATAAAGGCATTTTAACTGTTTACAGAGTGCTTTGGGGTCTTTTCTTGATTAATACATCTTTGTTCTTGTCAATATATCTGTAGAAGGACACCTTTGTACAGGGTACAGATTGGATATGAATGTAGCATCTAAATTTAATGCCTTTTCATAACTTTGAGGACGATCTTTATATATTAAGAGACCCTATTAGATCTTCAACTTTTACCCGTTAACATAAGCAAAACATCACAAGAACGTATTGTACTGATCATTCGATTGTACAGCTAAAAAGTCTTCAGTTACAACTCCAATCACTGTGATGTAATTTACCTTTTCAGGTGGAAACAATGCTAAGGAAAATTAGTATATATGAGTTAAACTAGTTTTTTTAACCTTAATAATTATTTTTCTGATGAAGAAAAAAAGTCATGCCATAGCATACAGGATCAAACTGAAAAAATAAAATGCGATAAAATTTAGTAGTTAGTCTCCATATTCAAAAATGTTAAAGCTATTGGAGGCCTCAATTTTCACTTTATGAATAATCTAAATGGCAATACTTAAGATCTCGAGATCTTATGGACAGCAATTTGTTTGAGGAATTGACACAACAGTAAATAATCCAAACTTACAGGGTGAGCTTCATGAACACATGGATAGTGTGCACACAGTACAACACAAACACACACATATGTGAACAGAGACATGGTGAGAGAAGAAGTCCCACAAACAACAACACAAAAACTTATGGGGAGTTGTAAGTTAGTAACAAAATCTGTGGTAAATTAAAGTCCATAAAGTTATTTTGGTGTGAATCCCCGGAAAAACAGTGTGACATATTTTGCTGTTCCTGTTTTTTGTTCAGTAGTGCTAAAAAGTATCAATAAAAAGAGACAGACAGACTGAAACATAAACACAATGTGCATACTTTGACTACACAGCACCCTTCAAGCTCCCACTTCCCTTTGACCTTTTACCCTCAAGCTAAACTCTGCCTCACTGACAATATGGGACTATAGTGCTTGTCTCCATGGAGTTCAATGGACCTGTTTCTTTGGCTTATTGTTGTATATTTTCTACATGGTGCATTCAGTTGAAGCTGCAGTTCTGTTTTTTTAATTCTTTACTTAGGCTGCTGGAATATTTTTAAGATTGGTGGATTCTGATACACACCTAGTTGTGCAAATATTTGCTGCTACTTTAAAGATAGATCATTATGCATTGCTACAAAAGACAAAATATTCCTGCAGTGAAATACATTTATTTTTCTCTTCTCCATCTCTGAGTTAACGGATAAGAATTCTTTGCATCATTAACTGTTTGGATATCATTTAAAAAGCCTTAAAACACAAAGATTCAAACACACACACGACTTGCCTTTTCCAAGAGGGGCAACCATGCAGTGACAAGGTGAAGGTTTTTCAGGCAAAGCCAGTCTCCATTACGGGAACATTCTCGTAGTGTAGCTAAGGCCACATCAGCCTGCCCCTGACCCATGGAGATCTAGACAGAGAGAGCGGGGAAAGAGAGAAACAGGAGGGGGTGAGAGAACAGAAGCATTGAGTTGGAAAATTTGATTCTACATTGTAATCTCTCAGAAGTTGGAGGCAGATAATCTGATTCGATATTTTAATTCACTTTTCTCCTCAGTCACAGGAATGAAATACTTTCAAACTGCGACTCCAAATGTAATACTGAAAACAGAGTTAAAAAATAAAGGCCACTAACTCATGACTTATTTGACTTACAGTGACTGATATACATTTACCCAATGAGTGGGCTTTAATTCATTTTTGTACCTCTTTTAAAGGTACATTTGTACCAAATTGGTTTTAGTTACATGAATTTTTATTTATTTATACAGGTAACATAATATATTTAAGCTCTGGAAACAGTATGAAGATTTACAATATGGTTGTATACCTATTAAAATTAAGATACAAAACAGAAAATGTTATATTTTGACAGTAGAAAAAATTTGTGTGGAGACCTCCGCTGGCATTCCAAGGGAAGCTGTGAAATGTAGTGACATAGGCTTGAAAAACTAGACGTCAGTTTGCAAATAAACTACAATTCCCATAATGCCGTAAATGAATGGGATTTGCTGTTATAAACTTTAACGTGTTTTGTGACGTCAATCTGGACTGGATCAGAAACAAAATGTATTGACTTCTTCCTTGGACCAAACCACACATCTGGTAAAATTTTCATGTAAGTCCATCCAGTAGTTTTTGCGTAAACTTGCTAACAGACAAACAAACAAACCGACAGTCCCTGGTGAAAAAAATAACCAACTTGGCGGAGGTAATGAATCTTTCAATACCTCATGATGCAATTTGACCATGATTAAATTCTTTAGGTTAAGGTTTGAGTGAAACAATTCTCAGATTCATTCTCTTTTATGCCAAAGAGGTGCTTGTTTCAGGATATAATTACTTCTTCCAGCAAAATACCTGTCGAGTTCCAGCCAACTTCAAGCCACTGGGAGTCCCCCCACCTCTTTTGGAGTGTGCCTAAATTCTACTTTAAACTTACCCATTCATGAAATTGTAGGTTGTCCTCACGAGACAGCACATCCTTCACAATAACACACCCAGTGGGCTTAAACCTTTGCCCATATGGTGCGTTCCTATTGATCTTGGAGGTCAGAATTTCTGAGTTGCAAATCAGATATGCTATTGGGAATGCCTCTTTTGGTCTGAATTGTTATTTAGGGGGTAATGGATGATTTTCAGGTTCTTCGACTCTGCCAGCTGGCAACTGGAATATCTGGGATATGGCATATATTTCAGTTTCCACATCCAAAATTCTGAGCTAAATGGAATGCATCATCATTAGAGTAGGATCTCCTTCGAGCCATGATGCTGGGCAGGTCCCAGCATATTCCAGTCATGGACCAGTCAAGGGTCTCACATCTATATAGTTATACTATCATATTACATGATTTTATATTTTTAGTTTTTAATGTTGTCAGTTATGAATATTAAGTAGAGAAGGGGGAATTACAAGGCAAGGCAAGGAAGTATTAGAAATTTTTACCACCTGGAGCTTGCATATACTAGGGGTATCCCGATACAACTTTTTCACCTCCGATACGATACCGATATTGCAGCCTTGAGTATTGGCCGATACAATATCGATCCGATACGATATCAGCAGAAATCATACATACTTTTATTACTTATTTTGTAGTATGGACTGTAAGAAAAGGCTTGATCAAGTGAGATTACTCAAATAGAGAACAGTAGTCAGCAATAGTAGGTATGAGAAAAACTGACCCATTTGTTATTAACCAATGGGTTAAATAAATTTTAATTTTAAACATAAGAATATACTACAATTAAATAAAATAAATAAAAAATAAATTAGAAGACCCTGAAATGTAACCTCAATAAATCCAATAAAAACAAAAACATATATTTTTACATTGCAAAATAACCACTGTGTTTGACTTAAACATAAGCATATCTACAACTGAATTAAATAAACAAAAAATAAATTAGGATGAACTGCTTGTATCGGAGTGCTTATATTGGAGATTTTAGATGCAGGCCAATATAATCCGATATTTGTTTTTTTGCTGATATCGGACCGATATCCAATATCAATATCGTATCGGGACACCCCTAGCATATACGGAGGCTGGGTCTGTTGAAGGTGATGATGCTGTTGGGGTGTGATGGACATGTGGTAGGGTAGGTCAGAATAAAAACAAGAATTTGTATTGGTCTGGTGGGCAGTGAGAGTTAGCACAGAGTGGGGTGGCTCTTGGACATGAAAGTTTACTGTCCAGACTATTAGAGGTGTCAGTGGGGCTAATTGGAGAATAAAAAAAAAAAAAAACACCTCAGAGAGGAGGTCTCCACTGATGACTCCAGCCCTTGCTGCTCATCAGTCATAGTTGGGATGGGGGCCTGTAAGAGGCCTTGCAGTAGGGTAGGTAGCATCAGCATTGTCACTACCTGGTTTTTGTATATAAGGAGTCAGGGTCTGTTAAAGGTCGCAATGCTATGGCTATGAAGGACAATGTGGTTGATTAGGTCATTTCTTCTTAGTGTATAAGAATATAAGAGAGGACAGAGGCTTCTTCAATGGGAGCCTTTCCATTCACTATGACACAAGTACCTTTTCTTTCTTTCAAATAGATGAAAATGTAGAGAGAAATACCTTAAAAAGTATAAGGTTTACTAAGGATAAAAATCCCAAAATACTTTGCTATAAATAAATATTGTGGGCTGCAGTTAGCTAAGTACTCATCAGCAAGTTGACAGAGCTTAGTTGACACAATAATAACCGTAAAGCCTTTGTTGCTGACAATGTCGTACGGCGGCAGGTCTTTGACATGAGGCAGAAAATGGATCCTCTAATTTTTTGCACATTCAGAGTTGGTTCGATAAAATGATTTATGTGTCAGTTAGCAGCTATTGGCTGTTCCACTTATTTTAGCTCACATCAAACACAGTGGGAGGTCTTGCATTTTAATTGTGCCTAAAGTACTTTACTTTCATTGTGCAGACTTGTATATTAATTATTTCAGGTCAGGCTTCCTCTAAGCCTTAAGAATAGCCAGGATCCACACTCCCCCTGCTGCACCAGTGTGCCAAGAGAGATAAAAAAAGAAGAATATGACAGCTGCAGGTTTACGATGATTAGACTTGCTGCTGATGACGATTTTACCTACAATGTAGAAAATACATTTTAAAAATGCCAAAACCAATTGTGTATAAGATTTTCATGTATTTAGGGGGTTAACTTAAATTGAATAACATCAGACGCAAAGGACATTCTTGAAGCTTAATGCTGTCTTACTTAAATTAACCACCATGCTATGACCCCTATGAAAAATATCATCAAGCTGAATGCCTCCAACCTGTTTCTATTCAACATCCAAAATGCTGAAGTCCTCTAACTCCCCAGTGAGGTGCACAACAGGCACTCAAGTAAATCTTTTTCTTATTCTGTCGAAAAAACAGCTTGCACTTACTATTCTATGTCTATTTATCCATTTATCCTTGTTATTCTCTACCTCATGATAGTTTTCCCTGCCCACGGTTTCAGCTGCTAGCTCTACAAGCTCCTGGGATGGGTCTGCCCCTGGTGAGATGATGATCAGCACCGGCTCCCATTCCAACGTCTCAGTGTACAGACGCCGCAGATTCAGAGGAGGGGGCGAGAGCTCTTTCATACCTGCAGAAAGGAGGAAACAGAGAGAAAGAAAATAAAATGTGTGTCTGTTAATTGTATGCAGCATTTAATACAAAGTTTATGTGCTTCTTTGAGGTCAAAGTGACTTCATCTACGGCACAGAGAGGCTACACCAGTGGTTGAGGGTAGGCACATGAAAGAAAGCGGCATTGCTGGAATGCTAGTAAGTAGCATTCCTCTGGGAGGTTGATGAAAAGGCAAAAAAAAGGAGAGAAAGATGGAGAGCAGACGGAGGCAATGATGGAAAAAGGGAGAGAGCGCATCAGAGGAAGACACTGAGGGAGAGTGTGAGAGATTAGGAGGGTGATGTGCTGTGCATACTGAGTACTGTATGCAGCAGTATTAACCACACATAGCAGAAGAATACCTAGTCAGCCCTCTGGTGTTGAGACACCGGGCACTTTGTGTTTGTTGCTGAGAGTGCATGTGTTTAAGGCTTTAATCCTGCTGTAATATGTTAAATCACAAATCAGATACAAGTTAATAGTGACTCACAAGCAGTAATACAAGCACACACACTGTGAGGGGCTGTGTAAGAATTTCCACTGTGGCGTTGTTCACCCGTGTATCAGCATGTTAGTACATCCATACATCCACACACAATGCTTATCCCTTTGGTTGAGGCGACCACCTCTGCTCGAGCATTCTCTTGGAGTCGACTGCCAAATGGAATCTGCCGCACTGAAGTACACAAGCACATACACAAGGTCCTGACAGAGAACATCTCAGAGCGAACCTTGCGCTCCATTGCCATGGCAACACTTAGAAAAACAGCCATCTGACCGCATTGCTTGTGATGTCTGGCACCAAAAAAGGGAGCATTTACAGAACATGCGCGTGCAAAAATACATACACAACTGCCTTAAACATAGGCAGGTAATCAGTATTCTTGTTGCAGACCAGCATTCTCTGTCTGAGAAAAGCAAAGTTCACCTTGGTGTTTATGACACATAATCAGGGCAAAGAAGAGCAGAGGAGAGGACATTACCATGGTCTCCCTATGGCTCAAACACTGCTTAGAGGAGGAAACAGTGAATGGATAAGAATTAATGAGCAGGCATGGTCACACACAAAACAAAACAAACGGTTACAGATTGTTGACTGTTCTATTATTCTCTTTCACGGTAATTTGCTGGATTAAACTGCATTCAATAGTGACAGATTTTTCAAATAAATAGGATGTTTTCTTGGCTGATGTCTTGACAAACCCATAGATGTATTGTTAATGCATAAAGTGTGTATGAGTCTGTGCGGTTGTGTTCACCCAGGCATGCCTATGTGAGTGAGCAGTGCCCAGGCCTGGACTGGGGGGATTGAGTGAGATTAGCTTTAAGAGGATTACAGACCATGCCTCATTAGCATACTGATTTACAGCCAAAAACACACACATACACACAAAATCTTCCTCTTTTCTGTTCTTCTTTTAATCTGTCTTTTGCTCTCACACGGGCACACACTCTCAACAATATCATGCTCTTGTACACAAACTTCTCTTTTGACAATGTTTTTTTTTTTTTTTTTTTTTTTTACATTTAAGCAGTGACAGGGGATCTGTTCGTCAAGATGAAATGTGTGTTTTATTAGAGAGGTGCAAGTGCATACAAAGGGAGAGAAGAGGAAGTTATTCTCTCTGGGGTTAACTTCAATGAAAACACGGACATATGCTTTCAAAGAATAAGTAAGAAGGGTAAGCTGTTAGACACCTACACAGTCCAGACTACAAGATGGCTAGTGTTGTCCTAAGGCTTTTTTTCTGCATAAAAAATGGCTTTCACAGACATTCTGGAGCATTGATAGCTTTAACATAAAATTGCACACTTGTTGAACTGCTCCCCAATAGGGCAAGAAAAGCTTCCTCCTGCTCCTGCTTTAAACTGAGGAAAAATTAATGGACTTTGTTGCCTTCTATGTCTTTTGACAAGTTTAAATTATAAGCTGTTTTTACAGATCCCGTGTCCAGCAAAATCAATTAGAATTGCTTTTAACGTTGTGAGAGGGGACTTGGGGAGAAGAGGAACATTACACCTTTTACTAAACTCTCAGATAACAGAGAAGTGCTCGATGCCTCTTGAAATAAAATGCACCTTAAAACACTGTTTTTTACTTCCTGGGGTTTATTATGTAGTAGCTATAAAGCCACACCCTGCATTCTTTTGAATATAAACTAATTGTAAATATAGCCAGATATTCACAGAATGTGGCCAAGGACTTATATTAAGACTAATTCCCAAAAAACTCAAACTTTAAATAGCAGTGGTGATAGACCTATTTTCTCCTTTCTCTGTTCGCTTCAAAAATATTTAGAATATATTTTTGGGACAAATATTTAATATTCGCCCCATGGGTTGTAAAATTTGGCTGAACAGAACAGCTTTTACTACTTTGCTGTCTTTTTCCGTGCCTCCTCTGAAGTCCTCTCATGCCAGTGTTGGGTAGGCCCGCCTCACAATTTGAAAACCACTGATTTAAAACACAAAAGATTTAAACAACTGTGAAAACTCTCTTACACATGGATCAGTGTGGCTTTGTAAGGGAAAGGAACCACTTCTAACATGCTACAATCACAGAACTTATGTTCTAGTTGGGAGTTTGATGTTTTCATGAGAGAAATTACACATAAAGAACTGCAAAAACAAATTAACAAAGACTTAAAGCTTAAATGATTATAGTTATTCTTCTGAGGTGAGTTAAAGGTGCCATGATAAAGCGTTCAAAGATTAAAGAAGTCATATTTTGCCTTAAATCAGATTCCTGTGTTAGTTTTTGATGACTCCAAGAGTATGTACACAACCACTAAAATTAAAAAAAGTCCAAGTTTTTTAAAGAAAAAAAAGAGTACCCCTCATAGTGCTGTTTTGTCTCTCTCTGTCTGAGATACGCTGTTAGATCTCCTACCCCGTTAAGGCTCCCTTACCTATATGGGCCCAGTCAGCCCTGATTGGTTTACAGGTAAACTCTGTGGTAAGTGGTCTATTCAGGGCTGCTCTGCACTATGTTGTCAAAAATAAAGTAATCATTTTAAGATCTACCATCTGACAAAGGCTTCAGAGCCACTGAGCATAAACAAAACAATGGCAGGCTGTTGTGCTGGTAGGACTCCCCAAGTTACAAACTCACACAAGACAGGGCTTTTCATGACGTGATGGAAAACCCAAAAAAATCAGGTAGGCAGAAAAAGAGAGCACACTGAAGCTGATGGCCCTGCAGAAGCATCGTCTGTGAGTTCTCTGTGGTCCCATTTAGGCAGAACTAATGTACTCACTGATTTAATGTTCCCACATGGACATGGACTGTCACTCTGTTAACCGGAAAAAAAACAGTCTGTCAAGGGTGTCGTCACATACTCAAACAACGCTGATTGGCTATTGCGGCACAGTCACATGTGAAGTCACCCAAAAAGTACAATTTTTAAACTTTGGCGACAGAGCGATGTGACCTGGTCGCCCAGATCGCAACTGTAGCATCGCGGTAGTAATAAAAACACCCCATCGCAGCTGCACATTGACTTTGATTGGATAGTGGTTGCCAAGAACACCCAAGTGACGGTCGCTGTGAACGCACATTTAAAAACCACTGCAATTGCAGACCACCTTGGCACTTGGCACAGAATCAGTTTCATTGTCTGGCGTCCCAGGGTCACGAACTCATACAAGCCAGGTCATACCATGTCATCATGGACAGTAGAAATAGAAGGCAGAAACTAAAAAAATCTTGAGTTAGAGTCATTGGAGAAACTAACAGGGAAAAGAAACTGCTGTGGAAGCGTGCCTTTTCTTGGCTAAGCTGTGTCTCAAAAATGTGCAATCTGAAAGCAAAACTCTAAAGTGCATCAAGAAGTTCAAAGAACAAAGTTCTGTTTCCGTCATGCGTATCAAATTGTTGAAAGAGCTGTGAACCAGAGAAACTTCTAACTACACCACTCCCAAATAAACTTCAAGATAACTTCTTACATTTAACATGTTGGGGTACCAATAACAGCAATGAAGAAGTTTTAAGGACAAAGGTCTAATGCCATCATGCAATCTCATTTGTTGTTGTCCAATTTCGAACAGAACCCACAAGGTTCAAAAGATTGTGTTCATCTTCCAAGCTGATTTAGAAGCAATCACAGCCCAGATAGGAGAGCAGGAATGAGATTCGCCAAAACCAGGTAGGTCTACAGCTGTGACTGAGCATCTGTTTCACAAGCACCACTGGAGGCCTCGTTGGCGCAGTAGGCAGCGCATCAGTCTCATAATCTGAAGGCCGTGAGTTCGAACCTCACACGAGGCACGTGTTTTCAAGCCAAAACTGCTCACAAAAAAATGACAATCACATTGAGTGCAAAACTTGTCACAAGCTGTTGCATTGACATGCTGCAGCAAGGTGGAATACCCTCTGAGTAACAAACAGCTGCCATTGCAGACTTCCTTGGTACTGAGCACAGCCTCAGTCTCATTGACTGGAGTCCCACAGTCACAACCCTCCTACAAGGCAAGTCTTTCCAGGTCGTCATGGCAACCAAGAAAAGAAGGCAGTGACTAAAAATCTTGAGTTAAAGTCATCGGAGAAACAAATAGGGTAAAGATAACTCCTGTGGAAGCTTGCCTTTTCTTGGCCCAGCTGTGTCTCAAAGATGTGCAGTCTGAAAGTAAAACCATGCAGTGCATCAATCAACCAAAAGTCTGACACAATTGCTAAAGCTGTTGGCCAACCAAACTAAAAACTTTTGAAAGAGCTGTGAACCAGAGAAACTTCTAACTACACCACTCCCAAATAAACTTCAAGATAATTTCTCACATTCAACATGTTGGGTTACCAATAACAGGAATGAACAAGTTTTAAGGACAAAGTTCTGTTGCCATCATGCATGTCATTTGTTGTTGTCCAATGTTGAACAGAACCCAAAAAGTTCAAAAGATTGTGGTCATCTTCCAAGCTGATTTAGAAGCAATCACAGCCCAGATAGGAGAGCTGGAATGAGATTCGCCAAAACCAGGTACATCTACAGCTGTGACTGAGAATCTGTTTCAAAAGCACCACCGGAGGCCTCGTTGGCGCAGTAGGCAGCGCGTCAGTCTCATAATCTGAAGGCCGTGAGTTCGAACCTCACACGAGGCACGTGTTTTCAAGCCAAAACTGCTCACAAAAAAATGACAATCACATTGAGTGCAAAACTTGTCACAAGCTGTTGCATTGACATGCTGCAGCAAGGTGGAGTACCCTCTGAGTAACAAACAGCTGCCATTGCAGACTTCCTTGGTACTGAGCACAGCATCAGTCTCATTAACTGGAGTCCCACAGTCACAACCCTCCTACAAGGCAAGTCTTTCCATGCAGTCATGGCAACCAAGAAAAAAGGGCAGTGACTAAAAATCTTGAGTTAAAGTCATCGGAGAAACAAATAGGGAAAAGACAACTCCTATGAAAACTTGCCTTTTCTTGGCCCAGCTGTGTCTCAAAGATGTGCAGTCTGAAAGTATACCATGCAGTGCATCAATCAACCAAAAGTCTGACACAATTGCTAAAGCTGTAGGCCAACCAAACTAAAAACTGTTGAAAGAGCTGTGAACCAGAGAAACTTCTAACTACACCACTCCCAAATAAACTTCAAGATAACTTCTTACATTTAACATGTTGGGGTACCAATAACAGCAATGAAGAAGTTTTAAGGACAAAGGTCTATTGCCATCATGCATGTCATTTGTTGTTGTTGTCCAATGTTGAACAGAACCCACAAGGTTCAAAAGATTGTGATCATCTTCCAAGCTGATTTAGAAGCAATCACAGCCCAGATAGGAGAGCCGGAATGAGATTCGCCAAAACCAGGTAGGTCTACAGCTGTGACTGAGCATGTGTTTCACAAGCACCACTGGAGGCCTCGTTGGCGCAGTAGGCAGCGCGTCAGTCTCATAATCTGAAGGCCGTGAGTTCGAACCTCACACGAGGCACGTGTTTTCAAGCCAAAACTGCTCACAAAAAAATGACAATCACATTGAGTGCAAAACTTGTCACAAGCTGTTGCATTGACATGCTGCAGCAAGGTGGAGTACCCTCTGAGTAACAAACAGCTGCCATTGCAGACTTCCTTGGTACTGAGCACAGCATCAGTCTCATTGACTGGAGTCCCACAGTCACAACCCTCCTACAAGGCAAGTCTTTCCATGCAGTCATGGCAACCAAGAAAAAAGGGCAGTGACTAAAAATCTTGAGTTAAAGTCATCGGAGAAACAAATAGGGAAAAGATAACTCCTGTGGAAGCTTGCCTTTTCTTGGCCCAGCTGTGTCTAAAAGATGTGCAGTCTGATAGTAAAACCATGCAGTGCATCAATCAACCAAAAGTCTGACACAATTGCTAAAGCTGTTGGCCAACCAAACTAAAAACTTTTGAAAGAGCTGTGAACCAGAGAAACTTCTAACTACACCACTCCCAAATAAACTTCAAGATAATTTCTTACATTCAACATGTTGGGGTACCAATAACAGGAATGGAGAAGTTTTAAGGACAAAGTTCTGTTGCCATCATGCATGTCATTTGTTGTTGTCCAATGTTGAACAGAACCCACAAGGTTCAAAAGATTGTGATCATCTTCCAAGCTGATTTAGAAGCAATCACAGCCCAGATAGGAGAGCAGGAATGAGATTCGCCAAAACCAGGTAGGTCTACAGCTGTCACTGATCATCTGTTTCACAAGCACCACTGGAGGCCTCGTTGGCGCAGTAGGCAGCGCGTCAGTCTCATAATCTGAAGGCCGTGAGTTCGAACCTCACACGAGGCACGTGTTTTCAAGCCAAAACTGCTCACAAAAAAATGACAATCACATTGAGTGCAAAACTTGTCACAAGCTGTTGCATTGACATGCTGCAGCAAGGTGGAGTACCCTCTGAGTAACAAACAGCTGCCATTGCAGACTTCCTTGGTACTGAGCACAGCATCAGTCTCATTGACTGGAGTCCCACAGTCACAACCCTCCTACAAGGCAAGTCTTTCCATGCAGTCATGGCAACCAAGAAAAAAGGGCAGTGACTAAAAATCTTGAGTTAAAGTCATCGGAGAAACAAATAGAGAAAAGACAACTCCTATGAAAACTTGCCTTTTCTTGGCCCAGCTGTGTCTAAAAGATGTGCAGTCTGATAGTAAAACCATGCAGTGCATCAATCAACCAAAAGTCTGACACAATTGCTAAAGCTGTTGGCCAACCAAACTAAAAACTTTTGAAAGAGCTGTGAACCAGAGAAACTTCTAACTACACCACTCCCAAATAAACTTCAAGATAATTTCTTACATTCAACATGTTGGGGTACCAATAACAGGAATGGAGAAGTTTTAAGGACAAAGTTCTGTTGCCATCATGCATGTCATTTGTTGTTGTCCAATGTTGAACAGAACCCAAAAAGTTCAAAAGATTGTGATCATCTTCCAAGCTGATTTAGAAGCAATCACAGCCCAGATAGGAGAGCTGGAATGAGATTCGCCAAAACCAGGTACATCTACAGCTGTGACTGAGAATCTGTTTCAAAAGCACCACCGGAGGCCTCGTTGGCGCAGTAGGCAGCGCGTCAGTCTCATAATCTGAAGGCCGTGAGTTCGAACCTCACACGAGGCACGTGTTTTCAAGCCAAAACTGCTCACAAAAAAATGACAATCACATTGAGTGCAAAACTTGTCACAAGCTGTTGCATTGACATGCTGCAGCAAGGTGGAGTACCCTCTGAGTAACAAACAGCTGCCATTGCAGACTTCCTTGGTACTGAGCACAGCATCAGTCTCATTAACTGGAGTCCCACAGTCACAACCCTCCTACAAGGCAAGTCTTTCCATGCAGTCATGGCAACCAAGAAAAAAGGGCAGTGACTAAAAATCTTGAGTTAAAGTCATCGGAGAAACAAATAGGGAAAAGACAACTCCTATGAAAACTTGCCTTTTCTTGGCCCAGCTGTGTCTCAAAGATGTGCAGTCTGAAAGTATACCATGCAGTGCATCAATCAACCAAAAGTCTGACACAATTGCTAAAGCTGTTGGCCAACCAAACTAAAAACTGTTGAAAGAGCTGTGAACCAGAGAAACTTCTAACTACACCACTCCCAAATAAACTTCAAGATAACTTCTTACATTTAACATGTTGGGGTACCAATAACAGCAATGAAGAAGTTTTAAGGACAAAGGTCTATTGCCATCATGCATGTCATTTGTTGTTGTTGTCCAATGTTGAACAGAACCCACAAGGTTCAAAAGATTGTGATCATCTTCCAAGCTGATTTAGAAGCAATCACAGCCCAGATAGGAGAGCCGGAATGAGATTCGCCAAAACCAGGTAGGTCTACAGCTGTGACTGAGCATGTGTTTCACAAGCACCACTGGAGGCCTCGTTGGCGCAGTAGGCAGCGCGTCAGTCTCATAATCTGAAGGCCGTGAGTTCGAACCTCACACGAGGCACGTGTTTTCAAGCCAAAACTGCTCACAAAAAAATGACAATCACATTGAGTGCAAAACTTGTCACAAGCTGTTGCATTGACATGCTGCAGCAAGGTGGAGTACCCTCTGAGTAACAAACAGCTGCCATTGCAGACTTCCTTGGTACTGAGCACAGCATCAGTCTCATTGACTGGAGTCCCACAGTCACAACCCTCCTACAAGGCAAGTCTTTCCATGCAGTCATGGCAACCAAGAAAAAAGGGCAGTGACTAAAAATCTTGAGTTAAAGTCATCGGAGAAACAAATAGGGAAAAGATAACTCCTGTGGAAGCTTGCCTTTTCTTGGCCCAGCTGTGTCTAAAAGATGTGCAGTCTGATAGTAAAACCATGCAGTGCATCAATCAACCAAAAGTCTGACACAATTGCTAAAGCTGTTGGCCAACCAAACTAAAAACTTTTGAAAGAGCTGTGAACCAGAGAAACTTCTAACTACACCACTCCCAAATAAACTTCAAGATAATTTCTTACATTCAACATGTTGGGGTACCAATAACAGGAATGGAGAAGTTTTAAGGACAAAGTTCTGTTGCCATCATGCATGTCATTTGTTGTTGTCCAATGTTGAACAGAACCCACAAGGTTCAAAAGATTGTGATCATCTTCCAAGCTGATTTAGAAGCAATCACAGCCCAGATAGGAGAGCAGGAATGAGATTCGCCAAAACCAGGTAGGTCTACAGCTGTCACTGATCATCTGTTTCACAAGCACCACTGGAGGCCTCGTTGGCGCAGTAGGCAGCGCGTCAGTCTCATAATCTGAAGGCCGTGAGTTCGAACCTCACACGAGGCACGTGTTTTCAAGCCAAAACTGCTCACAAAAAAATGACAATCACATTGAGTGCAAAACTTGTCACAAGCTGTTGCATTGACATGCTGCAGCAAGGTGGAGTACCCTCTGAGTAACAAACAGCTGCCATTGCAGACTTCCTTGGTACTGAGCACAGCATCAGTCTCATTGACTGGAGTCCCACAGTCACAACCCTCCTACAAGGCAAGTCTTTCCATGCAGTCATGGCAACCAAGAAAAAAGGGCAGTGACTAAAAATCTTGAGTTAAAGTCATCGGAGAAACAAATAGGGTAAAGATAACTCCTGTGGAAGCTTGCCTTTTCTTGGCCCAGCTGTGTCTAAAAGATGTGCAGTCTGATAGTAAAACCATGCAGTGCATCAATCAACCAAAAGTCTGACACAATTGCTAAAGCTGTTGGCCAACCAAACTAAAAACTGTTGAAAGAGCTGTGAACCAGAGAAACTTCTAACTACACCACTCCCAAATAAACTTCAAGATAATTTCTTACATTCAACATGTTGGGGTACCAATAACAGCAATGAAGAAGTTTTAAGGACAAAGGTCTATTGCCATCATGCAATCTCATTTGTTGTTGTCCAATTTCGAACAGAACCCACAAAGTTCAAAAGATTGTGTTCATCTTCCAAGCTGATTTAGAAGCAATCACAGCCCAGATAGGAGAGCCGGAATGAGATTCGCCAAAACCAGGTAGGTCTACAGCTGTGACTGAGCATCTGTTTCACAAGCATCACTGGAGGCCTCGTTGGCGCAGTAGGCAGCGCGTCAGTCTCATAATCTGAAGGCCGTGAGTTCGAACCTCACACGAGGCACGTGTTTTCAAGCCAAAACTGCTCACAAAAAAATGACAATCACATTGAGTGCAAAACTTGTCACAAGCTGTTGCATTGACATGCTGCAGCAAGGTGGAGTACCCTCTGAGTAACAAACAGCTGCCATTGCAGACTTCCTTGGTACTGAGCACAGCATCAGTCTCATTGACTGGAGTCCCACAGTCACAACCCTCCTACAAGGCAAGTCTTTCCATGCAGTCATGGCAACCAAGAAAAAAGGGCAGTGACTAAAAATCTTGAGTTAAAGTCATCGGAGAAACAAATAGAGAAAAGACAACTCCTATGAAAACTTGCCTTTTCTTGGCCCAGCTGTGTCTCAAAGATGTGCAGTCTGATAGTAAAACCATGCAGTGCATCAATCAACCAAAAGTCTGACACAATTGCTAAGCTGTAGGCCAACCAAACTAAAAACTGTTGAAAGAGCTGTGAACCAGAGAAACTTCTTACTACACCACTCCCAAATAAACTTCAAGATAACTTCTTACATTTAACATGTTGGGTTACCAATAACAGCAATGAAGAAGTTTTAAGGACAAAGGTCTATTGCCATCATGCATGTCATTTGTTGTTGTTGTCCAATGTTGAACAGAACCCACAAGGTTCAAAAGATTGTGATCATCTTCCAAGCTGATTTAGAAGCAATCACAGCCCAGATAGGAGAGCCGGAATGAGATTCGCCAAAACCAGGTAGGTCTACAGCTGTGACTGAGCATGTGTTTCACAAGCACCACTGGAGGCCTCGTTGGCGCAGTAGGCAGCGCGTCAGTCTCATAATCTGAAGGCCGTGAGTTCGAACCTCACACGAGGCACGTGTTTTCAAGCCAAAACTGCTCACAAAAAAATGACAATCACATTGAGTGCAAAACTTGTCACAAGCTGTTGCATTGACATGCTGCAGCAAGGTGGAGTACCCTCTGAGTAACAAACAGCTGCCATTGCAGACTTCCTTGGTACTGAGCACAGCATCAGTCTCATTGACTGGAGTCCCACAGTCACAACCCTCCTACAAGGCAAGTCTTTCCATGCAGTCATGGCAACCAAGAAAAAAAGGCAGTGACTAAAAATCTTGAGTTAGAGTCATCGGAGAAACAAATAGGGAAAAGATAACTCCTGTGGAAGCTTGCCTTTTCTTGGCCCAGCTGTGTCTAAAAGATGTGCAGTCTGATAGTAAAACCATGCAGTGCATCAATCAACCAAAAGTCTGACACAATTGCTAAAGCTGTTGGCCAACCAAACTAAAAACTTTTGAAAGAGCTGTGAACCAGAGAAACTTCTAACTACACCACTCCCAAATAAACTTCAAGATAATTTCTTACATTCAACATGTTGGGGTACCAATAACAGGAATGGAGAAGTTTTAAGGACAAAGTTCTGTTGCCATCATGCATGTCATTTGTTGTTGTCCAATGTTGAACAGAACCCACAAGGTTCAAAAGATTGTGATCATCTTCCAAGCTGATTTAGAAGCAATCACAGCCCAGATAGGAGAGCAGAATGAGATTCGCCAAAACCAGGTAGGTCTACAGCTGTCACTGATCATCTGTTTCACACGCACCACTGGAGGCCTCGTTGGCGCAGTAGGCAGCGCGTCAGTCTCATAATCTGAAGGCCGTGAGTTCGAACCTCACACGAGGCACGTGTTTTCAAGCCAAAACTGCTCACAAAAAAATGACAATCACATTGAGTGCAAAACTTGTCACAAGCTGTTGCATTGACATGCTGCAGCAAGGTGGAGTACCCTCTGAGTAACAAACAGCTGCCATTGCAGACTTCCTTGGTACTGAGCACAGCATCAGTCTCATTGACTGGAGTCCCACAGTCACAACCCTCCTACAAGGCAAGTCTTTCCATGCAGTCATGGCAACCAAGAAAAAAGGGCAGTGACTAAAAATCTTGAGTTAAAGTCATCGGAGAAACAAATAGAGAAAAGACAACTCCTATGAAAACTTGCCTTTTCTTGGCCCAGCTGTGTCTCAAAGATGTGCAGTCTGATAGTAAAACCATGCAGTGCATCAATCAACCAAAAGTCTGACACAATTGCTAAAGCTGTAGGCCAACCAAACTAAAAACTGTTGAAAGAGCTGTGAACCAGAGAAACTTCTTACTACACCACTCCCAAATAAACTTCAAGATAACTTCTTACATTTAACATGTTGGGTTACCAATAACAGCAATGAAGAAGTTTTAAGGACAAAGGTCTATTGCCATCATGCATGTCATTTGTTGTTGTTGTCCAATGTTGAACAGAACCCACAAGGTTCAAAAGATTGTGATCATCTTCCAAGCTGATTTAGAAGCAATCACAGCCCAGATAGGAGAGCCGGAATGAGATTCGCCAAAACCAGGTAGGTCTACAGCTGTGACTGAGCATGTGTTTCACAAGCACCACTGGAGGCCTCGTTGGCGCAGTAGGCAGCGCGACAGTCTCATAATCTGAAGGCCGTGAGTTCGAACCTCACACGAGGCATGTGTTTTCAAGCCAAAACTGCTCACAAAAAAATGACAATCACATTGAGTGCAAAACTTGTCACAAGCTGTTGCATTGACATGCTGCAGCAAGGTGGAGTACCCTCTGAGTAACAAACAGCTGCCATTGCAGACTTCCTTGGTACTGAGCACAGCATCAGTCTCATTGACTGGAGTCCCACAGTCACAACCCTCCTACAAGGCAAGTCTTTCCATGCAGTCATGGCAACCAAGAAAAAAAGGCAGTGACTAAAAATCTTGAGTTAGAGTCATCGGAGAAACAAATAGGGAAAAGATAACTCCTGTGGAAGCTTGCCTTTTCTTGGCCCAGCTGTGTCTCAAAGATGTGCAGTCTGATAGTAAAACCATGCAGTGCATCAATCAACCAAAAGTCTGACACAATTGCTAAAGCTGTTGGCCAACCAAACTAAAAACTTTTGAAAGAGCTGTGAACCAGAGAAACTTCTAACTACACCACTCCCAAATAAACTTCAAGATAATTTCTTACATTCAACATGTTGGGGTACCAATAACAGGAATGGAGAAGTTTTAAGGACAAAGTTCTGTTGCCATCATGCATGTCATTTGTTGTTGTCCAATGTTGAACAGAACCCACAAGGTTCAAAAGATTGTGATCATCTTCCAAGCTGATTTAGAAGCAATCACAGCCCAGATAGGAGAGCAGGAATGAGATTCGCCAAAACCAGGTAGGTCTACAGCTGTCACTGATCATCTGTTTCACATGCACCACCAGAGGCCTCGTTGGCGCAGTAGGCAGCGCGTCAGTCTCATAATCTGAAGGCCGTGAGTTCGAACCTCACACGAGGCACGTGTTTTCAAGCCAAAACTGCTCACAAAAAAATGACAATTACATTGAGTGCAAAACTTGTCACAAGCTGTTGCATTGACATGCTGCAGCAAGGTGGAGTACCCTCTGAGTAACAAACAGCTGCCATTGCAGACTTCCTTGGTACTGAGCACAGCATCAGTCTCATTAACTGGAGTCCCACAGTCACAACCCTCCTACAAGGCAAGTCTTTCCATGCAGTCATGGCAACCAAGAAAAAAGGGCAGTGACTAAAAATCTTGAGTTAAAGTCATCGGAGAAACAAATAGGGAAAAGATAACTCCTGTGGAAGCTTGCCTTTTCTTGGCCCAGCTGTGTCTAAAAGATGTGCAGTCTGATAGTAAAACCATGCAGTGCATCAATCAACCAAAAGTCTGACACAATTGCTAAAGCTGTAGGCCAACCAAACTAAAAACTGTTGAAAGAGCTGTGAACCAGAGAAACTTCTAACTACACCACTCCCAAATAAACTTCAAGATAATTTCTTACATTTGACATGTTGGGTTACCAATAACAGCAATGAAGAAGTTTTAAGGACAAAGGTCTATTGCCATCATGCATGTCATTTGTTGTTGTCCAATGTTGAACAGAACCCACAAGGTTCAAAAGATTGTGATCATCTTCCAAGCTGATTTAGAAGCAATCACAGCCCAGATAGGAGAGCAGGAATGAGATTCGCCAAAACCAGGTAGGTCTACAGCTGTCACTGATCATCTGTTTCACACGCACCACTGGAGGCCTCGTTGGCGCAGTAGGCAGCGCGTCAGTCTCATAATCTGAAGGCCGTGAGTTCGAACCTCACACGAGGCACGTGTTTTCAAGCCAAAACTGCTCACAAAAAAATGACAATCACATTGAGTGCAAAACTTGTCACAAGCTGTTGCATTGACATGCTGCAGCAAGGTGGAGTACCCTCTGAGTAACAAACAGCTGCCATTGCAGACTTCCTTGGTACTGAGCACAGCATCAGTCTCATTGACTGGAGTCCCACAGTCACAACCCTCCGACAAGGCAAGTCTTTCCATGCCGTCATGGCAACCAAGAAAAGAAGGCAGTGACTAAAAATCTTGAGTTAAAGTCATCGGAGAAACAAATAGGGTAAAGATAACTCCTGTGGAAGCTTGCCTTTTCTTGGCCCAGCTGTGTCTAAAAGATGTGCAGTCTGATAGTAAAACCATGCAGTGCATCAATCAACCAAAAGTCTGACACAATTGCTAAAGCTGTTGGCCAACCAAACTAAAAACTGTTGAAAGAGCTGTGAACCAGAGAAACTTCTAACTACACCACTCCCAAATAAACTTCAAGATAATTTCTTACATTCAACATGTTGGGGTACCAATAACAGCAATGAAGAAGTTTTAAGGACAAAGGTCTATTGCCATCATGCAATCTCATTTGTTGTTGTCCAATTTCGAACAGAACCCACAAAGTTCAAAAGATTGTGTTCATCTTCCAAGCTGATTTAGAAGCAATCACAGCCCAGATAGGAGAGCCGGAATGAGATTCGCCAAAACCAGGTAGGTCTACAGCTGTGACTGAGCATCTGTTTCACAAGCACCACTGGAGGCCTCGTTGGCGCAGTAGGCAGCGCGTCAGTCTCATAATCTGAAGGCTGTGAGTTCGAACCTCACACGAGGCACGTGTTTTCAAGCCAAAACTGCTCACAAAAAAATGACAATCACATTGAGTGCAAAACTTGTCACAAGCTGTTGCATTGACATGCTGCAGCAAGGTGGAGTACCCTCTGAGTAACAAACAGCTGCCATTGCAGACTTCCTTGGTACTGAGCACAGCATCAGTCTCATTGACTGGAGTCCCACAGTCACAACCCTCCTACAAGGCAAGTCTTTCCATGCAGTCATGGCAACCAAGAAAAAAGGGCAGTGACTAAAAATCTTGAGTTAAAGTCATCGGAGAAACAAATAGAGAAAAGACAACTCCTATGAAAACTTGCCTTTTCTTGGCCCAGCTGTGTCTCAAAGATGTGCAGTCTGATAGTAAAACCATGCAGTGCATCAATCAACCAAAAGTCTGACACAATTGCTAAAGCTGTAGGCCAACCAAACTAAAAACTGTTGAAAGAGCTGTGAACCAGAGAAACTTCTAACTACACCACTCCCAAATAAACTTCAAGATAACTTCTTACATTTAACATGTTGGGGTACCAATAACAGCAATGAAGAAGTTTTAAGGACAAAGGTCTATTGCCATCATGCATGTCATTTGTTGTTGTCCAATGTTGAACAGAACCCACAAGGTTCAAAAGATTGTGATCATCTTCCAAGCTGATTTAGAAGCAATCACAGCCCAGATAGGAGAGCAGGAATGAGATTCGCCAAAACCAGGTACATCTACAGCTGTGACTGAGCATCTGTTTCACAAGCACCACCGGAGGCCTCGTTGGCGCAGTAGGCAGCGCATCAGTCTCATAATCTGAAGGCCGTGAGTTCGAACCTCACACGAGGCACGTGTTTTCAAGCCAAAACTGCTCACAAAAAAATGACAATCACATTGAGTGCAAAACTTGTCACAAGCTGTTGCATTGACATGCTGCAGCAAGGTGGAGTACCCTCTGAGTAACAAACAGCTGCCATTGCAGACTTCCTTGGTACTGAGCACAGCATCAGTCTCATTGACTGGAGTCCCACAGTCACAACCCTCCTACAAGGCAAGTCTTTCCATGCAGTCATGGCAACCAAGAAAAAAAGGCAGTGACTAAAAATCTTGAGTTAGAGTCATCGGAGAAACAAATAGGGAAAAGATAACTCCTGTGGAAGCTTGCCTTTTCTTGGCCCAGCTGTGTCTAAAAGATGTGCAGTCTGATAGTAAAACCATGCAGTGCATCAATCAACCAAAAGTCTGACACAATTGCTAAAGCTGTTGGCCAACCAAACTAAAAACTTTTGAAAGAGCTGTGAACCAGAGAAACTTCTAACTACACCACTCCCAAATAAACTTCAAGATAATTTCTTACATTCAACATGTTGGGGTACCAATAACAGGAATGGAGAAGTTTTAAGGACAAAGTTCTGTTGCCATCATGCATGTCATTTGTTGTTGTCCAATGTTGAACAGAACCCACAAGGTTCAAAAGATTGTGATCATCTTCCAAGCTGATTTTGAAGCAATCACAGCCCAGATAGGAGAGCAGGAATGAGATTCGCCAAAACCAGGTAGGTCTACAGCTGTCACTGATCATCTGTTTCACACGCACCACTGGAGGCCTCGTTGGCGCAGTAGGCAGCGCATCAGTCTCATAATCTGAAGGCCGTGAGTTCGAACCTCACACGAGGCACGTGTTTTCAAGCCAAAACTGCTCACAAAAAAATGACAATCACATTGAGTGCAAAACTTGTCACAAGCTGTTGCATTGACATGCTGCAGCAAGGTGGAGTACCCTCTGAGTAACAAACAGCTGCCATTGCAGACTTCCTTGGTACTGAGCACAGCATCAGTCTCATTGACTGGAGTCCCACAGTCACAACCCTCCTACAAGGCAAGTCTTTCCATGCAGTCATGGCAACCAAGAAAAAAAGGCAGTGACTAAAAATCTTGAGTTAGAGTCATCGGAGAAACAAATAGGGAAAAGATAACTCCTGTGGAAGCTTGCCTTTTCTTGGCCCAGCTGTGTCTAAAAGATGTGCAGTCTGATAGTAAAACCATGCAGTGCATCAATCAACCAAAAGTCTGACACAATTGCTAAAGCTGTTGGCCAACCAAACTAAAAACTTTTGAAAGAGCTGTGAACCAGAGAAACTTCTAACTACACCACTCCCAAATAAACTTCAAGATAATTTCTTACATTCAACATGTTGGGGTACCAATAACAGGAATGGAGAAGTTTTAAGGACAAAGTTCTGTTGCCATCATGCATGTCATTTGTTGTTGTCCAATGTTGAACAGAACCCACAAGGTTCAAAAGATTGTGATCATCTTCCAAGCTGATTTTGAAGCAATCACAGCCCAGATAGGAGAGCAGGAATGAGATTCGCCAAAACCAGGTAGGTCTACAGCTGTCACTGATCATCTGTTTCACACGCACCACTGGAGGCCTCGTTGGCGCAGTAGGCAGCGCATCAGTCTCATAATCTGAAGGCCGTGAGTTCGAACCTCACACGAGGCACGTGTTTTCAAGCCAAAACTGCTCACAAAAAAATGACAATCACATTGAGTGCAAAACTTGTCACAAGCTGTTGCATTGACATGCTGCAGCAAGGTGGAGTACCCTCTGAGTAACAAACAGCTGCCATTGCAGACTTCCTTGGTACTGAGCACAGCATCAGTCTCATTGACTGGAGTCCCACAGTCACAACCCTCCTACAAGGCAAGTCTTTCCATGCAGTCATGGCAACCAAGAAAAAAGGGCAGTGACTAAAAATCTTGAGTTAAAGTCATCGGAGAAACAAATAGAGAAAAGACAACTCCTATGAAAACTTGCCTTTTCTTGGCCCAGCTGTGTCTAAAAGATGTGCAGTCTGATAGTAAAACCATGCAGTGCATCAATCAACCAAAAGTCTGACACAATTGCTAAAGCTGTAGGCCAACCAAACTAAAAACTGTTGAAAGAGCTGTGAACCAGAGAAACTTCTTACTACACCACTCCCAAATAAACTTCAAGATAACTTCTTACATTTAACATGTTGGGTTACCAATAACAGCAATGAAGAAGTTTTAAGGACAAAGGTCTATTGCCATCATGCATGTCATTTGTTGTTGTTGTCCAATGTTGAACAGAACCCACAAGGTTCAAAAGATTGTGATCATCTTCCAAGCTGATTTAGAAGCAATCACAGCCCAGATAGGAGAGCCGGAATGAGATTCGCCAAAACCAGGTAGGTCTACAGCTGTGACTGAGCATGTGTTTCACAAGCACCACTGGAGGCCTCGTTGGCGCAGTAGGCAGCGCGTCAGTCTCATAATCTGAAGGCCGTGAGTTCGAACCTCACACGAGGCACGTGTTTTCAAGCCAAAACTGCTCACAAAAAAATGACAATCACATTGAGTGCAAAACTTGTCACAAGCTGTTGCATTGACATGCTGCAGCAAGGTGGAGTACCCTCTGAGTAACAAACAGCTGCCATTGCAGACTTCCTTGGTACTGAGCACAGCATCAGTCTCATTGACTGGAGTCCCACAGTCACAACCCTCCGACAAGGCAAGTCTTTCCATGCCGTCATGGCAACCAAGAAAAGAAGGCAGTGACTAAAAATCTTGAGTTAAAGTCATCGGAGAAACAAATAGGGTAAAGATAACTCCTGTGGAAGCTTGCCTTTTCTTGGCCCAGCTGTGTCTAAAAGATGTGCAGTCTGATAGTAAAACCATGCAGTGCATCAATCAACCAAAAGTCTGACACAATTGCTAAAGCTGTTGGCCAACCAAACTAAAAACTTTTGAAAGAGCTGTGAACCAGAGAAACTTCTAACTACACCACTCCCAAATAAACTTCAAGATAATTTCTTACATTCAACATGTTGGGGTACCAATAACAGGAATGGAGAAGTTTTAAGGACAAAGTTCTGTTGCCATCATGCATGTCATTTGTTGTTGTCCAATGTTGAACAGAACCCACAAGGTTCAAAAGATTGTGATCATCTTCCAAGCTGATTTAGAAGCAATCACAGCCCAGATAGGAGAGCAGGAATGAGATTCGCCAAAACCAGGTAGGTCTACAGCTGTCACTGATCATCTGTTTCACACGCACCACCAGAGGCCTCGTTGGCGCAGTAGGCAGCGCGTCAGTCTCATAATCTGAAGGCCGTGAGTTCGAACCTCACACGAGGCACGTGTTTTCAAGCCAAAACTGCTCACAAAAAAATGACAATCACATTGAGTGCAAAACTTGTCACAAGCTGTTGCATTGACATGCTGCAGCAAGGTGGAGTACCCTCTGAGTAACAAACAGCTGCCATTGCAGACTTCCTTGGTACTGAGCACAGCATCAGTCTCATTGACTGGAGTCCCACAGTCACAACCCTCCTACAAGGCAAGTCTTTCCATGCAGTCATGGCAACCAAGAAAAGAAGGGCAGTGACTAAAAATCTTGAGTTAAAGTCATCGGAGAAACAAATAGGGAAAAGATAACTCCTGTGGAAAGCTTGCCTTTTCGTGGCTCAGCTGTGTCTCAAAGATGTTCAATCTGAAAGTAAAACCATGCAGTGCATCAATCAACCAAAAGTCTGACACAATTGCTAAAACTGTAGGCCAACCAAACTAAAAACTTTTGAAAGAGCTGTGAACCAGAGAAACTTCTAACTACACCACTCCCAAATAAACTTCAAGATAATTTCTTACATTCAACATGTTGGGGTACCAATAACAGCAATGAAGAAGTTTTAAGGACAAAGGTCTGTTGCCATCATGCATGTCATTTGTTGTTGTCCAATGTTGAACAGAACCCACAAGGTTCAAAAGATTGTGATCATCTTCCAAGCTGATTTAGAAGCAATCACAGCCCAGATAGGAGAGCAGGAATGAGATTCGCCAAAACCAGGTAGGTCTACAGCTCGTGACTGAGCATCTGTTTCACAAGCACCACTGGAGGCCTCGTTGGCGCAGTAGGCAGCGCGTCAGTCTCATAATCTGAAGGCCGTGAGTTCGAACCTCACACGAGGCATGTGTTTTCAAGCCAAAACTGCTCACAAAAAAATGACAATCACATTGAGTGCAAAACTTGTCACAAGCTGTTGCATTGACATGCTGCAGCAAGGTGGACTACCCTCTGAGTAACAAACAGCTGCCATTGCAGACCTCCTTGGTACTGAGCACAGCATCAGTCTCATTGACTGGAGTCCCACAGTCACAACCCTCCTACAAGGCAAGTCTTTCCATGTCGTCATGGCAACCAAGATAAGAAGGGCAGTGACTAAAAATCTTGAGTTAAAGTCATCGGAGAAACAAATAGAGAAAAGATAACTCCTGTGGAAGCTTGCCTTTTCTTGGCTCAGCTGTGTCTCAAAGATGTGCAGTCTGAAAGTAAAACCATGCAGTGCATCAATCAACCAAAAGTCTGACACAATTGCTAAAGCTGTAGGCCAACCAAA
Source organism: Cetoscarus ocellatus (assembly GCA_037902135.1). Taxonomy (NCBI): domain Eukaryota; kingdom Metazoa; phylum Chordata; class Actinopteri; order Labriformes; family Labridae; genus Cetoscarus; species Cetoscarus ocellatus. Next base: position 1,669,941 of record JBAMNC010000244.1, on the reverse strand, counting down.
CTAAAAACTTTTGAAAGAGCTGTGAACCAGAGAAACTTCTAACTACACCACTCCCAAATAAACTTCAAGATAATTTCTTACATTCAACATGTTGGGTTACCAATAACAGGAATGAAGAAGTTTTAAGGACAAAGTTCTGTTGCCATCATGCATGTCATTTGTTGTTGTCCAATGTTGAACAGAACCCACAAGGTTCAAAAGATTGTGATCATCTTCCAAGCTGATTTAGAAGCAATCACAGCCCAGATAGGAGAGCAGGAATGAGATTCGCCAAAACCAGGTAGGTCTACAGCTGTGACTGAGCATCTGTTTCACAAGCACCACTGGAGGCCTCGTTGGCGCAGTAGGCAGCGCGTCAGTCTCATAATCTGAAGGCCGTGAGTTCGAACCTCACACGAGGCATGTGTTTTCAAGCCAGAACTGCTCGCAAAAAAAATGACAATCACATTGAGTGCAAAACTTGTCACAAGCTGTTGCATTGACATGCTGCAGCAAGGTGGACTACCCTCTGAGTAACAAACAGCTGCCATTGCAGACATCCTTGGCACTGAGCACAGCATCAGTCTCATTGACTGGAGTCCCACAGTCACAACCCTCCTACAAGGCAAGTCTTTCCAGGTCGTCATGGCAACTAAGAAAAGAAGGCAGTGACTAAAAATCTTGAGTTAAAGTCATCGGAGAAACAAATAGGGAAAAGATAACTCCTGTGGAAGCTTGCCTTTTCTTGGCCCAGCTGTGTCTCAAAGATGTGCAGTCTGAAAGTAAAACCATGCAGTGCATCAATCAACCAAAAGTCTGACACAATTGCTAAAGCTGTAGGCCAACCAAACTAAAAACTGTTGAAAGAGCTGTGAACCAGAGAAACTTCTAACTACACCACTCCCAAATAAACTTCAAGATAACTTCTTACATTTAACATGTTGGGTTACCAATAACAGCAATGAAGAAGTTTTAAGGACAAAGTTCTGTTGCCATCATGCATGTCATTTGTTGTTGTCCAATGTTGAACAGAACCCACAAGGTTCAAAAGATTGTGATCATCTTCCAAGCTGATTTAGAAGCAATCACAGCCCAGATAGGAGAGCAGGAATGAGATTCGCCAAAACCAGGTAGGTCTACAGCTGTCACTGATCATCTGTTTCACACGCACCACCAGAGGCCTCGTTGGCGCAGTAGGCAGCGCGTCAGTCTCATAATCTGAAGGCCGTGAGTTCGAACCTCACACGAGGCACGTGTTTTCAAGCCAAAACTGCTCACAAAAAAATGACAATCACATTGAGTGCAAAACTTGTCACAAGCTGTTGCATTGACATGCTGCAGCAAGGTGGAGTACCCTCTGAGTAACAAACAGCTGCCATTGCAGACTTCCTTGGTACTGAGCACAGCATCAGTCTCATTGACTGGAGTCCCACAGTCACAACCCTCCGACAAGGCAAGTCTTTCCATGCCGTCATGGCAACCAAGAAAAGAAGGCAGTGACTAAAAATCTTGAGTTAAAGTCATCGGAGAAACAAATAGGGTAAAGATAACTCCTGTGGAAGCTTGCCTTTTCTTGGCCCAGCTGTGTCTAAAAGATGTGCAGTCTGATAGTAAAACCATGCAGTGCATCAATCAACCAAAAGTCTGACACAATTGCTAAAGCTGTTGGCCAACCAAACTAAAAACTGTTGAAAGAGCTGTGAACCAGAGAAACTTCTAACTACACCACTCCCAAATAAACTTCAAGATAATTTCTTACATTCAACATGTTGGGGTACCAATAACAGCAATGAAGAAGTTTTAAGGACAAAGGTCTATTGCCATCATGCAATCTCATTTGTTGTTGTCCAATTTCGAACAGAACCCACAAAGTTCAAAAGATTGTGTTCATCTTCCAAGCTGATTTAGAAGCAATCACAGCCCAGATAGGAGAGCCGGAATGAGATTCGCCAAAACCAGGTAGGTCTACAGCTGTGACTGAGCATCTGTTTCACAAGCACCACTGGAGGCCTCGTTGGCGCAGTAGGCAGCGCGTCAGTCTCATAATCTGAAGGCCGTGAGTTCGAACCTCACACGAGGCACGTGTTTTCAAGCCAAAACTGCTCACAAAAAAATGACAATCACATTGAGTGCAAAACTTGTCACAAGCTGTTGCATTGACATGCTGCAGCAAGGTGGAGTACCCTCTGAGTAACAAACAGCTGCCATTGCAGACTTCCTTGGTACTGAGCACAGCATCAGTCTCATTGACTGGAGTCCCACAGTCACAACCCTCCTACAAGGCAAGTCTTTCCATGCAGTCATGGCAACCAAGAAAAAAGGGCAGTGACTAAAAATCTTGAGTTAAAGTCATCGGAGAAACAAATAGAGAAAAGACAACTCCTATGAAACTTGCCTTTTCTTGGCCCAGCTGTGTCTAAAAGATGTGCAGTCTGATAGTAAAACCATGCAGTGCATCAATCAACCAAAAGTCTGACACAATTGCTAAAGCTGTTGGCCAACCAAACTAAAAACTTTTGAAAGAGCTGTGAACCAGAGAAACTTCTAACTACACCACTCCCAAATAAACTTCAAGATAATTTCTTACATTCAACATGTTGGGGTACCAATAACAGGAATGGAGAAGTTTTAAGGACAAAGTTCTGTTGCCATCATGCATGTCATTTGTTGTTGTCCAATGTTGAACAGAACCCACAAGGTTCAAAAGATTGTGATCATCTTCCAAGCTGATTTAGAAGCAATCACAGCCCAGATAGGAGAGCAGGAATGAGATTCGCCAAAACCAGGTAGGTCTACAGCTGTCACTGATCATCTGTTTCACACGCACCACCAGAGGCCTCGTTGGCGCAGTAGGCAGCGCGTCAGTCTCATAATCTGAAGGCCGTGAGTTCGAACCTCACACGAGGCACGTGTTTTCAAGCCAAAACTGCTCACAAAAAAATGACAATCACATTGAGTGCAAAACTTGTCACAAGCTGTTGCATTGACATGCTGCAGCAAGGTGGAGTACCCTCTGAGTAACAAACAGCTGCCATTGCAGACTTCCTTGGTACTGAGCACAGCATCAGTCTCATTGACTGGAGTCCCACAGTCACAACCCTCCTACAAGGCAAGTCTTTCCATGCAGTCATGGCAACCAAGAAAAAAGGGCAGTGACTAAAAATCTTGAGTTAAAGTCATCGGAGAAACAAATAGGGAAAAGATAACTCCTATGAAAACTTGCCTTTTGTTGGCCCAGCTGTGTCTTAAAGATGTGCAGTCTGATAGTAAAACCATGCAGTGCATCAATCAACCAAAAGTCTGACACAATTGCTAAAGCTGTAGGCCAACCAAACTAAAAACTGTTGAAAGAGCTGTGAACCAGAGAAACTTCTAATTACACCACTCCCAAATAAACTTCAAGATAATTTCTTACATTCAACATGTTGGGGTACCAATAACAGCAATGAAGAAGTTTTAAGGACAAAGGTCTATTGCCATCATGCAATCTCATTTGTTGTTGTCCAATTTCGAACAGAACCCACAAAGTTCAAAAGATTGTGTTCATCTTCCAAGCTGATTTAGAAGCAATCACAGCCCAGATAGGAGAGCCGGAATGAGATTCGCCAAAACCAGGTAGGTCTACAGCTGTGACTGAGCATCTGTTTCACAAGCACCACTGGAGGCCTCGTTGGCGCAGTAGGCAGCGCGTCAGTCTCATAATCTGAAGGCCGTGAGTTCGAACCTCACACGAGGCACGTGTTTTCAAGCCAAAACTGCTCACAAAAAAATGACAATCACATTGAGTGCAAAACTTGTCACAAGCTGTTGCATTGACATGCTGCAGCAAGGTGGAGTACCCTCTGAGTAACAAACAGCTGCCATTGCAGACTTCCTTGGTACTGAGCACAGCATCAGTCTCATTGACTGGAGTCCCACAGTCACAACCCTCCTACAAGGCAAGTCTTTCCATGCAGTCATGGCAACCAAGAAAAAAGGGCAGTGACTAAAAATCTTGAGTTAAAGTCATCGGAGAAACAAATAGAGAAAAGACAACTCCTATGAAAACTTGCCTTTTCTTGGCCCAGCTGTGTCTAAAAGATGTGCAGTCTGATAGTAAAACCATGCAGTGCATCAATCAACCAAAAGTCTGACACAATTGCTAAAGCTGTTGGCCAACCAAACTAAAAACTTTTGAAAGAGCTGTGAACCAGAGAAACTTCTAACTACACCACTCCCAAATAAACTTCAAGATAATTTCTTACATTCAACATGTTGGGGTACCAATAACAGGAATGGAGAAGTTTTAAGGACAAAGTTCTGTTGCCATCATGCATGTCATTTGTTGTTGTCCAATGTTGAACAGAACCCACAAGGTTCAAAAGATTGTGATCATCTTCCAAGCTGATTTAGAAGCAATCACAGCCCAGATAGGAGAGCAGGAATGAGATTCGCCAAAACCAGGTAGGTCTACAGCTGTCACTGATCATCTGTTTCACACGCACCACCAGAGGCCTCGTTGGTGCAGTAGGCAGCGCGTCAGTCTCATAATCTGAAGGCCGTGAGTTCGAACCTCACACGAGGCACGTGTTTTCAAGCCAAAACTGCTCACAAAAAAATGACAATCACATTGAGTGCAAAACTTGTCACAAGCTGTTGCATTGACATGCTGCAGCAAGGTGGAGTACCCTCTGAGTAACAAACAGCTGCCATTGCAGACTTCCTTGGTACTGAGCACAGCATCAGTCTCATTAACTGGAGTCCCACAGTCACAACCCTCCTACAAGGCAAGTCTTTCCATGCCGTCATGGCAACTAAGATAAGAAGGCAGTGACTAAAAATCTTGAGTTAAAGTCATCGGAGAAACAAATAGGGTAAAGATAACTCCTGTGGAAGCTTGCCTTTTCTTGGCCCAGCCGTGTCTCAAAGATGTGCAATCTGAAAGCAAAACCATGCAGTGCATCAATCAACCAAAAGTCTGACACAATTGCTAAAGCTGTAGGCCAACCAAAGTAAAAACTGTTGAAAGAGCTGTGAACCAGAGAAACTTCTAACTACACCACTCCCAAATAAACTTCAAGATAACTTCTTACATTTAACATGTTGGGGTACCAATAACAGCAATGAAGAAGTTTTAAGGACAAAGTTCTGTTGCCATCATGCATGTCATTTGTTGTTGTCCAATGTTGAACAGAACCCACAAGGTTCAAAAGATTGTGATCATCTTCCAAGCTGATTTAGAAGCAATCACAGCCCAGATAGGAGAGCAGGAATGAGATTCGCCAAAACCAGGTAGGTCTACAGCTGTCACTGATCATCTGTTTCACACGCACCACCAGAGGCCTCGTTGGCGCAGTAGGCAGCGCGTCAGTCTCATAATCTGAAGGCCGTGAGTTCGAACCTCACACGAGGCACGTGTTTTCAAGCCAAAACTGCTCACAAAAAAATGACAATCACATTGAGTGCAAAACTTGTCACAAGCTGTTGCATTGACATGCTGCAGCAAGGTGGAGTACCCTCTGAGTAACAAACAGCTGCCATTGCAGACTTCCTTGGTACTGAGCACAGCATCAGTCTCATTGACTGGAGTCCCACAGTCACAACCCTCCGACAAGGCAAGTCTTTCCATGCCGTCATGGCAACCAAGAAAAGAAGGCAGTGACTAAAAATCTTGAGTTAAAGTCATCGGAGAAACAAATAGGGTAAAGATAACTCCTGTGGAAGCTTGCCTTTTCTTGGCCCAGCTGTGTCTAAAAGATGTGCAGTCTGATAGTAAAACCATGCAGTGCATCAATCAACCAAAAGTCTGACACAATTGCTAAAGCTGTTGGCCAACCAAACTAAAAACTGTTGAAAGAGCTGTGAACCAGAGAAACTTCTAACTACACCACTCCCAAATAAACTTCAAGATAATTTCTTACATTCAACATGTTGGGGTACCAATAACAGCAATGAAGAAGTTTTAAGGACAAAGGTCTATTGCCATCATGCAATCTCATTTGTTGTTGTCCAATTTCGAACAGAACCCACAAAGTTCAAAAGATTGTGTTCATCTTCCAAGCTGATTTAGAAGCAATCACAGCCCAGATAGGAGAGCCGGAATGAGATTCGCCAAAACCAGGTAGGTCTACAGCTGTGACTGAGCATCTGTTTCACAAGCACCACTGGAGGCCTCGTTGGCGCAGTAGGCAGCGCGTCAGTCTCATAATCTGAAGGCCGTGAGTTCGAACCTCACACGAGGCACGTGTCTTCAAGCCAAAACTGCTCACAAAAAAATGACAATCACATTGAGTGCAAAACTTGTCACAAGCTGTTGCATTGACATGCTGCAGCAAGGTGGAGTACCCTCTGAGTAACAAACAGCTGCCATTGCAGACTTCCTTGGTACTGAGCACAGCATCAGTCTCATTGACTGGAGTCCCACAGTCACAACCCTCCTACAAGGCAAGTCTTTCCATGCAGTCATGGCAACCAAGAAAAAAGGGCAGTGACTAAAAAGTCTTGAGTTAAAGTCATCGGAGAAACAAATAGAGAAAAGACAACTCCTATGAAAACTTGCCTTTTCTTGGCCCAGCTGTGTCTCAAAGATGTGCAGTCTGATAGCAAAACCATGCAGTGCATCAATCAACCAAAAGTCTGACACAATTGCTAAAGCTGAAAGCTAACCATACTGAAAAACTGTTGAAAGAGCTGTGAACCAGGAAAACTTCTAGCTACCCCAGTCCCAAATCAACTTGAAGATAATGTCCGATGCGTTACATTTATTGGTATCGATCACAGTAATCTAAGAGGTTCAAAGACAAAGATCTGTTGCCATCATGCGTGTCATTGGCTGTCGTCAAATGTTGAACAGAACCAACAAGGTGCAAAGGATTGTGATCATCTTCCAAGCTGATTTAGCAGCAATCACAGCCCAGATAGGAGAGCAGGAATGAGATTCGCCAAAACCAGGTAGGTCTACAGCTGTGACTGAGCATCTGTTTCACAAGCACCACTGGAGGCCTCGTTGGCGCAGTAGGCAGCGCGTCAGTCTCATAATCTGAAGGCCGTGAGTTCGAACCTCACACGAGGCATGTGTTTTCAAGCCAAAACTGCTCACAAAAAAATGACAATCACATTGAGTGCAAAACTTGTCACAAGCTGTTGCATTGACATGCTGCAGCAAGGTGGACTACCCTCTGAGTAACAAACAGCTGCCATTGCAGACCTCCTTGGTACTGAGCACAGCATCAGTCTCATTGACTGGAGTCCCACAGTCACAACCCTCCTACAAGGCAAGTCTTTCCATGCAGTCATGGCAACCAAGAAAAAAGGGCAGTGACTAAAAATCTTGAGTTAAAGTCATCGGAGAAACAAATAGAGAAAAGACAACTCCTATGAAAACTTGCCTTTTCTTGGCCCAGCTGTGTCTAAAAGATGTGCAGTCTGATAGTAAAACCATGCAGTGCATCAATCAACCAAAAGTCTGACACAATTGCTAAAGCTGTAGGCCAACCAAACTAAAAACTGTTGAAAGAGCTGTGAACCAGAGAAACTTCTTACTACACCACTCCCAAATAAACTTCAAGATAACTTCTTACATTTAACATGTTGGGTTACCAATAACAGCAATGAAGAAGTTTTAAGGACAAAGGTCTATTGCCATCATGCATGTCATTTGTTGTTGTTGTCCAATGTTGAACAGAACCCACAAGGTTCAAAGATTGTGATCATCTTCCAAGCTGATTTAGAAGCAATCACAGCCCAGATAGGAGAGCCGGAATGAGATTCGCCAAAACCAGGTAGGTCTACAGCTGTGACTTAGCATGTGTTTCACAAGCACCACTGGAGGCCTCGTTGGCGCAGTAGGCAGCGCGTCAGTCTCATAATCTGAAGGCCGTGAGTTCGAACCTCACACGAGGCACGTGTTTTCAAGCCAAAACTGCTCACAAAAAAATGACAATCACATTGAGTGCAAAACTTGTCACAAGCTGTTGCATTGACATGCTGCAGCAAGGTGGAGTACCCTCTGAGTAACAAACAGCTGCCATTGCAGACTTCCTTGGTACTGAGCACAGCATCAGTCTCATTGACTGGAGTCCCACAGTCACAACCCTCCTACAAGGCAAGTCTTTCCATGCAGTCATGGCAACCAAGAAAAGAAGGGCAGTGACTAAAAATCTTGAGTTAAAGTCATCGGAGAAACAAATAGAGAAAAGACAACTCCTATGAAAACTTGCCTTTTCTTGGCCCAGCTGTGTCTAAAAGATGTGCAGTCTGATAGTAAAACCATGCAGTGCATCAATCAACCAAAAGTCTGACACAATTGCTAAAGCTGTAGGCCAACCAAACTAAAAACTGTTGAAAGAGCTGTGAACCAGAGAAACTTCTTACTACACCACTCCCAAATAAACTTCAAGATAACTTCTTACATTTAACATGTTGGGTTACCAATAACAGCAATGAAGAAGTTTTAAGGACAAAGGTCTATTGCCATCATGCATGTCATTTGTTGTTGTTGTCCAATGTTGAACAGAACCCACAAGGTTCAAAAGATTGTGATCATCTTCCAAGCTGATTTAGAAGCAATCACAGCCCAGATAGGAGAGCCGGAATGAGATTCGCCAAAACCAGGTAGGTCTACAGCTGTGACTGAGCATGTGTTTCACAAGCACCACTGGAGGCCTCGTTGGCGCAGTAGGCAGCGCGTCAGTCTCATAATCTGAAGGCCGTGAGTTCGAACCTCACACGAGGCACGTGTTTTCAAGCCAAACTGCTCACAAAAAAATGACAATCACATTGAGTGCAAAACTTGTCACAAGCTGTTGCATTGACATGCTGCAGCAAGGTGGAGTACCCTCTGAGTAACAAACAGCTGCCATTGCAGACTTCCTTGGTACTGAGCACAGCATCAGTCTCATTGACTGGAGTCCCACAGTCACAACCCTCCTACAAGGCAAGTCTTTCCATGCAGTCATGGCAACCAAGAAAAAAAGGCAGTGACTAAAAATCTTGAGTTAGAGTCATCGGAGAAACAAATAGGGAAAAGATAACTCCTGTGGAAGCTTGCCTTTTCTTGGCCCAGCTGTGTCTCAAAGATGTGCAGTCTGATAGTAAAACCATGCAGTGCATCAATCAACCAAAAGTCTGACACAATTGCTAAAGCTGTTGGCCAACCAAACTAAAAACTTTTGAAAGAGCTGTGAACCAGAGAAACTTCTTACTACACCACTCCCAAATAAACTTCAAGATAATTTCTTACATTTAACATGTTGGGGTACCAATAACAGGAATGGAGAAGTTTTAAGGACAAAGTTCTGTTGCCATCATGCATGTCATTTGTTGTTGTCCAATGTTGAACAGAACCCACAAGGTTCAAAAGATTGTGATCATCTTCCAAGCTGATTTAGAAGCAATCACAGCCCAGATAGGAGAGCAGGAATGAGATTCGCCAAAACCAGGTAGGTCTACAGCTGTCACTGATCATCTGTTTCACACGCACCACCAGAGGCCTCGTTGGCGCAGTAGGCAGCGCGTCAGTCTCATAATCTGAAGGCCGTGAGTTCGAACCTCACACGAGGCACGTGTTTTCAAGCCAAAACTGCTCACAAAAAAAATGACAATCACATTGAGTGCAAAACTTGTCACAAGCTGTTGCATTGACATGCTGCAGCAAGGTGGAGTACCCTCTGAGTAACAAACAGCTGCCATTGCAGACTTCCTTGGTACTGAGCACAGCATCAGTCTCATTGACTGGAGTCCCACAGTCACAACCCTCCGACAAGGCAAGTCTTTCCATGCCGTCATGGCAACCAAGAAAAGAAGGCAGTGACTAAAAATCTTGAGTTAAAGTCATCGGAGAAACAAATAGGGTAAAGATAACTCCTGTGGAAGCTTGCCTTTTCTTGGCCCAGCTGTGTCTAAAAGATGTGCAGTCTGATAGTAAAACCATGCAGTGCATCAATCAACCAAAAGTCTGACACAATTGCTAAAGCTGTTGGCCAACCAAACTAAAAACTGTTGAAAGAGCTGTGAACCAGAGAAACTTCTAACTACACCACTCCCAAATAAACTTCAAGATAATTTCTTACATTCAACATGTTGGGGTACCAATAACAGCAATGAAGAAGTTTTAAGGACAAAGGTCTATTGCCATCATGCAATCTCATTTGTTGTTGTCCAATTTCGAACAGAACCCACAAAGTTCAAAAGATTGTGTTCATCTTCCAAGCTGATTTAGAAGCAATCACAGCCCAGATAGGAGAGCCGGAATGAGATTCGCCAAAACCAGGTAGGTCTACAGCTGTGACTGAGCATCTGTTTCACAAGCACCACTGGAGGCCTCGTTGGCGCAGTAGGCAGCGCGTCAGTCTCATAATCTGAAGGCCGTGAGTTCGAACCTCACACGAGGCACGTGTTTTCAAGCCAAAACTGCTCACAAAAAAATGACAATCACATTGAGTGCAAAACTTGTCACAAGCTGTTGCATTGACATGCTGCAGCAAGGTGGAGTACCCTCTGAGTAACAAACAGCTGCCATTGCAGACTTCCTTGGTACTGAGCACAGCATCAGTCTCATTGACTGGAGTCCCACAGTCACAACCCTCCTACAAGGCAAGTCTTTCCATGCAGTCATGGCAACCAAGAAAAAAGGGCAGTGACTAAAAATCTTGAGTTAAAGTCATCGGAGAAACAAATAGTGAAAATACAACTCCTATGAAAACTTGCCTTTTCTTGGCCCAGCTGTGTCTAAAAGATGTGCAGTCTGATAGTAAAACCATGCAGTGCATCAATCAACCAAAAGTCTGACACAATTGCTAAAGCTGTAGGCCAACCAAACTAAAAACTGTTGAAAGAGCTGTGAACCAGAGAAACTTCTTACTACACCACTCCCAAATAAACTTCAAGATAACTTCTTACATTTAACATGTTGGGGTACCAATAACAGCAATGAAGAAGTTTAAGGACAAAGGTCTATTGCCATCATGCATGTCATTTGTTGTTGTCCAATGTTGAACAGAACCCACAAGGTTCAAAAGATTGTGATCATCTTCCAAGCTGATTTAGAAGCAATCACAGCCCAGATAGGAGAGCAGGAATGAGATTCGCCAAAACCAGGTAGGTCTACAGCTGTGACTGAGCATCTGTTTCACAAGCACCACTGGAGGCCTCGTTGGCGCAGTAGGCAGCGCGTCAGTCTCATAATCTGAAGGCCGTGAGTTCGAACCTCACACGAGGCATGTGTTTTCAAGCCAAAACTGCTCGCAAAAAAAATGAGAATTACATTGAGTGCAGAACTTGTCACAGGCTGTTGTGTTGACATGCTGCAGCAAGGTGGACTATACTCTGTGTAACAAACAGCTGCCATTGCAGACTTCCTTGGTACTGAGCACAGCATCAGTCTCATTGACGGGAGCCCCTCATACAAGGCAAGTCTATCCATGCCATCATGGTAAGAAGTAATAGAGGACAGCGACAAAACAGTATAGCTATTAAGTCTTCGGAGAAACAAAGGGAAAAGACAACTCCTGTGGAAGCTTGCCTTTTCTTGGCTCAGCTGTGTCTCAAAAATGTGCAATCTGAAAGCAAAACCATGCAGTGCATCAATCAACCAAAAGTCTGACACAATTGCTAAAGCTGAAAGCTAACCATACTGAAAACTGTTGAAAGTGCTGTGAACCAGGAAAAACTTTCAGCTACCCCAGTCCCAAATCAACTTGAAGATAATGTCCGATGCGTTACATTTATTGGTATCGATCACAGTAATCTAAGAGGTTCAAAAGACAAAGATCTATTGCCATCATGCGTGTCATTGGCTGTCGTCAAATGTTGAACAGAACCTACAAGGTGCAAAGGATTGTGATCATCTTCCAAGCTGATTTAGAAGCAATCACAGCCCAGATAGGAGAGCAGGAATGAGATTCCCCAAATCCAGGGAGGTCTACGGCTGTGACTGATCATCTGTTTCACAAGCACCACTGGAGGCCTCGTTGGCGCAGTAGGCAGCGCGTCAGTCTCATAATCTGAAGGCCGTGAGTTCGAACCTCACACGAGGCACGTGTTTTCAAGCCAAAACTGGTCACAAAAACAATGAGGATCATGTTAAGTGCAAAACTTGTCACAAGTTGTTGCATTGACATGCTTCAGCAAGGTGGAGTACCCTCTACTGCCGTTGCAGACCTCCTTAGCACTTTATCAGACATTCATCATCCATTTCAAGTGTTACTGCCTTGCTTGAGTCCAACATGTACCTTATACTAAATTGCTTTGAATCACTAAAAATGTTCATACCTGAAAAACATAACAAAAAAATCTCAAGTAAAAAACTAACTTCTGAACACATTTATTATCACCCTGCCGTAGTTTCACCTGACACCAATTAGCAGGGACCAAGATACCGCAGTGAGACATAGACAAACCATTAGGATTATCTGGGCTGATTGATTGGGCCCATTAAACACTAACCTCTCTCAAGCAGCATCATAACTCTTTGTGTGTGTGTATGTGTAAAAGAGAGAGAGAGAAAGTGAATCACAATATGTCTAATTAAAAGAGTGACTTGAGAATTGAGAACAAACAAAGAGAAGTGTATCCTGTTACAGTTATCTTGTGGCATTACCTCAAGGACATAGACTCTCTTGCAGTGATGAAAGAAAAATAGAGAAAAGATTGAGAGGACTGTCATTAAAGCCTTAAATGGACACAAGTCATAAACTCTATTTTTCTTTTTTTCAGAGATGTAGACTGGAAGTAGAGGCTCAAACTTGAGTTGCACTGAAGTCTCATTTCAAGTGACTTAATACATAACTTAAACTCAACTCAACTTACACCTGAGGTTTTAAACTCTTGCCTAATCATTACTTACTAATAAACTAATATTTCCAGCCTCTCCTCAACTTCACTGTTGTCTCACTCACACACCTCTGAGGCTGCAGCGATGAAAATAACACAGCATTCCAGATAGACCAAACATTTCTAAAGATTTAGAAACAGGAAGGTTAAGAGGCTTCATAAGTCAGTCCTTTAATTAACAAGCCAATTTCCAAGAGTGTAAACAATACACATCCTGTGTAAAAGCAAAGGCTCACAGATGACAAGCAGCAGTGTATGATAAAGAGAAGTGTGAAGTAGAAACAGCCATTGAAAGAAGTAAAACAAAGCTGCAGCCTCAATCTGCATGAAATGCATAAAATGTGTCCTGTGACTCAAATCTAGCTTAATGCAATAGGGAAAAAGTGTAACAGAGCAGTTAAAAGACTCTCAATTCCTCCAACAGAAAGCATACTGGAGTGTTAACTCTAAGGGCCTGATCTACTAAAGGTTTCCGTCTATAAAAACATGTGCAAACTTGATAGCCCGCTGAAGCTGATCTACTAATCTGAACTTGATAGCCCGCTGAAGCTGATCTACTAATCTGGTGCACCGAGGATTGCGCCTGTCAAATGAGGAAAATAGAATGCGCAACCCATTTAGCGTGTTTGCCTTCATGAATATGCAGAATACATGCAGATTATTAGAACGTGCAAAATACTGGGAGGAGGACATGCAATAATCATTTAGCACCTGCAATGCAATTTATCAAACTTGAAACTGAATGCGCTTGGTCTTTTTGCTTCTATATTTAACACGTTTAAAAGGCAGGTGCAAATTGGCACAGCGTTGTGCACAGATGGCTGACAACAGAGGGAGAATCTTCCATGTGTGTGTCAACATGTTTGAACTGTCATAAACAGCATTAACCGAATACTTGCCATCATTTACCAAATATTTTGATGAATGACAGAAAGATTTGGAGGCTGGATGTCATTATGATGGACTGGGACAAGAGGGAAGATACATTGTGCCATCATACTCATTAAGACACACGTGTAAAGTAAACCCTCTCTGTTTTGCGCTCTTAATTTCTTGTGGAGGAGGTCAATTAACCTATGTTAAAGATCCCTGTCATAGCCAGAATCACTCTGTCACTCAGAGCTGATGAATGGATTGTGTGGATTTTTAGTTAAAGGCCGTTAAGCGCTCAGTCTGTGTGTGTCTAACTGTAAGACTGCTCTTCACATGAGAGGTTATTGGTGATGAAGCTGTATAACTACGTGAATGCTGTCACTTAGGTTATGATTAACTGGAATCAGTGAGGGAAAATTAAAAAATGACAGATAAAAATATGGCATGAGGGAAAAGTGTTAAAAGACAGACAGCAAAAAAGTTTACCACAACCTCTGGTCAGAAATAAAAATAGTAGAGACATATTGTCTATCCAGCAATGCCAGTTTTGAGCTGTGTGCTTTTCTCTGGCAACGCTGAGATGTCTCTGCAGGAGTTCACCAGCGTGTTCATTTGCATCAAACTCCATGGCTTCAAACTCCATTTTTCGTTTACAGCCACTCTGCTCTCCCAAACTCTCCATGGTGACAGCCAGTAGCACACACGAAATCCTCCTTTAAACAGGGCAGTCCGCACCACTTTTGCACCTGTTATCAGTTGTGCACACAATCATAATACATCACCCGCAACAGGCCCACGAATATCACTTGCAATTTCTAAGTCTGCACACACAATTTAGCGCTCGTTATTTGAGACCTTAGTAGATCAGGCCCAAAGTCTTCACTCGGTCTTAAAGACTTCATATCTGATTTGGACTTGCAATTGATATGTGCTGGTCTTCAGTAAACAACCAAAGTCATTCATGCAAAGCTTTAACTTCCTTATGTAGTTATCTGTCAAAGTTGGTTTTGTTTTGTACTGTGTTTATTTCTTTACAGCTCCAGGAAAAAACAAAAAATGACATGTTCTCACAGGGAACTTTTCAGAATGAGATGGATGTAGGAATGTCCTCACAGCCCTTTCGTCTTTGTTTGTTCACACTTTATTCTAATCTAAGAACAAACTGAAACCCTTTCATTCAACAATATAAATTTGGGGTCTTGATTTCTCAAGATGGTGGTGGGTCAAAGGTGTAGACCCGTAGAAAACCACTTAAAAAATGGACTAAAATACAATAAAGCAACAAAAACAGAAGTGTAAAATACTCACCCAGGGCCTGAGTGGCAAATGCTGCCATCGCACTCTGTAGCCTGTCTGGTCTTACTGCCTGAACCAGTAACAGCTGAGGAGAAGATGGAGGAAAAAGATAAACTTGTGGGATCTATTAGATCAAACTTGTGTTCCACTTGATTTATTTACTTAACAGCATGCCTCAAATTCCACTGGATCATATACTCTATTAGTATATAATCAAGCAGTATATTATAAGGGAGCAAAGTTGTCAAGAGGCTGCTCTGCTAATCTCTTCTACATTGCTTGGAGCAGTGAAGCAATTGCATTACAAAACAAATGTGGAAAAAATTTCAGTTGCTGGATAGCATGCAATGCACAGTGGTGCTGGCTGCATTCCAAGCTTTTACATTGGTATGTTGATTGCAAAGGTGCACAGGGCACAGATAACACTGAAGATGCAAAACATGTGTTTGAACAGAGTGTCTTGCCCTATGATGTTTTGTTGTTTGTTTTTTCATGTACCTAATGCTCTAAAATCCAGTAATACTGCAATTTATTATGGAAATCTAATGTTCTTTGACCATGCTGCGATGCTTGATCATAGTTAGACTGTTTTTGTCTGCTAAATCCTTATCTGTCTCTCATCAAAGAGGTTGCTTTAGCACAGATTTTATTTGTACTTGACCTGACAGAAAAACAATACAAAAAATAATCAGACAGTTCAGTTTTCATGTCAAAGATATACACAATGAAAGTTTAACTGGATGCAGACTAACACTAAACTGTGAAAAAAAATATGTCGTTTCATTTGGCTTATGAATTGATTGTTTTTGATGAAAAGCTGACCTGCTGGAAAGGAGTAATTTTCTTGGCAATGGATGATGGGATATCTTGTTCACACTGTGAGCTCCGTGAGAAGGACAGCCAAAGGTCTGAGTCACTCAAATACAGGGACTGGTACAGGGCTGCGAACGTAGACTGAAAAAGACAGAGGAAAACATTAGAAGGGTCACAGCCAACTAGTGGAATAATCCTGGATAAATAAATTTGATCTAAATTCATGTGAGGACTGATTTAAATCACATCAAGGTATCTTTTTTAGGTTGTACTAAACTGAGAAACTATCTTTTGGAGTTTGGGTGGTGGACAAAGTCATTGCATAAATAGTCAAGAATCAGTCAGTACTTGTCATGCTTTAGTTCAAAGTTACAGTAAATATAAAGTACCTGGTGGGCCTTTCTGGTACTGTTCTTAACTGGTTTCATTCTTATCTCACAGATCGATGTCTCTCTGTAAGTATGGATACATGTTCCTCCAGAACTCATGAAATTAGGTGTGGGGTGCCTCAAGGGTCAATTTTAGGTCCAACTCTTTTTAATCTTTACATGCTTCCCTTGGGGGATGTCATCAGGAGGCATGGCATCAACTTCCATAGCTATGCTGATGATACACAGCTATACATTGCCGTGTCTCCTGATGACACAGGGCCTATTGATGCCCTTTTTAACTGTATTTTAGATATCAAGTCATGGATGGCAGATAATTTCCTACAGCTCAACCAGGACAAAACAGAGGTTTTAGTCATTGGTCCTGAAGGCCAGAGAGAGAAACTTTTACCAAAATTACAAGATTTTAAACCCTCACAATATGTTAAGAACCTGGGCGTTATTTTTGACTCCGAGCTTACTTTTGTTCCACACATAAAAAATATTACAAAGATAGGTTTTTACCAGAGTCCGCCCGTTTCTCTCTCAGGCCAGCACGGAGGTGCTGATGCATGCTTTTATTTCCTGTCGTTTAGATTACTGTAAAGCCCTGCTCTCTGGTCTTCCCAAAAAGAGTATTAATAATCTACAGATATTACAAAACTCAGCCGCACGCGTGCTGACAAGGACCAGAGGGCGGGAGCACATTACACCAGTTTTAAAATCGCTGCATTGGCTCCCTGTCCGCTTCAGGATCGATTTTAAGGTTCTTTTATTAGTTTATAAATGTCTTAACGGTCTTGGACCATCTTATCTATCTGAACTGCTTTTATCATATCAACCCTCGCGGACCCTGAGGTCCTCTGGCACTGGCCTTTTAGTCATACCACGAGTTAAAACAAAAACCCACGGTGAGGCTGCATTCAGCCATTATGGCCCTTATCTGTGGAACAGCCTCCCAGAGAACCTCAGGGCCGCAGAGACTGTAGATATTTTTAAAAGGAAGCTAAAGACTCACCTTTTTAATTTGGCTTTTAACTGATTTCTTTTATTCTCTTATTTCTCATATTTTACTATTCTTATGTCTTTAATCTTTTATTTTTTATTATTATTATTATTATTAGTTTTTTTACTTTATTTTATTTATTTCAATTCTTACATATTTTAAATCTTGTGCATTTTATTACTTTTAAAATTTCCTAAACCCTCACATTTCTAGACATTTTATCATTATTGCCTGTTTTTATTCCACTGTCTTAATCTTCTTGTTTTTAGCTCCAGTGTTTCCTAATGGGGGTCCTCCACACTGGGAGTTGTGTCTGGTCTGCCCACAGGGACGTCTTCCTGGTGGCGCTCCCTGTGGCTGCGGACTTTGGTGCCTCTCAGTGTGGATGGCCACCCATAGGTGGCTTCTCCTCACCTCAGTGCCAGGCCATGTTACCAGTCTATCTACTGTATGTGTGAGTGTGAGCGTGTGTGCGAGTCTGGGCGTATGTGTGTGTGTGTGTGGGGTGGGGGGGTGGGGGGGTGGGGGGTCGGGTCTATATATTGTTGTATGTTTTCGTTATTTCATTCTTATTTTGTTAAGCACTTTGGGTTGCATTTTCCTATGTATGAAAAGTGCTATATAAATAAAGCTTGTTGTTGTTGTTGTATAAGTACAGTGTTTTTTTAGTGCTGAGTGTATATGTGTGTTTTTCAGTATGCATAAAACTTACTTTTAAAATAGCTAGTGCTCCATGTCTCTCTGGGTCAATCCAAGAGGGGAACTCCTGCAGAGGAAGAAGAAGAGTGAGGGAGTTTGCACAGTAAACCCCTTTATAAGCACAAGTCTGATGAGTTTATTTTTTAAGTTCATTGCAAAAAATTGAGACATCAAGCTGTAAAGTTGATTTTTTTTGTTGACTTAATAAAAAAAGAAAAAGAAAACATTGCTCCATCATGCTCATTTCAGCTATTTAGATTACATGCACAAGCTCATGCATCATGGCTCTTTGCCAGACTTTCAGACACTTGTTGAAGAGATATAAATAGAAATTTTCTGATAAGTCACTCTTGCTTTGTGTGAGTACAAATGTTGGCCACATCTAAAGTGTTCTTTGGTTGAAAAACAAAGACTAGACAGAGCACTTTTACATCTCCAGAAATGAACAGTAATTCTGTGAGGGTCTAATACCTGTCACTTTACTAGGCTTCCCACTCTGATGTGCACTACATGGCTAATGCATCCAATACACACTTACACCACTCCTAAGACTGTGTGCCCCCCTATTTCTAGTATTATGTATTTGAAGCCCTCTTCACACATGCAACCCTGAAGTTATCAGGACAATGCCCTGGCTTAGCTGAGAGAAGCACCGTAGCACACAGAAGTGAAAATGAAGCGGTGCATGACAACATGAGAAAAAGCTGCAGAGTTTTAGCTCCATATCCAACAGCAGTGCGAGTCAGCTCTTTGGATGCACAAGAGACTCGTTGGTGACTGAGCTTTGATGATATACTGTGGAAACAACATTTTTAAATGTCCAGACGCACATTTGAGTTGTTTTTATCCCTTCTGTCAAGTCTATCTTTTCTACTTTCGCACCAGTTGCACAGGATGATATCACCAGCCTTCCTCCCTCGTCTCAGTAAAGTACTCGGGCAGTTTACAGCAGCATTCAGACATCAGCTCACTCAGACTTTACGAGGATAAAATACCAGGAAGGCATGAGGAAAGTACCTGGGTAAAGTCTGAGTGAAAACTTGGCTGTTTGCATTCACACGTATGGCTCGCCCAGTTAAAATCCACATCATTTTAGGGTTTTCTTGCAAGCATAAATGTGGTTTGATACTACCTCTTGAGACAGAGCAAATGAGTTGATCCCACTCTGTCCCTGTGACATTCAGAGTGAAGACGAAGCATCACAGGGGTGTAAATATTATGGCTTGAAACAGCAGCGTGAGTGGGGCTACAGAGAGAGAAATAGAGCTGCAGCCAACACCTCTTCTTACAGTTGCCTCTCTGAATTGTCAAGCAAACCCCTAAACCACTGCTACCCTTTCCTTTAATTTGTGAAGTTAATTTTGACAACTTAAACGTTGACAGATCCTCCCCTCCCAAGTGGATGCGGGAAATGCAGGAAGACAAAGCTGTTCTGAAAAATAAAAAAGGAAAGGATGGATGGAAGTTTTGGAGGTTATGAAAGACACAACTTGGGACCGTATTTCTTTTTGGGCATGTGGCAGTTTTGGATTAAAAAAATTATTCAAGGTCTCAAGTAAAAGTAAGAGAAGTGATGTCTCTTTCCCAGATAAAAGATGCTCTTACTTCTTTCTTAAACATTTCTCCAACAATTGATCCAGTGAAGATGTCCCACTCCTACAAAAAAATATGTTATATATGTTAGTCCTCATTCAATTCTTGAATCCTGAAGACCACAAATCAATGAATGTACTTACATCCTCCTGGAAGAGTTCAGGATGCATGCCTTTCACAAAGTGCATAGCAAACATCAACTGGTCAGCCTGGAAAACCCAAAATAAGGGCGACAGAATTAGATACATAGATATCTTATATGCTATGTTGCTCAGTACAAAAACAAAACAGTCATGATGGCACAAATAATGAAAGCATGTCATCCAGATGGGGGACCAACACGCTTATATTCTCATTGCATGATATACAGCTTGTTAAGGTCTACTACACTGAGACAAAAATCCCAAAGACTTAAAGAACTGCACTGTTTCATATTTCTACATATTCTTTTTGTGCCTGTGTCTTTTTTGCTCTCTCATCTGGTGGTGGAGTTAAAGAGAGATTACGGAAATCTATTAATCAAGATGCTTATCCCACTCCCACCCACAGACAAGAACTGAAAGACAACGAGCCTGGTGGATACAGTAAATACAACAGAAAGAAAAAGGAAGAGAAACTGTTAGAAAGAATATAGAAATTGGGGGTTGCAAGTCAGACAAAGTGAAACAAACACATTCAGACGCAAACCAAAGTACACATTCACAGACAGACACAACATCTCTTTTTTGATTAGAGTTCTGATATGAAGGTTTATTTATCTCTAAAGTTGCTTAACCTGCATTTATGAATGCTATTTTTATAGCAATGGCACTTGAATGTAATCCAATGATTCCCCCACATTCCTCTGGGAAGAAAGAAACTAAGAAAGCACTCCACCAAGGCATTTCAAAAATTGTTAGGCAAGTTATTGTCAAAACTGTGGAAAATTGCCCAGACCACCAAAATCTTGGAAAACCGCTCCTATTTTGCAATGTTAACAAATCCTTAAAAAACATCCTGGATCCACATTCGTTTTCATATCACCAACAAAATCATTTCACTTCTTCCTTGCGCCATGACAAATTTTCCCTGAAAATTTCACCAAAATACGTTCATATTTTTTTTAGCTACCTTGTTCACAAACTAATAGACAAACTAACACAAGCAATAAACACAACTTGATGGAGGTAATCAATAAAAATAAAACAGGCAAAAAAGGAAGGTTAACAGAAACAATTTATATTCGACCTCTTTTAAAACTGTCACAGCCCAGCTCTCTGCCTATAACCCACTGTGACTTGTATGCTTACTAGCAGCTGTAGACGCAGCTTGAGCTGCTGTAAGAACTTTCCTCAGGCTACAGCTCGACTAAAGATCCACACTTCCCCATTTCAAAAACTCTTAATGTCTGGTTTCTTCATCTGATTTAATCAGATGTCTAGATGATGAATCTCAAACTGGCAAAATCAGCTCATGGCAGTGGACACTGCTGAAACAAGTCAGCCTAGCCGATCAAACATAGAAAGAATGGCTCTGTTTTCTGAGGGCATGTCTGGTTCATTGTGTGAAAATGTCTGTATGTGTATTAGATGTGTGTGTAAATGTGCAAAATAAAGCAGACAGAAATAAGGATGATAGACAGCAAACATTATATTGAGACTTAAAGAATAATAACTGTCATGTAATCAGAACACTGGGAAAAAAGGATGAATTTAAAGGCTCATGCCACGGCCCACAAAATCCCTAAAAGTATCATATTTTGGGAGAAGGTTCTTTTTCCCATATCAATATATTTAATTATATTGATATTAATAACTTAGCTTTCACTTAGGATAATGTTCTACAACGTTGTGCACAAGCAGGCTCAATAGATATTTTATACAGCTAAACTTTAAGATCTTTTAAGATCAAAATACTGCCAAATATCACTTTTTTCATGATTAAAGAATTTTGTTGACTTGTAAATCCAATGCAAGGTATTTTGTCATCTGAAGTTAACCATTTATCCACCTATCCACACACATCCCAAAGATGACTATAGTTATGTATCTCACTGATAACATGATATACAATATGAAAATACAGAGTATTTTTGGGCAATAGGATTTTTTTTCTGATACGAGGTCACTCAAAATGATTATTAGTCAGGTCTCCCTTCCACTCCTGCAATTAAAAAATAATATTAAAGCTCTTTTCCCTGTCAAAGTTAGATGTGCACTTGTTGAATTAATGAGATTCTGGTCATACAGATGGAGCCACTTAAACTTAACTTTTCCCACTTTCTTTGACTGGGTCTTGACTGATCCGTGACTAGAACATGCTAGGACCTGCCCACAGCTGTGGCTGTAATGAGATCCCCCTTAATGATGTGGCAAACACATAGTGACTGGTTAACTCTAATGCAACTCTAATAATGGTGCGTTCAGTTAAAGGCAGGGTTGGTAATCAGATTTGGATACACTGTTTGTTATACTGGTTAAAATGATCATTATGTCCCGATGGCAATCAATGCATGATGTGCTCTTAAAAGAGAGCAAAAAATAGCCGCTGTCTACAGCAGGAGTAAAACAGGGAAAACACCAACCAATCACGGTGATTCCGACCAAATTTATTAAACCAATCAAATACTAAAAATAAATACAGCCTTTCTGCCCACCTTCTGTGCATACCTGTTGCCGGCGTGCACTGACCCTGATTCAAGATGGAGGCAGAAAACACAGTTGTGAGAACTAACAAACTTGCCATGTTTGTTTGTTTTTTAACTTGCCACTTACCGCTGAGTGAGACATGACTTGGCTTAGTGCAAAACAAAAACAACGTGCAGAAGACCGGTTTTGAGTTGAATCAGTCATATGGTCGCGAATCAGCAGTGCTTGTGCATGTGAGTGGGGGCGATGTTTTGGAGGCGCTCCAGGGAGGGAGGGGGAGGGGCTAGGCAGAGTCCTGAGGAGATGCTACATTCAAATTCATGCTCGTTTTCCATGTTTACCAATCCTGCCTTGAACTGTACCTTGAAACCACTGTAGGATGAAGAAACTGGGAATAATGTCACATCTCAGACAACTGATTCCAATTTCCAGCTAGTAAAGTCAAGGAACCTGAAGATTGCCTGAACCCTGACAAGAACATCCATCCAAAGTGGATGTTCCCACTGAAAAATCTAGTTTACAACTCTGACATTTGACCTCTAAGTTCAAATTAAACTTATCAAAAGGGAAGAGGCTAAAGCCCACTGGATGTGTTCTTGTGAGGGAATTGCCATCTCATAAGGACACCCTACAACTGCATGAATGGACATATTTAAGGTGGAATTTAGGTACACCCCAAGAGAGGTGAGGGTGACTCCCAGTGGTTGAAAATTGGCTGGAACTCAGGCATTTGGCTGGCCTTTAGCTTTGGGATGCCTGCCCTACATATTAGTGACAAAAAGGACAAGCCAGTGTGTTGGAAATTGTTTTTTCCATATAAAAGTTAACAAACCTGAAAATAACATAAAATAACTGTTTTTGCTCATTTAAGTTTCACAATCAATATCTGGTTGAGATTCTTTATCACTACTCTAATGTGTCTGCCTATGCTAAATCAATACCTTATTAAGCTGAATTAGTTGTGTTTGTGCCGCTATTTCACACTAATACAACACAGTCTGAGTGCTTGCCACTGATAAACAAATACAGCTTTTTGAAAAATATGGGATTGTTTTTTAATCTCCAGAGATAAGGATATCATTGGGCTTTGTCTTTTTTTTACTGAAGTAACCTCCTTTTCTTTTCAGAAATTATTATATAATTATATTTTTGTCCTCTCTTGCTTGCTGTCCACCTTAATCCTTTCATGGGGATCCTGCCTCCCACTCCTCCCTTCCCTTCCCTGTCTCCTTCGTGGTACAGATAGGGTGCTGGCAGGAGCACTGATAATGTGACCTGATGTTTCCTCTCGGCTGATAATTGGGCTGAAGCTATATATTTTTTGTGTGTGTTTGGATGAGCATGTGTGCTTGTGTATTGTGTTTGCTGATAACCTATAGACAAGTAAGCAATTTATTGTCACCCTGACTCTCCCTGAAACTGCTATCAACATTCAGGCAACACACACCCACACAAACACTCAAGACAAAGAAATTACATTTACCATTTACGGCCTGATCGATGCAATGATTGCCCTGTAGGTCAATATTTGACACTTCATTACTGCGTTAGCTGCACAGGTTTGATTGCATAAGTGTGTAAATGTATGTGTTTATCTGATTGTGCATTTGGCCTAAACGATCAATAGAAATACAACTGTAGTTCTACTCCATATAACAAAACAATGATTTCAGAGCCTCTGCTACAGACCAACCAACCTTGTTACATGCTGAAAAAACAATGGTTCAGAGACAAAGACAAGCAAATTTGTGGAATAAAAGCAAGAGTATGCAGGACAGAAAAAGAACATAACACAACTGTGTTTGCTGTTGTTAATAAAAAAGTAGAGATGAGGTCCTGTGAAGCCTCTGCTAGAACTACAATGAGCGGGGGTGCCAAACTCAATCCCAGAAGAGGCCAAAATGTTACATTTGGGCCTAAAAGTGTTAAAGTCGGGCCTAAAATTCGGGCAAGACTTGATTCATGTTTATCGAACAGTCCAAAACTGACTATGCTTTAATCAGAAATGTGGATTTTAATAGCATATTTATATTCTGGCAAGCTTAAACTTAACTGTAGAAGCTCTGACCAATGCTTTCATCAGCTGACCACTGATCAGAGTGGTACTAAAGCAATGGCAAAAGGGGATTGGTGCACAGGTCCTGCAGGGCAGCTGTTGTGGGATATGTAGTTTCAGTAGTAGGATTGCTATTTAAAAAAGAGCCATTAATTGTAGACATATGAATTAATCACAGAGGCCGCATTTAATTATATCACTACATTTAATTTTTCTGAATGAACAAGACACATTACATTCCTTATCCAATGACTATATTAATAAGTAACTGCTAGTAAAAATTTAATGTATCACTCAAAATGAACTTGTCCTGGTCCAATTTTGTCCCCCTGTAAGTGGGTGATGATATTTCCCTTTGCAGCTGGTTATTTTTAGAGTATTTCCTCAAAGCAGCGAGAAACAATAAAGTTGAAGACTAAGTTGTGACAATTTTGTTATCTGATATCTGATATCTTGACAGCCCTAATGGACCTTTAAAAGGTGCACAAAGCCACATTTGTCCTCTATACCCGTTTTTGATGATGTTTTACCTTAAAGAGCGAGCGGCAGACGTACTCATACACCATATTCTTCAAGCTGGTCTCCAATGCAACGATCCGGGCCTCAGTGTTCTCAGTCTCCTGAAATACACACACATTAGAGCAAAGGAAGAGGGTAGTCTCCTAAAATACAGAATGAGGGACACAGAGGGACTAAAAGAATTTTTGGCTCCTTTATTAACCGTAATATTGAGATTTAGACCATTGATTTTGGTTTATGTGCTGTGGGTATAAGAAGTTATAAACTTTAAAAAGTCACAGTGACATTTTAAGTGTTATCTCTTTTCGCCAAGTAAACATCCAATGGTCAAAGAATAGCTAATGGCAAAACAAAATTAATTTAACAGCAACAGAGGTCTGGAGTACAGGAAAGAAACAGAAAAAATGTGCAAAAAAGCAAAGAGCTGATGAAAATGGGATTTATCTCCTCTTGGTCTCTTTCAAGTCAAGCATGTCTAAACTTCTGTTGGTAATGCTTGAACCAGTGGCGGCTCGTGCAGTTTTTTCCAGGGGGGCTATAACTCCAAAATAGACATCTACCAAAAACAGGGTTTCTCCAGTTTTTAACCAATTTAAGGCTTTTAAAGACCTTTTTAAGACCATTTTGAATTAAATTAAGATCTACACGAAGTCAGAAAAAGCAGGCTATGGAAAATTGCAGTCACAGAACTGCTTTCAAACTAACCAAATTTATTGCCACAGAACAGCCCATAAGCAATCAAGAACAAATGTAGTATATACAATGGAGTCAGTGAGTGGGTGTCAGGGTTATTATACTTTAAAAAATTTAATTGGTTTTTAGCTAGTTTTTCAGATTTTTTTGTTTTAATTTAGTTTTAGTTAGTTGGACAAGTAATTAAATAAAAAAAAAGGGGGCAACAAAGGAAGCGGTAAATTTATATACACAAGTTAAGACCTGACAAAAATATTATTTAAGCCCTAGTTTACAAAATATGGACAGATTTTAGACTTTTTAATGCCTAAAATTGAGATCATCAAATTTATTACCCTGCAAAATCTTTTGCATGGCCTAAGATAGTGTCACAAACTTAAAAAATGAATTTACCAATTTAATACAAAATGGAGATGGCTATGAGTCAGCTTTCCAATATATATGACTTAATCATAATTTATAAAAGCAATATATTGTATGAATATATGTGTTCGTTTAACAGCAACAATGCAAATTAACATAGCACCAAAAGCAGACTAATATATTATACAGGGCCTATTCTAAAGTGTGTTTCTCACTTTCTCACAATTTAGCACAATAAAAAGCATCATTTTCATGCAGACACATTCGTAAAGTAATCCCTCTCTGTTTTGTGCTGTCAATACATCATGGAGGAGGTCATTTAACCTAACTGAGTGTGCTGTCGCCCACTGTCTTTGGACTGCTGATTAATGATGTTCAGCTGATCAGCTCCGAGCTCTTTCACCTGCAGCTTCTCCTGATATGTTCTCCTCAGCCAGCTACATCAGACGCATTGTAGCCATGCATCTATTTGTGACCAATCTGGTTATGAAGGTGCTGACATTTTGCAAATTAGGAACGCTTGGGCGCTGGTCCCTAGCGCCCCTTAAGGATTTTTTTATATGGCTCAGATAAGCTCACTTTTTAATGCAAAACTGTGATCTGAGCATGCGTGAGACAACAGATGCTCCGATTCCACCACGAGGTTGGGCAGAGAGATCGCTAACAGACTGAAATACACATTTAATGAAATGATTAGTAAAATAGCACGATTTTCTCATTTTAATAATAATTTGCAGATAGACAGCAGACATCTCTTTTGGCTCACGCAGCCTCATGCAGATCAGGCAGGGCTTCACCCGCAGCGCCCTCATATACTGGCCGTCACTGGCTTGAACCTCTGTTCAAGGTTTAGTGAAAGTAAGTATTCAATCTGTGTTTAGAGATTGCAAGTTATTATTTTGTTCATGCTTTGTGTATCCCCTAATATGATTATGTAAGAGCAGAAAATAGTGCCTTTCAGTGTGTTTTATTGAAATAAAGAGGTTACCAATCTTTTCTAGATCCCTGAAAACATCTAAAGCCCTTTGGCAGTTTCAGCTTTCAACAACTCAGACAAAAAGATTCAAAGGAGCAAAAAGCCCATCAATTTGTGGATTTTTTTGACTAATATCACAGAGTACGGCTACACGCCTACCAACACACAAATACACACACAAAACAGTGGTGACCAGCTGCTGCCTGGTGACATTCTTGGATGACAGCACTGGCTCTAACAACCCACATAGGATTTGAGGAATTAGTGCTCAATCTCACAACCCAGTGTGTCTGTGTGCCTGTGTTTATGTGTGTGTGCATTTGTGCCCTGGTTAACAGAAAGTGCTAAAGGCTCAGATGGAAAACAGCGGTGTGATACACAGCTGCACAGGTCAGACTGAATAAAATTCACTGAAGTTAAACACAAAAAAGAGCTGAAACATATGAGGATGACCAGAACTACAATTATAAAAATTACAAGAATTTAAAGATTAAATTGAATTGATTATAATAATGGGCGGTGCAGTGGTGCAGCAGGTAGTGCACTAGCCTCACAGCAAGGTTGCTGGTAGATCCTGGGTCGGTCAGGGACTTTCTGTGTGGAGTTTGAAAGTTCTTCCCGTACATGCATGGGTTCTCTCTGGGCACTCCAGCTTCCTCCCATACACCAAAGACATGCTCATGAGGTTGACTGGTGACTCCAAATTTGTATAGTTAATGGATGGATGATTATAATAAGTTCTGTATCTTGAGGATTGTAAATAACGAGTTATTATTACAATTTTACTCGATTTTACTAAACTATCAATGATAAGCTTCCAAAAACTTGCAGATGTGCTTTGACCTAAAAAATGTTTAGGATGTTTGGATAATCTTTTCAATGTCACGGGACCCCAATGTCAACTCAGGGCATACAGCTTATTAAAAGAAAAAATCATCAACATTTTGGGAAAAAATTGTGGCAAGGGACAATTTTTTATGATTTTTCTAAATATTTATTTCTATATATCAGGAGTTCCCAAAATAATTCAGCTCTGCATCAAAATGAGACATTTGCTACCATAACTGAGACCCAAACCCACACATCAGAGGGATCAGACCCTGGTAATTTTATGCATCGACTACTGCAACTCCCTACTAATCGACCTCCCTGCAAGTACATTTAAACCTCTGCAGATGATCCAGAATGCAGCAGCACTTCTGGTCTTTAACCAGCCCAGAACAGCCCATGTCATTCTGCTGTTAATCTCTCTTCGCTGACTTCCAGTTTCAGCTCAAATCAAATTCAAAGCACTACGTCTGACGTACAAAACAATAACAAGAACTGCTCCTGCCTACATGGAATCCCTCATTCAGGTCTGCACTCTCTCTTGCCTGCGATGCTCCAAAAGTGAAAGACATCTGGTGCCCCCTTCTAGCTTGTCTTTTCTCCTCTGTTGCTCCTAAGTGATGGAATTAACTACCCAACTTCACTTGATCCACAGAGTCCCTATCTACTTTTCAGAAAAAGTTAAAGACTCAACTGTTGAGGGAACACATGTGCACTTAGTTGACTCTTCTCCTCTGTAATCCTCAGTGTTAGCACGAGTGAGAAGGTTTAAGACTCTGCTCTATGTGAACGTCACAGCGCTGAGTATGTTGATGTGTAATGTGATGTCAGTGTCATTGACATGAGGACTTGATAATGATGAAGATGGTAATAATGATATCAGTGTGACTTGACAAGGTTTCCTGTCAATTGCTTGGTTTAAAAAAATAGGCACTGCCTCTTGCACTACATGAAGCACCCATGTCCAATCAGACTTGAAGCAGTTTGTTGCACTTACAAATGTTGTTCCCTCCATTCTAGATTCTTGCTTGCGTTTTACTTTCTCTCAGATGTACAGCACTTTGGTCAAAAGCTTCTGCTAAATGAAAATTTAACATTATACACAACATAATGTCATAATGTCTACTTTTTAAAAGCAGTAAAGTACATCTACTATGGCTGTTGTGTCATGTTATATTCTTTTATTAAACTTTTTTAACTGCTATAAACTCTTAAAATAATCGCAGGCTGGGTTTTAACTTCGTAGTAATGCATATCCATTACAATCTGTTTTACAGCTTCTTGTTCAGTTGTGGTTTGATCTGTGTGCATTTTAAAGAGGCCTTTGTTGCCTTAAATCTGGTTCATACATTTAATTTTTATGATCACTAGATCGCTAGGGTAAGTCCCTAATGTTATAAAAAGTCTATATTTCATATGCAAAGTACTCCTGGTAGTGCTGTATTTTCCAAGTCAGTGGTTTTAAAATGGTGGTAGCACAAGTTACTACTACCAATTACTTATTTTAGATGCATTAATTTTTGCATTAAGCTGCAACTTAAAACATGTTAAAGATCACCTTCTTTTGCAGTTATCGGAACTGGAAAGTGGAGGATTTTATAAGTTGTTTTGTTTTTTTTTTAAAGGTTTCGCAGGACTCTTGGTTCTATACAATGCGATCTGTCAAGTTTTAATGTGTGCAGTTGAAATCTAGACATTTTCCCATGTTTTCTAACTAATTTTTGCTTTTTTATATTATTTCGAAAGTAATTCTGTTTTCTAATTAATTTGATTAGACATTGGTTAAATAAAATTGAACCAACCCTTAAGATTTTGCAGTACATGTTACAGGGGCCTTTTTTGCTTCAGTTTGACTATGGCATAGATTTTGGCTCGCTATTGGGTGTTCCCAATGCCAAAAGTACATGAGATTTTAGAATAGAGTTTGGATAAATACCCAAAATAAATTGAAATAAATTTTGTAATATACATACAATATGAGATTTTAATGTTGTTAATCTTAAATAATAACCTGATTATAATTATGCCCACTTTTGAATTTTAAAGCGTTATTGTGCGTTTAAAACGATGGTTGTGAATGAATCACTAACAAGGACTACAAAGATGGCTGGGGACCAAAATGTAAGCATTTCTGTTTGTTTTTAATAATCCATTATTTCTAGGGCAAACTTGATCAGGTCACTTGATCAAAACGGAATTCCCATGCAAGAGATTACAATGTGATGCTATATGCTGAAAATATTGTAACTACCCCTGAGCTGAAATGTCATGTTGTAGTTCCATAGTAGCTTAATAATAACTTCTTAGTCTTGCCAATTATGTTTAGGCTTAAACCAACCACCAACAGTTAGATTCATTCATCAAGATATGACCTCTTCAAGGACAATTATTTGGTATAACAGTGCAAGAAACTGATTTTGATGCATTGCATAAACAGGGCCTTTGAGCCTCATCTTGTCAGCTCTTGGACAGAGGTCTTGACAGCAATTTGACAGCTACCTGGTGGTGGTATCACGCAGATTAGTTCACTAGTATGTGCATTGATAGATATGTATTTATACAGATGAATCCATACTATTAGTAGTTCCGCAACTAACTTGTAGTTTACTTAGACAGATTCTCAGCAACTGCTTTACAGAATCAGGCTGTTGTTGTCTATTTGTTTTTCTTTTTTGGGTTACTTATTTTTTAGTCATCTTTTGTGCTTTATATCATGTCATGTATGTGTTTATGTATCATGATTTTGTTAAAAACATGAAATAAGTAATACAATTGACTCCTACAAAAATAGACAATTTTGACAGACATTAGCCATCTGCAAATATTGTGGCATAATTGCATGTCAAAAGCAGATGTCAGTTTGTCAAACCAAATTTATGCTGGCAGCAAGCACCACTAACAGCTAAATATTCAAAACATAATTACTTTCACAGATGTATCAAAAAATGAGCATTACTCCCTGTTGTCAGGAAATAAAGTGTTATCTAAGTACTGAGCTGAAAAGTGTGCAAGGTCAAGACCGGTTATGCTTAATGCCTAGCCTTGTAAAATGTGTGGAGTAAATAATGATTTTGCTTAATTGTTTGAGTAATTCACATTTTTTTAAGTGCCATTGGGGGTTTGTACTGATGTTTTTGCACAAAGGAAAGACAGCGCTGGAATAAAAGGAGAGTATCTCAGAGGTTGTGTCGCACTCACCTTCTTTGCCTGAAGAGCTCTTTGAAAGAGGCGCAGAAAAGACGCAAGACTAAAGCGGTACATGTTGTTGATCCTCGACAGGTCTGTGATGACAAAATACATCTTGCTGGCACTCTCTGCAAGAGGCAGGTAGGCATCCCGCTCCTAAAATAAAAACAGGGAGAGGGTGACAAGACAGATTGAGGAAAGAGTTGAAGTAAAACAAACCAAAGAGCAGCAGAAAAAAAAAACTGTTTTAAGATAAAGGGAATATTACAGGTGGATGTGTGGCAGAGAGAGAGAATCCTGTGGGGACGGACACAAATAAAATGTGAAAATAAAATGCTTATTTTAATCAGGATGTTGGGCAAAAATAGGATAAATGGGAAAAGATAGTATGAAGTGTGATAAGACCAGTATTTTGGGGAAAAGTAGGGTGGTGCATTTGAGAGAGGCAGAAATAATGCAGAAATGGATAAAAAAAAATCAGAAGACTGCATGGTACAAAAACTGTTCTGGTATAACACTGCACCCTAGAGGAGGAACATGTAATGCATTCATATTAGTCCTTGCTGATGCATCAGAGATATCTAAAGGTTTAGTGCTTTTTGCTGTGAATTGGATGATTACAGAAGTTGTCTAAAATTGTGACTAACTATTATACATTTAGATAATTTTCAGAGAATAGATGAAAAACCCTCAAATGTGACAATATATTTTAAGGTGTGGACATACTGTACATCTATCTTGTTATATAAAAAAAACTTACACTAAAACAGAATTATCTGTATCATATAGGCTATGAAACAACATGTACCTGGTCCAGTGATGCCTGCAGCCTGTGGGATTCAAGAAGTGACTCCTGGATCAGGGCACTGCTGGCCTTGGTCTGGTTGAGACTGTCTATCAGCTCCCTGTTTTCCAGAATATTACCCTGAGCTGTGGCCAGGGTCTGCAAAACAAAGAGAGGTAGACGGCGTGGGAAACATAAAAGAGAAAACAAGGTTAGGGCAGTAAACTATAACCGAGGTGGTAGGAAAAAAAAGGCTTTTTCTCCTCAACCTCTTCATCTCTATAGGGATTAAAAAAGAGACATGGCTGATAATATTACTGCACATTTGTCAATTGGTTTCAATCTGTGATGATGTACAAGAGCGAGACTTTTCATTATGTCACAGTCTGGTGTGGTGTGGGCGCGTTTTCGAAGCTTTGATTGAGTGCCACGGTTTGCTCACTTCATTCTGTGGAATCTATTCTCTAAAATGAAGTGATAAAATGTATTCAAATAAATTCACATAAAATAGATGAGAAAGCATCAGAGCATGGAAATGCCGAGTTGAATATGCTTCTACAATTCTAGAATAATTACACGTCTAGTACCACTGAAGCACTGACATCCAGCTCTTGGTACAATCCCTGTGAGTGTGAGAGTGTGTGTTCTCTAGAAGTACAGGGGACCCCATGAAGTATTTTGACAGTAACATTGAGATTAAAGCCAAAGTGCACTGGTGTTTGAAGGAGGAGCAAAAGAAGAAGAAATTGTTGACTACTTCCTTATCAAAATTCCTTTTAAATTCCTGCTTCACAAAGATTTAACAGGATATCTGTATGGAGAAAGTTTTGCAGGTGGGGACACACTAACTACACTCACTGGATTTTATGGATTTTGGTGTTGGACCAAATGACAAGGCCACCGTCAATAGCCAATGGCAGACAGGTGAGAGTCACTGTCTGCCATTCACTCGGTCTACAGAGACAGGTGTTCGATATCCTGCCTGGTGCTCAACACCTGGCAGCCTGAGTGCTTCGTCAAACACATCTTCTTTTGCTGTGAGGAGGGAGGTCAGTGAAAGAACATGCTTGTGCTGCTTACCAGCAACTTTTCCTCCCCATAACAGATTCCTCCAGCAATCTCTCATGGGGCACAAACAAATGCCATAAAAAGAAAAAAAGTGCAAATATAAAGACAAAATCAAAGACAAAAACAGTCATTATGGGTGTTATTCCTCTAACTATGGCCTCAGTGTACAGTCATTCATAGTTTCCTGCCCAGTGTTTCCCACAGATATACTACAAAGCATGGCTAAACAACGAGACTGCTCTTATTAGGATAAACCAAGTGGTTCACAGTCACACCCAGTGTTATATATTAAATTTTGTGTATTCACGTACAACTGCAGTAAGTTTACAGTCAGTGTTGTCTTTAGCTAACAGCTAGCTACTGATTGAAGTACACGTGTTTCTGCTAAGGCATCAGAAAATGATTAGCATGAAAGTTTTGCAGCACATTAGCTTGATTTTTTTTGTGAAATTGAATAAAACAGCAGCTGAATCTTGTTGTACATTAACTGAGGTGTATGGGGAACACTGCTTGTTGTGCACGCGTGTTTGGATGGTACAAAACACTTTGTGAAGGCAGAGAGGATATCCAAGTATAAGAATGATGGCAGAGTTGGTCTCCACGTGTGTGCCAGAGTTGTCGCAAAACTTCTGATTCATGATCAAATAGAAAAACACGGGCAAATTTTAGACATTTTGAAACAAACTGATGGAAACCCTTTTTTAGAAGCAGTAATAGCATGATGAAATTTAGATCTGTCAATACGATCCTGAGATTAAAAAAAAAGGAGTCAGTGCTTTCGAAAAAACCATTGTCAACAAGGATGAAGAAAGCAAAACAAAGCAAGTCCAAATTCAAGGCCCCGTTGGTTGTTTTCTTTGACATTAGGAGTACAAATTTGGAGGAGAGGGGTCTATAAAGGTCAATGGTTAATCAACACTTTTACAAACATGTCCTAGAAAAACTGTGAGAAACTTTTGGAGAAAGGGACCACAAGAATCCAACAATCGATTGAGTCAGCTCTTTGTTCTACTAATTCTCAAAGGGTGCGGCTCAAGTGGGACTACCAGAAACGAGTGCAGAATCAACTTTGAGCTGTACATCTGGATGGAGATAAGTCCTACAAATGGCTGCAGTGTGTTAAGACATGAATACAGGGGGAGAAGAGAGGATCATTGTGTTAAGGTAAAAGGATTTAAGGTGAAAGAAAACTTAAAATGATATTGAAAATCGAAATGTGTTGCATTATCACAGACAGATACTGGCATAACCTCACACATTTTAAGACAGCAGTGCCAGGGTCCCACGGGTGTTCTGAGAAAACTTGACCCAGATATAATTAACTGACCAAGAACTCTTCATCACAGGGAAAAGACAAGGCCAACAGAACTCAAATTTTCACTGACTTACTTAAAATGGCAAATTTCCTATTAGGATTTCACTATGACATTTTGACATTTAATTTTCGCTACTTCAGATGCATACATCAAATACTCAGTTAGCAAGGGTGGAGAAAGTATAATGCTTTAATTCCTTCAGTTAATAAGGTCATTGCACAGCTCTACTAACACACCATACTAAAGCACAGGGTTTTACTGCAGCAAAGAGTCCACAAAATACTCACAAATGTATCGGGAGAAAAACAATTCTATCAAAAGTAGACTTCTGCCAAACTTGGTTGTCACATTATAAACTTTATGTTACCTCTAAGAGTGATTCTTCAAGTTGAGCCAGCTGGATTTTCTTGTCTTCCTCTTGTCGCAGTAGTCTTGTTTTTTCAGTCTCCAATTCTGGCTTCTCCTGCTGGATGGTCAGTGCTAGCAGCTGATTGACAAACACACAAATAAATTAACTGGAAAAAAAAAACATTCAGCCTGACTACAACATCAGCATCCAGCATCTATATAAACACTGTAAATCAAA
Organism: Cetoscarus ocellatus; assembly: GCA_037902135.1. Classification (NCBI taxonomy): domain Eukaryota; kingdom Metazoa; phylum Chordata; class Actinopteri; order Labriformes; family Labridae; genus Cetoscarus; species Cetoscarus ocellatus. The sequence continues at coordinate 1,635,502 of JBAMNC010000244.1, read as the reverse complement.
TATAATTAGAACTTGTTCCATATCGATTTTTGGATTAAGTTTAGATTACCTGTCCTCGCAATCCTGCCCTGGTGGTAGTGAAGTTGACCTCCGTAACTACGGAAACAGCATCAGGGGGGATAAAGGGGGTGGGATTTCGTGTTGCCATGAAGAGGCGGAAGTCCTCATTGTAATCGATGACCTTGTCTCCAATCTGAACCACATATCTGGGACCTTTGTGTGCATGTGTAACAAAATTGGACACAAAGACAGGCAGATTTTGTTAAAACACAAATTGTATCACACCGGCTTATATATTAGTATTCTTCTGCATCTTTAGGTATCTTCACTCCTTGTACTTTCACATTAACTCTGTCTTTTAGCTGTCTGCACTGCAGCACTGGCATGCTTGTGTTTCTCTTCTTTTCAAATCCTATTTGAGAAACTTTCAAGTGAATAATTTGTCCTTTTTTCACACTTTGTCTGCCCCCACTCTCACCAATTCAGCTTCAAACTGACAATCAGCTCTCCCTCGATGATTCATACACTTCTGAGTCACCACTATTTCACAGGTGGGTTTTTCAACCTTTGACTGCATGTGTCTACATTATTAAATATCTTTTGAAAAACTATGACAAGTGTGCAATTACAATAGCCAAGAGACTAAGATATCATTTACATCAGATGGGAAGGTTTGGGACATACAGTGTATTCAACATGAACTAGCACTGAACAAACTGTTTTTATTTTCTGTGTTGGCGTAGCAATTTGACTCACTGTCAAGCTCCTCCTTCTCCAGGAAGTGATTCTGTGTCAAGCCCCACTCCCCTTGGTTACAGTTGCTGGGTTAGACAATGTTTCGACTAACTTTTATCCAGTTGATGTTGATATTAACAGTAGTAAGCTGACATTTCAAATGAGTATTAGTGTCACAACATGATACTACATAGTATGTATGCTAGTATGTTGGTTAGTTTTACATCGGGCAGCAGTAGCTCAGTCCATAAGGACTTGGATTAGGGACTGAAGGGTGGCTGGTTCAAGTCCTGACCAGACCATATTTGGAAGTTGGTTTAGTAGCTGGAGAGGTGCCAGCTGACTTCCTGGGCACTGCCGAAGTGCCCTTGAGCAAGGCAATTAGCCCCAAATCTGCTCAAAAACACTTCTTCAGGAGCAGCAAGCCATCACTCTGACATCTCTCCATTAATGTGTGATTGTAGGACCTGGTTGTGTGTGCATGTGTATTTCAGCCTGTGTTTGTGGAGCATGTTTCCACAACAGCGCGTAAAGAATTGAATTTCCCCATGAAAGACGAATAAAGGGTGTCTCTCTCATAAAGTGCCGTTATTACCATTTAGCGTACCAGAGTATCACATATTGTCAGGATGAATATAAATATTTCCTCTTACCTAAGGCATCTAAGATAAAATAATACTGTATTAATCTCCAGGCAGAGCATTTGAGAGTTAAAGCATCACAGGGCAATAAAGATTATAGGAGATAAGAATACCCAATTCAAGACAGATGTAAGTGCTTTCTTCTTGTTATTATTGCTCTTAAAGGCACCACCACAAGTACACCTTCCAACCATGTTAAAGTGACAAAATAAAGGTCTCAAACCCTCCACAATTCACTAAAAAGACTTGGCTCAGACTCCTCAGGTATTCTCTTCAGGTAGCTGTGACGCTCCATCCTTGATCTTGATAGAGAATGTTTTTTTTTGTGACTTTAATTTTTATTGAAGTTTCATGTTGTGTCATAATGAATACAGTTTACATTTGAATATGTATTTTCCACATTAGAAGTAGATGCGTTAAACAAAAGACGAATAACAAACAACAAAACAGTCATGGTTACCGACATCCATAGTCAAGGCAGTTTACATATCAGTGATTCCTTACGTTTCTTTCATTGTGTCATAAATTGTTCATTTTTCCCAATTTTTTCAAGAAAACATCCTTCAGTCTAAACTGATAGGTTATTCTTTCCATAATATAGATCTCTCTTATGATTTCAAACCACTGGTTTATAGTAGGGGGTTCAATCTTGCACCAGTTTCGTGTTATTGCCTTTTTGCATGTGATCAATAATATTTTAGTTGAGTATCTATCCCCGTCTAGGACACAATCATTTATGTTTCCCAGGTACATGACTTTACATTCTTTAGGTATTATATATCCCAAAATATTTTTAATCATGCTATGTACATTTTCCCAGAATCTGTTTATTACATTCCCAGAAGATGTGTGTATGATGTGCGTGTCCACATAGCTGCCAGCATGATTGCTGTGATCCAGTCTGTTTACTCTACACTTTAGGTGTGATGAAATAACGAGTCAAGTTTTTCCGCGTAAATTCTCTCCATGTTCTGGAATTTGTAGTTGTATATCCAGTTCCTTCTCCCATTTCTCCTTGATGTATGAAGTGGAGATAGTTTCTGAGCCTCGGTATAGTGCCTAGATTGCCTTGAATTTTGTGATAGAGAATGTTTTTTTACTCTTTTCAGTCTCAGTTGGTCTAACCTTAAACAAAGGTTGCTATGGGAAAGGGCTCTATGGCTGGAGGGTCAGTTAACGAAGACAGCAGACAAAGGGTCAATTACCAATTCCAAAGTCATACAAATCATTAAAAGATCATCACTTTGAGAGTCTTATATTTTATTTTTGTAAAAAACTTGGTCATCACACATTTCCATTAACAGTATTACAATAATACATAAATGAAGTGCCATTCTTATAAGCGAATTTATTTTCTCTAAGAAGTCCCTTTGAGTGAACTGCCATGACTGCACAATTTCCCCTGGGTTCTTCTCCAATTGTGTAAATAAAACAAATTTACACATGAAAACCTCTTTTCTCTCAAGACTAGGGTAGAAGTTTAGCAAAGTTTGCTGTTGATGAACCCTCAGAATTCTCCAAATAGTTTATTATGCAGAATAAATTATTCTTCCCAAACCCACCGCCCATATACTGTAAAAATACTGTATAAATAAGTTTTCAAACCTTGTGCTATGAGGTCCTTCCTCAGCAGTGGGTAGAGTACTGGCTCAACTCCATCCATTTCTTGGATAATAAGTGTTTTCCCAAATCTGACTGCCAGTTCCAGGGATGTCATGAAATTACTATCCTGAAGAGACCAGACACAAAAACACTTTAGAGGAAAAAAAACTTAATATCCTGGAGAAGTTCATGACAGTACTCTGTAATATACCAACCCTAGTTTTTACTATGCAAACAATCCATCATAAAATATTGGTTACAAATAAGGACATTGGACTTTGGTGGTGTGCTATCATATCTGTAGTTGCTTTATTAACTGATTGACTACTCTTTCAACTTTGGTGCACACTAAAGGTCAGCTGCTGCAGTCTACCAGGTGTGCATCTTGGCTCAGTGGCAGTCATATTCAGGTCAGTTATGCTACAGGCAAATGTCTTAAATCTTAAGGGACCAAAAGAATCATCAATGGTTAGGTCATTGCTAAAAAACAGATGCAGCTTAGAAAGTAATATTGTATCACGATAAGTAAGACATCTGACATTTTATTCTTTTGGCTGACAATGGCCACAAAAACTGTGATTGAATAAAAAAAACAATATTTTACTGTTCTTCAATCAATCTAGCACTTCTAGTCTAACTTGTGAGCAGGGACTGCAGGTGTCTGAAAAGATTTGCTCAGTCAAGCAGTCATGGACTCTAAGTGTTAACAGCGAACCGTGGATTTATATGAGAAAAGCTCTATCGTCAATATTTAATGAAGCACCTCAAAACATATTAAGGCTCTTTTATGCTCCCTTTATGCAAAAAAAAAAAAATGTTCATAAATGTTGAATGTCATAACCACATACGAACGCCCATCTGTTACAAAACTCCCTCCACAAGGGCGTTGGTTCCTAACCTTTTCCCCATTAGCTCTCCCTATTTGTTATAAAGAAGATTTCCCTTCTGAAGTCATGTAAAAATAGTAATAACCTCCTGTCCAAAACAAACATTAGCTTCAACTAGTGAAATGCTAAAGAATAAGACTGCACACATTTTCATCAAAAGACCTTTAAAGACTATTTGCAGGAAACGTATGCAGCCCTACTGTACTGTTGTAGCAGTCTTTACCTGTTTCCTGAAAAGCTAACCACTTAAATTGTATTTTCACATTGTAGTCACATTGGTCCTGTGTGCCAAGTAAAAATAAAGTCTGATTCGTATTGCTCTGTAAGTGTATTTTCCCATCATTCCTCGACCATTAGACATTTTCTGTTGAGATCAAGAAAAAGTGGAAAGGAAAGAAGTAAAGAGCTGATGTTATTTTTACTTTTAAAAAAATCCTTTCTTTCAGTTCTGGCATTTTCAAAGTATTCTTCTTTGTCAATCATTTTTTTAAACTGCAGGCTACATTACACCACTGCCCCAGCACACTTAGTGTGGTAATGCAATGTGTGGTCTGTATCAGTCTGTGTCTATAAGATCTCAAAGAACTACTGACAAATAAAAACAGTTACACTTGCAAAAGGCCCTGAAACTATAATGCATTTACCCAGCCAAAACATATCATGATATGATACAGAAAACTAGGGAAAAAATAATAACATAGGTCATATTACTCTACAGCCTTAATTTATGTCTCTACCTTAGTAAAATTCTCTTTTTAGAAGCATAGAGAAGTGAAAAAAAATTGCAACTATAACTGAATGAAATAATGAACAAGAAAATAATAAGTATAATGCTAAAAATTTATAACTAATGAGTGAAAATGAAAAAAGCAAATGATAGGGTTGATATCACCTACACATTATATCAAAGTGTTTTTTTTTTCATTTCTTCAGTTAACTTGCTTTTCTTTTGCTATCTGCAGAGATTACAGTATATAATCTTATTACACAATTAATACAGATTATACAATAAAAATGCATTTTCAAGAGTTACAACCGCTTCCTACCCCTAAAAACAAGCCCATGATTTTATTGACAAAATATGTCCACTCAAAAATCTCAGAAGATATATATATATATATTAATTTTAATTTAAGTCTATTGAACTTGTACCTACATCATTATTATCAAAATTCATCTCTGACTTTTGTTAAGCTGCTGTTGTAAATACTTTATTTCCTGTATCAGTGAGTCAGATTCTTTCAAAATAAAGTCATTCAGCCATAAGTGAATATTTAGACTTTTAATATGATTTTTTTTTTTCCAAAGTCTTCTGTTTATCATCAATTAAGCTTTAAATGCTGGAGAGCTTCCAAAGCAGCTTCTGTGGATCATTTTGGACATAACCAAGTGAGACATTGGTTTAACGTCACATCTAAGCTGCTATTATAGCAGATGAAACTGAGATTAAATTGCTTAAACTCTGGATCAAACCAATCCACATTGATACAGTATAGCACGTATCCCGTGTCAGAGCTAAAGACGGATGATGCTCTACGAAGCAAACACACTAATTTATGTGTTATCACGGACAAACTTGCAGAGGAGGGAACATGTTATAAACACACACGCTGCTGTGCATGGGGTGGATGCTGTGCTATTCAGTGTGTTCTTGTTTGTATGTATGTGTATGTCTGCACCACTCTCCTGTTTGTGTCAGAGAAATCCCTCTGTTGTGCTGCTGTAATCTGCCTGTCTCCGTTGCAGGGCTGGTCCAGTGGTCCCTCAGTTATAAACAACTTACCTTATGCCTGTTTTACCTCAATATAATGATCACATTTTTTTAATAAAGACAGTTATCATCCACACCGGTATATTGCCACAGGCCTAATGTGAACACAAACAGCATGGTTTTCACCCAGATTTATTGTGAAATTACCGGCTTCCCTACCTACTATTTTACCCTCCTTCACTGACAGGCAAACTGCTGAGAAACTTCCATTTATGAGGGTCCATTGTGAACAAGCAGATCAGGGAATTTTCTTGGTAGGTTACCCAGGTATTTTCTAGGGAATTTCATATTCACATTTCATTTGTCTTTGTGAAAAGGGCTAAAATGAGCTCATGAGTGTAGATAGAGGGCGTCATATTCACATGTACAATCTATGTTCTATAATCATGATTGAGCCTTGTTTATGCAATGACTTGGCTTCTGTAGATTCAATAAATCAACTAACTTGCTGATTGATAAAAACAAACCAATTACTTTAAATTTACATAAAAATGTATGTTACTGCAAAAGCACATTTAAAGCATACTTTCTTAAAGACATATGAGCTTACCTGTTGGTTGATAACCTCCAGTCTGTGCTGACTGAGATGTGTGCGTAGCCACTCTGTAGCTCTGGATGATGGGTCAATCAGGAATGGGCAGGCAACACTCTAGATAAAGAGCATGAAAAGAACAGCGTTTCAGGTTGTTGTTTTGGAATCGTTTCACTTAGATGGAGGGATAGCTACGGAGGAAAAGGGAGGGTGTGTATGTGTGTGTTGTTCAGTCTAGTCTCCCTGTTGCCACGCTTATCTACCCAATGTCACTTCTGTACCAGGCAAAAGAAAGAAGTCCACAGACTAGCTTTCATCCAGTGCTTTCCTATTTCATGGTCCCTTGCTTAAAGATTTTTTTAAACCATCCCCAACCTCCTTTTTTGTCTGCTTACTTCCTCCAGACTTTTCTACACTGCCTACTGATAGCCGAAACCCTGAACTTACTGTCATTCGTTTATATTTCTATTGTGTGACTGATTTCTGCACATATATTCTATCAGCCTTTTTAAAGCCTGTCAGTGACTATACTGACTCTTTACTGACTTAACTTTTCAACTGAAGGAACAAGCACACAGGGCCACAAAAACAAACCCACAATGGAGAAAAACACGCCAACAGTGAAAGAGAAAGATGGGCTCCACTAAACTAAATGAGGGCTACAGGGATGAATTGTGAAACAACTCTTACCCGAAGCTTGAGTGCATTGATCTGAAGGCAGCAATGATAAAAACAACATATAAAACTCAAAACAGACAAATGGAGGACAGATGAATGCCAAACAAGTGCAGAATTTTTCATTGTCAAGGAAACAGGTGACCGTAGTTATTATGATAAAAAGAATGTTAATAAATGTATAGTATACACAGAAAAAATATACTGAGAACTATGATGAACACAGTTTGTTGTAACGTGATCGATCAAAAATGAAACAAAGTAAAATGTCTGTATTGGTAAAGATTTAGAAATTGATTGATTGGTTATTACATTGCTGAGATAAAATGAATTCTATGGAGATTGGTATTAAAGGAAAATAAAACAAAAGCATCAAGATCAAACAGATCTTCAGACCAAACTATATCTGACCTGAAGTATGACAAGTGCATTCTCCATGGAGAGGTCATCAGACGGCAGCCCCTGACTCTTCCATATCAACTGCTCACTCTCCGACGACAGGAATGACCGCAAGTCAAACTCTGAAACAAAAGTGATTGAGCAGAAATGCAGATATAAATAGCTTTTGATGCTTCTGAACTTCTTTGTCTTGATTTTCATACCATTATCATGTCATCTGCGTAGGCTCTAACTGACTGAAAGGAATGCCCATCCTGCCATCTCTTGCCCCTACTATTCTCTTTGTTAATCTGATGACCTCCACTGCCATTTGAATGCAATGGAAAAAATGGTGCACTAAGGCAAAATACTTCCAGCCTCTGCAATTCAGTTTAAAAGCCCAGCATACCTACACTCCGGGGATGCCCCGATCGGGCTATTCTTGGCTGATCACCAATTACAGATCTGCTGATACCAATACCAATCATGATTTGTGTTTTGTTTGAATAACTGGTTGAGTAATTGCTCAATAAAGCAGTTAAAAAGATCTCATGGAGCAATGCATTATATAGCATCTCATCGTAAGGGCATCTGAAATACACCATGTAATGACTTGTTTTTATCTACATGTGAATGAACAAAATTATTGAAAGACCAGCTAAAACGATTTATCAGAAAAAAACAGTGCAAATACTTCAATACTTTTATGAATGTTAACTCAGTTACATAATGTAATCATTTCATATTGTCAAGAAAACAAATTGAATCCCCACTCAACATTATCTATCCAAGCTTCAGCCAAAATCTAAATGTCTGACTTTGCTAAGTACATTTAAACCCATCAAGTTCTTAGTTTTATCAAATACTCATTTCACCGAGCCAACCTGAACACATCACAATGTTTCCCCAGACCTCAAATGCACCACTAAACACAACTTGCATATGTTGTGTAGCAGTGTGTATTTGTTTAGCTTAGTTGATTATCTTTTATCCTTCTGGTCTTAGTGTTAATTTCAACACAGACTTTATCTCTGGATAAACCTTTTTTCACTACAAGGACTGAAAACAAGGTTTTGGGGATTCTACAATTGTTTAGTCAGGAGGATGACAGAGGAGCATGACATACACAGGTAGACATGAGGTTTATCCACAGGTAATTGGTATCAGTACAGGTGTTCATTTTGATCAATCAATCACATTTTTTTTGTCTACAAATATCGCCCGATACTGATCGATGGCCGATGTATCGTGGCACCTTTATCCTACAAAGCTTGATATATTTGAAGTATACTTGACCAGTTAAACAATCCGTTGCTGGGTCGGTTGTGTTCTCACTGCAAATCAGAGACCCTCTCTTTTAAAGCATTTTTTTCCTAAACAGAGTTTTATTTCTGCGTCTACATATGTTCAAACAAACAAAACCAAATGAGGGGCACCCAATTGTGTTGAAACAACTCTCCAAAACAATACAGGCGTGAAAGCACCATTTGCCTCTCCTAATGGCGGTCTGTCAGGTTAAAGGCATAACTCTCTGTTCTTCCTTGGATCCAAGTGAGTCTGTTTTAAAGGTTTCTTTATCTCTTTCTTGCTGTACATCCCTCTAACTTGCATAGATCTCTTTAAAATGTTGTCCAGACTCACTTTCTTATCCTCCAAAGGTATTCTGCCCTCTTCAGCACTGCTTAGTAACTTGTGTTAATCTAAAATGTTGTTTGTTTAGATGTATTTAATAAAAATTGAGATAATATGTTGAGTACACACTCCCAAAGCCATTTGACAGCAAATCCCAACTCAGCAAAAGAGCCATGACACAAAGCTACGAGTTTGCTAATTAATCGTGACAACAAACCTCCAGAGAACGCCATTCAATGTTCATGAGACTTAACAGCAATGCTGGGTTATAAAAGACTGTGGAAAAGGTTTTTTTCTGCATTTATCGCACATCTTACACCATCTGGGAATGAGTTTACGAACAAGAATTCAATTGTCAATTAAATAGACAATGATTAGTGCTGTATGAGGTGTGACATACAACAGCTTCATTGTGTTGTTGGAAAAGTAATAACTGGACAGAAGCTTCAACACTTAGATAATTTCGCACAGCGTCTTATGAGTGGAATCTGCTGAGTAGGCAGATACCACTCATGTTTTTCAGAACAGGCGTTGCTTATCCTGAAATGATAGAGCCAGACTCCACTCTGTAAGTATTCCATTTGAATGCTTCATAGTAGAGCTGTTTGGAAGCTACACTGTCCTGCCTGCAGTCCCAACTTCTAACCTATTAAAATGTTTGTGCAAAATGAAACATAACAACAAAGAACACTTAAACTACTTCTGAAACACTCACGAAACACCCAAAACACGATCAAAACAACAAAAATGTGTACTATTTTAAAAACAAATAATCAACAGACTCACATAGAGCTACACAAATCCCTTTTTAACATTTTAATTAGACTGTTTTTTCAGATTAATCTAATTTTCGCAACAACCCCCTAATGATCTGCAACTTGTTTTTTATGCTAATTAAATAAAACCTGACATATCTTCAAACAGTACCACAAAACTGATATAACAAAACTTAAACATTCTTCACATAAATTAAAAAGCTTCTGTTTCTGTAATGATGACCACAGTTTTGAAATGAGACTGATAGTTGTGGCAACGAGAATCAGTGTGATTACAATAGTTATTAATAAAAGTATGTGTGATATAGTATTGATAATAATCGACAGTTTTAATTCACTGATCATAAGAAAAACAGATGATACCAACTGTGCCAGGTTGTCAGGCAGGTCCACAGCACCAGACTGTCCACACCAACAATTGCAAAGAAACCTCCGACACAAGCTGCTGGTTTGGCTGATTAACAAGCAACCAGACACGCCCCATATATGTTTCTGCCAGCCTTGGAGAATTTTGGCTAAAAATGTATTAAATTACACTGTAAGATATTATGTATAAATTATAAAAAAAGAGATAGAGCTTAATGTATTCTTCAATATGATGTTTTGATTTTTGTCTCTAAACCTTGGACATTTTTTAAACAATTGCAGACATGGAGAAATAAAAGTTTTGCGAGAATGATCTACATATATAGGCAATAGGACTGTAAAAAAAAAACCTTAATGACTAAAGCTTTTTGAAGAGGCTGACCACTGACAAATTGGAAAAACAGGTGTTTTATTGTGAAAGATTAAAGCAAAATTCTAAAAAATCTTTTACATTTTTGTAAACTGTAGACAATGTCGGCTCTAATTTATATGGTTGGAAAAGAAGCTTACAAATGTTGTTTATCTACCTCAAGTACCCCATACGTAAAACATAATGTGCGTGGGCAGCGGTGCGTCCTTTCTGTTGTTTAGGACAGGACTTGGCATATGCTGGTGCTAGCATGCTGACTTAAGAAAGAAGCATTTGAATATTTACTCTGCAGTCCAGATTGAGCCATCCAAGTCTCCAGACACTGTCTTCTACAGTCTTCAGAAGCTGCAGACAGATAGGTGATGAAGGCTGCAGCAAGCATGGCCCTCAGAGGGAGTGTGTCCAATTCGTTCTTTATCTCTGACATCTGATAGGACGAGAGGCATGAGGTGAAGAGAAACAGACAAGACAGAGGAGCGGGAGGGGTAGACAGACAGGTAGGTGATTAGGGAGGAACAGAAGAGTCAAGAGAGGATTGTGAGGAAAAAGTGTAAAGAAGGGAAAGGAGAAATGGAGGAAAATAAATGATTTATGGATGGAGCTTGTAAAGCAGTTTTCTGATCATCAGACTACTCAAAGCCTTTTTCTACAGCACAGGTTACAATAACTTTTACACTTTCAACACGTCACATTCACACACTAATAAGTTCGGCTGCTATGGCAAGTGCTTCTCTAGGCTTTTGCACACCAGACATGAATTTTCACTTGAGTAATTTACACATTACATATATATATATATACATATATTTCTACAACCATTCAATACAAGCTAGAACACCAGTGATGTAATTTTGCCAAGCAAAAATGCAGATTTATTTTTTTGGCCCGCAGTAATTTTTTCTGAAGTTCTGCATCCATCAGGCCAACATCTGACCAATAAAAGCATTGAACTGGAAGAAAAGGCACTGGGTTTGCTGCTCCCTTTGCTTGAAATGCAGATTTTAAGAGGATTTTAAATTACTCAGTGGCAGACACATCTGTCTAATATACTTGTGATTGTGGGATATTTCTGTTATTGGCTTTATAAATGGGTTGTTTTGTGTTTATTAATTTATTGTTTTATGTGCTGTTTACCACGTTTGGTAATCTGTGCTGCTGCTTGTCCTGGCCAGGCCAATCTTGCAAGAAAGTTTTAGCCTTATTAAAGATTTAGATAAAGATTAAAGATTTCTCTGGTTAAATAAAGGCTGAATAGATTCAAAATAAATGAAGTAAATTAACTGAGGAACAATTGTTATACATGTAAGATGTAGTCCACCCCCTAGAGCTCTGATCTGTGGAGAGACCACACCTCAAATAACAACTTCTGAATTAAAAGAATACAAAGTAACAGACCTGGTCAGTTCTGGATGTTGTTTGGTAATAGTGGATGTCAGATCATCATACTCACAATCTTTTGGGAATGCCTCAATATTTCTTTCTACTAGGCGAATGTTGCAACTGTAATCATATTATCTATCAGATCAGAGCTCGACTTAACCTTCAATACTTTATACTCAGGAAATGTGCCAACTGGGCCCAAACACAGAACAGATGTATACTGCAGTATTTGGTGGCTGTAGGAAAATCAATAGTAGGAAATCAATGGCTAGAAAATGTCTGAACCAGAGATCTCCAACAACCACAGAGTGGAAGGAAAGAGCTCATAAAATGTATATTATGGGACAAATAATTTTAGAGCAAAACTGCAACCAATCTTTATTTCTCTCTATCTGCATATTTAACATCCCTTTAGAAATTTCTATTAAGTCTTATGATGTTAACTCTTTTAATTATAATGATGACACTACCTGTCTTTTTCTTTGGGTACTGCTAGCTGTACATTGACCTATAAAAGCATAAATTATAAAAATTAAGTTAAAAAATGTGAATGCCTTGAAAATAACTACCCTCTAGGTATCAGTATAGAGCTCTCTGCCATGAATGCTGATATCTTAGGATCATGTAGTTACTGTGCTATTACTGTCAACCATGCTGTCACATTATTTGCTTCAGCTGGAAAAAAAATCTATTTCTGCAATTACTGTGTTGTGGCGTACACTCTTCTCTCTCTGTGGTTCCCCTTCCTGTCAAACACTGAAACAACCCCAGAGGCATTAACATACAGCGAACTGCGGCTAGTGTGCAAAACAGTCAAGGATGAAGTGTGTATCTGTGTGTATGTGAGTACATATAGGAAAAAATGTGAGTAAACTAGCTCTCCGGTGAGGGCCTAGAGGGAGGTAGAGTTGGAGATGGTGTGTGCGCTAGAGTGTGTGTGTGCCAGTAAGAGATTGAGTGTTTTAATTAAGGTGCAGACAGATGCTGTAGAGACGAGTAAAAACAGCCAGAAGGGACTCGAGGCAGCAGGATACATCCCCCTGTCACACACACTCACTCACAATCATCGTCATGCACACACCTCCTGTTGCTCTAACATGGCAAATGAGCCTCTTCCTTAGTAAATGTGTGTAACCTCCCACACCAACACACAAATCATAACACTCATTTATCAAACTACCTGTGCGTTCCACCGTGTGTGCTCTCCATCCAGCTGAGAGATGAGCTGCTGGGCTGCGGTGATCGTGTCCTGAGCTTTTGCCACCTCGGCCTCTAACTTAGCAGCCTCTGTTGTGTGACACTGAAATCTGGGGGGCAGAGAGAGGAGTGTTGGGAAAAGTGAATCAATAAGTCCCTATTACAAGAAGATCACAATGGGGTGACTGAGGTTTCTAAAGCCACACTCAGAAACTTGTCCATGTTACGGGTGGCAGTAGCTCTGGAAGAACCTGGGTAAGGAGAGCGAGATCCACCAGTTCAAGTCCCAAGCTGACCAAGTTAACTTTCTAAATAGAGTGGTGCAGGGATGATGTGTTTATGTAGGCCAATGTGGATGGTAGTATTGCACTGGTTCTCTTGTCTAAAAGCCAACTGGAAATTTCACTGTAGTCTTAGATCATCGCTGATACATGTTTTGTTCCTTGTGATAATCTTCACAAACAAGTTTAACTTTCATGATTTTTTTAAGTTTAAAGGTAATAGGTGAGAGTAAAATGCTAGTAAAAAGCTACTAATAAGCTACTATGGAGCTACAACATGGCTGTTCCACTGCTTAGAGGCAGCATCACAGTATTTCCAATGTCAGACTGTAACTTCTTGTTTGAGAATTTACTCTTAATAAAATGACATGACTGCTGCTATGGTGTATGAATAACTGATTATTTAAAAATATAAAACAGAAAGCTTTTAAGAGGGTCTCCGGCCATTTTTATAGTCCTTGTTAGCAGTTTGTTAGCACAGGATCCTGTTTGTGATCCTGTGATTTTTTTCAACAACAAGTGAGTAAAAGGTGTATTTGCCCTTTAAGAAATTCAAATATAATACATTTTTACCAAAAGAGAACTCTCTTCTTTAATTTTTCTATTAGGGCTGAACATCATCTAAAAAGGGATATTGTTTTTTTCTGCAATATATGCTAAAGAAATATTTTAAAAACAAAAAAAGTCTTTCCAAATAAATGCATCAAGTTTCCATATTCTTCAATATGGACAATCAAAATTTGACTATCATTCCCTGATATGAATCCTACTCTTGACTTGGACAAAGTTTGGCTTAATATAGGCCTTGCCTCAAGGAACCCAGACCATCAACAAATCCATTACAATTTTATACACAGGCTATATTTAACACCCAAAAAATTACATAAAATGAAAATAGTTACTGATCCTCTGTGTTCTTTCTGCTCTTTAAAAGCAGTTGGCTTGTTTATACATATGTTTTAGGAATGTCCCCCAGTGGCAGCGTTTTGGAGGTCTGTTGCTTCTAACCTCTCCACAATATCTGATACGGTACTACCTTGCTCTCCTGCAGCTCTGATATTAAATGACCTCCTGTTGACTGGTCTTACGGTTTGCAAACGACAGGCTTTATTGGCCGGACTCACTGTGGCAAAAAAGCTGGGGGCAACCCGTTGGAAACCCCCTCACTGTCTGTCTGTTTGGGCTTGGTTTCTTGTCTATTTGGATATAGCTTACTTAGAAATTTCCATTGCCCGCATCCATGGAGCAAAGGACTCTGTCATTGAGATGTGGTCTATGGTAATAAATGACCTTCAAAAATGCTTGAATAAATAGATTTTTCAAAAGGTTTTTAGGTAGTTAGGGGTCTGGATGTTTGTTTTGTTTGGTTGTTTTTTGTTTTTGTTCTTTGAACACATGTATAATTTAACATGTTTATTGATGGGCAAGGTGCTACGGACATTTAATGCCTGCCTGTTAACTCATGTACGGATACCCAAAGGAAACCAGCTGTGGACTTTTGCACATGTGCTTTGGTATTAAAATCAAAATAAAAAGTTGATCACAAAAAAAAACATTTGACTATCATAATTAAAATCTTATTTTGGATTTACAAGAGTATTATTTTGTTCTGCTCTTGTTCAGCCTGCACCACACAATAAAATCTTCACATGCACAACACTGTGTTTAAATATTGCTATAGTGGTATAAGGTTAAAGCTGCAGATTACTGAATCAACATTAGAGATCATTAGACATCTGTGCCCATTCCTTGCTCTGTATAAAACCTTTAGAAAACTTACCAAGGGACACCCACTTTTCGGCCAATCAGGGCTCAGTTCAGGGACAGTGCTCTTAATGGATCCTCTACTGAGACATATGTGCATTTTATATCTAAATGAGCTTTAGCTGTTGTTTAGATTGTACAGGTGATCTGAAAACATGGCACTGCACAGTGCCGACCTGACCAATTACCACAGAGCAGACCAGTCAATCAATTAGAGGGGACTAAGCCAATGAAGGGAGAGGGTCCTTGATGTGACAGGAGCTCCAACAGTGTCCCAGACAGAAAGAAAATCCAGGTACATCAGTGCACTCAGTTGGTAAAAACTAGGTTTTTGATCATTAGCACATGCGAATACACTCTAACAGTCACCGCGAATGAATAAATGAATCTGAATGAAGCACAATTACGGTCTCTTTAAATGGTTACTTGTCTCAATGCATCATAATAAAACTTATTTGTGCTAACAAATGAAGAGATTGTGCAGCCTGAAATATATCACATTTTATGCTGATGTAGACCTTTGTTTCAAAATGTAACTACTTCTGAAGATCTTATAAAATCTCTGACAAATAGTTTATTTACAATGGTCTTAATGACAATGCAACAATGCAGTCTGAGCATGGAAAATGAAATTTGAGGTCCAAACCGATGTGAGGGCAGGTAAGAGAATGTGAGCAGGTGGCCAAGACTCAAACACAGGAAGGAAGGAGAGGAGGGCAAAGAAATGTTCGTGGGAAGAAAGAACATGTCAGTTAAAATTGCAGACTTAGAAACTAAATGTACCAACACAAACAGATAAAGGGATAAATGGAGAGACAAACACTTGAAAAGAGCAGAGGGTCTGAGGAAAGGGCAGCAGGGCTGAGTCAACCTTGCAGTATGATGTTCATTCCTCTTGAACTATGACCGGAAAAGAAGTGAAAGTGGACTGTTTCCAGCCAACTTAAGTGTGAAAAATACGTACCCGTCAGGCATCATAGATTGTTCGTAACAGTGTTTATATGGTGGAAAAACAGAAGCAGTTGAGAAGAAGGGAGTCTACATGGCTGGCAGGGAGAGAAAGGGCAACAGCATATGTAATTTCTTTCTTGCCTTCTGGTCCAGTTAGCTCCCAAAGCTTTTCAAAAACCATACTGTTTTAGTCATACCTAGTTTTAACTTTTTTAATTTAGTAATTAAAACTTTTTACAAGAAGAGAAGTGGATTAAAGGTATTGATTCAAAGCTGACAGAATAAAAGAAACTCATACTTCTCTTTTAAGTCGTTAACCTTGGCTCCAACAGAGTTCAGCTGTTCCTCCAGTTTATTCTTTCTGTTCTCTGTTTTCCTGAGATTCCTGCAAACACACAAACAAAGATAAAAAAAAAGTTTCTTTAGAGTGCTATCATAAAACGTACAAGGTGCCAATATTTACCACCTATCTTGCACAGTCAATAAATCATTTTAAAAAATCCTATATCTGCATCTGAATTCAGATCACCACCAAAACATCATCACTTCTTACTTGGACAACGACATGCATCCCCTGAAAATGACATGAATATCAGTTGAGAACTTACTGAGTTATTATGTGGAAAACTGCCCTATCTTGAAATGCCAACAAATCCTTAAAAAAATCCTCAATCTCCCTCTGATTTCTGACCACCACTAAAGTAAAACTACTTTATCTTTGAGCCATGACTCATATTTTCTGAAAATGCCATGAAAATCCATTCAGAACTTATTGAGTTTAACTGTTTACAACCTAACAAACTGACTGCCTGCAAAAACACAACCTCCAGATGGAGGTTATAGTGGTGTCAGTTTTGTTTCTGTTTCCATCTGTTGTTCTCTGTAAAGAGCTGAGGGCTGCATGCTCAACCATGAAAGTTTAAGTACAAAGAAAGTTGAATTGATTCTTAAGCTGAAAGTTCACTGAAAACAGTATCAGCCTCTTTCTTCATCCAAAAAACAGCAAATGTACAGTAAGTATGAAATAAATTATAGCTTGAGTGTTATTGTATTGATGAAAAGTTGGGCTGGGCTGCATGTGTGAATGCTTTTGTAATTATTACTCCATAAGTCCAGCCTGTTCTCTCTCCAGAGGCTGTATTCTCTCCAGGACGTGGGAGTACTGGACGTTGGCTTGGACCCAGGCAGCCAGAGGAGCGGCTGCTGCACTTGCACGCTTTGCATTCTGACCAAAACAACAACAGAAAAGTAAAATGTAAGAAATAATTCATTTTTAACAACAGCTGAAACTTTTATTTTCAAGAAACTAAAAGAAAAAAAGAAAAGGTAGAGGGAAAGTTATCAGAATTCACCAACATACTACTTCTGTTCCACCATCATGTTTTGCTGACCTTGGGATCGAAGGAGGCCTTGTTCCTATTGAGCAGTTCTTCCACACTCTGGCGAATCTCAGGGGTGATGTTCCTGGCCTCAAATGTAGCAATGTCCTCCCTCACCCCACGTTTAGCCAGGAAACTAAAGAAGAATATAAACAGAAGGAGATATGTGTTATCTCTTGACCTTAAATGTAATGGCCATTGAGAAGAGGTTTGAGAGACATAAAACAAATTGGCTGCCAATTAAAATCCTTCATCATAATTATCACTGGAATTTAATTATTTTATTGTAATTTTCTAGGTTTGTTTTGGGGTCTTTTCTGCCTCTTTTCAATAACTGGGAAATGGTTACAGAGAGTGAGGAACCACATATAAGTGCCTGTGGCTAGACAGCAAACTGGACTGGACAATCCACCCTCAGGCCATCAGACTGTACAACCCCTCACTGGGGGGGATTAGGAGTAACAGGAAGACAGAGGATGGGAAGGAGCAGTAGCCAGCCTGTGGCCATATTTTTATTTTTATTTATATTTATATGTATTCATATTTCTGTTTATATACATCTTTTTTTACCTTAAAATGCAAGTGATGAATTTTTGACACAATTTCCTCCATGAAATCTTAAAAAAGAAACAGAAACTGAGTTTGAATAATTAATCGATTAATTAACTGGAGGCTGGGTAAAATGGAAACAAGGAGTATATTAAAACTATCACATGTGAGATGATTTAGTGGGTTATGTCTCTATTCCACTGATCACTCTCTACTTCCCTTGCACTTTTTATATAAATCATAAGTTTGATTGAATGACAAACTAACACCCAGTTAGGACCCTTCCCATTGGCAAAGCACTTTTTAAACTGACCCTTGAACCCTGACCACCAACAACAAAGACACATTTCTCTTTATATGAGATGGAAATTCTTTTTGGTTTTGTATTTTTGCTTTCACTTCGGCAAAATATTAAAAAGAATTAAATTAATCAAAGTTTGCTGTCTGAAAGTTTGTCAAAAAATTGTTATTTCCAATTAGTTCAAATGGTAGAGAGGAAAGCAACAAAAGGTTTTGTCTATCTTAGAAACAGTAACTAAGGAGGGCCAAGTATCACCTCACCTATCGAATTGTGGCCTCAGTATGAGGATATGTATTATTTTATAAGGTTGCTGGAGATACCCAGCCTTAGTTGGTAATAATGACCGTTTGCAGTTTTTATCACAAGTCCAACAAAGTGTTATTTCATATTTAAAACAACATTGGATCCATACTGACAATATGCAGCAATTCTTAGTAGTTTCCTGATTTGGAAATTAATTAAAGTAAATAATTGTATTGTGTGTTCATAACAATTAGATTCACAATATTTTTAATGCTGCATTTAGACTTAACCATTAACTGAAAAGTGCTTAATTTGTGAAAAAGTATCGACCATTCAGCAGTATGCAGGTTTGTATATAAAGACGACCAACTATAGTGCAATGATCCCGGGATAATACTACAGCATCTGCGCTACTCAGGAATTTCTAAGTTATTTTTTGTCATTAAGATGCTTACTAACAGATTACAATTCTGCATTAAACTTTTACATTTTATGTTGTACCATCTTAAGATAAGACAGTACTCGACTCGTGGTCAGAAAACAACCTACCTTAAACTTGAATGACAAGAAGGACCTTTATTATTTTATGACAAGCTTGACACTGAAAAACACTTTGTTATTGTTTTTAAATAAGAAGCTGGAAATAGCTTAAAGAAGGAAAAGTAAGGAATTACAGTGTTTGATAACACAAGGTGCAGATTACTTGTTATTTTTCGATTGCACTCACAGCAATGTCGTATCAAGTTATCACCCTGCTGTGGTGGCTTACCTCTGGTTTGCCAAAACAGCATGTGATTACAGAAACTTCTTAACTTGCATAAGCTGAAATAATGAATACTGTCAGCCTCCCCCCAAAAAACAAGCCTGTTTGACAAGAAATAAGAAAGTAAGTGTTAACTCAAATCTTAAATAAAGGAGTTGCTCTTTAAGTTTCTCATTTAACACAAACAGTTGCAATAATGCTCTGTATTACTTAAACCTCTGCCGACCCACTCTTTCTGCTCGTCCCCTGTGCTCACTCACTGACTCTTCCTCACACACACAAACTGAATTCACTGTCTCTCTTTCTTACTCAGAGTGTTTAGAGAGGGTTTGGCTGACCTAATTAACACGAGTCATTAGTGGGGCAGAATCCTTCGTGTGCCTGATCCCCTCTAAAGGTGCCCACAGTCAGATGAGTGATTTGTACTGAAAGCTCATTTAAATCAACACTGGAGCATAACAGGATTTCATCGGCACAGTCGTGCATCACCATATGATGTATATAAGTCCTTGTTAGAAAGCTTAAATGAAATGTGATATTTGAGAACTTTTTAAGCCTAAATAATCCACTCTCAAAGGGGGTTTCAACAAAAACAATAACAAGGCATACTGAGAAGAGAATGACCTGCTGTCACCTCTGCTTACCTTCACTTATTAATTCTTGCTTTAAATTGAAGACTTAATTCAACATAATGACATGTATTTATCACACAGCAAACCAAAGTTTCCATTTTGAGGATGAATTTCAAGTAATAAGTTAAAAGTGGACTTCCCGGTTTATGCTATGAGTTTCTCACAGAGCATTCTGAAATTGCTCTGCAGCACAAACTAGTGAGTTCACGTTTTAGAGTTTTTCTTCCTCATTAAGATAAATACATTCACAAATTGACTATCCTCAATTTGAAACAGGATAGTAGACAGTGGAGGTAGTCAGAGTTAAAATCATTTCTCTACTCAACTTGAACATTTCTTTGTAGGCTATTTCATCACAAACAAGCACAAACATAATGAGATGCAGAAGTAGAATGACAGAATAGAGTAGCAGGTCCTGCTTTCATGTTTAGCAGACCTTTTAGTGACACTAAGAGTGTCCGCAGCTACAATAAATATGCCACGTCTGTCACGGCAGCTCATTTAAAACAGTTGCCACAGCTTTTATTTTTGCTTTCAATGATGCCAAGGCACAAAAGCAGACTTCTACTTTCCATCAGGCCATTTCAAATAGGTCTGTGTGCTGTGCATGTGCTTTAACTAAGATCAAGCCCTACCACTAATAGATGAAGACCAGGGAACTGTTCAATAAAAAACAGAAGTTAGTTCACGCTCTGCCATT
This sequence comes from Cetoscarus ocellatus, assembly GCA_037902135.1. NCBI lineage: Eukaryota > Metazoa > Chordata > Actinopteri > Labriformes > Labridae > Cetoscarus > Cetoscarus ocellatus. The sequence goes on along the minus strand of JBAMNC010000244.1, from coordinate 1,614,997 downwards.
GTTTTGTTCTTGTCCTTGCTTGATTTTTATTTGTCAGAATTTAAGTGAAGTGAAAATGAAAAGCATTAGACAGCTTTCAAATATAAGAGCTGTGAGCGTGGTGACAAATAGCAGCTGACAGTGAGGGTGTCTTTCTTCTCAGACACTAAGAGCAGGATGCTGGACGAGCACTACATTGGTTTGGATTAAAAATGAGCGTCTGCATCGCTAAAAACAACAACTGTGTGCACAGGCCCTGACATATTCTGCTACAACTATGAAAATCAAGGATTTCAAGGTAGGCTTTGAAGACAGTTGAAAATATCTGAGGTACTGTAAATACTTAATTTAAATATATAATGTAAATAGTAAAATATATTACAGGATGTGTAATTTTTGTAATAAATTTCGACTTTTAATTTTCCAATCTGATAGCTTTGCATTCATTCATTATATTCTCAGATTTATTTCTAATGCTCTGTTATATCCTCTGATGATCTTCATTATTCTTTAAGTTCAATACCTAATGAAATACTTGTGCTTTCAAATCTGTGCATTTACAATGCTAAACAAATTAGTTAGACAAAAATCCAATGTAAGGTTTATGCCACCTGCCCTACATTAACAGAAACAAAAACATTTTGTTATGTTTCTGTCAGCATGTAGAAGCTCTTCGACCAAAATTATGTTTTTAATTCTAAGTCATAATTGACTTTTTTATCCACTTTTTTAAACTTTACTGTTTTACAAAAAAAAACAGAAAAAAGTAAAGTCATTACCATTTCTTGATGAAGATGTCAAATTAAAGTTATTTACTTGCATCACTGAAAAGAAAAAAATAGTTTTGTGGTTGAATGTTTTGCTTGATTAATTTCTGACATCTCAGAGAAGCCCAGTGAGCAGCTTTAGTTTGGGTAAAAAATGTGATTTCAGTTTGAAAGTCCTCATTACTGTTCATTACTAGGAAACTGTAAAGAGCTCAATGAAAATGAAAAAGTCCACAATGAAGCACTTCAGGATGCAGGATGGTTTACTTGTTTTTTATGACAGATGATCTAATAAATTTGTTAAGCACTATATATTTCTATTCATATTGTATCAATTGTAAATGATATAAACTCTTCGTGTTTTGCACACAGTCTCGCTCTTAGTTTCATTTTATTACACTTTCACAATTACCATAATTGTTATTTCCTTAAAAATGTGTGCTTGTTAATTTTTGCTTATTTCTATTTCTTCTTATACCTTTATCTAATTTAAATGCCTTAAATGCCTTCTGTATAACATATATGTCATCCCTCATTGTCCTCAGAGATATATATTATTGTCCTCTTCCTCTTGTCCTCTCTTGACTCAGCAGCTGTATGGACAATCTCCCCCCTTGTTTTGTCTTAATGACATGAGTAAACAGCAACTCTTCCTCGTAATTCTCCATATTGACAGTAAGTAATCTCCCATTAATTTCAGTTAAACCATGCAATAATCATGACTTCTTTATAGACACCGCCCTGTGAAGTTTGGGAGACATTGGTCTGCAGCTGGAGTCATATGCATGCAGCATAAAGATACAGAGTGCTATGAGTGCACTGCTTAACATAACCAAGCTTTGTCATTTCCATCTTACTTAAATGTCTATATATCTCAATATCACTACTGCTATAGTGTGTAAAAGAACAACTGAAACAATCAAATTTTCCCTTCGGTATTAACACAGTATTTCTGATTCTGCTATTGTATCATTTATAGAAATCTGATCATGAGCGGGAGTGGTGGAAACAACAACCAAAAAGTTAAAATATTGGAGCATTTGGTCCCAAACTTTCCAAACAAATGCATAGGTTTGTTTTTCCAAATTTAAAAAAATGTATGGGCCATGCAGGGTTATTACATTTTTCTATTTTATTTTTAACATCCTCTCCATTCCTCATCACACTATAACCACAAACTCCCAAAGTTTTTTCTAAATTCTTGTTCTTCTTGATTCTTGTTAATTTAATAACCCTTAACAATACAAAGTTCTCATCCTCTATTTACTTTTCCTTCTTTGTCACCTTTGCTGTTCCCTCGTTCTCCCAGTCTCACCTCTTCATGCTGACCCAGGAAGTGTCGAAGATGCCCATCAGCCTCAGCACCCCCTCTAGGATGTCTCTGATGACATCGGGGGGCATGCGGAGGGAGCGGATCTCAGACAGAGCTTCAGGCTTGATGTTTCCAACTGCACGCTTTGCTTCATCTACTAAAGGCTAGAGGGCAGTGATGGTAAGAAAAGTGAGCGATGCAGAGATAAAGAATGGATAAACACAGCTGGGATGGCAAGCATGAAAACGGCCGAGGGCCCTTTATGAATTTATTTCTCGAACAACTGACAGTAAATAAAATAACTTGCCTGTACTTCCTTCAGCTCTTCGTCTATTTTGCTTTTTCTCTCTTCAATCTTGGAGACTTCATGAGCCATTTTTCCCTTTATTTTTTCCATTTCTGTCTTCTGGTCACTGGCATTCTGGGTATGCAAAAAGATAGTGTGAGGTTATTTGAGTTTATTTCAAAATGTTGTCTTCAGGTGTATCACATTCTAAAACATGAATGCTTCTGTTGATGGCATTTGACCAAAACTTGACTCTTTTAGGTGGTTTTCACTCCTACAGCTCAGCTGATTCATTCTGATTCAGTTGAAAAAATGCTACCAATGTGTATTTTTCCTTGATTGTTTCATGTTCGAACTGCAGTATTTTGAAGCCGGCCCAGTCCCAAAAAAGCCTTAGTTGCCTTTACATCATAACATCAGAGCACTTCTATGACTATGAGTACTTTTGTGCATCATGGGAAAAAAGCTAGTTGGTTAAGATACCTATAAAACAACTCACCGCTTAACAGCAAAGGTTTAACTTCCTGTGTAAGCATATTTATCTTTGTGTGACATGCTTTACAATATTAGTGTAAATGAACTCGAAGAAAAGGGGCTTTTAATGCTCGCCAGTATCTACAGCGAACCATCGAGGACACCAGATATCATGGTAACTTATTACAGCATAACACCTGTAGAGGTGTCTACAGAGACATAATGTGGAAAAGCAGAGAGCAGCTATACAAAGGATAAATTCTCCTGCTTGAACGAGCTAACCCTGCAGTGCAGATGAATCAGCCCGGTTCAACGTCTGTAATCAGGCAGATCCTTCTTGCCAAGCTCTTATCTACAACGATTTCGAGCGGCCCAAAGCGGGACAGTCCAACCGGCATTCTTAAAAGCAGGAAGAGGTGGGAGCTACGGGCAAGACAACCAAAGGAAGTGTCTGCTCATACAGAGATATTTTCTTTCCACTTCTGACATATTTTGCAAAGAGTTGGTTTTACAAATTGGCTCACATTCTGTCTTCTACACCACAGCAGTAAAGCCTGCCTACTACATTATCTGAGTGGCCAGTAATGAATGTGATTGACAGGTCAATCATCCAATCACCTGCCAGATATTCTTTTGAAAGGTTTTTCCCATTCCCAAGCACTTTCCATGGGCTCTTTCCCAGAAGGTGTGTCAGGTTATGGATGAGCTGGACTTAATTCTATAAAGTAAACGACTTTTTGAATCAGTGCAGTGTTGTCCAGTCCTGTGATGACCTGCTGTAGAGACCGTAAATGGTGTTTAACTTTTGCTATTAACTTTTGATATTTCATGGTATGTTGTGGATGTGCACAGAAAGTGACTCTGTGGGATCCAAAACTTCATAAAGTAGTACTTTGTCATGGGCAATGCGGTGGTGCAGCAGGTAGTGCACATTCCTCATATCAAAACGGTCACTGGTTCGATCCCTGGGTTGGGCAGGGTCTTTCTGTGTGAAGTTTGCATGTTCTTCCCAGGCAATCCGGCTCCCTCCCACAGACCATAAACATGCTCATTAGGTTGACTGGTGACTCTAAATTGTCCTGAGGTATGAGTGTGAGCGTAAATGGTTGTCTGTCTCTCTATGTGGCCCTGCAATTGGCTGGCACCCGGTTCAGAATGTACCCCGGCCCTTGTATGGATGGATGGAGTACTTTGTCATCTACCTGGTTGCTGTAATGCAATCATTATTACGGTAATTTCTCGACTATAACATGCATTTTTTTGCTCTTAAATAAGGTCTAATTTTCTGGTGTTTATTATACACGAGTTCAAGCAAACTAGTTACCATATTTCGTCTTGCCAACATCATGATTACAACACATCTGATACAAAAAGCCGAAATATTCTCTTTCTCTGCGAAAACACATGCAAACTGAGGGCGCTGCCATCTTGTGAGGAAGGGGATGCAAAATAGCTGTGCTGTGATTGGTTGAAGACATCGGCATGTTGATAGCTGCTCTCTGATTGGTCGGTACACTAAGACTGAGCATGCTTGGGAAGAAATCAAGTAATTGCCCATACGTGCAGCAAAAGGTGTTTCCACATCCGTTTGAGAGAGAAAATCGTGTACAGTATTTGTTGTGAAAATACTGATATTTCATTGATTAAAATTTTGAATAAGGTCATTTTTGAGTTGTCTGAGAGAGTAAGGTTTGGGCAGAAGTTGAGCGGATGTTATATTCACAGTTTTTCCAGGCCAAAATGGTGAGAATATAGGGTGTGTGTTATAATCGAGAAAATTACGTTATTTCTTGTGCTGCTTTAACTACTTCAGTGTGATGAGTTAACTTGTCCCCCCTGTTTATGTTGGTTGCTGGGTTGATTGTGTCCTCACTAAAAATGAACCACTTCAGGGGTCGACTGGAAGCGAGCTGAGACCACCTTTTTCTGGTGAATCTGGCACCATTATTTGTGTCGAAACAGGGATGGATTGCAAACCAGCCATGCAGAGCACAGAAAGCTCACCTGTATTGAAACAACTCTTAATGATCTATGTGTGAAAACGACCTTAGATGAATCACTTCTACTTACCCATTTCTTTTAAGTCTTGACTCCACCCTTTATTCCATTTTCCCCCTTTTTCTCACTCTATTTAGTTTTCTTCATCTTTCACTGCCTCCTACACAGAATCTCCCCCAAAGCCTCTATCACTCTTTCACCCAGTTTGTTTCAAATCTGCATCTCTTTGTCCTACTCTGCTTCCTTTTTTCCTCTCCCTGCTGCTCCCATCTCTACAGGAGACAGAGCCCAGAGCGATGAGTCTACTCATTAATTATCGCTCTGCAAACTGACTCCGCTGACAGTTTTTTTCTTCTCCTGTTCCTCGTTTCTTCTCTGTCCCTCCTTCCCTCCATCTCACTCAAAATGCAGATTACCCACAGAGACACAGACAGAAGGAGATCCTGACTGATGAACAGGGTTCAGCTTCCTTTTCCCCACTTCAATCCATCCATCTATCCTTGAGACAACGGCAGAGGGGGAATACTGAAGGGGAAGTGACTGAACAAATAAATGTGCATATACCTACAAAAACTAAATATCCTCACCGCAGGGGAGGCAGAGTCATGAGAAATCCAAAAAGTTGCTTGTATAAAGATAAAATGAGGGGGTGGAGGAGGGGGAAAGACAAGAAAGCAAATAAATAAGAGAAGAGAAGAGAGAAAAAGAGAACTGTGCCACAGTAAGGGGACAGTGACAACATAGGGAAGACATGAAAACCCGCAGGACTTTTGTCTGGCCTGCCACTGAGAGTTACACACACAATCATACACACAGTAACACAAACGCATACAAAAAAAATCAGTCACAAACACACACACACCTGCATGGAGGTGGTGATTTCCTGCAGGGCTGAATCTGCCTCCTGTTGTTTAGTCTTCAGCAGTGCACTCTGCTCTGCAGCACGCCTCTTCAGCTCGTCCACCAATGCTTTAGCTTCATTCAGCTTCGACACACCAGCCTGCAGACATGAGTCAAACATTAAGAGAAGCAAAAATGACTCAAATCATCTAAAAGACACAAACATTAGGAGTTTTGGAATTTTTGTTCAAAATACTTGAGTTACTGTTCAAGGAGGGATGTGTAGAGACATGCTGTCAGCTCTGTCGTCCTCTGGTGCTATTCGATAATGAATGAAATTCAAATGGTGTTCAAAACAGCAACCTCCTTTTACTTTTTGTGCATGAATTACAGAAAAGAAGGGGAAATTTTGTTTTACAGAGGCCAAACTGGTTTACACTAATCAACCAATCTTTATTTGTATAGCACCAAATCATGACAAATGTTTTCTCAAGATACTTTACAAAAGACAAGGTCAATGTCATAAGCTCTTCTTTTTATAAGTACTTTATATTGAATCTTATACCATTTTTATTGATTTGTTAATTCTTTATTTTCATTTCAAACCAAACATGAATCCACCATCAGTACCGCACTTGTGAGTGGGAAGTAGAGAGGTGGATGGAGACAAAGGGACTCAAATGAGAATTTATGATAGCCATAAATCTAAGGATACCCAGACCATAAATAAATAAATAAAACGAAATTCTTTGACAGGTTTCCTTCCATTTAATTGAAATTTATTAGAGATGCTGCATTTCCCTTTTCTGCTGTGTCCCCTTCTTAATAAGGTTGTAAAGGCAGTGGTTATGGTGGAATTAGTGATAACAACCATGGATAGAAAGATTGTTCTAATATTAACAGCAACAGCTATAATGATTATGAAGTGCAGAGGACTGATGTTGATTAATAAGGCAGCATTTAGTTGACTTGCAATTAAATTGTGTTTAATCAAAAATGAGAATTTATATTACATGATGTTGTTTTGGTTGATGGTTAATGGGTGGAGGGATGGACTTGTGATTTAGGCCACAATAAATGTGTTGTGTATTATCATGGTGGCTTTGTCATGGCAGCCACCATTAGTTCACAGCATATAAATGTTGAAATTGAAGGATTTCTTTTGCTTTAAAAATGTTCAAAATGTTCAACTAATGTAGACATTGTGTTACTTTTCTCAGGGTCTATACAATAATGTAATACGTTTTTTTTATTTTTTACGATATTTTGAGGTCTTCTGGCCTTTACTGAGAGTGGAAGAGACAGTGGATAAGCTCAGGAGGGGGAGAGATTGGACAAAGAGGCAAAAAAGACCTCTTGACTTGTGCAGGTAGGAATCAAATTCGGGCCGCCTGCATGCATGGCTGTAACCTCCTCCACCAAACCAGCACCCCCAGTAACAAGTTATTTTTAAAAGGAATGAAACCCAACACTGATAATAATTAATACTGTACCTGCAGGTGCTTCTGTCTGGTTGTGAGCTGGCTCTGCTTTCTGCTGTATAATGCAGTGTAGACATGCAGAAAGGCCATGTACTGGCTGGGTGTTGCACCTCTTTCTCTGCATGACTCATGGACCCTCAGGAACAAGCGGCACAGGTCTCCATTAGTAGAGCCTGCTGGAGGGAAAAGTGAGGAGGCTTTCAAATACAATTCTCTTTAGATTTAGGAGGTCACATTCATAACATGAATACAGATAAAAAACAAATGTTACAACTTATAACAGAAAACTTGTACTTTATACACTGACTCAGATGTCTTTAAAAAGTTACTTTAGCCTGTGTGAAGCATTACCAAAACTGTAAGTCAGTTGAATTCAATTCAAAGCAATTCATTTTAAACAGTATTCATGATATGAATGTAGGACACTATTGACAACCCATTTCATTAAAAAAAAAAACATACAATAATAAAATATATATAAAATAAAAATGAAAAAGTCAATTATTATGACAAAAAGAAAAGTGTTATTGTGATAGTGTAGGTTAAAACAAAATAAAAAATGGTTAATATGCTTAAGAAACTGATTAGATCACCACCCAATGAAAGGTATATGCTGCCAAAAATTAACAGCATTTTTAATTACCAATATCATTTTTTTTCTAATAGTTACTACACCAGTGTGTAGAAGCTCTTTCAACAAAAAATATTTTTGAATGAAATATATAAAGTATACAATCTTTAAAATATAATAATCATTGCTATCCATGAATTTTCAAATATACTGCTGTACAAAAAACAGAACAAATAGTAAAGCACATTTTAGGACTTGATTGGGATGTCCAATTCCTGAATGGAAACATACGTTTTAGTGATTGAATGTCATGCTTAATAAGTGTCTGACTTCTCAGAGAAGCCCAGTGAGCAGCTCAGATTTGTGTGTAAAAAGGTCAAATCAGTTCAAAATTCCTCATTCCTCTTCAAAATATACGTCCGACAACAACGTTTCAGTTATTGTATTATTACAAGTTTGTGACAGATTACTAAAATATTTATGTTTTGTGTTTTATGACAGGTGGTTTAAAACATTGTGAAGCACCATATTTATGAAAAAATCTTATAATATAAAAATGAAATGAAAAAAATGAGTTTATTCTTTAATGTTTGTTTGTAAGGGTGTATAAGTTTGTGTTGGTTTTGTTTTTTGTTTGTTTTTGTTTGTTCGTTGTTTTTTTTGGGGGGATGCATCTGTGCTTGTGTTTCATGTTTATATCTTGCCTTATATGACTTTGTATGTTTATTGCAAGACGTGATCACATGTAAAACTAATGTGTTTTCTTCTCCTCACTTAAAATTCACAGAAGAAAAAGGCAATTATAAATGGTTTCATAACATACCAGTAAATCTCAGTATCGACAACCAAACAAGAAAACTATAACTTATATTTCAGAAAATCATACACATAAACACAAGACATAAAAGCAAAAACAAAAGTGTGTTTGGGACTGTTGTACAAACTTCTTAATGGGTTTCATGAAACCAGTCACTGAAGAAAAAAAACAAGCAATACAAAACCACCAAAGCAGCATCTTAATCAGACTTTACATATTCAAATGAAAAATTGTCACTGTACAGGGGGAAAGAAATGCGTTTAGAAGTTTAAAAAAATTTAAAAAAAACTGATTTCTAAATGTGTAGATTTGTTTGACATCTTATTATTCTATCTTCACACAGAGATTAAAGGAAGAATGGGAGAAGGATCTCTGTGTGACAAGTGATAAAAAAACAACTAAAATATAATAACAGCTGTTCCATAAACTCCAGACACCAACTTAATTAAAAGTGCCTGACAGGCTCCATTATTCTTGCACTGAATTGCTCTCCTTTTACTTATCTGTATCTCCAACCTGCCCAAAGTGTAAATCAGCCAAAGGCACCTTGAGTCACTTATTCTGGTCCTCCCCTAAAACTGAATAAGTTTTGGTCCGATATTTTTCTCTGAAGTATGTAACTGTGACATTGCTCCAGATCCACTCACCGCTATTTTTGGCAGAACCAGACATATAACTAACTTGTCCCATTTGCAACAAAAGAAACTACCATATGGCTTGGTTTTTGCATAAAGGAAGATTTTAACTCTCTGGAAACAAGAGGAAGCATCTTTGTTGGAGCTTGGCTTCAAGAAATGACCTGATATAATGGATGTCCGAGATCTGTATCCTTTGGTGAAATGCTGCAAACCATTTATGTCAGTTCTGTACACTAGCCTGTACTCACAGGTGATGTTACTGTGTATTCATTATTTTTTATTTTTTTCTGTCAAATTTATTGTATTATTTGGGCTGTGGCATTTTTTTTAATCCTTTTTGTATTAGAGTCTTGATTCATTCGTTTTTCTTATATGTCTTATTTTTCTTGTTTCTTCCATCTTCTTATCAGTAAAGGATGTATGCCTTATTGCTGGAATTATGCTGGAATTGCATTTTTTTTCTGTAGAACTATAATCAAAATATTTGTACTTAAAAAAGGGGAAAAGTCACATCACTAAGGAACAATAAGTATTTCTATCAGTGACTGCTGCTGTTCCAAATTCAATGTTTTTGTCGGAGGAAAAAAAAATGTTAGTCTAATTTGTACACAAACAATAATATGGTGAAAAATAATAAAGTCAGAAATGAAAATAGATTCTTACAATACATATAGCTTTCTTAAATTAGAGTGTTTAATCTTACCTGAGCTTTTCTTCTTTGTAGACTTTTCTCTTTCATTCTCTTCTTCTCCTCCTTCCGTCTTTGCCAGCAGCAGCTCAGGTATCTGAAAGGAACAAGTTTCAACCCCAGATGTTCAAATTTGATAGAAAGCCTTGATGTACACATTAAAAAAACTTCCCTCACTTACAGTCTTTGTGTCAGCAGCGAGCTTGCAGGATGTTGTTTTATCAAACACAGGCTCTCTCTGTTCTCTGGCTCTATTTTCTCATGTATACACCACTGATTCAATGTTTAAAAAAAAAAAAAACACTTCCCATTAAAGCAGTGAACACCCTCTGTTTTTGCTGGTTCTTTAACTACAACTTCTACTAGCAAAGTCGACCAAAAGTCATCAATTAACACGGACCATGACACTGTGAGACTTAAAAGGATGCATGGAGGAAAATACTGTACTAATGGAGTGCAGACGATGCTGATGTTGAGGTCTGACCGCTAGTCATCAGTTGCGAAAACAACTATTTGATGATATGATTATTTTTTGCTTTTACTATCAGAATTACTGCCATGTTTTCAGTTTTCTTTGATTACAACAGGCAGGTACGTGCAGGCTTAGGCCTTTGTGAGCTCCTAAGTGGTATCCTCCAGTATCACGTCACATACAGGAGATCATATAAACAAAAACGCTCATAAAGCCAACAGACACAAAGGGCAAACTGCAAGTATATCTCCAGTCTAAACCAGATTTTTAGTTTTCCAGGGCTTATGTAAATCCCAATACTAACACCCTTTACAGCATCATCTTTATGGTAAAAACTTTGAAGGTATTACTGATTTATTGTCTGTCTGGGCTCTTTTTTTCCCCTTCTCCTCCACTAACCTTCTTCATGCTGCTTTCAGACCATCCTTCCATCCACTGAACAGAGCACTTGCGGTAGAAAGCTGGGTTACTCTCACAGTTGATGGTGAAGTTAGAGTTGGAGCAGTCCATGATCAGAACGATATGAAGATTCTGCTGGATTCCTTCATTGGTTTGACACACAATCAGGGGTGGAAGATATGTGGAAGATATGTTACTTACAAAATTATTACTGAGACGAAGAAAAATAGAAGGAAACAAAGACAGTAGGAAGCAGAGGAAAGGCAGTCCCTAGTTTTGTGATGCTGATTCTCCACCCAAAAGCTTGTAGCTCACTAAATAATGAACACGGGCAGAGATCTTTAGTTGGTTCATTCTGACAAAAGTAGAGCTATTGATTTAAATTACAGTACAGCAACATCAACCAAAGTGCACAGTGAACCATTTGTACAGTACATACATCACTGTGTGGCAGGGGAGCAATAGAGTGCCACAAATGAGCAGAGGCAGAGCGAAGCTAAGAAAGAAAGAGGGGAGGGGGTATCTGCAAAATGCCACATAGAGAGAAACATAATGCCAAAACAATGACTGACAGGCAGACAGGTGAAAATGTGCTGTCAACAACTATACACAACTTACTGTAGGAAAAGTAGTTGTAGAGAGGTCCTGTAAATCCATCTTGAGAGGCAGCATCTTTTAAGGGGGAGAGGAGAGGCTCCAGCTCCTCTGCCGTGTACAGACCTGGAACTTCACCTGAAACAGCACAAAACAAAAGAGTTATTAGGGTTTGCTTCAGTCTGGGATCTTGTCGACCACAGAGAATAAAAAAGGGCTAACTCACATTCAAACTCCTACCAATAACACAAACTTCATAGTTTTTGATCATGATAGTTATTTCCACTCCGAGTGAACCAGCAGTAAAGTTGGTCAAAAGCTTGAGATTTGATCCAAAGCATGTGCAGACACATACAGACGTGTACTTAGGCATGGCACAAAATCCTAACTGTTGCTTCTGTAGTATGTAAATAGGTATGTGTATGAATATAAATATCATATACTGATGAGAAGTTAAAACAGCACCCTTAGTCAATACAATGGCAGTTTTAAAGCAGTAAGGAAGACATCCATCTGACAGGAATAGTTTGCAACAGCAAGAGGATCTTCATTAGAAAAAGCCATACCAGGTTTTCAAAGAAGTTGCTGGAATAAAAATTAAAAGGGAAGTTGCTGGTGAGCTGGGATTTAAGGATTTCAATCATTTCTGCATCAGTCATGACAAACTATATCAGGAAATATTCCAAACAGTAAAAAATATAGGCAGACAGAGTAAGAAAGTAGATCTAATAAAATCTACTTTACTTCTGAAGTGGAAAGGATTAGTATGGCAATCAGACACTTAAATGTGTTACGAACCTGATGACAGCAGACTGTTGACCATTTCTAAGAAAGCTGGGTGAACAAACTGATAGTCCTCCAGCAGAAGAACAACCTGATGGCCCTCTAGACCTGCAAGCTGCATCACCTGTACGAAGAGCAGGCATAAATTACATATGTGTGACACATGACTCAAACATGCAAATAAACATCTGATATATAATCCTCAAAAAGAAAGTTTGGAAACATTGTTTTGGTTGATAATTTCTCCCCTTAAATAATACCAACTGGTATTGTATTTTATATTGTTGGAAAGCCTGATTAGTCACTGTTATAATGAGGTACAACTTGAAAGGATGTCACATTGTGGGTAGCGCCCATTAAAAAAAATCAGAAAATCTTCTTTTCCCCTGGAAGAAAGCCTATGGCTTCGCAGTGAAGCAAGGATGAGGAACCAGACTTCTTGGATTTTTTTCTTCCAGGGTTGCCTTCTTCACAGTCTGTCTTTGACTCCAGTCTCATGGAACTTAGTCCTAAGTTTAGAAACAGTACCAGGTCTGACACCTAATAATGCTGCCACTATGCGTACCAGAAACAGTTGCAGGAGAATTTGGCAAATTTCTGGGGGGGACTACCCACATTTATCTGTGTCGCTTATTCCACAAATGCAACATCCTTACATGTTGTGCCTTGTTGTTAAGGCGACCAATCAGGCTTTCCAACAATATAAAATACAATACCAGTTGGTATTATTTAAGGGGAGGAATAATCAACCAAAATAAGATTTCCAATTTTTTTGGAGGAGTATACATGTAAGCACTGTAAGCGGCACATGCATACCATAGTTTCTTTGTTCAGTACTGTACATTTATGCTGTACATAACATCTTCAGCAGCAATTCAATAAACAATTTTCATTTTGAAAAACAACCCCAAAGGGTGTCAGTGGGAAGAAAATAAACTTGCCAGAGCAATGCTGTTACCCATTACACAAATTAAGGAAATGGTATTATGTATGTGAATGGATATAATTAAAAATCAGTTCTCACTGTCTTGAGATCATTGCTGAAGTTCTTCAGGGTATAACCACGGGAGATTTTGGGTGTAAACAGTGTGTATCCATGCATGTGCGACACTAGACACGTGGCTGTGTGCCGACCCACTCCACTGCGGCCTGCCAGCAGCAGAGAGCCACCGGGTCGGCTCAACACTCGGTCCGCCCTGGACACAAAGTCACACACTTCCCAGAACAGGAGAAGATCCAGCTCTTTGTTATCACGACTGTACAGCACCACTCCCTGGAGGAAGCAGAGGAAGGGACACACAGGTGAGGAGATGTCTAAGGGATACTGACAAATACAAATGAAATGTAAATGTAAAAACTAAACAGCACAAACAAAGAATGAGACACAATGATGAAAACAGCAAAATCTTGGAGGTGAAAGTATTTTCATTGTTTATTCACATGAATACATGAATACTGATATGTGTCCAAATAAAAGACCTGCATTCAAAACTAAACTTTCATAGGAATATAAAAGTTTTATAGCTGTTGGCTCTAAACTGATGGACTTGATCCAGTTTGAAGAGCTTTTTACGGAAGGTTGCTAATGTGTGTGTCAGAAAAAAATAGTCGTAGCAATCAACAGATGTTGAGTTTTTTATCGAAAGGATGTGTTTCGAATGAAGCTGCATACAGGCAGTAATCAGGCATAATAAAAAAGGTAATAGGAGCCCACTATTGACAGAAACAAAAAAAACGTGGTATACACAAGGCAGAGCAACCTGAGTATGAATAAATATAAACTTGAATATAAGTGTTTTTATCCTGGGACTGAAGGCATAACATTACTTCAATGCTGTCTATGGACAATGGAGTAAAAGTTATAACTGGGAACAAACCTTAGCTACAGTATTTAGTTACTGCACCACTGTAAGTGAAGACATTAATGTAAATATTCCTATTTAGTTCAAAAAGCCGTAGCACAAACAGAACAGCAGACATTTCCTCACTCTGTACCTTCTGTATCACTTGTTTTAGGTCAGTCGAATCCAAGCATCCCAGCTGTTTACCATGAGGAGGCAGAGACTGGCCTGGAGCCATTACAGCCCCCTCAGAAGCTCCCCATGTCACATAGAAACCATCTGCACACAAGGGAAGTAATTCAGACTGTTAACAACCCACCTGCTCGTGCATGCATTCAATTACAATCAGTAGAGCCTGGCTTCTTACAAAAACATGTGGGGATATAACAGATGTGATTGATATGATTATTCAACCTATGCTTTCTGATTAGTCTGAATCCTAAAGGTCATTAACCAGACGTTGCAGAAAATAAGGCAGGTGATTGTTTTGCAGGCAGATGCACTGGAGGCTAAAAATAAGAGACATTACCCATTGATATACTTTTGTCAGCAGTTGGAGCAATAGCAATAGGTTGGCTATGATGTGATGAAAGAAACATCCAAGAAAAAAACAGCATTTCAAGGATGCTGCTCTGTCCCTGCAATCATTTCCAGGTCTGGGATTATTACAGTTTCAATCACTGAAAGACATGAAACTGTCTCATATGTGTTTGCTTCTGCACTTCTGTAAAGTTTGAACTTTTGGTGAGTAGTTTCTTGTTATGGCACTGTAGCTGGGAGCACAGTTTGTGTGTGTTGCTGAGATAAAAGAGCTTCTCCTTCAGGCTTCTGTCTCTCGCCATTACACCTCTCTGAGCTGAGCCAGCCCTTCTTCGCATGCTTTCTGCATGCAGGTTTGCATTTTAAGTTTGCATGGAGAGCTCTGGCTTTGGCTTACTATTACAAGCATTAGACAAGCATTTTTAAAATAGCTGACCTGGTTATTGCTGAACATAGAAGATGTCAGTATTGGTAAGCATGTCAAGATTTGAAATAGAGGGTGGGCAACCTTAACTGTATGTTTTTTCCCCTCTATGCTCAGTTATCATGGGTGTTTCTGGACTGTCCTGAGAACGCTAGACATGACTGTTACTATGTATTAATAATACTATCATTCTTTTGTTTAAGATTTTGTTGACTTGTCTCAGGATAGGCAATAAGGACCAAACATCAGAACTTGATATTTCTCAATTAAATGGAATTAATAGTTTAGATCTTCACTTTTTTCCTGAAAATAAATAACAAATGTCAGAATACAATCAATATTAGTAATTTACACTTTGTTTGGCGTCTGATTGTTTCGCTGAGCAACCAATCAGAATCAGAGATACTTTTCATCACATTGTGGTGAAATTGTAACTTAATTTTGTTACCTCAACACGGAAAATCACAAAGAAAACTTTCCAACACTGTAAGTTAAGAGAAAGCATTTTAATACTGACAATATTTGTTGTTCTTGAAAACAACCACAGCATTATGTTGATGTTAACAGCCAATAGTAACATTTAATTATTTTAATAAAATTCGTTATGATATTGAGTTTTTTTCATATGCTTCACTGTTGTCAAGTCTTTATATTTCACCTAGGACAATTTTAAAAAAGAATCGAATCCATTAAAGATAAAGTTAATCAAAAAGTGAGTTGTTTACAAATGTTTTAATGGGAGAGAGACCAGCACCTACAGATTTTATCTAACCTATTAGCAGTTACGGTGGAGGGCGGGACTTGACAAAAGATCACTTCCTGAAAAGGGTGGGGCTATGGTCAATTTTTTGATACCATACCAACCAAAAAATGTTTTCAGAAACCACATACTGTATATTGGATCATTTTTTGTTTTCAGTCATCAAAAATTGCAGAAAAAACATCATCCACTATTTTAAGTTGTACAAAAGCATTGGAGATGTTTCTGTCAACCATTGATATACTCTTGAAAAAGTGTTTCAAATTATATAATCTCCATTATTCTAATGATCAATGGGACCAAAATGTACAAAAACTTAACCTTTTTTAGGTATTTGACCAAAGGAGGGAGGGAACAGAAATATTTAAGAATGTGGACGGAGCTGACAAGAAG
Organism: Cetoscarus ocellatus; assembly: GCA_037902135.1. Taxonomy (NCBI): domain Eukaryota; kingdom Metazoa; phylum Chordata; class Actinopteri; order Labriformes; family Labridae; genus Cetoscarus; species Cetoscarus ocellatus. The sequence goes on along the minus strand of JBAMNC010000244.1, from coordinate 1,598,940 downwards.
CATGGGCTTCCAGACCGGTGTCTTTGAGCATTCTTCAACTTTCCAAGTAATTATTGCCCCCGTCCCAGCTTTTTTGGAATGCGATGCTGGCTTCAAATTCAAAATATATTTGCAAAAAACAATGAAATTTATCAGTTTGAACATAAATACTTTCTGTCTCTGTAGTGCATTCAGTTGAATATAGGTCAAAAGGATTTGCAAATTATTGTATTCTTTTCATATTTATGTTTTACACAATGTAGCTTTGTATATTCATACGAATCATTTCACTGAACTTTATATCTTGTTCAAAAGTATATTGATTTACCTAAAAAAAACCTAAATATTGCCCAGCTCTAGATTCGGCCTACATGAAGAGTCAGTAAAGGGACATCAAATACTTTGTGTGAATTTTTCTGTTAAATAGAACTTTTCCTGTGATGCTCAAATGTTGGGCGGTTCAGTCCACCTGCACACACGTGTTTTCCATGAATATGTAACATCTCAAAGAAGTGCTATTTAAGCAGGAATAGCGGTTTGTTTTCATACCAGTCATGTTGTCGAGAGCATCAGAGCCCCAGTCTCCCCGGATGATAGAAGACAGGATGTTGTCAAAGGTGTGAAGGTCTTTGGAGGAAACCAGGCGGTCCCTGAACAGCCTCCTGGCCTCGTATGCTACCACCTCCAACACGCTGTCTGTCACATTGGATTGAGCTAAAAGAAATAAATGAGAGGCATACACACACACATATTTAATCACTACTCAGCAAAATACCAAAAGCTATGCACAGGCTTACATTTACACAAAAGGAGCTATTTATTGATTCATTTTTATGTTTATTTGTCAAAAATTAAAACAATACTTAGCTCTGAAGTCTCATGTAATGTTTAAAAACAAAACATTTTTTCAGATTCTTACTCTGACCAACGCAGCTACAGGAACAACAATTATGGGATTTTTTTTTCCCTATCTCTGTAGCATCAGCACAGAAGGCACACTATTTTTCAGGCCTCAACAAAAGCCAAAGGGTTGTCTCTGCTGGCCTCTGATATGACAATGGTACCTCAAGAATGAGTCTAAATTTACAAAATTCCCCCAAGAACCATATGCAGCATGCTACTGGCTAAACCGAGAGAGAGCTACCAGGAGAAGCCTGAATCAGAGTCCCAGAGGCGTCTGTCCTCAGCAGTGTCTGTCACATTATATTGAAAGAGCTGAAGAAGAGAGTCGAACAGAGACACAGTTGGTGCTTTAGGGGTCTTCCTGGGAAATTAAATTTTAAAGAACACTAAGGAAAAGAAAACACTTTGAGTGCCAAGTTGTCATGCGAAACATTTATATGCCAATGATTTTCAAATGCTTATGTCACCCAAAGCCCACTTCTGTATTTATTTTGCCAACAATATCAGGAAAGATGATACTTCTGGCTATGCAGGGTAAATAGTGAAATTGATATTTTCAAGATAAAGAAATGAATTATAAATGTGTTCTTTATGTTTAGAAAGAGAATAATAATAATAATACTTTCGTGTGAGAATAAATAGACTTAAAAACACCAGGGCAGACTGCCCAGCTTTGTTTGCAAACTGCATTTGCATTTTAACAGTTTAATGCCAATTTAAGTTCAAACCACACAGATAAATACATACTCGCTACACCCATCACCTAGGCATACAACTGGACTGGATAAATAGATACTTTTTTGATCCCCTTGGGGAAATTCAGGAATAAGGCAGCCCAAAATTATGATTAAAAAAACACAAAAAAAATTGATAAATCAGCAGAAAACTGTCTGCTTGGATGCTATAAGTGTATTTCTGTTTGCCATGCTTAGAATATCTAAAATACAAGCTTCACAAAGGACTGTTTATCTGCCTTTACCTCCCTTCTATTTATGAGGCCACTCTTTGATTTGGACATAATGTTTGTCCCAACTCCTTCTTTTATCAAATTTAGGATTGCGATAACTTAAAATCAAAGTATTCACTGTATGGGCCATTTTCCACATATTAAATCTCATTAAAAATCTCATATTATAACACAAAAAAACTACACATGGATGTTGCGCTATTCATACCAAAAGGAAATGGGCAATGCAAAAGTAACTATTCAAGTCTACTTATTAGTAAATGTATTCAAAAAGAATTAAAAGAAAAAGGACAAGAGAGCACAAGACAGCATCAAGATTTTAAAAAGGTGCAAAAAAGTTAAATGAATGTTTTAAATTGATCAGAATAGAGAAAAGGACTAGTTTTATTTCAAAGCAAATGTTTAGTGCATTAATGTTTGGTGTTTAAATGTCACACTGTTTAAACACATATACCCTCAAAATTGTGTTTATAGTACAAATTTAATTCTCAAATATTGAAAAAAAACACAATAAATATGTCCACATATTAAAAACATGGCACTAAACAGGAAATTTTATTTTCTGTTAATTTTGTAAACACAAAGATTGTTTTCTATTTTGAATAGAAGCACTTCAGCCATGAAATGGTCAGTACTATGTTTTTCTGATCATAAATGTTATGTGTTAGATCTGTACACTATATGGTCCAATAGAGACTGCAGGCTGCTGAATTGTCAAGTTTCAATACTGAACTGTAACCTGACACATCAGACCACTGTTCAGTATCTCACTAGTCCATCTGAGCAACAGCCCATAGAAAGTGGGAAAGGGCAGAAAATTCCCAGGAGTATATCAGGCAGGCGAGTGGACAATCATTCCATCAATCACATTCAATACGGGCCAATCAGAAAATGTAGTAGGTGGGCGCTACTGCTGCAGTATAGTAAGCCACTTCATAAAACAAACTATCACCAAAACATGACAGAAGTGGAGTGAAAATATCACTTCTATTGCAAAGTGCTTCCAGTGTTATTTGTTTCTTATTTAATAAAGAAATTTGGACCAGATCTGAAAAAACTGCTACCGACGCTGTTAGCATCTATGCTAATCTCTCTACAAGCAGTCACTTCCTGCTGTCATCTCACTCATAACTTCAAACTCTTCCTGCTCTAAAGGACGCTGATTGGGCTGTCCTGCTTTGGGCCGCTTACAATCGTTGCAGATTGGAGCTTGGCAAGATCGATCAGTCTGATTACAGACAATAAATCAGGCAGATTCAGCTGCTGAGAAAAGTTAATTAAAATGCTGCTGGCTTTGTCATATCAGCAAATATATCGTCATGAGAATAGATGTTGCAAAGAACTATGATGAAACTGATGATTTGCACCTCTATGATGAACCATCTTTCAGTCAGCTTGGGGTTTAGCTCTAAAATCATCTCTTACAGGTATCTGTTTCTTTTTACTGTAACTGTACGTCTCTTTGAGCCAAAAAGGCACAGTACAACCACATTTTTTTGTTTTTTTTTGTTACCTATCAGGGGCATCCAAGAATAAAAGAGAATCAAATGAGTAAGCTCCAAACTATTTTTCTCTTGAATAATGACTAAGTGTCACTGTCATTTTGGTATTTGGTGAATTGTTATTGTTTCCCTCCATTTAACATCTTTTAAATTCAAACACTGATGTGATAAAATACTACTGATTGCATCAGAGAAACACTCAAAGGCATCACAAAACCATCGCAGTCACAGAACAAATGTAAAGAGGAGATTGTTTACATACCAAATAATGGTAATCAGCAAAGCAGCAAAGAGAGAAAGCAGAGTGAGTTAAAATAACATTCAGTGCAGAAAAAGTGAAGATAGCCCTCTGAAGTTATTAATTGAACTTAATGATTTGGCTAACTATCACAGCAGGAGCACATTACAACAGGGAGGAGAGTGACAGAAAGGGAGCGATGAAAGGACAGGACAGAAAGATGATAATAGAGGAGGAGATGGAGAAAGTGAAGGAAAGGAGAAAGGGGCATAGAGAGTGAAAGAAGGTAAAGGAGAGGATTGGAGAATATACTGTAGCTCTGAGATAGAACACTATTTTAACATTATAACAAATAACACATCTTTTTGTCATTAATACAAATACTTAGCCTTTAAAATAATTATGATTTGTGTTTTTTTATGTGGCCCTTGATGCTGGTGATTTAGTCAGCAGGGAACTTATACTTTGGAGCTTACATCCAACAGTGAGGCCTCATGCCCAGGATCACATTGTCTTGTAATTGTCATCTCTTACTTTATTATTTTACCATCTAAGTCGGTTGACGTTGTTAATTTTATGTAACTATTTACATGGATATGAATTTGTAAGTTGGGTGTGATCATGTGTGTGCATTTTATGTGGACATGTAACTGTGTGGATACTTAGATGTGTATTTATGTGTATGTTTAAGTCCATGTAGATCTAAAACTGGGAACATGCTTGGGGTAGTGGTCTGGAGGATAATGCTGGCAGGTTTTGGAAAATTTATTTAATGTATGAACAATCAGTTTGATTTTCTGACTGCCTGTCAACCTCTTTCTTTTAAAAACATTCAATGAAAACATAAACAAATTATAATAATTACATTAATAATTACAAAAAAAAAAAAAAATTATTTAGTTACACAATAACATTTTTAAGAGAAGACATTTTAATGGAGAACCAACATGTTAGCAAACAAATCTCTATTTTATTTACAATAGCTGATTCCAGGCAGTGAGTGGCAAGAAACAAAGACTGACCAAAGCAATTAGAGGATGGTGAGCAGTCAAATTCTTTAATTCAGCTGAAAAGTTGTTTGGTTTTGATTGATTGATAATGTATAGATATTCACTCAGCTGATGCCGTTGAAACATTTGAAGCTGTAATGTCAGGTTCACACTGAAGACAAAGTTGTGGTGTTACAGTAACTGGTATCATATCACTGCGCATGCACACATTTAGCTAATGATGAATGTGCACCTCACTTCTTTCTTTTTCTTCTAGTTTTACTCTAAAAAAAATAAGACATTCAATTTAACAAAATCATTTGTAAAATCAAACTCATAGAAGTCTAATTACAACAGCCGGTTGGACAATAAACAATTTGAAAAAGGTTAAGTCTAAAAAATTTACCAAAATCAATGAAATAACTACATTAATACATTTTCTATTTGGCCTTTTATTAACGTTATTTTAGCATATTTTTCATGAAATAAAGGTTTCTGACCAGTTTTGGTGTCACAACAGTTAAAGGTCCAGGTAACCCATGCGGGTGTTTTTTTTTTGTTTTGTTTTGTTTTTTAATCATTCTGGCTGATAAGACCTGGGATAAACAAGAGGAGCACTGATGAGAAATTTTGATGTCATAATTTTAAAGGACCAACTAAAACAGGTCAACAAGACATTCGATAATACATGTTCTACAAATTTCACAGGGTTAGGAAGCTGTTAGTTAAACAAACCACACTCACAAAATCCTGAGGACAGGTGTAATCGAGGGCTTTTTCACCAACCATCGTGTGGGTTACCAGGGCCTTTAAACAGATGCTAAAATGTGCTTTCAGAGAAAGCCTGGGTGCATTAATCTCATTTTGGATACCAACAAAATCCCAGATTCAGAGTTATAGTCACTTCAGAGCCTCATCCTACGGCATACACGAGTTAACACCGCATTATAAATGTTACTTTTTGGCCCCAAAAGTTTATTTAGTAATTTCTAAACACAAGTTAGACTAAACTCTATATTTTTCATAATGAACTTGAGCTTGAAAATGAGCTTCTTCCTGTTTCACCACCAATATCTATTACTAGTCGTTGCTCACTGTCACTCAGTTGGTGGAACTGCCAGTTTAGCGAACAAACTGATATGCCATTGCATACCTTCTGTAAGCATAGCTAAAAAGGTCCAACAACAGCCACTTGGCTTAAAAAAGTCCCACATGATATACGTAAAAAGCTGTTAAGTTTTCAAACACACACATAAAAATGTGAGTATCCTTGCATGTGTCTGGTTACCTGCAGTGAGGTCATATCTCAGCAGACTGAGGACCCACTCTGTGAGGATACAGGGGGTAAACAGGTAGTGACTGTGGTCATCCACTGTAAACTTAGCTTTCACCTGAGAGGACAGTCACAGGAGCAAACACAAATACACATAAAGGGGTGAATAATTGGAAATTGATGACATGTATTGAGATTATACAACATTGTTATACGACAAATGAAACTGTTTATGCATTCAGTATCACTGGTGTCCAGTTCCAAATTCAAAAGTGACAAAGAATGAACAATCAGTCCAAGTTAATACCTGTTCATAAAGCTGCACAAGAGACCCAGCCAGCTGGTGTGTTTTCCCGATGCTGGCCCAGGCTGCTTGGCTACCCAGGCTGTGCTGGAGAACTGGCTGCAGGTACGCTGCATAGATAGTCTGCAGCTGCTCCTTGTCTGGATAGCTAAAGGTAGAGGCAAAGAAGCAGAGGAACAGATGGATGTTGGATAATAAAACAAGACAGGAGCAGGAGCAGAGTTGGAGGGAGACCAAAACAGAAAATGGAGTGAGGGATGAGGGGGAGTGTTGCAAAGTGAATTTTAAGAGCTTGTATACAAAGAATTGGAAACACACAAAGCAATTATAAGGAAAGATTTCCAAACTTACTCTATGGTGCAGATGCGCACAATAGAGGAGAAGCGAGAGGTGAGTGAATGGCTCCCAACAGTGCCCCCTGTCGACATTGAGGCCACCACTTGGATGTTCTCAAGACTGACCCACTCAAGATTTTCATCATAGAATCCTTTATAAGTCAAAACCTGGAGGAAGATGGAAACAGATTTTAGAAAGAGGGTACAATAGGTGAGCAATATCACAGTTTAGATAAAGTAATGTATTTTACAACAACTTAAGAAGTATTTTTCAATTTTGGAAACCCCACTGATGGGACAGAAACCAGTCTTCAACTATACATATCTAATCGGGGGAGTATGTTAGTTGGCAGTTAGTAGACAGAGATCTTTAAACTGGTCCATGTCCCTTATCCATATGGCTAGGTACTCCTTGCTCTAATGTGAGGTGAATCTTAGAGCCCACCTTACCAAGGACAGTTTTGCTCGAAGACATCCCATTTACATTGATGCTAGTAATCGTTTTAAACTGTCTCCAACTGCCAACAACTACACATGTTCTGGATATGCCAGGGGCTGACTAACGTTTGGTCCTGTATAGTCAAAACTCTAGAAAAGGCTCGGGATTACAAATCTTTAAATCAAACCCCCTGACTGCACATGTTGGTCTCCCCTCGACCAAAAATGTTACAACAAAGTCTGTCACTGTCTCCACTACCTCCATCCATTATCTATACCGCTCTCCCAAAACGAGCACTGAACGCCCACTTGTTTGATCAAGATGTGAAAGCTACCTTACTCTAATTACGTAGTCCACTGACTATTTGTGCACTTTCATGTTAGTCTTCTTCTTCATGAATAATCTGTACCTGTTGAAGGAAGGAAGTGAGGTTGCTTGTTCCCCATTTGTCAGGTTTAGGCAGGTTGATGTCTTTCAAGTAGAGCACCAAGTTCTCACAGTCTTTGGGCCTGAAGACTCGACCAGTGTTTGAGCTGAGCAGCAAGCAGGTCTGACCAAGCTTCTGTAAGACGTGGCGAGACGAAGTCTGGGCACTGCAGTGGACGACGGCGACCTGGGTGGATCGCAGCTGAGAGAAGGCGAAGCGCAGGAGCATGCTGGAAAGAAAACAGTTTGTAAAATCCAGGGTAAACAAACACACATGATTTATTTTTTTAGAATATCTATAAAGACTATCCTAAGAGCTTAAGCTCAGTGAATAATAGCTGCATATGTTGTGAATGTATTTAGGCTTAGAATGTTTCTCGATTGCAGGGAGAAATCTGTGTCAGCAGTGTATTCAACAAGAGGCCACTTGAGTTCTCGAGAAAATTGTTGGTCAGAAAAAAACCCTAAGGCACAGAGGGACATTTTGTTAGGGTGCAAACCAAGAGTCAAAATAATTGGACAGTAAATGAAGCGTGCACTTTTGCATGTATGCCTCTTCCAGTATATGTGTGTGTAAATTAATTAGATGTTCTTGTATCAGAAGGCTAAGCTTGCAATCCTAATGGCTCATTGGCACAGTGACCTTTCAAGCAGAGTGAGCCATGACAAGAGGACAAGAGACTGAGACACTGAGCGGGACTCAACTGGAGTGTAAAAGACAAACTGAGTGACTCTTGTGCTTCAAACCCCTGTGGAGGGGGTAATTACTTTTGAGGCCTCTCTGAGTAGCCATACACAGGCCTAAGCACATATTCTATACACACATGAACACACAGACCTTACTCTTCACTGACTCGTCAGTGCTTTTATAAGAAAGGTCAAGTCTTGAATAAAAGAAGCTCTGAAACTAGTACTGATTGTGTTCTTGTGTCATTTTCAGTGTACACAATGGACTGCCTCTGACGTGCAATCCATTTCATACATATGTCCACTGTGACCTCACTCAAGATTTTTCTACAAGGAGAACTTAATCATGCCTTTGATCATGCCTCACTTAACTGTACCCCGAGTGCCATTTCATAAAAGACTGGAAAACAAGACGGTTTATTGAGTCAGTGCGAGATGCTGTTGTGTTATTCAGCAGGGCTAACAGTGCTAAATGATACTAAAGCATATAACACCATACCATACTAAACCATACGATACCAAATGATAGAAGAAGGAGGAGATTAACGTGTGTAATTGTTTGACAATACTATGTACATTTAGGCCATAGTTGTATACAGATGAACAAACAGGATTCTTTGAACATGCACTCATAGAAAAATGTCAAAGTAAAGTCCTGCACCTCAGCAGTTGGAAATTTGGGGCCATGCTCAAGTGCACGTTCGAAGCACTTGAGAAGTTATGTCAACACTAGGGGTACAACAGGACATTAAGTTAACTGACTATGAAATATCTGACTATTCCAGACACTAAGGGCCTGATCTACGAAGATCCAAAATCTACTATAACTGCGTGCGCAATTGTTAACAGGTGCAAAAGTAGTGTGGATCGCCCCCTTTAAATGAGGTTTTTGCATGTGCTACCTGCTGTCAACAAGGAGAGTTTTGGAGAGCAGAGTAGCCGTAAACAAAATACAAAGTCTGAAGCCATGGAGTTAGAGACAAATGAACACACTTGCAGTAACCTTTTTTGCTGTCTGTCATTTTGACGGACAAGGTCATAACTTTTCCCTCATACCATATTTTTATCTGCCATTTTTAATTTTCCTTTTCTGATTCCAATTAAACATAATCTAAATGACGGCATTCACATAGTTTCACAGCTTCATCATCAATAATCTCTCATGTGAAGACCAGTCTTTTACGCACTGACAGCGTCACACTCTCCACACACTGACAACTCCTAAACCCGCTGTCAGTGCATGGAGATTGTGATGCAGCCAGCTCTGAGTGACAAACGGAGTGATTCTCCTTCATAGCCAGCTATGGAGATCTTTTTTACTTAGGTTAAATGACCTCCTCCGCGATGTAGAGCACAAAACAGAGAAGGTTTACTTTGCGCGTATGTCTGCATGAGTATGATGGCACACTGGATCGTCCCCCTTTTTCCAGTTCATCTTACTGACAGACAGCCTCCAAATCTTTCCATCATTCATCAAAAAATTCTGTCAGTGATGGAAAATATTTGGTCAATGCGACCCCTGTTTCTTGCCACAATGACCGCAGCCCTCTGTGCGTAACGCTGTGCTTTTTTTGCACCTGCCTTTCAAACGTGCAAAATATAGACGCAAAACACCGGGCACAATCAGTTGCAGGTTTGATAAATCTCATTGTGGGTGCTAAATAATTACATTTGCATCTCTTCCTCCCAGTATTTTGTGCGTTTGACCATCTGCATGTATTCTGCATATGCATGAAGGCAAACACGCTAAATGGACTGCGCGTGCTATTTTGCTCATTTGACAGACGCAATCTTCGCTTCGCCCTGTTAGTAGATCAGCTTTGCACGCAGTACAAAGTTTGCACGTTTTTATACACGCAAATCTTTAGTAGATCAGGCCCTATGTGTAACTGTAGTACTACTGCCAGACTAGGACATCTAAATACTGTTTGCTAAATACTTTCAAAGTGTTGGGAGAGAACTGTAGTGTTCCAGACTAAAAAGATGACAATAAACTAACTTAGTATTGTAATGGTCTTATTTTTTACTTCATGTCATTTCTGATTTCAAGTTCCTGTTTTATTCTGCTAATTCCTGACTCCCTCTCTTTAAGTTCCTGGTTCGTCGCCCTCCTGTGTGATTACCTGACTACTCCCTAATGTGTTTCACCGGTGCCTTGTTACCTGCTCTCCCTGCTCCTTTAAATACCCTGCATGTTCACTCACAATATGCCAGATCAACTCATGTTCACCATAGTTATCCAGCACTCTTTTTCTGAGTAGTCTCCAGTATTTTTTTTAACTGTTCCTGCTCTCTGGTTTTTGATTCCTCACCTGCTGATTCTGTGCGTCTGCCTGTTTTTCTGCTTCCTGGTAACTACCTTGTTTTTGACTAAAGACTAAGCCTTTCGGATCACGAATGGTTTGAGTCCTTCTTGTCTGTCCTGTGATACAAGGGCTGATTGATAAGTTGTGAGCCTTGTATTGAAGAAGATAAGCTCTACTATTCCCTGACTATTTAAGGCTGTGTACCCGAAGACTGGTGTCATTTGGTCAGTTTATGTCGAAGAGGTAGCACTCTAAAGTAAACAAGGCAAGTGACTTTTGCAAAATGGACAAAATGCCCCTGTTCACAAGTCTGTCATTGCCATGGCTGCCATTAAAGATTGTGGATTTGAACTGATTGAGCATCCACCTTATTAGCCTGATCTTGCTCCATCAGACTTTCATCTATTTCCAAAATTGAAAAAGGCCATTTCCAGTACCTACTTTTGGTCAGATGATGACGCCATACAAGCAGCGGAGGACTTTCTGAATGGTCAAGAAAAGGACTTCTTTAAAAGTGGCATTGAGGCCCTGAAACATCACTGGCAAAAAGGGTACAGATACTGAAGGGGAATATGTTGAAAAATAATGCAACATGTCTGCCAAAAGTCAAACCCTTAATATGAGGCACCCAACTTATCAATCAGCCCTCGTAAATATCTCTCAACTCATGAAGAAAATCCAATTTCCTCAAAATTTTTAAGTAAATTAATTGACCAATCTCTTTCACTCAGCATTGGATTATAACAGACTGTTTCTCAAGTTTAAATCAGCACAGTTACATTGCACTTATGATCAGGCTTCACTATGCTTCCTTCAAGCCACAATGCACTGCAATGCTCAGGTCTACCAAATCCCATGTTAACTTCCTTATCTGAATTAAGGAGTCTTTTAAGACAAAAACTCCACTACATTAAGTAAATTTATTTATCACGAAGCCACCATCTAGATCCTTGGTTCCAAACTTAGGGTCTGGGCAAGGATAACGATGGACCTGAGCAGAAAGGCCCTGGTAGGGGAAGTATACTGGCAACCTTTACTGTTTGCACAGTAATGACTACAACCAATTTAAGGGAGAGTTTAGCTTTTTGAAGTTGAGGTATATCAGGGACTTGACAACAGACAGTGAAGTGGCTGGAGGGCTCCCAGCAGCACTGCACCTTTAAGAAGAACAAGTTGATGATTGGTAAGGTACGGCTATTGACAGGTATTGTTATTTTGTGTAATTTTGTGAGTTTTATGTAACAACGGGCCATGAAACTATGTTGGGTTGAATGTGCAAAAGTTTCAGAGCACTTTTTTCCTCCAGGAAGTCTCTGTTGGGCACTACTTTGTGATGCAGAAAATGGCAGAAAATGTGTTCTTCTGCCCGTGCACATTAATTCCAACAATCTGCTGTTGCTTTATGGACTCAGGAAGACACAATAATGGCGGAGGAAACTAATACTGAACCAAATTTGAGTGATTCTGATTCAAGTGAGGAGTCATAGTCATACATAGGTGTTTTGTCTTTATGTCAAATTGTCCTGAGTGTCTTCAAATGCCTCCTGTGTTTGAGATTCTTCAAACGTTTGAGCTCTTTCTACTCTTGTATGTGCTACTGTGTGTGTTTTTTACCCCTTTCCGCAGCCCTCTGGTCCAACCACCATGAAAGGCTGCCTGTGCTGAGCTGTGAGCCACGGCGAAAAGCAGTGCAGACCTCTCTGCATGTCTGGGGTCTCAATAACAGGCAAAGTTTGAGTGTGAGAGAGCTGCTCCAGTGTGAGACCCTCAGGACGCAGGAATGCATAGGCTGCTAGCTGACCGCTGTCAAAGTCATAGTAGGTATCCAGAGGTTTTTTGGGGTCTGGTGGGCTTTCCCTTGCCCAGCTTAGCAGCTACAGAAATACAGACACAGAGGGGCAGGCATTCAGACAAGAGATAAGTCCTACAGTACATACATGCTTCATGTTAGATTAGCACTTATACAGACATTTATCTGCTCATTAAAAATACTCCGGGGTCCTCACCTCTTTTGCAAACTCCTGCCGTGTTTTTAGGTTGAGGTTACCTCCCAAACCTCTTAGAAGACCAACGATGAACTGACCTCTCTCTGTCACAGCGTTGAGATGTGACAGGCCATTAAACACGGTCCCCACTAGACTGGTCTCCACCACTAAATCATTCTATTAAAACAAAAGATGCAGAGAAAGAAACGTATGAGTTTGAATCAAAAAGAAAAGAAAAAACTTCCAATACTTATAAATAAACTGCATGAAAATAAGTGGAACCCTTGATGCTGAATGTGGACCCTATGTGTTGAATGTGTATCAATTGTTATATTCTTGAATTGTGTTATTTTCACTTAAACTGTATCAGAGTTGCTGTCAGTCTGTATATAGTTTGTATTTTGTCTTTTTCCATGATGCTTTGGAGTATAAAAACGCATTTAGAGAAGATTTTTACATGTCTGGCTCTAAAAAGAAGTTGAATAGAAAATTTGTCATAAGAGTTACATTAACATCTTAATCAATCAGCCCAAAAACTACAGTCAAGTATAAACATTTGGGAAAATTAATTTGTCTCTTTGGGGAATCTTAAATTAAACATCCAATTTAATGGCTGTTTATTGACAAAATTATAATTCTGAAGTTGCCTATTTATGGCATAAATTACAACATTTTTAAAAGTCTATCAACAACTCACTGGCTACTTTGACTTGTTTTTGCAGAGATTTTTTTTAAGTGAACAGCAGCCCTTTCTATTTCTGTGGTGACCCTGCATGACAGCCATTTGGACCAGAGACAAAGAAGAAACCCTCGTTTGCTCTTTGGAAAAGGTACAGTGATTAGCCAATGAAACAAATAAAATAAATAAATAAAATACTTAAAGGAATAAATTCAAGAGTTTCAAATCATTAACATTTGTATGATATTGATTATTTAAAGAGTTTAAGAGCATAAAATACATCTGTGCATAAAGGTCTATGTCTTATACCCACGTCAAGACAACATTTCCTTTGGATCAGACTTTCAATGCCTGATCCAATGAATCCAATTCATCAGTTTATTAATCAAAAGCTATAACAAAAGCTATAAAATAATTGTTGTGAAGTTATTTTCCAAAGCAAAGTTGAAATAAACTATTTTTAACATGGAAAAATAACACAAGTTAGTTCATAAATAGTTCATTAGTTTTGTACATATTTTAAAATTGGCAGTTAAAGTCAAAGGAGTTTGGGGATCAATCCCCCCAATTTCTAAAGTAAATAAGAAGAGCACTTTCATAATCTACTTACCTCCCACAGCCTGTCAACTGTAAGTATCTCAAAGTATTCAAATACCATTTAAAGGTTTAGGATCTCTAGTTAGTATATGAAGGTGCCTTATACAAAAGTCCTGCTAATTTTCCAGAAAAATCTTAAGCTTTGCTTCAATTGTACGAAAATATTAAAGAAACAGATGACCCTGCTAATAGTTTTGAGCTGGTACAGTAAAACTGCTACCTGTTTGAGGACCCAGTCAAGGGCTTGTTGGAAGTAGTCCCCTAACCAGTTTTCTAAGTTAGTGCGACACTCTTCTGGCTGTCCGCTCAACCAGGACTTAATCAAAGCACCAACATCGATGTCTTCATCACTACATGAAGGAGAGAAGAAAATGTGAGACAATGAAATAAGCTGAGAATAAGAGAGATGAGTTGCCAATAAGTTCTGAATGAATTTATGCACAAGCTGACAGACCTTAAAAAGATCATGCCCATGCGGGATATTGTTGCTGGTGAGGCACAGCTAAGATCATGGGTCTCAAACAGGAAGTTTACATTGGGTCCAAATTGGATGCGTTCTCCACTTGGCATTGTCAAGAGTCTGTTATCATCTAGCACAGAGTTCAGGCTCTCGATCCACTCCGGGTCGATATCGCCATCACATACGATCCATGAGCTCACCTCTGGAAAACACACAGAAATAGATCTACGTTAAGCGACATGCAGGAATTTTAACTCAATACAATCTGAACAGAGGGTAACTGACATAGATGGCTCTGGTATGAACAAGTGTAGTGTGGGTACTTTCCCTTGCAAAGCAGACGATTTTCTATTTAAATGAAAACTTCCTCTTACCCTGTGGTTCTCTGACCACATTTCTGGCACTATGTGTGAGGACGCCATCAGCCCACTCTCTGGTGTCCATGTCAATATGTCCTAGCAGTTGTTGTCGGGGCATTGCCTTAGGATTCATTGTGTACTGCTTTACCTAAAAGAATTTAAAAAAGCACGTATGAAAATCACATCAGGAGAGGATCCAAAATGCTGGAAACACTGTGGACTTCAATCACAGGTACATCATTTGTGAATGTCCCATAATATGATTTTCTTAGTTAAAACTAGAGTTGTTGTAATGTACATGTATTGACAAAAAGCATCTTAAAAACCATGAAATGTGGATATTAAACTTCAAATGGATAAACTGTCATACCACAAAACTAACTGGTATATAAGGGTGGACGGTAGAAAAAGCAGCAGAGGCAGCATAAGACAAGTAACTCACTAGCTTGTTGTTAATCACTGTAGTGTACAGCAACTCATCCTTTCATTCCAGAGAAAAAGACAAACGAGACCAAGTTATTCTGCCTCTAAGCAAAGATTTTTCTCAAGTTCAGGATTATCTCGGTTTCTTTTTAAAAGGCTGTGTGCTTGAGGACATTTAAATATGCAGGGATTTTGAACTTTGCACTGGTAACAATCTGGATGGTCTTTTTTTCTCTTCAGCCTGGAAGACAAGACATCCATGATTTCTGAAAACAATTTGAAATCAGGACTCATCAGACCACAGCACACTTTTCCACTTTGTGTCCACCTCAGATGAGTTCAAGCCCAGAGAAGCCAGGGGCATTTCCAGTCATTGTTGATATATAGCTTTCATATTGCATGGTCAAGTTTTAACTTGCACTTGTAAAAGTAGCAACAAACTGTGTTAACTGACAATGGTTTTCTGAGGTTTTTGTGTCCAAATGGTAATATACTTTACAGGATGATTTTGGTGTTAAATGCATTGCTGCCTGAGGGATCAAAGGTCACTGGTATTTAATGTTGGTTTCTGGCCTTGCCGTTTACATACAGACATTTCTCTAGATTCTCTGGATCTTGGATAATATCATGGACTGTGGATGATGAAATCCCTTAAATCCTTACAACTGTACACCGATAAACACTGTTCTTAAACTGTTGGATTATTTGCTCACACAGGTTGTTCACTAAGTGGTGAAACTCGACTGATTTCTGCTTATGAACAACTGAGCCTTTCAGGGATGCTCCTTTTATACCCAATCATGACGCTCACCTGTTCTCCATCAGCCTGTTCATTGGGGAATATTCCTGACACGTGTTTTTGGTGCATTTCTCAACTTTCCCAGTTGTCGTTGCCCGGTCTCAGTTTTTTTGGAACACGTTGCAGGCATCAATTTCAAAATAGGTGAGTAGTAGGTGAACAGTAGTGTTTTCAATTGAATATAGGTTGACATAAGCCTGTTGTATCGTATTTGATACATACTTTTATGATACCTCTATTTATTCAATATGATCAACAAATTACTAGAAAAACATCTAAATACAATCAGATAAATGATAAAAATGTCCTCAAGTGGATTATCAGTTGCCAAAAACACCTAGTGTAACAAATGAGATACAATATATATATATATATATATATATATATATATATATATATATATATATATATATATATATAATATATATATATATATATATATATATATATATAATTATGTTAAATTCTATGGAATTAATTTTTTTTTTGGATTTCAGTAGAAAGTGAAATAAACATTTCAGCTCCAACAAATTAGAATTTTCTGGCTATAATTTGTGTTGTCAGGCTTTAAAGGTTTAACATAACATCCCAACATATCAGTTTATCTGGATTCCTTTTTTACTTGTATTAAGTGGTGTACTTCTTTTCCTTGTAAATTTTTTATGCAATTATGGTGGCAGACTGACTCTCCACACTCCTATCTCATTTTTAAGTGTATTTTACCAAAGAAGAGATAAACAATAAAGCTTAAGAAGAGTTTGAAGTTTTGACTTAATGATGTTTCCCCCCCAAGTTTCTAGCAACATTGTGAAAATAATTACAAATAATTGTGTCATATTGTGACCGCCCTGGTCAGATATCCACAAACAATCTAAATCAAGGATGGTGTTTTCCATCTGAAAATCCTCCAAAAGTTCAAGTTTTTAAATCTTTTAGGGGAACTGATTTCCTTGCAGGACACTATGATGTTTATTTATTTGGCACCCTGATATCTGCTTGAGAGAAAATTAAAACAAGACACTACATTTCAAAATATTCTTCACCATCACCAGAGTAAAGAAAAGAAAGATGAAATAAAAAATAGCATTGTTCAAGGACAAAACCCACAAATTAAGTTTTTTTTTTCATCTCTTTTTCTTAAAACTGACAGTAATCACCTTATATAATATACGTTTTGCACAACAATACCTAAACCAAAACATAGCTTTGTAATGCGTTTGCCGTACTGTACGTGCATGTTTTTGCTCAGTTAACCTGTCAGGCAGGCAGTGTGCCTCTTACTCACCACTTTGCCGGTCTTGCTGAGGGCAGCTCTCAGCATCCTCCAGAGCGTAGACTTCCCTGCTCCACTAGGCCCAACTATAACTACTCCCATGCGTTGTCGGAGCTGCTCATTTAACTCCAGTGCCTTCTTCACCTGCAGGGAGGGAGAAATGCACAATTAATTTAGAAGATTTCAGCTGAATTTGAAACGTTTTTTTTTTTATAAAAAGGCCCTCATGTTCTTATGAAGACTTATTGGAGTAAAGCCCAAAGCAAGACGCTGGCTAGCATTAAATAAAATGGCCTTTATTCGTATATTTTGACTCCATACAAACAAACCTGGCTGGGTATGAGTTCGAGCCGTGCCTCCTTGTAGACTTGTTCCAGTGCATGCGTTAGTATCTGGTCCTCCACATCAGTGAAATTAACCCCAGAGAAGACATCTCTGACCAGGGCATCGAACCGTGAACTATCGGCAAACGTCAGCTTGGACATGGTGTTCAGTCTCAGCGCCTGCACCACCAGACTACTCTCTTGTACTGCAAACAGATGGAAAAGGTTTATTGAATTTCCTTTGAGCCGGGGAGGCTTGACAGAAAAACATTTCATCCAGGATGTAACGGAATACATCAAAAATCTAATTAAGCACATCAGGGAAAGAGTAAATACAGGTTTGAGGAAGAAAAAGGAACACAAAAACTTATTAGACTATCATAGTTTTACTTTTTCACACACCTCCTGTTGATCAAGACACTAATTATCAAAGTCTAGGATGATTTCAGACTTTATAAATATTTTTGTTCTCTCAAAAAAAGATGCAGCTCTTCCCTGCAGGCAAAAGTGTGGTGTTTTTTTTTTTTTTCACAACGCACAGGACACTTGGCTGGACAATACAGAGAGACAAACACATGCATGCCCTCGGGACTTATTGCTAAGGTAGAAGTTGAATGAGGTGTGTGCATGAGCAGGTGTGTGTGTGTGTGCTGGACCAATAAAGGGCAAATAGTCTGTCAGAGAGAATGAAAAGAAGGACCAGGGTGGCCTTAAGTAAATGCAGAAGGAAAAATGAAGACAGTGGTGGGGGTAAAGTATTAAAAAGCAGCAATATAGAGGGAGGAGGCAGCGCGAAACAGAGGGCAGCTAGTGAGACGAGAGCAGCTTGGATGCGCAGGTATAAGAAAAAGAGTGAAGCAGAGGTCAAAAAGAGGAGGGAGGAGGTGAGGAAAAAAGTACCGAGGAGGTAAACAAACGAAACTCTGGCAAATTGTTTGGGAACAAGAAAATGGAGAAGGACAAAAGTACAGACAAGCCCATGGGGGGAAAAGTTTGAAAGTGGAGCGTGTGGGCTAAATCACGATTGACGGCAAGCCTGTATTAGAGGATTTAGAGGGCAAGGACAACGGCAGGTGTTTGGAGAAAGTCCTGGTCAATAGATCCTTCTGATGTTGGAGCAAACTCTTGCATACTGTTTCTCAAACTGCCTTTATGGGATAACCACACACAGAGGTACAGATTATAAAACATTTGTAGTGCGACCCTGTTGGGTGCAGGATAAGCACCGCCAAACCTGCCGAATTTTCTATCACAGCTTATCCCCTAATCCTTTCATCGACTCTGCGGCATCCATGCAATAGTCTCAGCACTTCTCAGGGGATACATTTTAGGGTCAGTTTGACCAATTTGTTTAAAGTTTTTTCAAAGGAGGAAAAGTATGGGAACCTTTCGTTGTCACTATTGAGGGTAAACTACCAGGGACTATTGCTTATTGGGGGTATGCAATGAGGTCACAATTTGTGCACCAGACTGGCAGTTCCATCCGTTAGTGGTAAAAAGCAACATCTGGGGCCTTATTTATAAATGCTGCGTACGCACAAAAGAAAGCGTACGCCATTTGAAAGCAACTTTTGGGATTTATAAAAAACAAACTTGATGGGAGAATGTGCGCACCTCCACGCTAGCTTTGACCCTGCCCTACGCACATAATCTGGAGAAACGGGAAACTGCAACTCCAACAGTACAAGGACGAAATTAAAGACAGCTATGTGAAATTGATACATTTGTGGGAATTATTTGAATATTACACATTTCACAACACATATCATATATATGAAGGATATATTTGCAAAAAAAGGAGAAAGAGGAAGAATTCATATCAATGCCTTAGGGAGTGCACAAACACACGTACGCGCGCACCCACACACGTAGCCCGTATTATTGAACTAATTACATGATTGTGAAACAAACCTTACATGTTATTATAAAATCCATTCACATAAACAATAAGGCAGACAGTAACCACGCTCCCATAATGTTCCATACAAATAAAGTTTTATATTAATAATAACTGCAATTAAAATGACATGATCGTTGCACAAAACTGCTGATCACTTAGGCTACAACGCCTGTAGTCGTTCAGGAAATTTAGTGATGGTTGGAAATAAAAAGGTATGCACTCACAATGTGTAAAGATGCACAATGGCACAACAGAGGGCCAAGGGGAAGGAGTAGACAAAGGTGTAAGACAAAGGGGAAGGGCTAAGGGGTACAGTTCGGATTCACCCTAAAAGTGCTTTCCAGTTACCTCAGAATTCAGACGAGGGGAGTGGGAATTGCGTCACATCCCAGTTAAACTTCTCCAGATCTGAGCCGGTCAAGTCAGGGTACCTAAAGACTGTCCGACTTCCCAGTGGAAAATTTCAAACAAAGGGGGTTTTCCCACTGACCCATCTAATTTGTAACTCGAACAATCTGACTTTAAAAATAAACGGCACACACTATAACAGGTTTTTAGTCTCAACGATTACTGTTAAACTTAAAACAATGATGAAAGTTTGATTGTTTTGTATGTTATTTCTTAGTTTGCTACAGAGTTTATTATCAGCAATGATCCAAGAACACAGTGAATAACCCCAGAGGCTTTTAATTAAGAGAACCAGCAAAAATACATCATCCCTGCACCACTCTATTTCGCTCACTCACGCTGACTCATGTGCATACCCTCTATAGCTAAACACAGTTAAGTTTGACCATAATTGCTGCTAAACATAGAGTATGTGTATATGATTTATTGATTTAAAAAATTAGACCAAACGTTAAATGTGTGCAAACTTTACTGAGTGCTTGGTTTTTATTTGTGAGTTATCTATATCATACAAGTACAGTAATTTGTATTCTGCAGCCATGGTACATTTCCTATCAGACAATAACCAGTCGGCAGAATCAGGTGTGAACAATCACTGTAATTGAAGAAATAATTTGGTTTCTGAATCACTGAGCAGAATGTTCCAGGATTTAAACAACAGAATGAGAGAAGAATCAGAAATGTATTTCCAAAGTCATCAACACAAATCCATCTTTAGAGCAAAGAGATCCTGGGAGTGTGTTAAGACTGATTCACCATTTTTTTTGTTTCTTTTTTACAAATTAATTAGGTTTGTTACTGTTGATAAATGATTATATCTTAAAATCATGATGGATCTGTGGTGTTAAGAAGCAGTGGCCTTTTATCCGATACGATCTCTTATAACATGCTGACATTTGACACCTGATCTAAGGATGCCTCATGCTGTTTACAAGCAATTCTAAAATTCTAGTAGTTAATGTCAGGGTTCTGTTTTATATATATATATATATATATATATATATATATATATATATATATATATATATATATATATATATAATTACATATAAATATATATATATAAATATATATATATATGTATGTGTATATATATATATATATATATATATATATATATATATATATATATATATATATATATATATATATATACATATATACATATATATTTACATATATATACATATATATGTATATGTGTATATATATATATGTATATGTGGGTGTGTGTGTGTGTGTGTGTGTATTTAGAGTATCTCAGGCTGCATGTTTGCATTTCTGTTCATTTTGTACTATAATGTGTAACTTGATGAAGGATGGAAATTGATAGCATTTTGTTAATACTACTGCCACTTTCAATTCTGCTTATTAAGCCAACCATTTTATGATTTCATCATCCATTCATGTAGATTATCTTTGTGGAAAAAAGGGTCTTCGCAGACTTTCTGTGTCATCAACATCAAATACATAGCACTCAAGCAATTTTATGCTTTGCTTTGTCAATTTGTGAACCCATATTTTTAAAAGTGCTTTAAAATAAAGTTTATTATTATCATTACAAATATTAATATTATCCATCCATCCATCATCTACCACTTAGAGCAAGAGACAACCATACAACTCACACTCATGACTAAGGGCAATTTGGAGTCACCCATCAGCCTGAGGAGCATGTTTATCGTCTGTGGGAGGAAGCCTCAGTGCCTTGCTGTGAGGCGCTTGCACTACCTGCTGCACCAGTATAAAAATGTCCCCCTTCTTTGAAAACAAACATGTCCCAGTCAATAAAGAAGTAAAGTAGTTTTTATATCTGTGGCTGGCTCAGGTATACCACAAAACAGAAGAGCATATCCAGGTTCTGTGTGTTGATCACCCAGACACGCTGCAGCATATTTTAAACAAATCCTCTCACTCTACACCAGGCATATTTTTCAGATGCTCTCAAAAGATAGCTGTCTGAACCTAATGCATTTTACTGTGCAGTTTTGTTTCTCCAGCACAGTCATCTGTGTACTTTTTGCAGCAATAAATGTGACTGGAGGTCATGGCCAAAGAGGCACCCACTCTCTTAAAACTTTCTTGACACGCTTCACTATTGGAAAAGTAAAAATGCCTCACAGAGATATAGCTCTGTAAAAAAAAATAGCTGGAGGGGTTCTTACTCTTGTCCTTGTCATGACTCCTTCTCTGCTGCTGAAGAAGACTTCCACAGGCCTTCAGCACTGTCTTCAGAGCACGCAGTCCCCAGTCATAGTGCTGCTGGGGGGTCAACAGCTCCCTGGACACAAAAACAAAGGGACATTTTCACACATACTCACTCACTGAACTGACTGCAGCACTGGTTCTAGGGCTAATGGGTGGGACGTAAAGACTTACACATCTGCACAATCAATAAATGACAAAATGTGGATGTGGTATAGCTCTTTCACAATAAAACACCTGTCACTGTATCATAGAGTCAAAAACAAAGAGACATTATAAGTGGTGAAGAAAAAAGTTTGCAATTTATGGTTCTTAAACAACAGTAGACTATATAATTATGCAAATGACCAATTTAAAAAATATATATATATATACCATGTTTATATATATAAAAATCATGATTGAAAGACATGAAAACTGAAGCAGTAATCTGCGCTCTAGGATGCTGTGGGGCTGTCTGTTATATGTGCTAAAAAACACAAGGAAATGATCCTCTCTTAACTTTCAACTATCAGAAAAATGCTACCACTTGACACTGAATGTTCATCCGTCTGCTTCACAGACCTCAAAATGTTTGAGCCACCTGAGACAGAATCACATTCAGGCCATGAAAGGCTGAAAGTATTTGCTGATAAGTTATCTTAACAGTTATCTTGCAGAAAAAAGGCTCAAGCTTTCTTATTTTGTTAATCTCCTACATCTCTTTTGCCAAGTTTTTTTTAATTCACTGCTTCTTAATAGACCCTTTTCTTCAAGTGCTCCTTCAAAATAAAGCCTTTTATGAAAATAAGGAGAGATAATCTTTACAGTAACAAACTTTGTAGGACAGTAGATAGAACACAGTTGAACCAACCTAGAATTACATTTTCTGCTTCTTGATACAAAGGCAAAGCACTAAACATCTGATGCCCTGTGTTAAGTGCACAAGGGGACGAAACTGCAGCAGAAAGGGGTCAGTTTTGTAAATATCACCCATTGTGTCTGTTTGCCATGGCCATGCTAATTGCTCTGTATTCTGCTCTGCTGCTTAAATTGCTCAAAAATCACCAAAGTGCTAACCTTGCAGTGCAGATGGACCTGCCTAATTCAATGTCTGCAACTCCATCTTGCCAAGCTCCAATCTACAACGATTGTGAGCAGTCTGAAGCGAGACAGCCAAGAGTGCTTTAGAGCAGGGAGTGGTGGGAGCTATGAGCGAGAGCAGCAGGAGGTGACTGTTCGACCAATCAATATAAATCACTAGTCCATCTGGTGTGTCAGGTTACCAAAGTAAATCATTAGGAAGATAATTTTTCTTTTCCTTGTCACACTGCTGTGGGATCAGCACTGTGATTTTACTAAAAGTCATGCTCAACCTTTGAATACTTTTAAAAATGTGCTAACATGCTTGTATGCCCTCGTAATGATCTTGAATCATGAACATTTCTACATTCTGTGCCTTATGAGTGGCTACTCTTCTTCGCCCTGAACTTCATTGAATTCAATACCATCTGCTCTGTCCCGGTGTGAAAATAACACATTTGAAGTTGTTTGTAATTGGGCAAAAGCTTTATTTCACTCCATAACTTGATATACAGTATATCCGCGTCCTATCATGAATTTCTTTTTTAACATCTATCAAGCCTGTCACACAGCTTTTTCGCCCTAATTCAGCTCCCCTGTCCATCAGACCTCCAGGGCAACAACTGTTCTGCTCCCCTCATCGGTCAGCTGCTAGAAACGTTGCAACACAGCAGGGGATTCTGGGTAACAGCCTTCAGGGAAGTGCAGTGCAATGCATGCTCGTGAGAGGGGAGCATTAGGGGCGCCTTCAAACAACAGCCCTTGAAAGATGGGACACCCTACAGTTCTGCACCCCTTTAGCAAGAGTGTGCATTTAGTGCACAAGCGCACAAGTATGGGTACTGGGACAGGGCATGGGACTGTATCAGAAAGTCAGAGGGGCAGAGGTAAGGGATTCAAAGTAGTTTAGCTTCATTACTCACCCTCTTTGCTAACTTTTAAAAATTCACCCACTTCCAGGACTGTAAGGTTGAGTAAATTTACCAGATTCTGCAAACAGCTACTTTCTAGTCCTAAAATGTTGGCACAGTGAGCAGGCTAAACATTATTTCTTATGAAGCTAGATGCTCAGTGCTTTAGTAAAATAATGAAGTGTAGGGAAAGTGGGATGATGTATAATGAATATACAGTATGTACACCAGAGCCCCCAATTTGACCCTTTGACCACCCCCTAAAAATAAACCCAAGACCTACAGGTGGTAAAAAAAAAAAAAGAAAACCTCTATCAGTGTATTCCAACAACACAGTAACACACACAGTTTTCAGTCTCTTCATATGTTTAAAGCAACTTTATCCATACTAGGGATGGGAATTGCTAAGATTTCATTGATGCTGATGCCAATATCAATTCTGCTCATCGATCAGATTCTCTTACCATTCCCTTAATGATTCCTGTTGATTTCCTGTGTGGACAAAAGTTGGCCTTCAGTGGTTTTCAGTGGCAACAATGTCAAACACATGTCACTCCTGACATTTCATGCTGTGATGCAGAGATCAGAGAACCTCTTAGCAAGCTGCTGGTGTTCTCACCCACTAAATGTTATGCGGGAAGAGTCTCTTTGTCAAAAATTAAGCTACAGTTTTGACCACTTCTGCCCCATCTGCCATGAAGACATTTTTGACCTCCTTGTTGTCATTTCTGCTGAATATCTCTGATGAGAACCTGATATCCTCGATCCAAGACATGCAGAACAACGTGGAAGTAACTGAAAAGGGTATCGTAAAATCTGTTCCTTAAGGAAGTTGTTATCAATTCTCAAATAGACCCAGTTTTCAATTCCCACACCTTATCTCTACAAATACAATGTGATCATGGCCCTTACAAGACATGATGCCATTATTGCCCCTTGGACCTTATTTTACCTGGCTAGGTTGAAGATCGCAACCAGTTTGCTGCCCAATATTTCTCCGTCTTTGAAGCCCTCGGAGTAGAGGATGACCTCAGCAATGAGCTCATTGTCCGGCCTGCTCATGGCAACAGGCCTGAAAAGCTGCTTTAAATTATCCGGAAGTTTCTGTCTGCCACCGTAGCCTTTTCCTGCTGGGTTCAACGTGATAAAAACCCCAGAGTTTGGGTCCAGTTCCACCTGAAAGAGTGAAAACAAGAATGAATAAACATTCTCACCACTTTGTGTTTAAGGGTAGAATGAATTTGGTTCAATTATTTGCTTAACAACTGATGACTAAATCATTTATTTTACAATGGATGGAAAAATAATGGAAACACTTAATGAATTATTTAATGAAAACTTGAAATGTTTGTTGAAATGAATGTTCAACTGCAAAAATACATGACAACATTTAAGCTACAATATGCAAATTATTTTTTGATGCTGTATAATGTATATATGTCTTTTTATTCTTATTGCCTTACTGTTATTAATTAATAAAATTCTCCCAAAGGGAAAGTCACGTCAGTCGTTATCAGAGGTCTGTATAAAGCATGGAATAGCTAAGCTGCTTACATGTCTGGCTATGCTTTCACGTTCTTTTACTCCCCTAGAGCATTCATTTCACTTGTCCAGAGTCATTAATAAGCTAAAGCTACAAAATAGGAGGAAAGTCTAATGTATGAAATTGCTGAAAAGGCTTTCATCTCTTTCCCAATGCTCCTTCTGGAGCTTTTCCCTTGACAAACGCAGTATTGTCTGTTTAGACTCCTCAAAAAAGTTTGGAAACATTATTTTGGTCCATTATTTCTCCCCTTTAATGATACCAATTGGTATTGTATTTTATATTGTTGGAAAGCCTGATTAGTTACCTTTACAACAAGGTACAACTGGTCAGAATCATGCATTTGTGGAATGAGCAACACGGATAAACATGTGGGTAATGCTTAAAAAATGCACCAAAGTCCTCTGAAACTGGAAGATGATGTTTCAGTTCACAGAGTGGCAGCATTATTTGGTGTCAGTCCTGGTGCCATTTCCAAAGTTTGGACCAAGTTCCATGAGGCTGGTTGAGTCAAAGACAGGCTGCAAAGTGGAAGGAGGACAACACCCCATGAAGATTGGGTCCTCACCCTAGCTTCAATGAGGAACCATATGCTTTCTTCCAGGAGAGGAAGGGATTTGTCACATATCGGGGGTGCTACCCACACATTTGGCTGTGATGGTCATTCCACAAATGCATGATCCTTTCAAATTGTACCTTGTTGCAAAGGTGACTAACGAGGCTTTCCAACAATTGAAAAATACAATACCAACCGGTATTATTAAAGGGGAGAAATCATTAACCAAAATAACTTTCCAAACTTTTTTGAGGGGTATATTTGGGTGAGCAGCCTCGAAATATCTTTGTTTGGGTTCTTTCAAAATCAACCCTACACTTGTGTTTTTGCTAAAGTTGCCTTCCCCACCTTATATGAGTTTTTCCCTGTATTTTCTGACCTCCTTTCCAAGAAGTTCACACGTATTCTTGTGATGTTTCAGGGAGTCTTGAATGGCCTGAATCTGCATAGAAACTGCAGACAACACTGCCTCCTCTAAGCGGTTAAACTCATCAAAGCAGCCCCAAGCTCCACACTTCACCAAGCCCACAAAGATCCGTCCCATTGACTTCACGTCGATACCCTGAGAAACAAGCAGACCAGAAGGAGGAGCCTGGATGTTTGACTGCTTAATACACCACTGCTGTGTGTGCCTTTTAATGATACTAACATGTATAAAATGTTAAAACTTTTACACCCTCTACGGTATCCTCTCTTCATACCTCATCACAGTTGAACACCAAAACTTGACGTCCAAACAGTCCCCCCAAGGCTTTCACCGACTCCGTCTTGCCAGTGCCTGCAGGCCCATAGGGGTTACCCCCCAGGCCCATCTTCATGGCCTGAGTCAGAGTCAGGTAGCACTTATCAGTCAGAGGAGTGTGCACCAGCTTTGCTGCATTCCCCTGGGACACATGAGAGGTAGAGAAGAGGAGAAAGTTAGTGATAATGAGAGGCAGAAAGTAAAAGAAACACAGCAGAGAAGTAAAGATACAGGGAGTTAGGAAGAGGAAAAGCCAGCAGAGGATAAAGGCAAACAGACAGATGATGGATTAAGAAAAGGAGGAATGAAGAACAAATACAAGACAAGTAAAGAAAATGAAAATGATTGAGACTGAGTCAAGCTTGGGTTTTTTAAGGAACTGCAGAGGATACAGCACGAAGTATAGTTTTGTATGTGAATAAACAGTGCCCCCATAAGGTTGAAAATATGCAGTACGGGTATTTTTCTCAGACATGAAGTCATTTTAGACCCAGAGAAACTCATAAGAAGGCACACACTCTCAGCATCTACCAAATTTTCTTTACAGAAACCATTTAATCTTGAATTATTTGAAGAGCTGTGACAGAGGAGTTCACTGTTGCAAATTTACACGTGTGTGCTGTGTATGAAGCATTTCATAAAACATGCAACAACTGTAGGAAGTTTGAAAAACAAGTGTGGGTGGAATTACTTGCAGTCTAACTTAAAAATGTTCAAAAATGGAAATCAGGACATCATTGTCATCATATATGTAAATTTCAAATATGACTCGTCCGACAAATTAGTCTAAAATACTTGAAATTTTTTATCAAGTTACAGTGGATCACAATAGTTTGATGGAAATTTAAAGGTCATATACTATAATCCAAATTATACACTTAAAAGGTTTGATACAACTTACCAGTCTTTGCCCTTCTACCATCCTCCATCCCCCCCAACCCCCCTTCAAAAAAAAAGAAAATCCTTTCTCTGTTTCTCCACCTTTCAGAAAATGTGTGCCATAACAGTCCATTTGAAAATGTTCCCCTAATGATGACATTCAAGCAGTGGTTTTCAAACTATTTTTCATCGAGGGCGCACCAAAAACCAAGCTAAAATCTCATGGCATGCCGCATTCACATAGATACAAACAATCCTCTGTAACATGTTCTCCAGTATATGGTCAATAAATAATCAATTTTATCGGCCAAAGTCTTGTAAAAATTCACAAACTGCAGCACTACTAATGAAATATTCTTTGACAAGATTAACAAACTGTTTATTTCAAACATTTGTTTAATTCAGCCACACACATAAACTTGACAAGTCACATTTTTGAAAATTAGGTGAACTAATAAATGGGGGAGATAAAAAGTGTATGTGGGAATGAATGTATCTTAAGTAGTGATGAATAAGAATGAAAACTTGTTCACTAATCACTAAATAGTTGTAATAGAGAGTTATGGTTGTGCAAATTTCTAAGGCACACCAAGACTTGTCTCAAAGCATACCAGTGTGCCTCACCACACCATTTGAGAACCCCTGCATTAGGAGATATGTGGGGTGTGGTCAGACACAGCTCAGAACAGGACTGAAACAGAGGGGTTTATGGGCATGTAAAAATCCAACACCTGAGAAGGCCTTTAGCCAAGAAACTTCACAGCATGTATAAGTCAAATCTGGGACCAGTGTAGCCTTATTGAATAGGAGTAAAATATGGGGTCTTTAAACTGCCAATTTGACCTTTAAAATTAACACTTGTTAAATAAATATTGGAGGACCATAAGGAATAAGTGGCTGAGATTTTAAGCAGTCAGTCAGATAACAGATATAGTAAGACAGCTTTAATTGTCTCGCAACAAAGGGAAACTGTATCCAGCACACCTGGTATTCATACGTATAGCTGAACTGTGCATCCACCATCTGCATGATGCAGCTTTTATCTGGCCCCATGTAGAAGCGCAGCTGCTTCTTCCAGGCCCAGGCATCGGGGCTGGTAACTCCTGCCTGATTTAGCTGCTTCACCACGCTGATGTTGTGGATAATGTCCAGGATCAAAGCCTTCAGCTTCAACTGCAGGACACTTGACTCTGTAAAGGAAGAAATTCATGAGTAACAGGAAGACAAAACTGGTAAAGTAAGTGCACTCTCACTCTAGGCATTCTATGCCCCATCAAACATGCTCCAGCCCTAAAGTTCACTTTATTTGTGACAGAATCAGTCACAGAAAAATATTATCGTGACCGCCTAAAAAGTAATATATTTAAAAGAGGGCATGAACTCTCATATATCAGTAGAATGAGAGATAACTTGCTCTCTGCATTAAGCTGCATAGGTAGGATGCTACCTCCAGTAAGTACTCCCTTCTGGCATACTTTAGGATGATGACAGCGTGTTGAAGAGCTTGTTTAGTCAAAATGGCTTAAAACATGACAGAAAATGGAGAAGTTTTTTTTCTGGTGTCTCTGTGTTGCTACTTTCTGACAACTGTGAGAGTGAGTGCAGGCCAGCAGAGGATTGCAGTGAGGTCTTTATAGCACAGTGGCATTAAAAAAAATAGCCAAAAAACGCATACCTGCAATGCAGTCTTATTTATCCTTTATGATAAATGGCCTTAAGGGTGTAAGCTTCTTGTTGTTATATTGCAAACTCAGGAATAAATTATTTTCTGTAAGTAGTTTTTCCATCAGAATTCATTCATAACACTTGTTATGAATTGGCGCTATACAAATAAAGATTGATTGATTGATTGATTGATTGATTGATTGATTGAATTCACAGAAGTCATAAGATAAACCAAGCCTGCTATTTCTACTTCATGTAGTTAGATGGCAGGCTCATATTGGAAGCAGACAAAAAGCAATATCATTTATGCTTCCATAAAAGTCGTAAGCACAGCTATTAAAAGTAATACTGCAGAATTGCATTTATGTGTAAGAAGAATAAATGGAGCCATTCACTGAGTAAACAAACCAAACGTCCCAAAGATATTTTGGAAAATCAATATCACCAGCACACCCTCTCCGACTTAGTTTAAATGACTGCAAAAGTTACAGGCAATTTGGAAATAAAGTTGTTTTTAGAGAAATATCAGTGCAGTAATACAATTCTGCAGTTTTAACAGTTGGTAGAGAAGAGAGCAGATGCAGAGCAAAGTCAAAACATTATCTGTACTTTTCACTTTAAATGGGTGTACAAGTATACAAAAAAAAGTCCATTTTAGAATTGGATTACTTTGTTGTCTTTGTTGAAATATTGTGATGGTATATTGTTGGTTAGAGTGGGCGTTATTGCCATGTGTTTGGAGGCTGTTTTAAATGCCCTGGATGTAGAAGTGCATCAGTGAGGTCAGCCAAGCCAAAGAAGTGTAAAAAATACTTTGCCAAATGTTCATCATCCCGTTTTGTCTCTATGCCAAATAAGAAAAAGCTCTCATTCCCCGTCTGGTTTTATGGTCCATTTATTTAGACTGGGAGATTAGATTATCCTTCTTGCTGTTACATTGGCTGTTTTAATCAGTGCTCCCTTTCTGAGGTGTCTTTAGCATACCTCGTTGATTTAACTGAGCAATATAACTGTGTGCCAAGTGTGAATGGTAGAGGTTTAGGTGTCTGACATTCACAAAATTAAACACAGTCGTTAAAAATAAAAGTCTCCACCACATTTTCATCCTTAAGTACCTGGTATGTTTCAAAGGTAAGTAAATGCAGGACATTGATTATGATAATCTGGCATATGTGGTACAAGCACTGTTCTTATGTCAATGTCAGCTTTATTTATATAGCATGTTTAAAACAGCCAGTGGCCTATCAAAGTGCTTTAGAGCAGAATAGGCAGAAACAATAAAAACAACAAAAGCAATGAAAACCAATAAAAGCCAATAAACAGAATAAACAAAACAAAAGAATACAGTAAAAATAAATTTAAAAATCAATAATACCAATAAAAACCCAATAAAAGTGATTATACTCTGCCAAAGGCCATGGTGAACAAGTGCGGCCTAAGCCGTGCCTTAAAAGTAGAGAGGCTATTCGCAGTCTGCACAGGTAAAACGTAATGTATTCCACAGAGTGGGGGGCCGCAACTGAGAAGGCTCAATCTTCTCTGGTTTTTAAAAATGATCGAGGAACGTCCAATACCATCTGATTTCCTGACCGAAGGGCTCTGGAGGGCTGATGTACCTTAATAAGGTCAGATAGGTATTCTGGAGCCAGCCCATTCAGAGACTTAAAAACAAATAAAAGAATCTTAAAATCAATCCTGTTCCCAACTGGAAGCCAGTGAAGGGAAGAAAGCACCGGAGTTATGTGCTCGTATTTCTTTGTCTCAGTTAGGAGACGAGCAGCCGCATTCTGCACAAGCTGCAGGCGGTTAAGCTCTGACTGTTCAATGCTGACATACAGGGAGTTACAACAGTCTAAACGCGATGTACTAAAGCATGTATAACTTTTTCAATCACAAAAAATTCAAAATTCAAAATTGCCAGCAAAGTCTCAGAGTTTCCATCTCATACAAGGATAACTTTAACCTAAATATAAACTTGGGGGAATAAGCCAAAGAAGGAGAATCTATGCTTCAGCTGGCAAACAATACAGACCGGTGAGTCTCAGAGCAGAGAGAGCTTATCACAGCAAAAGGAAAACTTCTGAAGCACTCAATCAATTAAGCAATTTTAATCTGGTGCAAACAGACTGACATTAAAGGTGTGTTCTTCAGAGACAAGAGCTAACCTGACACACCATTTCAATATATTTCACTATATACCATCCGGGAAAGAGTAATGTTCCAGTGCAGATGGACCTGCCTGATTGAATGAGCAGTCATTTCCTGCTGTGGTCTTTCTTGTAGCTCCAACCTCTTTCTCCTGTAAAGCACACTGATTGAGCAATCCTGCTTTGAACAGCTCACAATCATTGTAGATTGGAGCTTGGCAAGATGGATCTGCCTGATTACAGACATTGAATCAGGCTGATCCAGCTGCACTGCAAGGTTAAAAGAGAGCAGAGTATGAATGGAAACTTTAAATAGTCGTCCACCTGTGACTGACAGTCTCTCATTTGTGGGGTTTAAAGAATATATCGTATGTCATTCAAATGGTGTTTCATATGTTGTCCCATATATTGTGGTAGCCTATCACATGAGCTGTATGAATGACATATCCATATATGGTCTGTTTGCACCATATTAAAATAGTTTAATTGATCAAGTGCTCCAGAAGTTTTCCTTTTGCTGTATTTTCCGATGTAGACCTTCTATGCTTAATTTGAGATATATTCTGCTGTATTCATTAAATTAGGCTTCCAGCTACTGCAGAGACAGCTTGGTCCTCTGCACTCTTGTGTCTGAAGAGCAATCAACTGATTCACTCAACAGCAGTCACTGGATTGAATCTCTCAATTCTTGGATACACTTGAAGATTATTCCTTAACAACAGAAGAGGGAGTTTACCAGTGGAACAGAAAAGCAAGTGTCAAGTAGCAACAGTTTACAAGGACAGAACGGCAATCTGCACGGATTAAAATGAGACCAAACAAACACTGACATAATAAAACTCATCATCATCACACACAGTCATTTGACCTTCTGGGCAACAAACAATACTTTAAATTCAAGACATTCTAAGATCATTTTTGTCATTCAGATTAACAGCTGAATTTCATAAGTTAAAAGCAATTCTCACATGTCAAACATGTTTGAAAATTACAGTAAGTGTTTTACATTTTAAGGCAATGCAAGGAAAATATTACCTTTGTATTGATTGAGGAATTGAGTCAATTTAAAGAGATGTTTTTATGATCCTGACATTTAGATTTTTGTATTCAAATGAATGCTACACTGATACATCAGTGTAGTTTTAAACAATGACCTTGAGAAGGGAGACAGCTTCGAAGTGCATATTCTGTTTATTAATATGTATTCCTATTGCTATACAGAAAAGTATAAAGAAGCGTATAGAGGTGCATACAAAATAAGTCACTCAAGTCAGATGACAGAGGGTCAAAGTGACAGCATCTTGTCTGTTCAGGAGTTGTAATTTAGTTTGCTGCGTCAGAAACTCATTAAAGGTTAACAAATGAGCTACCAGATTGTTCAAGGCTTTGTTCTGTGTTATGATATCATGGAAAATTTGTACTGTCTGAGGATAAAAATGATAAGACTGCCTTAATTCGTGCTCTAATCAAAACCTGATTTTATTTTGGAAAAAAAAAAGACCTTCTAGTACATTAAAAGAAACAGCATTATCATTACTTAAACTGCTTAACTTGCAATGGATTTGAGAGAAATTATAAAAAATGACAAGAGATGATTTGAAATGTTTGATATCAAAAGGTGCCTAATCAGGGTATACACAAAAAAATCTATAATTAAAGAAAACCTTTTCACTTTAAAACTCCATTAAGTCTAACTCTATGTGTTAGTCAGATTCATCTTTTTCATAAATGCCTTAGGGGTGGTCACAGCAGTTGGTAACGCAGCTGAAAGGGGTTGGCGTCATTTACCTCTGGATCCCCGGGTTAAGTAGGGTTAACAATGCTTATGGAGCTAACAAGTCTTTAGGAATGATGAATGGCAAAGTGCCAACCCAGTATGTGCTCCCAAACTTAACTCAGGAGTGGGCTGTCAGACACTCAAGATCTGAGATTTCTTCACAATACAGGCTCCTTTTTATTTGACTAAATTGTTTAAAATGGCTTATTAGGGTAGTTTTTAAGACAGAATATGTAAAGACTTCTTTCGCCTAAAATTGGACTAAAATCATTTTAAAAATGGTCACCTAGAATGAAAACTTTGAAGGGCAAAAACAACAAAAATATTATTAAAACTGAAGTTATTTTCAGCTCATGATTAGGAATAAAACAGTTGGCTAAATAACTGACAAGACTGAAGATTTTCAGTTTGTTTCCTTATTTCTGTGGTGTAATTGACACATTTTGGTAAGGAACAAATAAATAGAAAATTAGTGAGCTGACTGTCACAGAATAAAGTTTATCACAATTATGAGATTTAGAAACAAGGATGTGTGCAGGAAAATCCATATTAAATAAAATAAGAAAGTTTAAATTTGAATTCAAATTTAGGACATTACTTTTTTCACCAAATGACTATTTGCACAAAGATAAAGATGAGTAATATTGCCCAGAGTAGAGGAGAATATAAAAATTAAACAAGTTGTATCATTTAATTCTTTAAATTTTACAATAAAACTTTTTTCATACTTCATGAAGACCTTTTTTAGCTAAATTGATGTTTAACTAGAATATATTCCAAGACCCCGTTGACAACCTTGGAAAACTTTTGACTTTTCCACTGGGCTGTCTGTGAGGTTCTTAAGGTGAGATGAGGCATTCAAAGGTGCAGCAATGTCATTTTTCCTTTTAGTCTGAGGTAAGAAAATGCTTAAATGAACATTATTCAGCTGCTTTCCTGCTAAATTTGATCAATCATGGTGCCGTTAAGTGAAAAGGTGGCATGTGATCAGGATAATTAAAATGTTAATTTACCTTATTTGGACTGTATCAACTGCATCTGATGACTTAAATATCATAATCACTATATAATCAAAGTTTTATCATTCAAAACATACCTTTTGCATGTAGAGAAACAGACCCACCTGTGTTGGCGGGGTCAGCTCTGGTGTCCACTGTAGTGTAGTGCTCTAATTTAGCATTGATCTCCATCTCCAGCTGCTGTAAACTTTGCTCTTTCAGGGCTCTTTCCACATCTTCAGTAAACTGGATTTGTTCAGCTAAACACAGAATCTTCAAAAAAACAAAACAAAAACAAAACAAGAGACTTCAGAGACTGCAGACCATGAAGAGAGTGTTTTTGCTGGAAAAACATTTTGGTTATAAATGAGTTCATAGAGCAAATTCAGATGTAAGTAGAGCAACAGTCAGGATATGATACACATAGATAGCCATTTGGGGTGAAAATGGGAACTGGAGGTTTACATCAGTATAACAGATGAACAGTGGGAGATATAAAAACAGGGACACAACCTAACAAGCAGTGCTTCGTGGAGGGAGTTCAACTGGCAAGTTAAGATGAGTTATTTTAACACCCCAGTCACCAACTCAAAATATGGTGGTGGCTTTTGGCTGTGCTGGAGAGGGTGTGGTCTGATTGGAGACTAGACTAGACTAGTTTAGATTAGATTAGACTAGATTAGATTGCATTAGATTAGATTAGATTAGATTAGATTTTCAGAGTAATTAAGATTCCAGCAGCATTGTATATCAGTACACAGTAAAAAAAAACAAAACACACAGGGTATCAAAAAGTAAAAAGTGAAAACAATTTCCCATCCTCTGTCTTCCTGTTACTCCTCCTCCCCCTGAGTGAGGAGTTGTGCAGTCTGATGGCCTGAGGGACAAAGGAGTCTTTCAGTCTGTTAGTCCTGCACTTGGGAAGGAGCAGTCTTGGGCTGAACAGGCTCCTCTGGTTGCTGATAACGGTGTGCAAAGGGTGACTGGCTGCGTCCATGATGTCCAGCAGTTTTTCAAGTGTCCTCTTCTCTGCCACCATCATCAGAGTGTCCACTTTTATGTCAGCCACAGAGCCAGCCCGCTGATCACTGATCAGTTTGCCCAGCCTGAATACAAATATTTTGGGATTGCCCAAACTTTCAGATTTCTGGAAAATATTCATAACTTAGTCAGGGAAATTTTGGACATCAGCTTATCACTAGATCCATCATTTGTTATTCTGGGCATAAGTTCCACTGATAAAAAGGATAAGAAAGTGATTTTTGTTCTGAGGGTTAAACCATAACAGCATGATGGTTAAAGCCACGGCTTTTCTGCTCAGCACACTGAAGAAAAAGTGTGAAAAATGTCGTCATAATGAAGAAAAGTTACAGAGAAAATACAACTGAATACAAACAGATTCACTGAGAAATGGTCTCCAGTGTTAAAAACAAAGTCTGAGCTTTAGTATTTCTAATATTTATTCATGTACTTATTTAATTTTACCTCTTTATATATATTTAATTATTCTTATTATTTTTACTTCATGTTATTTCATTTTTATATCTAATTTTTTAAGTTTAAGTAAGCAATTCAATTTAATTTGGGAAATGCACAAGGAGCTTTTGCTGAAATGTTTACTATTGGCATGTAAGTACACTGATTTACTGCTGCTATTTGGGCTGTACATGTGGATGTTGATTTATGTAACATGCAAATGTAGTTAAGATGATATGCTGGTATCATAATTCATATCACACCCCTGCCCATGCCTTGTTTAGTTGTGTGATTGCCATACACAAATACATATGTGATGTACTGTATGTTGCTGCTGAATGTGAAACGGTGCATATCAAGAATCTCTCCACTAGAGGGCAGTAAACCTCACACAGAGACTGACAAGTGTACAAATTCAGTAAGGGGCATCTCCTGTTTGTCATAATTAAAATCATGTTTTCACTGTTCATAAAGAAAATTAAAACAGAGCAAAAAAAACCAAACAAAAAAACACATTAGCTTAAAATGAAGAGTTTGGGTTTACCTGGGATGGGTAGCGTGAGGGGTCGACCCCCCCTCTTTTTGCAGCTGACAAACATTCATAAAGCAGGTGCTTCAGCGTCTCCTTCATCTCTGCGGACAGCTCACTTAACCACGTCTAAAAACAGTTACACAAAATATATTTACCCAAGTATTACAGACTTCATTACAAGCACACTCCATCAAACACATTGTGAGTACAGAACATAAACATATTCAGAACTCTGAGCAGCAGTTTTACCTCCACGAGGCTTGATATTCGTATAAGGTTTCTAAGTGGTACAGTTTCCCCCTCCAAAGAACACATGGCAACAATGTGCTGGCACTGCTCGTCAAACACAACACTGTGGATACCTGCAGAGATCATACACATGGGACTCAGCCTCACATGAGAGTTCAACTATTTTCCAAAATGACAGATTGTTGAGGGGTAACGAGAGCGTCAGTCCAAAGTTAACACAGTGG
Source organism: Cetoscarus ocellatus (assembly GCA_037902135.1). Taxonomy (NCBI): domain Eukaryota; kingdom Metazoa; phylum Chordata; class Actinopteri; order Labriformes; family Labridae; genus Cetoscarus; species Cetoscarus ocellatus. The sequence continues at coordinate 1,562,420 of JBAMNC010000244.1, read as the reverse complement.
AAAACATTATAACTACTGTGCAGTCAGAGACCGAGGAATCACAAATGAAAAAGAACAGAAGTTTCTGACCTGCGAACAGTTTCTTGAGGTGTGACTGGATCACGGTCGGGTTGGTTGCTTGACCAAGAATCTCCAACAGGTCATCATCTCCTATAAAATAGAACCTTGGGAAGGCAGAGCGTTTCTCCTGCAACAGAAACACAATAAAAGTCAAGTTATAACACTTCCACCACGTCTTATAAATTAGTGGACTTTGCAAATTCATGTACTGACCTCTAGAAACTCATTGAGTGACTTCTGACAGCGCTGCAGTTGATCCAGTATGGTGATCAGGGAGTTTCTGATGCCGGCCCTTGAGCTGAGAGAAACAACTCTGTTGTCTCTTTGAATGTCTGACATAATGGACCTAAAACACATGCATATTTAGTTTTTTGTTAGTGAATTTTCAAAAATACTGAGATGAGTTTGTAATAGTTACAGAGGGAAAAGCAGTGATGCTTCAGTTAATGTTGAAAATCGTATAGTTAATGAAACAAAGTTTTTAGTTGTCGTAATTGGGGAAAATCTGAGCAGCAAGTTACAAACCAATGACATAAAGTGTAAAATGAGACAAACTATTTATCTGTTATTGAAGGAAATGATCCACTTAGTAATAAAGGAATGCAAATTTTATATAGCTAAATGTTTGTTTAAACTGTTTCACATCAGTCCTACTAAAATTAGACGAGGGCAGGTTCTGTTACACAAATACTGATATATTTTTTGTATTACCAATAGGAGCCATAGGAACTGCCAGTAAGAAATGCAATAGAGACCCATCAAACCCATTGTTTACAAAGTAACAGTTGTAAAAATTGAATGAATTTGAAAAGTTCTAGATTCTACAGTTGTGTGTACCACCGTTAAGAAATGCTTTGCAATAAGAAAATGTCATAAGTTAAAAACAAAAAAACATAGCGCTCAAAAAACAGATTCACAACTAACCTGATAGAGGGTTTTGCATCATTGTAAAAAGAATCTAAATCAAACTTTATTTGAAAAAAAAAAAAAAAAAAAAAGTAAAATGAAATAAAAGGGGATATGATTTGATACACGCGGCACAATGGCGCAGAAGGTAGAACACGTGCCTCACAGCAAGAAGGTTGCTGGTTCGATCCTCATGTCGGTCAGGGATTTTCTGTGTGGAGTTTGCAAGTTCTCCCCATACATGCGTGGGTTCCCTCTGAGCACTCTGGCTTCCTCCCACAGACCAAAAACAACATCTAGTAGTGGGAGGGGTTGTTGTTTATTTAAAATTTAGGCTTCTACGACTTTATTTAATCATTTTTTTTTGGGTGATTAATTAAATTATCTTTTAAGTAAACAAATAAATCACCATCTTAGTGTTACACAGATTTTCAACTACAATACACCTAAAATTGAGCAAAACATACTCAAGAAACAAAATAAGTAAATATTGCTTTCAATTAATTTAGAGGGTAACCTTATAAAATACAGGCTTTGTTATAAATATATTCCAACTAATCTTATAATTGATAATATGAGTAGGATTAAATCGGCTGGTAAATCTAATGCACAATCCTGGCTCTATTTTGGTAATTCCAACATCTTCATTTTAAAATTACTTTGTTCCTCAGTTTACTAAATCAAATTCACTATTAACTGTTTCAAGTTGCTTATATTAAGTTCTCAACCAATACCTGAAATTCTGTTACCTGAGATATTTTGGTATGAGTTTGATAACCTACCATTTTTTGATGAATTTAGTGTGCGGTTTATTAAAAAGTAAATATATATTATGTAGTTACGTTTTTCTGCAGTTCAGTTCATTTAAATTATTAATCTAACCATTTGACTGGCATTGTGACCATGCAGTTGACTTTTTGCCACCATACCACTGTATTTAAAACTCTGAAAACCCATCTTTGTCTGTTTTTCCCTTATTCACCCCTCAGAATTGTGTTTGTGACACCAATATCTATCCTCTGGGTGGCGCTGCTGTACATGAATATAATTGTTTAAAACTAGTAAAAATAGGAAGTGAATTGTTGCTGCATTGCTCCTGAGAAATCTAACAGTAAGAGCATACATCAGAGTAAGAAAAAAATCTTTTCTCATATTTCCAGATCCTCTAACAATCATAATTTAGTTGAAGGAAATAAATCTGACGATAAAAAAAGTATCTATGATTCCTCAGAAAACTGGGTCAACTGCTACATATCTAAATTTTGCTCTATGATATGTTTATGTACAAAAAACATTTAGTTGCAGAAATGAAAGAAATCCATTTATGCCCAGGATAACCCTTAACAGGCAAGCCAACCAGCAGGTTGACCTGCATATCTGCTCCCCGATTGGGTAATCTGAAAAATAAAAGCTGAAATGTTGCTGAATGAAGAGGAAAAAATTTCACCTACAAACAATTTGTTCCAAATATATTTCTTAGTTTGGAAGTCCAAGGGTTAAGCACTAAAACTTAAGTAGAAAAAAAGGCACATCCTCTTGGAAAAGGATTAAACAAAGACTGCCAGCAAAACAAATCTTAAGCTTTAATTTCAGATTTAGTCAATCTCATCTGATGGTAGTACTTTATTTAAACAAATTTTCTGGAGATAACAGTGTTCTTGTAACCACACTTGTTTAAATCTTACTGATCTATGTTTAGCCTGCATGACGCCCTAAACAATCAACAATAAAGAACAAAAGCACATGTTGAGATGCAGTCACACGCAGAGTACCTGAAGTCTTCATCAACTCTTTTAAAGCGGGCCTCCTCCCGTGGCAACGCCCCTCTCCCAAAAATGGGCTCCAAATAAACCCAACGTCTCTGGATGGCATTCAGACTCAGCAGGTACTCGTCTAGATCTGACAGACGAACTTCCCACAGACTGACCTGATTGTACAAATAAAAAATGTTGGGTGCAAATTCACCCATGTAGAAAATGTATGTGGGGAAACAACAAATATCAAAGGCATGCAAGTAAAACAGCATCGAACAGTTTAATCCAGTTATGTTAGCATGACACAGAAATGTTGACAATCGATTGTAAAAGTCTATCATGGATTTTTTTATATGAGATATCAGCCTTTTAATTCTACCTTGTCCTGGAAGCTGCAGTAGTAGGGAGAGTCTTTCAGGGACTGCAGCAAACAGCGGTTATCTCCCACCTGGATGGAAACAGAGCAGATATTTGTAAATGCTTAATTCTCTGCTGTAGAGTTCAAACCTTTTGAGGAACAATATTAGATTTCTGTGGGTATCCGATATGCAAACATTTCCAAACTCATTATCTCTGATACAGATGTCGTTAATAAAATTGTGGGTCAAGAGCACAAAGCCTCTACTTAAATAAAACTGACCTGTTCCTTTCATTGTGACAGTCTTTTTGTATTACAAAAAGATATGAAGCAGGAAAAACATCATTTTATTCTTTTATTAATTATATTTTCGATTTGTAAAAGTGGACATTCAGTGGCGATGAGGGAAACCATCATGGTACATTGAGCCAATATTACAGCAAGTATATGGGGTATTTGTGGCCAATTTAAAGGTCAAAACATTGGTTGTATATATCGGCAAAAGTTTTCTTACCTGCCTGTACCAATAATCAACTTTTTGGCAAACATCTGCCGATATCCATACTGGTTGGATAATATCTTGCATCCCTATTTTGAGGTGATTTGTGCTTTATCCAATACAATCTTAAACAGAGCCCTACAACTGAGGCTTCATGAGAATGAAATGTAGAGATTTGAGTGCTACAGGTGAACCTCCACACAGTCTTCCCAAGCCAACATGCAAATTTATGGCATTTTCTCCTCAGTAAAAACTGTGACAAAACATCTTTTCTGCCTCCCAAATCAAGCAGGTCAGTCACAATATCCATCCAAACACATTTCCATCCATGTAACATTGAGCAGCTAGGTGATTTATGAGTATGTAAAACGTTTATCTGATATGTGAGCACCAGTTGCAGATATTACAAACAAGCGCAGTGTTCTTATTCTTGAAACCTTTAAAAAATTGCTTAAAAAGAGTTAGTTTTATGACAAAGTTAAGATTAACTTAATTATTAAGAGCCCCCCCCGTTAGGCCAAAGTTATACTCACAGTTTGTTCATGGTTAAGTTAACATGAGTGTTTCTGTTTACTTGCCTGTATAAGAGATTTGTTACTGGAAGAAACCACTAGAGGGCAACAAAGACCTAAGGCTATGTATAACTATCTGTTGTGTGAGAAGTAAAGTTTACACATGTCGATAATAACGGTATTTCTGAGAGTGAAACTAACACACCCACAGATGGCGTGAACTGAAAGCCACCACTTTACATGGTCACAAGTTGAAGCAATGACACCAAACTTTTCCAGAAAACTTCCCACCATCTTCAGGATATTTCACCATCTTATCAGATAGATTATCAGGGAGAATTGTGGCCTTGGTTTTTAAGTTTGTCTTTAAAACTTTCTAGTAAAATTGTTCTTGCTGCTGTGTTGATGCTGTTTGTACACCCTCTGGGGTCATCAAGAACATTTGTACAGGGGCCAGATTTTCGCTTGACAGATGTTACAGGAGCTAGATTTCAAAAACAATATCAATATAAATATTTTGGTTTAACAAACAAATTATTTGTTTTTTTTGCCCAAAAGTTCTGTATGTCTTAGCCTTTAGAGGTGTGATCAGTCCCTATCACCCATACTGATGCAATGGGATATGGGTCAGTTAAGATATTTTGGCTTTTCTTTCGTGTTTTCAATCATTGGAATTGACTACCAATAAACTCATTCTCCTGGTTAAATTCAAGCTAGAAATGTTTGTCAGGTGTCAGATAAAACATGAAGGCATACTTGATAAAATTGTTTCAATCCCCATTGTTTTGGGGGTTCTGTTCATAGTTACAGGGATGAAATGACAAAAAGATACCCTTAAAAGCATGACAGATATTTCTTCCTCACAATTCCTGAATCTATTGATATTCTGGGGGCCAGATTGGAAGCTGTGGAGGGCCTATTGTACCCCCCCGGGTCTCTGTTGATGATCCCTGCTCTACACCAATCCTAGTTGTCATGCATAGACTGCAGTTCACGTCTGTGTTGCATTAATTCTGGACAATGTGAACAACCAGTGTGATGAACCAATGCAGAGGATGGATGGCAGCCATTCTGCATCCGCATAGTTAACAGCACTTCCCTCCTTATAGTGTTGAATTTTATCTACAATTACACACAGATTTTGGACAAATTTTGGTTAATGAAACAATAACCACTTAGAACTAAATGGGATTTACGAAGGATAAATCCTGGCAGTGTCACACTGTGGTGTAGTTTATCAATAGGAGGTGGTTCCATATCTAGGTTTCTACCTGGTTGACAATATCCTTCCAGTCCTTAATTAGGGTGAGTGTGCGTTTGTTGCTGTCTGTGTACTCAGTCAGGTTGAAGGTTGCAGCAGCTCCCCATAAATCCAGCTCTCTCAGGGCTTCCCTGATGGTCACTTCTGCCTGAGCACGACTGTTCAGGTCCTGAGCGTAAGCACAGACACACAAGTACACAACTTACTGTAAATGATCATTTTCTATACTATTTAAACAGTTTAATGCATTCTAAAAACATATCTGATTAAGACAGGGCTCAGAAAATCTAAGAAAAAAATACATCTTGACTTTTGTTGAGGAGGACTTGTTAAAAATATTTCCCAAAATTTCTGCAAAGAGAAAAAGTTGTTCAGATTAGAGACTTTTAAAATCCATCTTTAATGATATCAATCCAATAGCAAGGAAAAATAAAAAAAACATTTAGACAAACTCAGCCTGACAATAAAAGAAGTTGCATTTCAACTATTTTCCATACACAAGCAACTTCGGTCAAAGTACATACAAAGTATCAGTGTTGCAGATTTGTGTATCAATAGAACATAATGATTATAGGAGAAGTTTTGGATACACTTCCTGTGAAACCTGTCTTTATAATGCATGATAAACACAATGTAAGCATGTTTATGGGGTACTATAATGCATTATACTGCACTTACAACAATGTATAATCATAATTACAAGCACTTATGATAATCTATGATGCTTTACAATCATAATCATAAGTTATAATAATGTCATGAGTCAATAACATACATTAGTGACTTTCTGTGTGAGACCTTTCCTGCTCCTGCACTGTTTTGTGCCTCTGCTCTCTCCCTCTCTGAGAGAGGGCGTGTCTTTTTTAGACGCTGCTCAGACTCTTCTCCAGCACCAGACAATTCCAGCATCTACACTTGGTGTTGTTGGCCGTCATTGGTGTTCTTGAGTACTCTCCGATCTTTGGATTAATTTTGTATTTTGTGCTTTTGACCTTGAACTTACTTGTGTGTCTGCTCCTTCTTTTCAGTGCCTCCACAAGCCCAACCCGCCTCAAGGTCAGCCTCAAACTCACAGCAGCACTCTCTGAACTCCTCGACCCCATTCAGCCCTGACACCCTCTGGACTTCCCCTCACTCCCTGGAGTCTGGATTTCCCCTCAATAAATAACCACTGTTGTACCTTAACTCTGTCTATGGTTCTGCTTTTGAGTCCGCAAAAAACAACCAGCAAGCCATTCCTTAACACAGTATTAAATTGTGCTTATACATAAAAAAATTACAAATATTCATAATCCCTCATAGCAATAAAGCCGACACATAGTACAGCATCCCATATAGGTTAATGAGGTTAGGTGTCAATTCAACATATATGCAGGTCACTGACTGTTATTAAAAAGATTACAAGTTATTCAGACTCTCATTTTTGAAATAAATTGCAATTAATGTACAATATAACATCCATCCATTATCTATATCTCTTATCCCTTTTGGGGTTGCAGGGGGCTGGAGCCTATCCCAGCTGACATTGGGAGGGAGGTGGGGTACGTCCAAGACTGGTCACCAGTCAACCACAGGGCCACATAGAGAGACAAACTGCCATTCATGCTCACACTCACACCTAAGGGCAATTTAGAGTCACCAATTAACTGAATAATAATTATTTTGTTTTTTGTGGGAGGAAGACAGAGTACCCATGCATGAACAGGGAGAAAACACAAACTCCACACAGAAAGGCTCTGACTGACTCAGGGACTGAACCAGCGACCTCCTCGCTGTGAGGCACGTGCACCATCATGATGCCCGATATAACACATTATAACACTTTTATAATCTGTAATTATTAAATCATTAGTCACTAGTGTTCATTAAATGCTCTTAGTAAAGTAAAAATATACAATCTACTAAAGGCAAAAATAGCAAACACAATGCTGTAAATTATATTTTTAACATTTAATTCAAACGTTTTATAATAAACATTTTAAACCATCAGTAGCTCAAATGAAAGACAATAAATTTTCTTTCAACAATAAATACTAATAAAGTGATTCCCACAGACACTGGCTCCTTTAACCTTTAAAATATTAAAAGGTAAAATTGATACTGTTAAAAGTGATGATAAAAGCTAGATTAAGCTGACATTAAAGTGGAATAGTGAAATGAATTATGACATGCTTTACCGTGTGTCAGATTTATTGTGACAAAGCATTATGGATGTCTATAATTTCTTACAGCTATATGCACACTAAAACTCACTTTAAGTATGTTTATAACTTATTATATACAATAACATTATGATGACCTATGATTGCTACTATAAATCATAGTAAATTCACACAATTGTAATAATTACACAGCATTATAAGTGCATTATAATACCTTACATACATGCTATAACGTATTTATAAAGCATCATCAAAAGGGGCTTCATAGAAAGTGTTAATGCAGTTTACTTGGATGCTTTCTGTTAAACTGTATGGCAACAAATGTTTTGTTATGCAACACATTTCATTTTGTTTCTTCTGCTGCCCTCCAGTGTCTCTTTTTACTTATTCTGAATACTTTGGTATACAGTCATTTTGCACATTTGTTTTAAATCTTCATTCAAAAACAAAAAGACCAAGCACACAAACCACATTAAAGGAGGCTTTGTCTGTCAATAGCATCTGCTTTCACACAGTATGTTTTTTATATTCTAAGTGTGTGTATGTGTGTGTATACATACTTTGAGCTCCTTGGCCTTCTCAATAATGGTGTCTGCCACGCCCAAAAGGTCATTAAAGGTGAGCCGCTCCAAAGTTGTCCCTCTTGGAAGGCCAAGCAACCGGAACATGTCCAACCAGTGGTCCTGGGACAGATGCTCCCCCCGCACATACTTGAGGACTGGGACCATGTTCTAGAAAAAGGGATGGAAGAGTAGATGTAAAAATACAATTCACATGTCTACAGCTGACCCAATAATGTCAAAAAGTGTTTCCCATTAATCAAGTAAGGGGGGGGGATGCCCCCGGACCCCCCTACAGGGTCAGACCCCCGCCACCCCCATAGTTTCCCAAAATCCTGTGGGAAACACTGAAGTGTGTTAGTTATTCCATTATTTTTCCACCCATTGTAAAATAAATGGTTTGGTAATGATCATGAAGAAATTCATTGAACCACATTCAATCTACCCTTAAACACAAAGTAGTGCAAGTGTTTTTTCATTCTTCTTTTCACTCTTTCAGGCGGAACTGGACCCAAACTCGGGGGATTTTATCACATTGGGCTACAGACAAATACTTCCAGATAATTTAAAAGCAGCTTTTCAGGCCTGTTGCCATGAGAGGGCCGGCCAATGAGCTCATTGCTGAGGTTATCCCCTACTCTAGGGCTTCAAAAATCAGAAATGTGACCATGATCACATTATATTTGTAGAGATAAGGTGTGAAAATTGAAAACTGGTTGCGATCTTCAACCTAGCCAGGTAAAGTAAGGTCCAAGGGACAATAATGACATTATATCTTGAAAGGGCCATGATCACATTATATTTGTAGAGATAAGGTGTGAGAATTAAAAATTAAGTCTATTTGAGAATCGATAATAACTTCCTCAAGGAACAGATATCATTACAATTCCCTTTTCAGTTACTTCCACGTTGTTCAGCATGCCTAGGATAGGGGATGTCTGGCTCTCGTCAGAGATATTCAGCAGAAATGACAACAAGAAGGTCAAAAATGTTTTCATGGTAGATGGGGGCAGAAGTGGTGAAGATTGTAGCTTAATTTTTGACAAAGAGACATTTCCAGAATAACATTAAGTGGGTGAAAACACCAGCAACTTGCAAATGCGTTCATCTCTGCATCACAGCATGAATGTAAGGAGTGACAATACAATACCAATTGGTATTATTAAAGGGGAGAAATAATGGACCCGAATAAACTTTCCAAACTTATATTACTCTGTTAAGCAAGTTTCTACCTTATATTTGTCCACTTCTCCTTGCAGTTTAACAGACATAGTCGTTGGCTGCTCAAGCTTCCTGAGCCTGTCCTGCCATGTAAAGAGGAACTCCTCAAACACATATGTCTTACTCCTGAAAACAATAAGAAACATATAAAAGTTAGCACATATTTGAACACAGATTAAAAAAACATCTGTTTTGGAATTAGAAAGCCCTGGATCTTTAAATAATCTAACGAGGTCTAAGCCTAAGCCCTTACCTGAATGTGATCCAGTCCTCCTGGGCCTTTTCCGTGAAGCCTTGCTGCCACTCCTCATACAGACCCCACGTCTGACTGTGCTCGTCCATGTCTCTTTTAATGTCTTCTGCCAGAGAGAAATCAGGAGCTTCCAGGTCAAAATAGGCACAGTCCTCACTGGAAGAAGAGAATGACAGGAGGAGGGTACAGGAGGAATAATAATATTACTGAAGACTGTGTTGGGACCTGAGGTCAAGGCTTTAGATTTGGTCTTCTAGCTAAAAGTGGGACTACACCATAAGTGTAGTAAAAGTTTGGATGCCTCCCAGTCTCTTTGCCCTTGGTCTTTGCGTAACTGGAAGAGTTTATTATTGTAGGACTATTCTCTTTTTCTCACTAAACAGGAGTGAGAACTGCTCCATTAATCATTAAAAACTTCAAAACTGCATAAAATGCCTGTCAAGTATGTGATTGGAATGTTGACATCTGAGGGAATATTAAATAAGGATTAAGTGGTTAAAATGGGGTATATCTGAGCCTTTCAGGACAAAAAATGATCTACCAATAGTTCTAAAAGCAGAATAAAAAAATACATTCTCAAAAGTCAACCAACTAAAAAGTACATACAGCAGTTTGCTACGAACAAGATCCAACTCCTGAAACTCTTGCTGCTTGTCCTTGATGGTCTGAAGACACGCTAGAAGGGCAGCATGATCACCAGTCTCAAGCATCTCATCCTTGGGCTTTAGCTGATCCCAGCGAGCTTTGAAGCGCTCCAGATCTGCCCTGTAGGCGTTGATGCGACCAGCAGCATTACTTCGCATCACATCCACCTAAAGGAAGAGCAAGGAAGGTCAGCAAAATAAATAAATACATAAATAATTAAGATGCAGTAAGTGGCTGAAATCTGTAAAGGGTTTTACATTATGATCTTCAGTAAGCTAGTTTGAGCTGTGAGACTTCACCTGTTCTTTAATCATGAGCTGATGGCTCTCCATAACAAGCTCCAGTTTGTCCCACTTGGCTCTAAGAGAAGACAGCGAGTCGAGGCCTGCCCCAGCTACACTTCGCAGCAAGCGGTTCTTCTCCTCCGCATGCTGAAACTCAGGCAGGATCTGTGCACATATGTATTTGTGGCCTGTCAAATATTTTACCTGCCCTGCGTAAGATTTCTGAGCACTGTTGAGTATGAAGCTTTAGAATTTTTTTTAATTAATTACAGAGAACTGTGTTAAATTATGTGGAAAAAAGGGATCAAAAGAAACACTTACAGAAACTGTGATTTATTATCATTTTATAGCCACTTATCTAGAATATGAGTTTCGGTTTGTCTTACTTCAGGTTTGCGGGCTAGTATCTGGGTATATTTGTCCTTAGCGCCACCAATTTCCTCCATGCTCTCTGGCCTAGTTGACAAGGTTTCAATTGACTCTGAGACGAAACTTTCTATGGTCTGGGTGTGACCTGAAAACAAAAGAGATAACACACTCATAAACAGTAACAGGTAAGGAAAGCAAAAATAGCCACAAAGAAGGTGAAATTAGAACAGAAGAATGGAAACAAAACCAAGAATGAAAATGAGAGTGAAGGTACAATGAGGCTTGTTTTGGTTTACCTTGTATAGACTTTCTGAGAGACCAGAGCAGGATGTCAAATAGTCTCTGGATCAGGTCATCAATGACTGCTTTTACTGGCTCACAGTTAACTGTGATACAGTCCACCTTCTCCTGACTGACAGAAAGAAGGACACAGGATACAAACAGGATAAGGGCCTAAAATGATCTAAGGCGTTTTCAAGGTGCAGAATCTCTCCAGTCAAAGTAAATAGGTACCTTTAATCCTTTTACAGGAAAAATATCAGCAAAAGAAACTCAGCAATAATGCCAAATGTATGCCTTGCAGTATTAGAAAGAATTTTGGACTCTTTGAGAGATTCAAGAGCCTATGGTTTGTCTTTAGTTTGTTTAATATGTCTCCTCCACATGACAGAGCACTTCTATGAACAACACAAAAAGTCAGAGGCATCCAGTACAAGCATATTGTATTTTTCATGCTTAAACTGCGAGTTGTGTTTGCTGGAGATGTCATGAGTGTGTGCCATAGCAAAGCCTTTTTGCATCTATGTATTTGAGCTGCACAAAACAAACAGTGAACATAGTTTTTGGGCAGATGTAACTTTAAACCTTGTCTGTGTACGTTTTTACATGGAAATCTGACATTTGTCCACACTCTGTCCCAATTTCACCCATACGGTGTGAGTGTGAGCTCTTAGGTTGTTTCTGACCATCAGATCAAACATTTAAATCGTGTTTGTCATGAATCATAAACAATACAGTTGCACAGTGTGAGCTGACATTTTGCCACAAAACGACAAACCACTGGCTTGAAATCTGCGGTGGAAATTTGCTATTGCATGCATATTTAACATTAACATATTTAATGTCTTAACCACATATATAGCCACATATAGCCTTTTTAGCTTTAGCCCTAGGCTCACACATTTTACCTAAAGTCAAAAGCATCAGCACTAGATGTTCTTCATAGAGTTATAATGCTTATGCTACAGGGAGACACACAGCTACACAGAGGCCCAGGTTTCTAACCTTGGCTGAATCCTAACTTTTTGGGCATCTGTTGTTCAGTATCAGCTGTTTACATCTTGTGTTCCTAAGATATCTCCAACTCTTTGTATGTTGTATTTTTCACACACACATGCCCATGACAACTCAAAAGACATTTCACATACATACACACACACACACAGGTCTTTAGAATAATCTGGTTCTGTGCTGAGAGTCAGACTTTCTTCTCAGCTGACGGACTGCTCATCACTGATCATTCTGATTGTCTCCATTCTTGCAAGATTGTAATTTTTCTACTTGTAATAAAAATTCACAAAGGCAGTATTTGGTTCAAGATCATTCATTTCACCTTTTTGAGGAACATAAACAAGTTTTTTTTCCACAACAAATCTCATGTATGCCAAATCAAAGATGAAGAATAGGTGTCTTATTGGTAAGTACTATATGACGCATTTTATTATTTTATCACTATTATTATTACCAGTACATTATTATTAGGATGAGCATCAGAAACGGCTTGTTTTATGACGTAGAGATCTACTCCTTGTTAAATATTGCATAATCACCTGTTTCAGAAGACTTATTTTGTGCTAGTACCAATATGTGACCAGACATAACTATAATTAAAATCAGAATTCTTTGAGGGAAAAGGTGACTTTGTTTTCGTGGACTCAAGTTTACTCTTTATAGCTGTGTTTTTACATCACATCCTGATCACAGAAACCAGTATACAGACTTAATCCAGTTACTCTAATTCTAATTATAACATACACTGAACTGCATACTGTGGTATGGATACCCCTTTTCCCATTTTCTGACAGCTTCTGATTTTCTGTGCAGGCCTCAGCCCAGTGACAAAGATGTGAACGGCATCAAGAGGGTTCTATTTCTGAAGCTAATACAAGACTGGATTTGTCTTTTGACTATGAAAGACTGAATTGCAAGTTTATGACCACTATCATGGGTTTCAGTATTTAACTCGGACTGATGTTTCCTCTGGTCTCATATATTATTCAACTACATCACAAATCCAGTTGAAAGATGCCCTACTCATCTGGAAGTTTCTGTTTATTTAGAAATAGTGAACTCAATTGTGACAACCTTGTACCACAAGTCACACATGCCCTTACCCACTTTTCTCTTGTTCAATGCTGTGGCAGTAAAATGATTACAGTGGTTAGAGGTGAGAACATGTTGCTGTTGCTCCGTCCTCCCACTGCAGGAAATGGGATGGATGAACCTATCTGTAAAACAATGTTAGCATTTAACAGTGCTAAACTCACAATACTCCCATATTTTGTACTAACTGAGGTTTTGCACATTCAATTTTTAAGGCTGCTAGCATATATACACAATCGTTGATGTTAGATCCACCTGTATTCTCAGAGACGCTCTGTAAGAGCTCCTGACACTTTAAGGTCCCCTTCTCCTCGCAGGCCTCGTCTGCTCCGATTGGCTGGTAGATTCATTTAGCACAGGCCAGGGAAAATACATTTTAGGCAGTTGCTGGTGCTGTAAAGAGGGGGACAGGTAGAAGTGCGGATGCTGCAGACTTTTTGCCTTGTGCATAGAAGTGCTATGTAAAGAAGGCATGAAAAGCATACTCAGGGGTGTATGCAAAATTTGAAGAAGCATAATAAGAGACACTGGTATTCATTGTGTAAATGGGGGGAAATAACAACATTATCTATGAGCACATTACACTATACCCTAAGTATGATCAAAACCAGGGTAGGCTCATAATCAGGAGACCATGTAATCACTTCCACTGTGTGTTTGCTGTTCCATGGGGTATAGCTTTGTGTGCTCAAGCGTGCTGCCTGTGTGTCATGTATACCTGGGCAGACGTTCCGACTCCTTCCCTTTTGACTTCAGGGCTTTAAAGTTTCTCTCCCAGTCTTGCACAGAGCTTAGATTCTTCTCCACTAACTTCTCTACATCGACCTGGCCGAGCACCACCCACTCCTACAACATACACAAAGAGAGCGACACAGCGGATGGGTGCAGAACCCATTTCCCCAATTGCCAAATGTACAGTATCTGTGTCAAATGTGACAGAAAAAGTCATAGAAGACCAAATTAATACAGAACTGATGAGGGTAAAAGAGAAGTATGTTAAGGTGGGGGGCTTCCCTCCTAATTTTAATATGCATGAGAACAGACCGAGGGGAACAGAGACCAGTGTGTTCACTGCTCTGTTGGTGTGGTATCAAGGGGAAAATGCTGACAGTGGTAACAACAAAGCTTTTGATTCTAAATAGAGAAGTGTGACTAACCAAAAGTTAGATTTCAAAGAATATCGAAAAAAATGACTGTGCGTTACACCTCAGTGACTTAAGATAAAAAAAAAGGTGTTCTGAGTGACTGCATTTGAAAATTGTATGGGCTGATGTTGTAACATGACATTACAAAGGAAGGCCAAAAGGGGAAAAGAAAAAAACCTTACCTAGAAAAACTATTGAAAATCTTGTACTCCAGTGATCATCAACTGGCAACCCTGGGGGGCCACATCAGGCCCCATTATCATATTTCTAAAATGCGAGGGGGGAAATCTGTTGTGGTTTTAAGGGCAACTTTTTATGGTGCTGTCCCTATAAGTATTTACACATCCGCGAAAGCAAGTGAAATAAGTTTATCGAAATGACTTTATGTTTGATCTGTTTTACAGATTAAATTACAACTGGCAGCCAGGATCAGCCAACATTAAATCAGGGGTATCAGTATTTTAGAGTCAAACCCAGTGATAGCAAATAGAATAATGTAGCTCAACTGGCCTCATGTGACTGGCAGTTATATGAGGGATGGGGACTGATCTAGCTCTTAAAGGCATAGATACATTTACTTTAAAAACTAGAAAAGCACTCAGAGAGCGCAGACCTCTGCCAAGCAGCTTCAGTCCACTTTGGCGAGAATGGTCCTATCTGGCAATGTTAAAGAATCCTTTAGAATTCCTGGATCTGGATGGTGATCCAGATCAGTCCCAAAATCTAATAATTTGTTCCTTATCCCATTCTACACATTTCCTGAAAATTTCATCCAAATCCATCCATAACTTTTCAAGTTATTTTGAACACAGAAAAACAAACAAACCAAAGCCGGCAAAAACATAACCTCCTTGGCGGAGGTAAAAAAAACAAACAAGAAATTTAAACTGATATTATGTTAATTCGCCCTAAACGTCCTAATTTTATTTTATTTTATTTTAATTTAAAAGCTGGCTCTTGTAGCATGTGAAAATGGGCGCTGTCATTGTTTTTGCTTAATTTACTTAATTTTTAAAGCTGACCTCTGAGGCAGGAGTTCAAGCCCTGTTAAATCAAAGAAAAGCTGGATTCCAGCAGAGTGGACATGTTCTGCATTGAATACATTAATTTGGTAAAGCAATTCATCCCCTACTGATAAACCCCACTAGTTGTACCTCTTTTAACAACAAGCACATTTTTTACAGGACTGCACAGTTAGATTTAATGCTCAGGTACCTTGAACTTGTGTTGTACAGTTTGCAGGCGGCTGAAGAGGTCCTCAGCCTTGCTGAAGATAGTGAGGAACCCAGAGGCATTTCTATCAATCATGACGCTGAAGATCGTTTCCTGCCCCTGGGCACTAACTCCTTTGAACTGGTTTGGGATTGAGATGAAGCGCCTCATCTCCCTGAAATAACGGGCTCGCACCTCTTCAAATGGAGGACGGAACTGCAAATGTCCCTGCCTGTTTGACAGGAAAATAACATAAGAAGAAAAAGCTATTTTTCTTAAATCACCACTGTCAAATAATGACTTTGTGTGAGAGAGAAAGAAAGGGAAAAAAGACAGACAGGCAAAACTGTGGTATCCAGACAGAAATTTAGATTGTGGTCAGATGTCATTTGCCATTAGTTCAAAATAAAATCAATAATATCTTGTTGAAGTACGTGTGTGTACATACTTAAAAACGAGGTCTATGTGTATCTCAGGTAAGTTTTTGTTCAGAGCTTCCAGTCCTGTCTGGTACTGATGTTCAAGAGCCTTGTAAAGCTGATGGTTCCAATGCTGACGCCATGCCTGCATATCACCCACCCTGAAGCCCTATACCAAAAACACAAGCAATTAGTTGACTGGAGCACAGGGGGGGAGGGGTATTGAAAAACACATCAGTTGCTACATTTTTCATTTATGCCATGAGCTCAACAACCACTTCAATAATAGCACTGTCCTTATTAACAATGAAAACCTTAATTTTTTGCTACCAATCTTATTTTCTCCAAATGTTTAAAGGTCTGAATATATGAAAATAACATTTAGTAAGTATGTATATCAAAAGAAATTTTAATAAAAGCTGACAGCAAAGACCCACTCTCTTCTGTGGCTGCTCCAAACATGTGGATCAGGCTGCCTGTTATCATAGAAAATGTAAATCCTTTCTTTAATTCACTCTTTTGTTTTGGCTTTTAATACAACTTAAGCTTAGCAATCTAACATTTATTACACTCTCGTTTATTGTGTTTTTATTGCATGGTTTTCAGTAAATTTTAAGTATTTTTTATTTAGTTTTAAGCCAGAACAGCACACTGGTCAACTGGGTATGTTTTAAACGTGCTCTGAGAACAAACTTTGACTTGAATTAATTATGACATACTTCTGACTTAGACAAATACCTGGGCCTCCAGAGTGGCGAAGCCAGTACGGAGGTCCTGAAGGCCATCTTTCCAGCGCTGTTGATGCTTCAGTAAGTCCACATTCATCAGTGTCACCACCTGTGAGACAGACTCCGAGGTTTTAGAAGGAGGGGCAAGAATTGGATTTCTGATCTAAAACTGAGGCTGGAATATGTTTGACAACCTTGTCGACGAAGTCAGTGTGCCATTTGCGTAACTTCCTGTTTTCGGTGGAGAGTTTCTCGGCAGCAGACTGTAGTTTGGATATATAAGCCTCCAACTCTTTCGGGTTGTCCCAGGTGATCTGCAGTTGACCACCTGTTTCCTTAGACTGAGAACGAGGATTCTTAGAGGAGAAAAGCAGAATTATGAACAGACATAATGAAAAACTCAATTTTTGAATGTGTGTATAAACCAATCAAGTGTTTGGAAGGGAAAATCTATTTACTTTTCTAAGAACGTGAAAACTGGAAAAATGTCACAAGTTCAGGTACTTTTGACAAATGATTCATGCTTGTATAAAAGATAAACACTTGCAAGCCACCAGCTTTCAATTCCCTTTGTTTTAAGGAATAGTTCGGTATTTTTTTGTGTGGGCTTGTATGAGGTGCAAATCAAAAGTAAATGCGCTGGTCAGAGGGATATCAATCAGCTGCAGCCCCAGTAACAAGAGAACTGTATCATGCTGCCATAGGGGTCAGGAGCCCTGACTGACATGAGTTTTAACCCCTGAGCATCCCTGGGGATAAATTTTACCTCTTTTGTGGATAACTTTGGTTGTGTTGATGCAAATGGCATCAAATTTGGTCAGGTTGTGTATTTTCTGAAGATTTTTGATATTTCAGTCTTTTATACACTTTAAAATTAAAAAAGCCCCTCTGAAGTCCCTAAGGGTATTTTTTACCGTACTGTCTCCCATTCAAACTACAGTTTTTGAATACACTGCCATTGCAGTTTGATATTTTATTATTAGTATTATTTTCATTCCTTGGTGTTTAAATCCCTTCAAAATATATATATCTTTTTGTTCCACACGAGATAGTGCTATTTTCTCACTGTATATCGATGACTGAGAGCTCATGACAGCATAGTTCCTTTATTGTATAAAATACACTGAAAGCCAATTAAATAAATATTTACAATTATTTTGATTTGGTTGTGTTCTAGGGATGTCATAGTGTGGTGTGCAGGTGTATGGAGACAAAATATGTGTGTAAAATATGTGTGTTTATGGGAGGAGCCAAAATTCAGCCGTCAAATTATGGTCATTGTGCGTATGTGTGTTTTTGTGTGTTTTTGTGTGTGTTTGGGGATGTGTTGGTGTGTGTGTGTGTGTGTGTGCGTGGGGGTGGGGGTGTGTGTGCATGTGTGACTGTGTGTGTGGGTGGGGATGGGGTGGGGGGGTGGGGGGGGGGGGGGGGGGCAGCTACAAATGCTAACTTTTTCAAACAGGCTCAAAGCCTGACCTCAGCATGTACCCACTCACAGACCCGTGTTTACACGTGCCCTTTGTCCAATGATAAAAACATCTTGCATCTTGTGGCACTTCAAAAGCTGACCCACAGTGACCCAAACAACAGCCTGGAAAAGTCTGGCTTTGTCTGCACAGGTGCCATGGCAGGTAAACACATATATAGGTGTCCATCAGTTGGGGTCTAATTTCATTCTGCCTGGTCAAGATGAGCTGACACAGCTACAGCACTGCTGAAGTCCTCAACCTCCTTGGACTGGGAGATGAGGAAGACCCTCTGATGAAGTCAGCTAAGATGGAGACACAGAGGATGATGTGGACCAGAGGAGGGGAAAGACACCGCATGTGGTCCCTTATCTGGATGGGAGTCAAAGACTAGGATAACTTGGTCCGCAACTAATACAGACATGGTCCTTAACCAGCCAGCTGGGACCCTTCGTCAATCAATCAATCAATCAATCAATTTTTATCTGTATAGGGCCAGTTCATAACAAGCGTTATCTCAAAACACTTTACAATAGAGCAGGATGAGGAAAAACTCTTCATTTTATGGATATACATATGTGCACCTATACAAATATAAAATACACATATACACATATATCCAAAGTCCAACATGAATCCATCATGAGCATAGCACTGGGCCAACCAAACTACAGGACGGTGTTTCTGTAGGTAGCTTACAGTAACAGTGGCAAGAAAAAACCTGTTTAGCATCTGGAAATCTTGAGCAGATCCAGTCTCATGTTGATCAGCCATCCATAGAAGCTGTGTTGGGGATGTGATCATAAGAAGGGAGGTGGGCAGAAACAAGTGGACAAAAGTAAGAATTGAAGGTAGTGACAGATCCATGGGCCAACCATAGACCTGTCCTCGTCATATTTGTCTCTGCTGAATATAAATTTATCAGAGGTAAGCCCCTTGAGATGTGGCATCTCGTTTTTAAGAGGCTCCTCATGTCTATGTGGTTGTAAAGAAAGTTACTATGCATGAATAACCAATACAGCCACGGATAGAGGCCAATCTAATGTTAACATTAATATCAATTATGAATATAATCTGGAGAGGACTGATGTTGATTAATATAGCAGCATCTAATTGAACTACCATTTAAAATGGGTTTAACTGATCTAAAAGTATGAATTTATGTCAAATGCTCTATTTTATCTTTATTCTCGCCTTAGTTAATTTTTAAACTTCTTGTTTATAATATAGGATGTACACTGTGTGTACCTATTTTTTTCTTTTATTTTTGTACTTGGAGAGTGAAGTGAACCGGTGACAAATTCCTTGTATGTCTAACATACGTGGCCAATAAAGCTGATACTGATGATGTCATTTCTGTTGGTGGTTGATGCAAGATAGAGCACATGGAGTCGAGCAGGTCCACAGCAGCAGGTCATCCATTATTGTTTGTCATGGTCATACTAATATATGTGTGCTGTTTGTTAGGAACTATTATGTTTTTAATTTGTTGATCTCTCTAAAGTTAATATCAAATGTCTTTAAAGTCCTGGCATCACACACTATGCAGTCTCCAGGATGGAAAATAATTCACTTTTTGTGTTATTTTTGTATTTTTTAAAAGTCACTTTTTTCAACAAAACTGGCATTTAAGGGGTTCACATTCTGAAACAAAGTAAAAATTAAAAAAAGTAAAAAGTATGGTGAAAGCTGAAGTTACTGAGAGTGGCCATGTAAAAAAAAATGGAATGATACATTCATAGATAAGTTTTTTTAAGGCAGTATTTCTTGGCTGATAAATTTTACCCTTAGGTACGTATTTGGGTTATATTATATAAAATTTGACACTCCCAGGCTCTGATAATCACCCAAAACACATGGCATTTTTAATGCGAAGGATTGAAAATAATTCACTTTTTGTGTTATTTTGTATTTTTTAAAAGTCAACTTTTTTAACAGAAACTAGCATTTAAGGGGTTAAAATTCTGAAACTAATTTAAAATTTGGTATGTATGGTTACAGCTGAAGTTACTGAGGTTGACCATGTAAAAAAATTGAAATGACACATTCATACATAATTTTGTTATGGCAGTATTTCTTGGCTGGTAAATTTTACCCTTAGGGACTTATTTGGTTCCTTTATACAAAATCTGACCCTGCACGAAAACCAAACATGTATAAAAATAAATTTTTCTACCAATCTTTGACACTCCCAGGCTCTGATAATCACCCAAAACACGTGACATTTTTCATGCAATGGACTGAAAATAATTCACTTTTTGTGTTTTTTTTGTATTTTATAAAAGTCAACTTTTTTTTTCACAAAAACTGGCATTTAAGGGGTTAAAATTTAAAACAAAATAAAAATTTGGTATGTATGGTTACAGCTGAAGTTACTGAGGCTGGCCTTGTAAAAAAATGAAATGATACATTCATATATAATTTTTTATGGCAGTATTTCTTGGCTGGTACATGTTACCCTTAGGGACTTATTTGGTGCCTTTAGTAAAGGAATGCACAAGGGTTAAATTTTGAAAAGAGAGTTCATTATTTTCCCACAAGTAAACCTCTTTGTTTTGGCCCTACCTACCTTCAGATGGAGGGACACATAAGCTATAAGCTGTGCCAAAGCAGAACTACAACAATGGAGCCTGCCAGCAGAGAAACAATGCAAGTGTGTTATCCTAAGGTCGTGGCCCCTTTGGCAGTGACTATCAGTCTAGTTTTTTTGTTGGTTATCTCTCTACATGGGCAGAACTGATCTCCATTGCTGGGGCTGGTGTTTATACAATTGGCACAAACACAACCCCACATTCTAAGCTTCTGAACTATCCCTTTAACACTGGAACTCTGAGTTAAATAACAATCAGCATGATAACCCTGACATAATCATACGTGGGCAAAATAAAGTAAAAAATGTATTTCCCTGCTGTGTCTATTACCTTTATGACCTGTTCAAAGGCCAAGGCAAGACCAAGCATCATGGGTTTCTGAGAGGGAATCATCTGCTGGTCAATGGTGTTGTAAAAATGGGCCACCTACAGCAGACAGAATAACAGAAACTGTTTGTAACATTGTTGGTTTGACAGGAGCTAAGCTATGAGGGATGTAACACGAGCAAAAGAATATTAATAAAATAATATGTACATATCTGGACCAGAGACCCACCTGTTTTAGGACAATGGCTTGTCTGTAGAATTTATCAGCAGTATTGGCAGCCTGTTGTATTTTGGCTGGAATAGGAAAACCCAAAGCAGAGAGTTGCCTGACCTCCCTGAGCAGACTGACCAGTCTGTCCGAATACTGGATCTTCAGCCTGCCATCTGCATGGTCCAGGTCCATCACTCGGTTGCTTGCCTGCAGACTAAGACATAGGTCATACAGAATGTAAGAACCAGTCCACCTTCACATGATTTAACTGAGAAGTAGGGATGCAGAATATTTACAGACGATATATTAGCCATATATCGACAAAAACACAAACCTACCATAATGCTGGATACTAATGGATCATCAAAATCAGGAATTTCATTTTTTCAAAGTTTAATATTGTTTTTCTTGTTTTACAATTGTTCCTTACATAAATAGACCCCCACATTAACAGCAATAAGTCAATTTTCATAAATAAGGGCTTTGTGTTCTTGACTAAAAATTTCAATGAGTTTAGAATTGCTGGCATATCAGCAAAATCCAACATTGTGCATCCCTACTGAGAAGCCCTTGAATAATAAGCAATTAATACAAATGGAAAGCTAAAACATGGAAAAAAGTAGTGTATGTACTTTGCACTCTGATCCTTTCGACATACTCTACATTCATCTCAGTGCTTTTACATGTAATGCCGTCACAAGTCAGTGGGTCCTATTAGTTTAAGAACACACTGGAAAGATGGACACACTTCAACAAGCCCAAAAATACGACTACTACTACTAAGCTTGACTCTTGGACACAGTTTAATATCAGTACATTTGTTTATAAAAATCAAATTAAGTTTTTAATTGAGAGGAGGAGTTAGGTGCAGCCTCAGCTTGTCTTCAAGCTCTTCTCTTTGTACACTCCCCATCTTGGTAATTCACTCAGATTCACATAGAAACAGACTTCTTTAAAGGCTCCAATACAACTGGGAGCTACATATACAGTAAAATATTCTTTAACACTTGATTATTGTCATCCACAAATGTCCTCACAGATACAAATACATCTCTCCTAGTGTGTTTTATATAAACAGAAGAGAAAAAGGCCAAGGATTCCAGCGGGTCCTTTTTTGGGCACTACCCACACATTTAGCTGTGTTCCTCATTCCACTACCTTACTGTAAAGGCGACTAACTGGGCTTTCCAACAAAATAAAATACCAAATAAATTTGTATTAGTAAAGGAAAGAAAAGTCAACCAGATTAACATTTCCAAACTTTTTTGGAAGTGTTTTTATCTCTAAATGTACAGATTTCCCGACACACCATTACTGGTACTTTTTAATTCTTTCATTTGCTAATTTATTTTATATTATTATTTTCATAGTTTCTTTATATTGATATTTACTCCGTTACAGAAGCCTGCAGACAAAGACATTTCACAAAACTGTACTTCTATACCCTAAGTGGCAATTTTCATATAGTATCTTGAATCTTGGTGTGTTTTAAGGTTTTAGGTTACAATTAGCAGCGTTACCAACCTTATCCCAGACTTTGGGTCAGACAGTCCAGACTGTATGTCTCTGGACCAGTCCCCAAACTGCTCCTGTTCATATTCCCTCAGAGTTTCCAGCAGGTCATCACAAAAATGCAGGAACGCTTTAAAAGCAGACAGGTCTGAAAGCAGCGCTTCAGCTATCCGAACAGAGTCCTCGACCTGATCAAACAGTACAGACACAGGATAGAGAAGGAAAAGCAATACTCTTTTCATTCCAATTTGTTTTATCTGTACTTTTAAAATAAGTTAAAAAAAATATATTGTTGTACCATAAACAGTTTATCTTTCATTACTAACTGCCTGATTATCAAATCACAGCTTATTCTGTTATGTAGTGGAATCACCTTGAAATGACCAAATCCTATCAGTATGAAGTATCTGTGAATGGGAACACACATTAACACATAAACATTTAACTACCTTGTGTATTAGCTGTCGAACCCAAACAATTTTGTTGACCACCTCAGGGAGGTTTCTTCCAATAAGTGGCCCAGACTTGTCTCCAGGCTCTCCATGGCAACGGCTCTTGAAGTCAATCTTCAGGCCTATGAAAAACGTTTGCAGGGTGAAAGTTAAGTTTCACTTCTTGTTACCACCATCTGACAGACATTGATTCTACCAGCTGAAATGTTTATTCTTATTTGAAACATGGTTATCTTAAAATGAACAGTGCCTTGACTGTTTACAACTGTTGCCCCACAAAACCAAATTTAAAAGTGAGAACGTCTGTTGTGTAAGACGTGACCAAGGTGTGACTTTAATAAGTCGCTGTGGTTTTAAACGGAAACACTGCTTTCTTTTCCTTGTCCTGTAACTTTCCTATTGAGTCTGAATGTCCAACACACTGATAGATCTTTATAGTTATATTTATTAACATTAAAGACCCCATTTTACTTTTTCAAGCTTCCTATGACTTAAGTGTGTCTCCATGTCTACCCTGTGTGAAAGAAAACTTCAACAAAAAGGCCAAAAAGTCTGTTGCATCAAGACTTCTCCCTCCCCTTTTTTACAGCATTATAATTGTAACCATAATAATTGTTGCCTTTAAAGGGTTTTTTGAACTGTAGCAACTGTGAACATACTCCGGCAGTCTTTAAAATCAAATACATGAACCAAGGAGAAGACAATAGGCTCTTTAACACAGAGCAAGACCTGAGTCAATTTGGCTTCTGTGTATTTTACTTAAATGAGTAGCTACATTCTTTTTAGCACTAGACTTGAAATAAATACCCCTCTTTCATTGGATTCAGTTGAGGAAGTGGTAGCTGATGTTCTGAGGTCTGTCTGTTAAAACTAACCTCCTAATGTTAGCATTGAGCTAATTAGTTAACCACCAAATTTGGTCACAATTGGATGTTTGAATGAAACTGAATGGATTCTTTTATTGTAAGCCTTTTCTCCCTTGGGTGGTTTTGGTTTATGGTGCTGCTGTTTTGTCAGTGAATGTGACATCATGTTTATCTAACCCAGAAAATGTATGGACCTTTGAAACTGTCAAAAGAAAAACTAAAGTATTTTTGATGTTTTCCTGCTAACTCCTCATTTTAGGTAAGAAAATATCTAAAACAGAAAGAGACTTAAAGTCAGAGTTTCAAAGCAGAATTGTGTACCTTTGTTGTAGTCCAGTAATCGGGCCAGTAATGTTTCCCTCTCTGACTGCAGCTCTTTGCTGATGGTGGGACGTTTGATCAACTCTTTGTGTTTCTGAAAGACCTGCAACAGCTTCCAACATACAAATACACAGGCACAGATAGTGAGTTCACATCACAACTAATGTCTGCCAATTTGTGCTGAGGCAGTGTGTTTCACAACCTGCTGTGGGTTGTCACCCACATCAGCAATGCAGCCCTTTAGTCTTCCAGCGACCTCTTGCTCTGATGGGGCCATTAGCCTCTCAAACTGGGCAACTGCTGCTCTCCAAAGAGGCTAAAGACAGAACACAAAGGTCACACACTAATACAAAGAAGAAGTTCACATCCTTGACATTACACTGTGCGGACAGTTGCTACTAAGATATTGGGAAGTGTGAACTCCACTAAAGGTTTCCCTCTGCTCTGACAGTAATCTGTGAGGTTTTTTTTTCCTCAATAGCTAATACACTGAATCCCGTTTTCTGAACCAAGTGGTCAGTTGTCTTCAAGCTCCAATGCCATGCAAAATCAATTTTCTTTGATTTTAATGTTTTTAGAAGTGACTTAGGGAGCAGAGGAATGCAACACCTTTTACTCAACTCTCATTTCATAGAGAAATGACTCTAAAGAAAATGCCCCTTACAATGCTCTGTTTCTTTTTATTTCCAGGGGTTTATTATGTAATAACTAAACAGCCTCTACCTACATGTGTTTCCTGCTCATCACAGGCCAGCACTAAGGCCCTGTTTACACATCAATGTTGCCACCAGAAACGAAAAGGTTTTTCCTTTGCGTTTTCAAAAGCATGCATCGCATATCATTGTTGTCCCTGACAATGCTGATCCTTGTTTACAGAGAGACAGATACGAAAGCATTTTCAAAACTTTTCACTCTGGACCCTGGTTTCAAAAGTTTGCTGATTCAGGCATTCCGGGCACCCTTCTCGTGTAAACAGCAGTCACAAACTCATCAAAAACTCTCAGTTTCCGGCCAGTATTGTGTAATATCCTCAAGACTGCTTTGAAAGTCCTCTCTGCAGCCTGTAACCCCCTCGCCCTTCCCATCAGCCAAAATTTGGGCGGGCGATTAGTGCCGAGGTCATTATCATCGCCTCCCATAGCATTTCCGCCCTCTCAGATCCAGGCATTTCCAACTTCCACTTTAATAAAATCTTTCTTTAATAGACACCCAAGACATGATGTGAACCATCAAACACACCAGTACATGGGACCTTTAACTCATTTATTGAGCTGAGCTCTTTGGCAAAACCTTAACACATTTTCCCCACTAAGACACACCTCGCATATCATATTTACTCTTTCCTGCTCTACACACATTCTCCCTCTCTTCAACATACTTTCCACTGTGATAAACGTGTGATGGATAATTACATCACAAGGACAGAAAATTTCACCACCAGTGAAAACCGAAAACACTTCATGCTCATGATCTGTTGAAACCAATATGAGCCATATCAGAGTCAACACTGCAGCTGAAACTGGATATGAAACATGGATGAGACAGTCGGAGAGGCAACGCAATATGTCAGCTGTGTCTGAGCTGTGAATTTTTCTTACTAAAGAAAGATGCAATATCAAGACTTGCTGCATTTCTTCATAACACTTCAACGGATTAAAGTAACAATCAGCCTGTTGAAGGTCTGAATTCCAAAATGTTTGGGGCCATTCAGTAAACGTTGGAAATATGAATGCAGACAACAGTGTGGTTGCCTTTCTGTGTTTTGACTGATAACTTCTCTCACCTGTCTCTGTATGATAAAGGTTTGGTTTTAAAAATAGACTTTAAAAAAAGCAACTACATTTTTAGTGATATAATGATCTCTTGTAGTGAACAGATTATATCTTGTCAAATTAATCACCACTAATTTAAAAGTGTAAAGAATTCTTCAGTTATATCTGATCATTGTTTTTTATGTTATATCATAGGGTGTTCTGACAGCTCATAGGATTTCAGCTTTGACTGCTGTGTGCAATGTGGTCACAGAGTTTGATTCTAAGAATTGATAAAACTGTGGAGATAACATTGGTTGGTCTCAGCAACAGATCTGGGGTTTTGTGGCATTGTGGTCACAGCTTCGAGAAATGAATGGCAGAGCAGTTTCAAGAAATGTTAGCAGTTGTGAAAACAGCATTTAACTGTCAAAATAAGATCCCCCTCAGTTTCCAATAACTTACCTCAGTGTAGGGGTTGTAATGCAGAGGGTTGAGCCCTGAGAAAGGTTCAAACACACGATCTGAAGTGAGAGCCTGCTGCTTGCCTCCTGGCAACAGCTGCAGCAGCTTCTCATGAACCATGCGCAGAGTCACCACCTAGTTTACATAAACAAAGAGTGTTTTAGGGTCTTAATCGTGCCTTGTGCTTTATCTACGTCTTCAGCTATATGCTTACATTTTCGAACCAGATATCTCTTAAGACTGTTTAGATGATAAATTACATTGTAAAACTTTGAAAGAAAAATGCAAACTACTACTGAAGGCAGTACCCCCCCTTGAAACAAACCCAACTAAGAAAATGATTTAAATTGTTTTGTAGGAGACAGACGACTCTTTGTGTATGATATCCGACAGTGACTTAATGTCAGGGGGGTGTGACATTTTCAAAAGGAAATACCTGTGGTCTTTTAAAACTTTTCTAAATCAACCAGTTAAAAAAAACCTTAGTTGCATGATCAAATCCCAAAAAACATTTCGGGTGATAAGACAGTTGTCTAAGGTTGTAACCCAAATGAGGGACTTACCAGTTTTCTGTTTTAATTAAGTTACCCATTTTGTATTCATGTTTTGTGTCTTGTCTTGTTCTTCCTGTTTTATTTTGAAATTCACCTGTGATTCCTTGTCTCTGTACGGTGTGCTTCCTGTCTGGCGTTGTCATGCCTGAATCCTGATTGTTTCTCCCCAGCTGTGTCTAATCACCCCCAATCACCTCATTTAAACCTTGTGTCCTCCCCTGTCTTAGTGCCAGTTCGTTTGTACCTCAGTGTCTCATTCCAGCATTCTTTCTAGTCTTGTTCCATGTCTGATCTGATCCTGCTTTGTTTTCTGACCTTGCCTTTTTGCCTCAGCTTTTTAGATAACTGCCTTGTCTGACTGACCTTCTGTGTACCGAACCTGACCTGTTTAATAAACCAAGCATTGCTGAAACTCCTTTACGCCTCGTGTTCTGCATTTGGGTCCTTAAACCTGGTTTAGTTCATGTCATTACTACTTGATTTTAGAGAAAAAGAGTCCCTTGCAAAGAGTTTTGAGTCATGTTGCTGATCTGAAGCACCCATTCTACCACAATGCCATTTTAAAAAAGGGGAAATGGAACCTATTGAAAGTCTACTCCTTGGAAAGTGTTTTTTTGACCCTGACAAACAATGCCTTACCTCATCCAGCCTTTTTGCAAGGCAATGCAGAGTCTGAGGACAGTACTTGTTTCCCTTCCATGGGTGAGGAGCATGTCTCTTCCACACCTGTGGAAATTGATGCATTTACACCACAGTTATACTGACATCCTCCCTCGTAGTTTCATTAAAGTTGAACGTGAATTCTCAGTCAGTTTTTAGTGGTAATAGAAATGGTTAACGTGTTGATCTCCATGGTAATTTTTGCATAGTTTTTCCACACAAAAATCCTTCCATACCTGCCCAGTCAGATGCTCACAAGCAGCCACCCACTGCTCACAAATGGCAACACCCATTCTCAGGTTCTCTCTCAGTGACACCAGTGGCTCCTCAAATATTTTAACATTGCTCAGCTTCTTCTGCACGTATCGCCCAAGGACACCACCTTGAACATTTAAACACGAGGAGAGAAAAATAAAATAATTGGCAAAACTGCCCCACAAAGACACATACGTGTAAAATGAAAGATACTGAAATATGAAGACACAATTAATTTATTAGTCCATAATATAAAGAACGCTGTTTTCTGCTTACTGTGAGCTCTGTGTATTGTGGAGTTCCTCCAAAACCATGTTGCTTTTATTTCTCAGCACATACACATCTCATCACAAACGGCAGCAGAAGAATAGTCCTTGTGAAAAGGTGTCTTGGCTCAGATGTATCTTAAAATAGCATCAGCACTACTAGCTTTGCCTAGGTGGAGGTTTTTGCACTTGCTGATGTGTTAATTTCGGCAAAGATTTAGATTTAATATAAGGCCTTAGAAAAAAATATGCAATCATCTTAGTCATATGTTGGTCTTTTTTACCTCCAGAGTTTTAGTCTTAAACAACCATAAAGCTTTTTTTTTAATCCAGATTTGGTGATTGAGTTGTTATATTAAAGTTAGGATTGTTTGTGTTCGCTAACCTTTGTCAGTCAAATAACAAGGCTAATCAGATAGCACTTCCTCATGTTATTACACCTTTAAAACATATTTTTAATAAAGGACTTTTACTGAGTGATGTATTTTTCAGAAGGCTGTTTTTTTTTAATTTATGTTAAAAACCTTATTTATACTTTTCTTTTTTTACCATCTGGACTTCATCGATTTCATTATAAATACTTTTCTATTATTTAGTAAAAAGTGGGGACAAAGTTTTCCTTACCAAACTTTACAACTATTTTACATGGCTGAAACATTTTTATTTATAAAAACAACTACAATTGTTGATTTCATATGTCCTACAGTCAACCCCTAACATTTTAAATCAATCTTGTCTAGTGTGTTTTATGTACATTTATTTCCAACTAGCAATCATTTCTTTATGTAACAGAAGAACTGGTGGTCAACAAACACTTAAGCAAAATCATTTGCCACCAAAATTATAACTAAAGTGAAAAAGAGGCTCACCAATAACATCCATGAGTCTGACCATGCGTGTTTCTGGGTAAGGCTCAAAATCAGTCTGCCGCCAGACATCATCGATGCAGTCTCTACTCTGCTCTACCAGATCCACCACATCAGACATGGACAAGCCATCAAGGCCACTATACTCCTGAAAAAAATAATAAAAGGGGAAACATAGTTTCATTCATTAATAAGGCTTAGATGAAACTTGATTACCTTTTGAGTTAACTTATCAAAACTTGACAAAATGTGAAATTATGTAAATTTTAAGATAATAAAGTGCACATCAAGAATTAGATATTAAGTTGCATCTGATTTTTTTATTGTCTTTACAGTGAGTCTTTGCATATGTAGTTAAACATTATACAAACCCTAATTCCATTTAAGTCAGGACATTTGTAGAAATACAAATAAATCCAGGATACAATGATTTGTTAATCCTTTTAAGCTTATAATCAGATAGATATTCTGTTCAAGATGATATTTACTCATTTTGAATTTGATGCCTGCAACACTACCAAAAACACTGGGACAAAAGACTGGGAAATTTGAGGAATGCTCAAAAAACACCTGTCTGAAATATTCCCCAGGTGAACGGATTAGTTGGAAACAGGTGAGTGTAATGATTTGGTATAAAAGGAGCATTCCCAAAAGGTTCAGCTGTACACATGCAACAATGGGGCAAGGTTCACCAGTTTGTGAGCAACTGTGCGGGCAAATAGTCCAACACTTTAAAGGTCCCATATTATGTAAAAAAAAAAAAAAAAAAAAAAAACCTTTTTAAGGCTTTTGAACACATTTTTGGGTCTTTGGCCTTCCTCCCAGCCCACAAAATGTGATAGTAGACAACATACCTGTATTTAGCAGGCTGCATAAAGCTTTATAAATGTAAACTCATAGTATTTGGTGAGCTGCTGAGTCTGTTAAGTAATAGTATATTTTCATTTGCATATGCCTGACCTGATTCATCCACCTGAGTAGAACTGATTTCACCAAGACAACGGCAAGCCACATTCTGCATGTCTTTTCAATGGTGTGGCTTCGTAGTAAAGCAGTGAGGGCACTAGACTGGCCTGCCCACAGTCCAGACCTGTCACCCCCTAAGAAAATGTGGAGCATTATGAAGTACAACGGCAACTGAAGTCGCAAATCAAGCAAGAATGGGAAAGAATTCCACCTACAAAGCTTCAACAATCAGTGTCCTCAGTTACCAAATACTTATAGAGTTGTTTGAAGGAAAGGTGATGTAACATAGTGGTTAATATGCCACTGTCCCAGCTTTTTTGGAACATATAACAAGCATCAAATCCAAAATGAGAGTACATTTGCAAAAAAAAGTTTATTAGTTTGAACATGAAATATCTTGTCTTTGTAGTGTATCTAATTGAATACACGCATTGAAAATGATTTGCAAATCATCGAATTCTGTTTAATGTACATATCACACAACGCCCCAACTTCACTGGAATTGGGGTTTGAAGTTAAATCTAAGACATAAGTATTAACTATAGAAAAATAAACTACATTCATTTAGAACTTTGATTATCCTGTTTCCATGTAAAAAGTTTGCATACATACCTTTTGTATGGGTCCAAACAGTTCAGTGAAATGTTTAGCTCTCTCTCTCACACTATTCTTCTCGGCAGACTCGGAGCGATCGGACCAGTAGTGAAACTCATCAGTGGGTGTCAGAATACCTACAAAGTGAAAAATAATGTGATGATTAAGTACGTGTTAAAAACATATTTTCAAGTGGTGTATACATACCCTGGCATACACAATTAGAAAACATAACTAAACAGAGATTATTTTGATTTTTTTTGACAGAATAAAAAGATATAAAGTGACAAAGTGGATAAGATTTGGCAAAACACAGAAAACTGTAGTGACTGATACAATTTAATGCAATCAAAACATCTTCCAATGCAACAGATTAACCTTTAACACAGAAAACAATCAGATAAGCATGCTCAAGAACATTAAATAGCTCTTTCTTTTTGGAACTATGCCTTGATATTTTATCAGATGGAATACTAAATATAAGGGCCCTTGAATTGTATCAAACTTTTAATGACTGTTTGGCTGATACTTCAACCTAATCTGGGTTTTTCATTTTGTTATGGCTTTGTATGCTTACCAAGGACATCTTCTTCTGTGTGGCTCCTCTTAGCGGAGGGTTGTGCTCCAGATTGGCGGACCACTGAGCCCAGACCAAGTTCCAGCTCACTCAACAGTCCTGCTAGCTTTGGATCAAATGCTGAACTCCATCGCTCATCCTTCAGAAGTTAAAAAAGGGAAACTGAAATATTTCATGCTTAATACTCTTAGGTTTTTCCCCTGCCTTCTTTGAGCAAAACATAGCTGTTCTTGCACATTTAATGACAACTTTGCAGTGATGCATTTTGTCACAACTTTCTCACATTTCCTAATTTCAGTTTATATAGTAAAGAGAACTTTGCTTATTGTTTCAGTACACTACCATAAATCTTTATGCAAACCAAATACTCCTCTTTGGTAGATACAACTGTGAAAGCCTCCTTCCCACATGCTATTAATCAAAACAAAAGGAGGGGTGCACCTTCAGTAGAACAGGGGCAAAGACTTGTCGAACAGCCTGGTAGAGCGTGTTTATGGGTGACTCCAGCATAGAAGACACAAGGAGACTCTGGTGAAGGTTTTCTTCTGTGATCACTGTGGGATGCAGCTTGAAAAATACCAACACTTTTTCTCTGCTATCCCCAGACGCTTCAATCTAACAAAGGAAGATATGATGTTTCAAAGACAAAAAAACAGTTTTACTGTCACATTAATTTAAGAATGTTGAAGTAGGAATGATTTAAGTTCCACCACCCGATCGTGAGCATGACAAAATTAGAACACTACTAAGAATCCCTAAACTAAATCCTTTCACTGTATTGCCCTGAAATGTAAAGTTTATCATTGTTCTAATTATCAAACAAAAAAAAAGAATTACCTTATCTGAAAAGTAAAGATCTTCGCCATGTCTGGTGACAGACAAGACAAATTCATTCCCATTGTCCAAGAAGTTGTTGAGCTCTGTGCTGTTAGTCAGGGACGATGATGGCTTTATTCCAAAGAAGTTTCCAGTAGTCGTCAGGATGAACTTTTTACGAACATCATCTGAATTGTGGGGCATCTTTGGGCTATAATAATGAGCTGATTGTAGGGGAGCTGCAGAATAATGACAGTGTTAGGTATCACACTTTTGGTAAAAACAAATAAATGGCATATCTGTGGAGTAAATGTATTAAAAACATGTTATGGAAATTATTCTAGAACAAGAAATAACTTTATTATAATGACTTCATTGTTTGGCCAGTGGATAAAAATATGGATCTTCAGAGAGAGAATGTATGGATAACTAACAAAAAAATAGAGATGCATAAAGTTCTCCACACAACATCGACAGGTAATGGCAGAAAAAGGGGCAGGTATAACCATTTCTGCCTATGTATATAACCTGTATATCAGCTGAACGTATGGGCCATATACACTGAATAGGCATAACATTATGATCACCTACCCCGGACATACACAACAAAATGTGATTCACTGTGTGTTCTGACACCTTTCTATCAGAACCGGCATTAACTTCTTCAGCAATGTGAGCAACAGAAGCTCATCTGTTGGATCAGACCACACGGGCCAGCCTTCAGTACCCACATGTATCAATGAGCTGGCCGTCGGTTTGCCACTGTTCCTTCCTTGGACCATTCTTAATAGATACTGACCACTGCAGACCGGATGCAGATTTGGAAATGCTCTGATGCAGTCATCTAGCCGTCACAATTTGGCCTTAACAAACTTGTTCAAATGCTTACAATAGCCAGTTTTTCCTGCTTCTAACATCAACTTTGAGGACAAAATATTCACCTGCTGCATAATTTATTCCATCCACCAACAGATGCTATGATGAAGAGACGATCAGTGTTATTCACTTGATTTATGCTGCAGTGGTTCCTGATATTGAGCCCTCCCTGATTTGACCCAAGCAAAGTTGCCAACCCTGGCCCCACCACCACAACCCAAACTGCATGAAAAAAAATACAGTGCTGTTGCAATTAAACACTAATTTTTAATTGTTTTGATAAATAAAACTAGAAAGCACTCGGAGAGCACAAACCTCCACCAATGTAGCTTACATATTGCTGTTACATCTATAAGCAATAGTTCCATGATAAAGTTGCCATCATAATATGGTTCCTTGACCCTGAAAACCTACACCTAGCACTCGGAATCATGTTGATATCATTATTAGTTAGACAGTTATTGAGCCAAAACGTCCGTTCGCTAATGGTGGTTATCTGGATCACTACCAACATCAAACCGTATTTAAGTTGGGTCATTACCAACATCTCCTAAAAAGTAGTTTTTGCATAATCTTGCTAACAAACAAACAAGCAAACATACACCAGCAAAAACATAACCTCCTTGGCAGAGGTAATCAAGATATAATGGGAGTACACAGACACACAACCTTGTGCAAAATACCTATAACGAAAGTATCCCCTTACTGTTTTATCATTATTGTAAAGGAATTATGTCAACCAAATTTTGACTTTTAAGCTGACAGTGCATCACGTCTGCCCTGAGACTTTCTGCCCCCACAATTTACTCCGACCCCCAGGGGGGCATGGACCCCAGGTTGGGAACCAAGGCTCTATATCAGCAAAAAATTCAAATATAGTGCATATCTACGGTATTTGGGGGAATAATAACCATAGAAGACAAACGACAGCCCAAAGTAAAACAGACAAACAAGCTGGCAGCAAGTGGCAAAAGAAATGGAATTCAAAAATGACAAAAAAAATATATGTCTTATTAGTGTGTCATTTTTTAATGCAACCATTTTTCATCCTCCCAGTGCAGTGTTCATATTACAGCTACAAGTCATATATGACCCCCCCTAGTTTGCCCAAGTACAGCAATTCTGTACGTCTTAGTTTGGCGGTTTGAAACCAAAAAGTATCGGCTTGAAATTAATTTATTAATCCCAGTTTGCGTCCTGTATTCTACGCATGGCAACAACGAAGTTTGACTCAATCAGTGACTTCATAAACAAGCTTTAACGCGCCACTGTCAAAGCGGTCACTGAGGAGTAGACAGAAACTGAGGAAGGGTGTTATTCACAGGCTTTATATCAGCGCAGACGTGGATGCTAAACTATTAGCTTCTGTGTACGCTACCTTATAACACTAACATGCTTTAAACCAAGCTTTGTCGCCTATGAAGACTTATTTTTATAAACGCACAGCGTTTATAAACGGCTATTTTCAAGGCATAATGTTTAGCATAGCATCAGCTCCTGGGGAGAGAGTAAAGGTACGAGCTAACTAGCGAGCTAACGTTTGTCGACAACCTATAAGAATCCTAAATTATCATTCAGCCTACCTGGTTGGACGCTAGCATGTAAATAAAAGTAGTCAAAAGACTCCTGTCGTACCGTTTTGTCCCAGAATTTTCTATCATGGGCGCCAATAACTTCATTAATGGAGTAAAAACAACTGTTGAAAGCTGCTGCTCGTGTCCTGGATTATGCTTGCGTAGTTGCGTGGTTACCACGTAGGAACACAGCGGAAATAGTATTCTTGACGTAGCCCTGGCCCTCTTCTTTCCTTTACGTAGATCATTGCGGAAGTATGCAAGATGACGTTTGATTTTGTCAGTCATTGTCGACTTTTTCCTCCTTTTTCCATCAGCCTTGTTCCACTGATTTTACACAAAAAAGGCTTTCTCCTGCATGCACTTCTCAGTGCACTGGCTTATATACAGGCTGCGTATATTTAATGTAGAAGTGCTTCAACAGTAGAAACCTCCGCCGAAGCATTTCACCATTGTTTGGATTGCAGGATTAGGATAAGGTTTTTATTTGTCATTTCTTTGTACTTGCATGGCATACAGACAGTGGAGTTTAAAATCAGATTAAGAGTTTAGTGAGTTATTGTAAAAAAAAAAATAGGAAACTGCCCCATCTTGCACTGTTAAAAAATCCTGGAACAAATTCCTGTCTATTTATGAGGTCTCTTTTTATGTAAGGACTACAGATGGACATTAGCTTCTCTGCTAAATCTAGGGCAGCCATCTTTTTATTTCTCTGGAATAATTTATGTCACTGCATGCTGTCCTGCTATAAACCAATAAACTAAACTAAACTAATCCACATCCAGATTCATATCACCACCAAAATATAATCACTTCCACTTTGTTTCCCCTGAAAATCTCAAAATCTGCTGAGAACTTATTGAGTTGTTAGCAAAAATGTGGAATACTGTCCTATCTTGTAATGTTAACAAGTTGTTTAAAAAGGTCCTGGATAGACATCCAGTTTTGGAGCACCACCAAAATCTGATGAATAGAGTGTTGCAGGATTGAGTCCAAATAACACAGAAGTGAGTTAGCATTGAGCACTTCCAAGCCCCCAAAGTAAATGGGATTTAGAATACCGGTTTTGAATATGGGCATGTTTGTGCGTTCATGAAGGACACACAAACATGTGATGTTTAATGTTCAGTGGGAAACAATAAAATGCATCTGATGTTGCCTGCTTTTGAATCTTAAACCATTGTTGTGTGTTTGAAAAGACAGTTGCTAACTAACTGCCAACAAGGAAAAATGGCATGGAACCCAAAGGCAGGCATTTCTGATTGTTTTTTAATAATCACTTTTGATGCTCTATTGCCACAGCCATAAGGGCCAACTTGATCATTTCACTTAAGCTCATTTGTCTTCCAGTGGCCGGGTTTATTCACTTTGAGGTCACAGGTATAAAAATGAAAATGTTTGGCCCCTTCTGGTTTGAATATGCACTTGACCAGCTGAGGAAATGCTGAGGTGCTGTACCAAGTCATTCCCGATGACATATTTGTGTGAATATTTATTTTTAGAAGGCTACTAGTGGAAAATGCCTTTGAGTTTGTCTTTTACAGGGCCTCATGGATTTCAAATTCAGCTTCTAGTTTCTATTTGAATTTACAGCTGATGTAATTATAATCCAGATGCTATTCAGGGGCTGGTGGCTTCTGACAAGAGCAAGTTCGTGAAATGATTATTTTAGAACTGATACATCATCTTGTGCACTTTATTTAAACGCTTGACTACTCTGGGGTTCCAACAGTACAGTTCATTTATGTCACTGACTTTACATCAAAAAGAAACTCTGGTTGAACAATCACAAGTTTCAACATTAGTGCTATGATCTTATTGTTGTCAAGCAGGATTTACAACACTCATCCCACAACTCCTCTAATGTGTTTCTCATAACAGTCTGCAAAATCTCTGCCTTCACACCTGATATATGGGTGTTGGTTTCAATCTAAATTTGTATACAGCTCCTCTTCACAGTTGAATGAGCGTAAACAACTTTGCAAGCCTTACAGTCAGTCCTCTTGGTAGAAAGGTTGAAATAAGAAACTTTTAAAGATACAATGATGAACTTTTATAGAGGAAGTAACCTATGAAGGTGGTGGTGGTTCTGGAGATTGCTGATAGGTTTCAAAGTTCCCAATGATGATGGGAAGTGATTTGTTTAAAGGGATGTGGTTGTGATCTCAAAGCCTCTATGCTCCACAGGGCCCCAAATTGCCCAACACACCTCAGTGAGGCAGGCTTAAAAATGTCAGCACATGTTGATGAGCTTAAGTTAAGCTATGCAGAAATGTCTATTGTGCTCTCTCATTTAAAACGCCATTGACTATGGTTTTCAGTTTTAATCACATGAAACTGCTTTTATGCTACCTCTTCCAAAATATGCATGCATTTACCAGAAACTCAAAGAAACATTTAAGCCTCCACAAAAAGTTTTTTTTTTTTTTTTTTTTCTGAGAGTTTATTTTAAAATTTGTATTTTATCATCTTTATTTGTTTATTCTCTTGGTAAATATTCTTGGTACTCCCAAGGATTTTTTGGAGTGTCAGTATAAATTTGAGTCCATTCAAGAGAAACATTGAACACCTTAGATCATATTTTATCATATTTTGTCAAGAAGGCCAGTCCCTCACCCTTGCTTCAGAAAGGAACTGCAGGATTTCCTTTGGGAGACGAGGAGATTTTGGTACATTTTTTGGCGGTGCTACCCTCACATTTAGCTGTGTTGCTCATTCCAGGATTGCATAATCTTTGTATCTCATTGTAAGGGGTACTAATCAGGCTTTCCACCAATGTAAAATACCAACTGGTTGTATAAAATGGGAGATATAATCAGCTGAATTATCATTTCCAAACTTCTTTTGAGAAGTAAAAAAATTACAAGCAGTGAGTCAAGCAACTGAGGAGATTTCACTTTTCTTTTCTCTTTCAAATTCATCAGGGATACACAAGGAAAATCCCAGGATCTCCCTCTTCTCTGTATTTTGGCTGAGTTCTTAAGGTGGTAAAATCCAGGAATCTTTCAGCATTTCAAAATTTCTAAATAAAGCAGCTTTTCATGACCCCTGTCTGTCTTTGTGTGCCTCGTGCTTTGTTCTGACTTTGTACAAGAGAAACTATTTGTGTGCGAGGCGTTGAAATGTGTGCTTTCAGTGTCTGTGGCCCTCATGAGGAAGTGTTGACCAATACTGAGCATCTTTTTTTTTTTTTTACACAAACGCAATGGATCATTAAGAGTGAATCATAGCATTTATTTTTGGTACCACTTTTCCTTGACATTTAGATTCATGGGGTCAAAAACAGTAAAGATGAATTTACAAGAAAACTAAAGAGATTTTCAGTGAAGCAACAAGTAAACCTATATTGTTGATCAGAATATTTTTATTGTAAGTTTCAATATGTTAGGAGTGGGATAATACATCTTATCCTGTTCTTCCACTTAGCCGAGCACTGTCACTCATATGGAATTTAACTCCTTTGTTAGGGGTTTTGACTGAGGCTCATCTAGATTTCATCTCAGTAGATCTTTGAAATTTGACACAATATCTGCAAAGACCTAAAATGCTGTTATCTGTGACAGTTTACTTTTGGAATGCAATTTAGGAAGAAATAATCACATAACAAAAATTCCTGTATTTTGTATTTAACAGCATGCTAAAATGAGCTGATTATAGAATAAATGATAAATATTTGACAACAAACCCGAAGAACAAAGAGCAGAAGGTGAATGGTTAGCTGATGTGGTTTGTGGCTTAGGTAGCATGGGTTTACCAGCTGTGGTTAACAATCTACACATGTGGACAAAATTGTTGGTACCCTTCCGTTGAAGAAAGAAAAACCCACAATGGTCACTGTAATAACTTGAACTGACAAAAGTAATAATAAATAAAAGTTTACTGATAATCAACTAATGCAAATCAGATATTGCTTTTGAATTGTGGTTTAACAGAATCATTTTAAGACACAAAATAATGAAAATGGCCTGGACAAAATTATGGTACCCTTCACTTCATATTTGGTTGCACAACCTTTTAAGGCAATCACTGCAATCAGGCAATTTCTGTAACTCACAGTAAGACTTGTGCACCTGTTGACAGGTGCTCTTCGTGAGCAAACTGCTCCAGCTGTCTCAGGTTTGAAGGGTGTCTTCTCCAGACTGCATGTTTCAGCTCCTTCCACAAATGTTCAACAGGATTTAGATCAGGGTTCATAGAAGACCACTTCAGAATAGTCCAGTCTTTTGTTCTGGGCCATTCTTGGGTGTTTTTAGCTGTGTGTTTTGGGTCATTATCCTGTTGGAGGACCCATGACCTGCGACTGAGACCAAGCTTTCTGACACTGGGCAGCACATTTTGCTCCAGAATGCCTTGATAGTCTTGAGATTTCATTGTACCCTGCACAGATTCAAGACACCCTGTGACAGATGCAGCAAAGCAGCCCCAGAACATAACTGAGCCTCCTCCATGTTTCACAGTAGGTACAGTACTCTTTTCTTTGTATGCTTCATTTTTGCATCTGTAAACATAGAGCTGATGTGACTTGCCAAAAAGCTCCAGTTTTGTCTCATCTGTCCAAAGGACATTCTCCCAGACGCTTTGTGGCTTGTCAATATGTATTTTGGCAAAATCCAGTCTTGCTTTTTTATGATTTGCTTTCAGCAGTGGTGTCCTCCATTAAGTCCACTTTGGCTCAAACAGTGATGGATGGTGCGATCTGATACTGTAATATCTTGACCGTGGAGTTCCCCCCCAATACTCTTGGAAGTTGTTCTGGGCTCTTTGGTTACCATTCGTATCATCCATCTCTTCAATTTGTCATAAGTTTTCCTCTTTCAGCCACGTCCAGGGAGGTTGGCTACAGTCCTGTGGACCTTAAACTGCTGAATAATATGTGCAACTGTAGTCACAGGAACATCAAGCTGCTTGGAGATGGTCTTATAGCCTTTAACTTTAACATGCCTGTCTATAATTTTCTTTCTAATCTCCTGAGAGAACTCTCTCCTTAGCTTTCTGTGGTCCATGTTCAGTGTGGTACACACCACGATACCAAACAGCACAGTGACTACTTTTCACCCTTTAAATAGGCAGACTGACTGATTACAAGCTTGAAGACACCTGTGATGCTAACTACAGGACACACCTTAGTTTAACATGTCCCTATGGACAAATCATTTTCAATCTTTTCTAAGGGTATCATCATTTTTGTCCAAGCCAGTTTCATTATTTTGTTTTTCAAATTGATTCTGTTGAATCACAGTTCAAAAACAATGTCTGATTTTCATTAGTTAACTTCCAGTAAAATTAAATTTATTATAACTTTTGTCAGTTTCGAGTTATTTCAGTGACCATTGTGGGTTTTTCTTTCTTTAACGGAAGGGTACCAACAATTTTGTCCATGTGTGTAAGTTTCTCTTTATTTCTGGAACAAAAGGCTATCACCTGGGTAGAAACACAAAGTCAAACACAGGCCTCACTAACCTAAACAATCATTCCTTGCACTCTACAAAAGAAAAACTAAAAGTACTCCAAGAGCACAAACCACTGACAGAATTTCCAACATAGTCAGACAAGTTACTGTCAAAAATGTGGAGAACTGCCCGATCTCATAATGGTAACAAATCCTTAATTAAATTCTGAATCCACATCCAGATAAAGATC
The DNA here is from genome assembly GCA_037902135.1 of Cetoscarus ocellatus. Classification (NCBI taxonomy): domain Eukaryota; kingdom Metazoa; phylum Chordata; class Actinopteri; order Labriformes; family Labridae; genus Cetoscarus; species Cetoscarus ocellatus. Next base: position 1,522,084 of record JBAMNC010000244.1, on the reverse strand, counting down.
ACCACCAAAATGTAATCACTGCTCACTTGTTGCATGGACAATGTTTGAAAATATAATCAAAATCTGCTGAGAACTTTTTGAGTTATTAGCAAAAATGTGGAAAACTGCCCTATCTTGCCATGTTTAGAAATTCTTGAAAAAAATCCTGGATCCAGATTTGGATATTTACCAGAGTTGCATCACTTTTTCCCCATGCCACGACCAACATTCTATGAAAATGTAATCAAAATACATTTATAATTTTTGAGTTATCTTTCAAACAGACAAATGGACAAACACTGGCTAATAAAGTGCCCTTCAGATTATTCCCTTCAATGGTGATAAATCCCTTTTCCTTAAAAAAATGTGTGGGTTTCAAAATGTAAATAAAAACAGGGTATTGCTTAAGTTTTGTAAAGAGTGTGCTGTTTTGTCACGGCAAAAAAACTGCTAAATCATCGTTTTTGGGTTATTTTTGTGCTTCTGAGTTTCATTTCCTTTGGTTGTATCTCTTGCAAAAGATGACGCAGTTTGACGCCTTTGCATTTGTGTGAATTGTGACAAAAATTCTTTAAAACTGTCATGAGATATTACTGATGCCGAGCAATTCACATAAATGTTGTAATAAGTTACTTAGTATCTTAAATATCCTCAAACAGGAGTAAGTCACTCAGCTTACTGTTCAGGTTTAAAAGGAACAGATTAATTTACATTAAAGTTAAAACCTAAGTGAACCTTTGGGTCACTGAGTGCAAGTTATATGATTGCAGCTAATTTAGGACATAAAGTATCTTTGTAAATAAACATCACTGTAATAAATAATTGTGGTATTACTTTTCACAAATTTCAATTCCTTATTTTATTGGTCTCTCCAAAGAAAAAGGTAATGTGATGACAGAGTACTTCTATGCACAAGACAAAAAGACTGTGGCTTCAGGATTTCTCCTTCTACCCCCGTTTACAGATCAGTATCTGTCCGAAACAGCTTATTCCCCCATCCCCTGAATGGACCTACCAGTGTTGTGACCTAACATTATTTTGTCCATGGTTGAAGCCCATTTGCTGAAACTGCTGGTGGGTAAGCCAAGAGCACATCATAGACCACAGACAAAATGCAGTACAGCTGAAAACATGGTGCTGATCAGCTCTGAGCTAACTATTACAGAACCACAGAGACTGGTCTGGGCCCTTGTGAGGAAGGGAGCCTTAAGGTGACAGGAGCGTCTCAGTCAGAGTGAGGCTATATCCATACATAGGTTAACCTTGCAGTGCAGCTGGATCCGCCTTGTCTGTAATCAGGCAGTTCCATCTTGCAAAGCTCAAAGTCAAAGCAACTGAGCTGGTCGGCAAAATCGCTGTCAAATCAGATTCTTTTAAAGTGGGAAGAGTGTGCAGACAGCAGGAAGCGACTGCACATACAGAGATTAGCATAGCTGTTAACATAGATGCTAACAGCTTCAGTGTCAATTTTATCAGGTCATGACAACACCGTAGGCATTTAATAATGGCAAAGATATTTGTGCTCCACTTCCAACATGTTTGGTCCAGAGTTTGTTTTATGAAGTAGCTCATGTTTTGTACTTTACACCCCAGAAGTCGTGACTGCCTACTCCAACACTTGATTGAATGTGAAATGATGGAACGATCGCTACTTAAATGCTGTTTATCATTTTGTAACAATGTCGGTGATATGCTTTTTTCTTCAATTGCTATCCCAAAGCAGTCCATTTTTTTGATCTATTACAACCACAAGTGTGACAGGTGTTCTGGTTTAACTTGTTGCTATGTTAATGTTAGCAGTTATATTGAGTAAAAGATATATCTGGTAATCTTGATTAAATCCTTTTAATATATTATGCATTAAAATTTTTCTCTTTTCTTTTTTTCTCTTTCCAGTTTCAACATCATTGCATCCACAGGTGCAAATGGCCATGGGTCACTTTATGTGCCGTTTTCCCTGTCCACACGGAGACACCCAAAACAGGGTTTTTAAAAACATCCACCTTGGCAGGAGTTTCTTGAAATATGTGTTTTCATTGACCTAAAATGTTGTTTTTGTGTGAAAGAAGGCCAAAAAAGTTTTGTTTAAAAAAACAAAACAAAAAAAGAATAGCTTCATGTGGACACAGATTGAGAATATAGCTGAATCATCCTTGGTGTATGAAAACAAGAATTTTTTTTAACATTAGTAACTGTGAACATACTCCCAGTCACCAAAATCCAGTATTTGAACATTTGAGATGAGAAAGTTTGAAGGAAAGCCCTCTTTATTTTCTTGCGATATTGTGTTTATTAGAACTGGACAGATGGACGGGGGAATGGAGAGACAACCTGAAAGCATGATGCTTCCCTCCTCAGCTGTGGTTGCTGGTGAATCAGAGAGATATGATTCAGAGAGAAAAGATGATAACAAAGGATGAGAATTAGGAACAAGATCCAATTCCAGCAAAGTTTGAGTCATCAACATCAATTACCCATGTGCAGAAACTGTATGATGCGGAAGAGCAGTACATATCACGAGTGTCACACAGAAGACATGGGCAGGCCCACTTTTAACCTCACAAAAACTCCAAACTAACAAGAAAACTGATTTGGATTGATAAGCAAAATCAGGATGGCATTGGTGTTAATGAAAATCTTTTTGACTTTAACCACTAATTACATGTATCTTGAAAAATAGAGAAGGGCAGTCGATGATTAAATCTACACTGTAAATATGTTTAAACCTTATATTATTATCCCAGCTGGGGGGTTTTAAGTGTAATGAGTGAGGGTCTGCTCTGGAACAATGGATAGTATACCACAAGGGTCAAAGGACCAAAGAGGGATGATGTTTGTGTAGTAAGACACTGAAGGACACGTTCAGACCTAATAAGCTTTGTAGCAAACTCAACCATAGGCATGGGGCCAGAGGGAGTGTTTGTTCTATTTTTATTCCCATGATGTAGTTTTTATGATATGTTGACAACTTGCCATCAGGTGAACCAGTGACTAAACAACTTTCCTTCTTGTCTCACAGGAAACTAAAGGCTTTCCTCTGTCTTCTGGGTGTTTTGACAATGATTTGAAACTTGTCAGGTGAGGATAGAGGGAATGCATTGATATCACAATATGCTTGAGATTAGCAATTCCAGCCGCTAAGTGGTAAAAAGCATAAACTGGTGACAAGCATGGGGAGGAGTGAATGTAGGAAAACACTTTAATTTAAAGCCTCATTCACGCTGCCATGTCAAGCTGTAGTATTTATGCTCTCATGATGATTTGCCTTCACTGTGAATGTTTCAGAGACAAAATAGAGGGAACGAGTTTACACCTTCTTTGACACCTCTCTCCAGAGGTGGTACCAGAGGTGTGATATTGGAGAGAAGGAGGCATGCAGACTCTGTGGGAGATAAGAGAGTGAGGAGTGATTGTCTCTGCCTTTGTGTGTGTGTGTGTGTGGGCACGTGGTATGTTGCACGGATCCAAGCCGTTCTGCATGTATAGAGTGGTGCAGGGGTGACGTATTTTTTTAGCCTAATGAGGAAGTTAGCATTGTGCTGGTTCCCTTGACTGCAAGTCTTCTAAAAGCCTATGGGATTCACTGTGTTTTAGAACATTGCTGATGATAAGCACCGTAGCTAATGAAAAATTATGAAACTTACATGTTTTTCTCTTTGGGATAATCTTTACAAACAAACTTTCTTTTCATGATGTTTCAAGCTTAAACATAACTGGCGAGAGTGAAAAGCTATTACTGAGCTACTATGAAACTACAACATGGTGGTTCAGCTTAGAACCAAAAACACCTCTTGATTGAGGGTTTCCTCATAATCAAGTGTCCTTATTAAGTTGGCTGTAGCAATAGTGTATGAATAACTGATTATACAAAACGATCAGAAATGCTTGCCTTCAGGTACCAGGCCATTTTTGTAGTCCTTGTTAGCAGTTAATCAGCAACCATTGTTTTAAACGTACAACAAAAGTTTAAGATTCAAAAGCAGGCAAAATCAGATGCATTTTATTATTTTCTATTAGGTATAAAAATCTTGTGTGTGTGTTCACCATGAACTTTATTTCAGGCACTCATCCGAGAGCTGTATTCTACATGCCATTTAATTCGGGGGGTTGGGGACCAGAAAACACTAAATACTAACTCACTTCTGTGTTCTTGGACTCATTCCTGCTCCACTCTATTTTCACAGATATTAAGCTTTATGGAACTAATGTGAATGTATCAAGGTTAAATAGGAGGAGCATTGTTGCAGCGTTTTTGCATGAAGGCACTGTGAATAGGGCTTTAGAAATCAATTCCTGATTATGTTTGCTGGCGAGCAGCTGATAAACTATGAAACTCAAATGCCTAGGGGCATAAATGTATGAAAATAAAGCCACAAGACAAAGCAGCATGGTGATAGCTACACATACATCTGGAGGCTATGTGATTTATCATGAAATCAAAATGCGATCAATGTAAGTTTAGCCAAGCTTTTATAAAGCAAGAGCTAACTGGTTTTAGACCCCTATTAATCTCTCAATGCCACACATTTATTTCTAGTCATGGGGGGTTCACACTGGATGCACGTGTCAGGTCTGGCTCAGAGCCATCGCTTTCACACCAGGCATCTCCCTGCTGTCACTTTTTTTTTATTTCACTCTATTTCTCCATGTATAGCACCCTAATAAGCTTCTGTAGAATGTTTAGAAAGAACCACAATGAATCTTCCCACAAGTGACCTGTTACATCGAGTTACTGACCTGGGAAAGCTGTAGAATGGAGGTATTCTGAACATACAAGTTGTAGAATTTCACAGGATAGACATAAACCATTTATTTGCTCTTGCTGTCTGTGCCTCTCAAATTTAAATCACAGTTTGTCCCGACAGTGGTGAAACTCTAATCTTGCACGGCAGTTTCATCTTCCCAAGCTCCAGTCTGCAACGATTGTGAGCAGCCCAAAGCAGCATGGCCCAGTCAGTGCCCTTCAAAGCAGAAAGACATGTCTGTCATGAATAGATTCATCTTGAAAAGCTTCACACTGAAATGTCTGTGCCTAGTCAGAAAATTACCAGGCTTATTAGTGTTTGTTTAAAGACAACAAGGTAGTAGCTATGAGTGTAAGCCCGTTGTGCTGAAGGTGGGAACTGACTGATTGGCAATTAAACTGAACATCTCAATGATCTTCCAGTCTTTCTTGAAAGGTTCCCCCCCAATTACTTATATAAGTGTTGCCCAGATGGCCTTGAAGTATATCCCATTGATATGTGAAACAGTCCATCTGGTGCCATTCAGTGAAAAGAAATCCACTGAATTGTGCCTGCTGTGGTGTCTTGTTCATACATTCTATTACCTTATCAGTGCATGAACAACACACTTTATCTTGACCATATTGTCCATTAAAAAGAGATTGATGAGAAGGTCTGCAGATAGGAGACATGTAGAAAGACTTGGAAAAATACAAAGCTATCTACTCATGAACTTTACTGTTTTTTTGGCAAATATTCACTCATTTTTGATTTGATGCTTGCAACGCATTACGGGGCAAAAAAGACTGAAAATTGAGTAATGCTTAAAAAACACCTGTCTGGAACATTCCACAGGTGAACAGGTAAATTGGAAACAGATGAGTGTCATAATTGGGAATAAAAGGAACATCCCAAAAGGCTCTTTCTCTCACCAGCAAGGATGGGGCAAGCTTCATCACTTTGTGAACAAGTGCATGAGCAAATAGTCCGACAGTTTAAGAACATAGTTTCTCAAAGTGCGATTTCATAGAATTTAGTGGTTTCATCATCTACAGTCAATAATATCATCAAAACATTCAGAGAATCCAGAGAAATCTCTATATGAAAGCAGCAAGGTCTAAAATTAACCTTAGAATAATCATGGACGTCAAGGAGAGGACATGATCCATCCAGATTGTTATCAACACAACATGTACATATTTTGGAGTAACTATGGTGACAGCCAGCTCATGTCATTGAGAGCCTGATTAGTCACCTTTTCAACAAGGTACAACTTTTAAGGATTGTGCATTCATGGAATGAGCAACACAGTTAAACATGTGGATAGTGGCATGTATTTTGGGGCGTTCAGATCACCATGGTTTCAGATTTTCTGTGGTTCTTCCTGAATTCTCTGTGAAAGCTCTAAATTCAGGGGAATTTTATGAAGAGAGAGGGCTGTCGGATTGAGGAGGGGCAGCCAACACCTGCACATAAGCACCCAGTATGACAGCCTTAGTTTCACATGTGTGAGCTGGCACGCCCATCAGCCACACACACAACCAAGTTTGAAACCACAGTTTCACAGGGTCCAGGGTTTGCAGTACAAGCACTTAGGGGCATTTTCAAAGCAACTACTGATGACAGACTACATAGAAACATCCATTTCAATGAAGATGGGACATTGTGGGAAGAACCAGACAGTTAACACAGATTGTCACTACATCTACAGGTGTGTGTTTAAACTCCACCACGCAAAGAAAAAGCCATATATCAACCACACCCAGAAATCCAGCTGGCTTCTCTGGGCCTTAGCTCATCAGAGATGGACTGACGCAAAGTGGACAAGTGTGCTGTCATCTGATGAGTCCACATTTCAAACTGTCTTTGATAATAACAGATGTCAACAAGAGCAAAAAGGACCATCCAGATTGTTATCAGCTTAAAAATCAAATGCCAGCATCTGTGATGGTGTGGGGGTGCACTGTAAAAAAAAAAAAAATGTAAAAAAAACTGTAATTTTCTGGCAGCTGGGGTGCCAAAAAAATACTGTAAAATAACAGAAAAAAACTCTCAAAAAGATATGGTTATTTTCCATAATTAAAATACAGTTTATAGTTGTAATTTTCAGGAGATTTTGCCTTTTTTTTTAGGTTGTTTTTAATGTTAAGTTAGAAACATTTTCATGTTTTAAAACAACAAAATCACCTATAAATATGGTAAATAAATGTTGTAATACGAATAATAATGTTTGAATTTACGGAAGTGTGCTGCTATTAGTTGGTTTTAATGACATCATTTTATGTAAAGAGGCTGTATATTCATTTATATTTGATGTAATATAACAGTATAAAACATTGACTTATTTTCTATATTGCTCATCCTTCAGGGTCGCGAGAGGAGGGGTACATCTGATCGCCAGTTGATCACAGGGCCACATAGAGAGACAGATAACCATTCACAATCACACTCATACTTAAGGACAATTTAGAGTTACCAACCTACCTGACCTGGGAAACGAACCAGTGATCTTTCTACTGTGAGACACGAGCTCTACCTGCTGCGCCACCGTGGCGCCACCAGCACAACTCACAAAGTAATGATAGATCATATCAAATGTAAATTTTGTTTTTTTTAGGTTGTTTTTACCATTTACTGGCCCCAGTCTGTGCAGAGACTTTTTTTTTTGGTCTCCAGTTCTCTATTGGTTATTTATCAATTATTTATCAATTATTTTGGAGATTAAACTATTAAATTCAACTTTAAAACTATTAAAAGAAAAAAAAAAAGCTATAAGCTATAGCTCACTTGGTAGTGCTGATGCCCCATAAGCAGAGGCTAGTGCTTGCTGAAGCAGGTCAAGTCTACAGCTTTGCTCTGGTGTTCTTTGCTTTACCCTTTTCATGTGTCTTTCCAGATGTTATTTCAAAATAAGTGATAATGTATACTGTTAATGAATGTCACCGTCTCTGAAAATACATTAATTGTGGCTATTTTCAATGAAGGCATAAGTCCATTAACAAACAAATTCTAGTAAAATTACAAATTAGATAGTTCTTTTACTATTTTTAAATGTAATTTTATATGATTTCTTATTTTTTTTAAATAGTTTTTTTAAGTTGAATTTAACAGTTCAATCTCCAAAATAACAGAGAAATGTTAAATTACAATACATTTGTGAATGTATTTTAACAATATATATGTATGTATTTTAATGGACCTTTTTTGTAAAAGAACAGAATTATAGTAGTTTTTCACAGTTACAAAAACTGTATGTTATTTTACATTTGACATGTAAAATCACGGTCTATTTTTGTAATTTTAATGTTTTTCTTAAAATACAGAAAAAAATCTGTAAAATAAATAGTAAAATACTGTTAAATTACATTTTTTTTTACAGTGTGTGTAAGTGCCCATGGCATAGTTGACTTGCACATCTGTAGAGGCAACATCAGTGCTAAAAGGAACATACATGGTTTTGAGCAACCTGCACTGGCAGCTGCCTCATATCATTGAGAGCCTTATTAGTCAACTTTTCAACAAGGTACCACTTTTAAGGATTGTGCATTCATGGAATGAGCAACACAGCTAAACGTGGCTAGTGGAAAATATTTTGGGGCACTCAGACTACATGTAGGGAGATTTCCTGAAGTTTCTGTCAAAGCTCTAAATTTAGGGGAATTTTATGAAGAGAGACAGGGCTGTTGGGTTGAGTAGGGGCAGCCAAAACTTGTACACACAAGCACCTAGTATGAAAGACTCAGTTTCACCAGCGTGAGCCATCAGCCACACACACCAAGCTTGAAACCGCAGTGTAACAGGGTCCAGGGTTTGCAGTACAAAGCACTTACGGATGTCTTCCATCGTCATTTTTTTCAAAAGCAACCACTGCTGACAGACTACATACAAACACTAGTGTCAATGAAGTTGGGAAGTTCTGAGAGGACAAATTGTCAGTTAACACAGATTGTCACGACATCTACAGGTGCATGTTTAAACCACCACACAAAGCAAAAGCCATTTGTCAACAACACCCAGAAATCCAGCTGGCTTCTCTGGGCCTGAGCTCATCTGAGATGGACTGACGCAGAGTGGACAAGTGTTCTGTCATCTGATGAGTCCACATTTCAAACTGTCCTTGAAAATAATGGACGTCAACATGAGGAAAGAGGACCATCCAGATTGTTATCAGCTCAAAAATCAAAAGCCAGCATCTGTGATGGTATTGGTGACTTTTACATCCGTGAAGGCACCATGAAAATTTAAAGGTACACACAGGTTTTGGAGCAACATATGCTGCCAACCAGGCGATGGCTTTTCCAGGGACATCCCTGCTTGTTTTACCAAGACAATGCCAAGCCACACTCTCCATGTGTTACAACAGCATTGTAAAAGAATGCAGGGACTAGGCTGGCCTGCCTGCAGTCTAGACTTGTCCCCAACTGAAAATGTGTGGCACATTATGAAGCACTAAAATGACAGTATGTCCTAGGGCTGGGCATTGTTAAGAACCTCACGATTCGATTCGATTTCGATTCTTTAGGTGGCGATTCGAATTCAGTATCAATTCAGTAAGAAGTAGAAATACACAAATAATTAGAGTACCTGTTGACAATTTTTGACTTTTTTTTATTTTGATGCCAATGTGAACATATGTGGTATGTCACCTCATGTTTTTGAGCAAACATCTGAAAATAAAAATCTGCACAGTAATAACTTATTTGTGCCTATGGAGTACAAAAGTAAAAAAACACGACAGTTAAAACTATAATTATAAATGTCCACCTGGCCTTTTTTGTCAATAAATGTGTCAGGAATTGTCCTTTGAATACATTATTTCACCCTTTTTTCACGTATTTGTCATTATTATGTTATAAATGCTTAAAACAGTGTGTAATTACAGGAAAAGAATAAAAATGGCTTTGAATTTTCATCAGGATTCTCTTCATAAACAATAAATGAACATGTAGAAATTTTCTGAGATGACCAAACATAAACTTCACCTATTTTACATAAGCTCAAACATTTTTGTTTGACTACAGCATTTAGTGTCCATGTTACAGCCTGTTATTAGACCATGTCCAGGCATTTTTTACTGAGGATAGTCCCTGAAGCAGTTCCTGTTCAGCTGAAGACAGAGATCTCAATATTTCTTTCTCCAGTATTTCTAAAATTACTATTAGTGGAATCCATAAAAAATAACTATGATCAAAAAGACGATAAATCGTAAAAAAAATGCGATAAACACGCAGAAAATACGTCGGAAATACTGCAAAACACAGAGAAAATACGGCAAAAGAACGAAAAGAAAACACTCTAGAATGATACTAATGCTGTTATGTTTAATATTTTACATTATTAACACAGAAAATACTGATAAACCACCGTTAAATCGCTCTCATGTTTGGCTCTCAGTCCTATCACTTTGGAAGCATGTCTTCTTCTGTGACCGGCGGCAGCTGGATAAACAGTGAAAAGGTGCACAGCACCCCCCATTGGCCAGGAGGTGAATCGATTCAGAGGATTTGCTGAATCGATATTGAATTGGGAGGGGAATAATTGCAATGCATTGCTGAATCAATATTTCTGTCCACCCCTAGTATGTCCCTGTCCCAATTTTTCGGAATGTGTTGAAGGCATCAAAGGCAAAATGAGTGAACTTTTGCAAAAACAAGGCAGTGGTCGTCTTAGAGGTGTGTTTTGGGGTCATTATCATATTGGAATACTGCCCTAGGGCCCGTTTTCCGGACGGAGGAGATAATGCTCTGCTTCAGTATGTCACAGTACATGTTGGCATTCATGGTTCCCTCAGTGAAGTGTGGCTCCCAGTGCCAGCAGCACTCATGCAGCCCCAGACCATAACACTCCCACCCCCATGCTTCCCTGTAGGCAAGACACACTTGTCTTTGTACTCCTCACCTGGTTGCCGCCACACGTTTGACACCATCTGAACCAAATAAGTTCATGTTAGTCTCATCAGACCACAGGACATGGTTCCAGTAATCCATGTCCTTAGGCTGCTTGTCTTCATTAAACTGTTTGCGGACTTTCTTGAGCATCGTCTTTAGAAGAGACCTCCTTCAGGGACGACAGACATGCAGACCGATTTGATGCAGTGTGCTGCGTATGGTCTGAGCACTGACAGGCTGACCTCCCACCCCTTCAACCTCTACAGCAATGCTGGCAGCACTCATACGTCTATCTCCCAAAGACAACCTCTGGATATGATGCTGAGCACGTGCACTCAAGTTCTTCGGTAGACCATCCTGAGCCCTGTTCTAGGTGGAACCTGTCCTGTCATGACTTCAAAACACACCTTCAAGACGACCACTGCCTTGTTAAAGAAGCTGAGGGTAAAGGTGATGGACTGGCCAAGCATGTCTCCAGACCTAAACCCTACTGAGCATCTGTGGGGCGTCCTCAAAAGGAAGGTGGAGGAGCACAAGGTCTCTAACATCCACCAGCTCCGTGATGTTGTCATGGGGGAGTGGAAAAGGATTCCAGTGGCAAAATGTGAAGCTCTGGTGAACTCCATGCCCAAAAGGTTTAAGGCAGTGCTGAAAAATAATGGTGGCCACACAAAATATTGACACTTTGGGCCCAATTTGGACACTTTCCCTTAGGAGTGTACTCACTTTTGTTGCCAACAGTTTAGACATTAATGTCTGTGTGTTCAGTTATTTTGAGGGGACAGTAAATTTACACTGTTATACAAGCCGTACACTCACTACTGTACACTGTATCAAAGTGTCATTTCCTCACTGTTGTCCCATGAAAAGATATAATAAAATATTTGCAGAAATATGAGGGGTGTACTCACTTTTGTGAGATACTGTAAGTCATCTATTAAATTTTTGGAAATACCTCCATAAATGAAACTCAAATTCTGTCTTAAGTTTCCCCTTAAGCCACACTCTTTCTTTTAACAAGGCAGCAGAATCAGTTGTGAAGTCCTACATCAACACAAATAGCAGAGTATTGTGTTGTTTTATGTTAAGATTTTATCTGGACTGAGAAATAACTGATCATGTCTCATGCATTCATAACACAAGGGCAGGTCAGGTTATTGCCATGAGCTAACAAGGAAGTGTGTCAAGCACACTAATGTCTTCTAGAAATCTGACACACTTGTAGTGAAACTCACACTGACAGGTATGGATGAACATTGTCAAACACACTCCAGCATGCATGTAATTCGGTGGAAACCCTGCAAACAGCTCAACTGGTAGTTATGCATAGAAGTAAAATGTCAAGCTGAACAAGTGTGTTCTCTTGGTGTCATTTTTTGTCAACGGCTGCTGCTGAAATAATGACAGACTAAATAAAAAAGGCGAGTAGCTTGGTTCTCCCCGCCCCCTCAAATAGCCTATATTAAGAGTGAGAGTCTGTTTTAGAGCTCATTCAGACGCCGACCAGCAGACAGGATGGTAAGAGCATTTCCCTTCTTCTACTTTGCTATTGTCTCTGTTCAAACACATTTTATTTTAATGCACAGTCACTGTGATTTTTGTTGTGTTAGTGTGACAGGAGTGTAGTATTATGTTTAAAGGAAATACCTGAAATACCATAAGCAGGGCTCATGAATGCTGGGAATGTGAGTTCACTCAAAGTTTGCCTTATCAAAATACTCACAGAGCGCTTGGACATCAGAGTACAACAGCTGAATGACATGTTACTACTTGTACACCGAAACCTGTAAATCAGGAGATATTTTTGGACTGTTTCAGGTGGACTTGTTGCTAAGTGTTGCTTGTGTAAAGATATAGCCCTGATTTAAAGGCAGTTTATTGGCTTTTGGTGACTAACATCTATGACTCAGATAATTATTTACTTACACTCAAGTTTTCCTCTCTATGTAAACAGAGAAGTTTCTGCAGCCCAGCCGGTTATCTTTCCTTACGTAGTGCCTATTCATAACAGATTCAGCAAGTCTGCATGTGCTTGTAAGATGTGGGAAGCCTAACATTCATTTATCACGAGAAAAGCACTGGGAAATCTTAGCAAAGAAGCAGCTTCATTTCACTGAGGAGAAACTGTAACTAGAAACCTGCTGACACCATCAGTTGTGGCTGTGTTAGACTTCTGAAAACAAACATGTAAGTGTTTCATTTGTGGGAGATTAAGAGGATAAACTCCAAGTTCAAATGCCGATTTTATAAAGTCACTTTAGTTTTCCTCATTCTTGAGAAAAAAGTCTTACAGCAGCCAAACAAACACTTCGTGATGGATGATATCAGACTTTTTCAAACAGACATGATACTGATACTTTTTGCTGTAATCTTTTTCATCCAGATACTAATACAATAATTTCCTGCAAGGCATAAAAAATCTTTGTGAATTTAACATTTTTATTGACCAATAACACATAAGAGGAAACATATAGTCTAGACTCTAGACCATCAGATTAAATGAGGTTAGTTAGTCCAAAGAAAATAAAGTTAGCAAATAATCCACCATTAAAAACTAAAGTGACATGTTTTCTTGGGAGATGAATCAATATATATTCCATAAATACAAATACAAAAAAAACAACTACACCAATATGGGCCTCTGCTGCACTGATTTATAAATCTCTGTAAACTAAACATAATCAGTTCTACAGTATTTCAAGAGTGATTTTAAAATTCTTTGGAGAAGCAATGCATCAAATTGTGTTTCCTTTCTGTCATTCCTTGTTCCTCTCATTTGTTTGCTACAAAGCTGTATTATTTGTCTATATGTAAACTTGTGGGTGCGACTGAATACTGTTTAATATGTCTGAAAACAGTCTGTAAAACTTCAAAGATGTACATTTTGTTAGACTACTAATTTGGTATTGATACTTTAGGGGAGAAATCAACACCAAAAGAGCACTTGTAAGAGTACTGATACTTACTGATACTACCATTCAAGCAATCCTCTCCTGTCACCCCCTTAAATGTGTTAAATCAGTTTCGTCCAACAACAATCCTTAAGATATCTCTGTTGTTCCCCCATGGGTCATTTCACAGATCACTTATTAAAGCATTAAAACTCGTGCAGCACAACTTTTATTGAGAGTGTGACATGGTGGAGGATCTCACCTCAGAGTTGATGTAAAATCTTGTTTCTCAGCATGTGTTGCACAATCTGGGATTCCCCAAACAAGCGCCTAAAAGAATGATGGAAAAAATAAGCATGTATGTTTGGAGAAGTGGAACACTATAAGCATTATAGTGATTCATAGTGACATTCTTGTGCTCTTTGTTTGCCATTGTTATCTGAAGGTTCCTGAGCAGATGTTTTAACTTGTTATGTAACATGCTGAAATGAATACAGATTTTCTTTATGTTCTATAAAAACAAACAAGACCGTACAGGGTTGTTCTATATCTGGATTCAGGAATCTTTTATAGGATTGGTTAACACAGTGAGATAGGGCAGTTCCCCACATTTTCACTCATAACTCAATAAGTTCTGAATGGATTTTGATGTCATTTACAGGAATCGTTGGTCATGGCAAACGAAAAAAGTGACTAGACTTTGGTGGTGATCCGAATCCGAAAGTGGATCCAAAAATGTTTCAAGGATCGGTTAACAGTGTGAGACCGGGCAGTTTTTTCCACATTTTTGACAACAATTTGCCCGACAATGTTAGAAATGCCTTGGCGGGGATTTGTGCTCACTGAGCACTTCCAGTTTTAATATATAAACCTCTGCCACAGCAAAGGTGTCAGAAGAGCACCCATGAGAAAGCCTTTTGTGTAGTATCTACACAGCAAATATCTACAAGCTACAGTGTGAGGGGAAGAGGTTATGTTTGGCCCACAGGGGGTGCCCATAAATGTAAACAGAAACTTCTTTACAGAGGGGTATTTTTACAAAACCTTGATAGGGAATTAAGCCATGGTTGAATTTAGCTCCACAATAGTGGAGGCACATGAGCTACCATGGAAATTCAGTCCGTGCAGCTAGCCAGCTCCAGACCAGGTCAACAGGCATGCTTCAGACAGCAGGCTCTCTTATCTGAAACCAGTATATTTCTTACAGTTATAGTAACGATACTGATGATAAGAAGTATAAGAATGATACTATTAAAAGCTAAATTAATACATCATATTTAAAAATGCTTCTTAAAGAACTCAGAGACACTTTAAAATAAAGATCAAAAAGACAAATAGGATTAAAACCAAAATCAAACCCAAATCACAGGAGTAAGCACTTTAAACAAATTATTAACTTACTCCACATTCTTATGCAGTTTTTATTCAATCAAAGATTTGTTTAGCTTTAAACAAGGATATATAATCAGAGGGTTTATGAAGATTTTGAATTATACTGTTCTTGGATTAGGACTATTGGCAGACTTCTATCAGTATGATGAATAGTACACCATTTTGGCAGTGAAATTGACTTTTTAGACAAACTGTGATGTTCCTTTATGATCAGACATGTGAAACAAATATATTGGTATTGTCTGAGAATTACACACAAACAATTAAAAATGATATTGCCAAAAATTACTAATTCAAACATTGATATCAGCATTTTCTTTGATTTTGTCACACCTATACATTTGAGTTGTAGCCACCCTTTAGTTGGTGCATCACTTGTGTTGATGCTTGCATAAATAGACTCATTCGCAATGGTACCTGAGGATCTCAACCTCAACAGTAGTCTGGCAAATGTACTACTTTACAATTAAACAAATTATGTAAAAGATTTAGGCCTGATGTTACATTTTTAAGTGGTCACCAGCCTTTTCAGTATTTTAATGTTAAAAAATGTACAAAGTGGTTTCGAATTCTACAGGGCTAATGATTCAAGAAGTCCTCTTTTAAGCAATGCAACACTGTTTAGGTTAACAAGCCAACAATGGATCTATACAAAATCTCTTTTATTAACATCATGCTAAAATGAGTTATTCCCTTTGATGTGACGCTGCACACAGTCTGGTGGTTTACTCTACTAGTTAATGGAATGGATGGATGGTTTGAGCCCAACTTTGGCTGTCACACTTTGATGAAACTCCGAACCATCAGTGAGTGAATGTGGGAGTGAATGGGTATGAATGTGTAGATGTGACCTGCAGTGTAAAACCACACTGAGCAGTAAGAAAGACTAGAAAAGTGCTATATAAGTCCATTTTTTATTTAACATAAGGTTATACTGTACAAATCTTACTTTGAAAAGTTTAAAAAATAAACAGTTCATGTTGAATATGTTTCTGGAGGCTACACTGATTTCCTTATTCCTGTTTGTGTGATTCTGGATGCTGGTTGGAGTAATGGTAAATGGACTTAAGCTTAAATAACACTTTTCCAGTCTCTTTTTCTCAAAGTGCTTTACACCACAGTCACATCTACCCATTCACACCCATTTACTCTCACTGACTGATGGTTCAGAGTTTCTATGTATGTAGTTCATCAGTGTAAGCCAACAAATCCCCACCCTTCCACTCCCATTTACATGCCACTGACGCAGTTGTGGGAGCAAATTATTGTTAAGTGCCCAAAGCTTGCCCAAAAGTGTCAAAAAGAGGAAGAGCAATTATTCATGGTCAATCACTGTGATTGGTCATGAAAATTTTTAACATCTTTGACGCTCCAACTTTTTTGGTCCACTCAACCAAATAGTTCCTTCATCTGAATTCATCCAACAGAAATAAGGCGGATTTTAAAAGTAGGAATAATTAACTAGAGCACTGTCAACAATACTACTGGATGTATTTTTGACAATAAATGAAATCAGAACTCTCTTACTCATATAGACAGTGTTAACACCCGTGTAGTCCTCACTTACATGAAACTGAGGCCTTGGGAATTCCCTCAGATAAAGTCATCACTTTATTGTGGTGTTTCCCCTTCAGGTCATTTTTGCTATCAGGGCTACCTATCTTGACAAACTAGTAATCTCAGAGGAAGACAATTACAAAACATGAAAATGAAAGCAGGTGTGGAGTTTTTACGGTTTTATAGCATTGTGAAAACATGTCTGACAAATGTGGGCTGTGAGACTTTTATGCCTTTCGCTTTTTTTTTATCTTGTTACTACCTCATCTATCTATCTATCTATCTATCTATCTATCTATCTATCTATCTATCTATCTATCTATCCGTCTGTCTGTCTGTTTGTCCATTTGTCTGTCTGTCTGTCTGTCTATCTTGTTGTGAGGTTGCTGTTTTTATGTGGTCTATATCTTTGTTTTTTGTTATCATTATCATTTTATTATTTTATCTTTTTGAATTTTAGCTTGTTTTTATTTATTTTGTAAGGCTTTGGTAGTTGTCTTTTATTGTTTGATTAAATCTCTGATTTATTTTATTTTATTCAAATTTATTTCTGATTGTTGTCACTGTGCAGCACTTTGGTAATTTATTTTTTTATTTTTTGTGGAAAGTCCCACAGGAAAACATGTCCTGTCTGTTGTTTGTCTGTTTTTGGAAGGAAATACTCCCAACTCTTTTTGCATGTTCAGTTTATCTGTTCTCTCTGTTTATTGTTTTTCAGTCTTATAATTTAACAGAGTTTGTGCAGCTATACCTTGAAATATTAGTGTACTTTGTACGTGTGTTGCACAAAGAACCATTTCCTACATTTCAATGTTTTGGAAAAATCTTGGAAAATAAATTTACATGTGCATTCACTGTTGTCCAATGCACTCATGGTAGTGATGTCAAATGCACTGCTGTCCTATTGTTTTTCTGATTATACATCTCTATCACATAGCTTCTTTGTGCAGTCATCCTTTCTTAAAGTGCACTTAGGTCAAGACTGACAAGCATGGTAACACAAACAGCTAATCAGCCAATCAAATTACAGCAACTCAATGCATTTATACATGTAGACATGGCCAAGATGATCTGCTGAAGTTAAGCGTTAGTGTCAGGATGGGGTCCTCAATTGGATCACCACCAAAATGTAATCAGTTGTTTTATGTTCCATGACCAGCATTCCTGAAAATGGCATCAAACGGTGGAGAAGTACACGAGTTCTTAGTGAATATGCGGAAAACTGTCCTATCCTGAATTGGATCACCACCAAAATCGAATCACATTTGTCTCAGGCCATGACCAACATTCCCTGAAAATGTCATCAAAGTCTGTTGAAAACTTATTGAGTTCTCAGAGAATTTGTGGAAAGCTGCCCAATCTCACATTGTTAACAAATCTTCAAAAAAATTCTGGATCCACATCTGGATTCGGATCATTGCCAAATTCTAAACACTTCCTTCTTGTGTCATGACCAACATTCTCTGAAAATGTCATCAAAGTCACTTCCCAACTTTTAAAGGTTTCTAGCTAAAAGGCAAACAGACAAACACAGGCAAAACATAACCTCCTTGGCAGATGTAATCACTTGTAAACAGAAGTCACGCCTTATCAGGTATGAGGGGAAAGTAGCAGCAGCGTTTTAAATGCATATAGTCAAAATGACCTTTATGGTAGTTTTAGGTTGAAGTGCTCAGAGTTCTGTTATGTTTCAAAATGGAATATTAACATTAAAACAACATATGCAAAAAATTAGGATCCAGTTTTCACTGACGTTTACTTTTGACAAAGTTTTGTCACTACAAAATCTGCAAAAAGTCACTATAACTGCTGTTGTGTCTGTCTTGTTGAAGTCCATAAAGTACAAACTGTTCATCTGATATCATTGACTTTTCTAAATGTGAAGTGCTCCTCTTAAATGTGCTAAAAAATAATTTGACTTGAATCTTCTTTGTCATTCAACAGGCATTTCGTCGGAATCTGTGGGGCTTTTTGTAAGCATTTGCCATTTTATTATCCTGATTTTCTCAGTTGATGTTTCACTGCTTATTCACTTTTTGTATTTGTGTGTGATTTCACTGACTGATGTCCTCACTCAAACATTCAATCTAAGAAAAGAACTGTGTCAGCTTTTCCCTTCTTTCTGGGTGTGGTGTCAGGGGCATTTCCTGTAGAGGAGCTTGAGATGAAGTCATTCGAAAACTAATAAAGCTTTGTATGCAGAGCCTGTTTAATGCACTGGAGGCCACCGGCAAAGACTAAATATGAAGCCCTACCCTGTTTAGTCAGAGGCTATCACACAGGCTTTTTAGGGGCTTTTAGAGTAGGCTACTAAAAGTTTATGATTGATTTTCATTATTTTAAAGTAGACAAATCACTGATGAAATTGCACAAGTGTATTTTACATGTTAGGCAATGTTTGGAAAAGTGGTTGAAACTGGCACAAACTTCACTTCTCAGTAGTTTCATCTACATGCCCTGATTTTGCAAACCTATACTCATCAAGAATAGCTTCAAAGCATAGAATTAGTTGATTATTTATCCCCTTTAATAATAACAGTTGGAATTGTATTTTATTTCATTGGAAAGCCTAATTAGTCACCTTTAAGTTGAGGTATTACTTGCAAGGATTGTGTATTCATGGAATGAATTATTGTCAAAGGTGGTAAAGACATAGATAATTTATTTTTGCAATATTACATGTTTTCATCACTAATGCTGGTTTTATAATTGATGGCATTACATGACACAGATCCACATCTCTATCACAAAAGTAATATTGATATAAACTTTAAATTTGATGTTTATCTATAATGGTTGTGTCTGAAGGCTCCTTGGAGCAGAGGGCCTCGGGAATTTACCGACTCCTGTCTATTGAGGAATTGCAAATGTCCACATGACAGTCATATTGAAGATTTATTTGCCCTCCCTCGCAGTCTTACTGGAAATTGGTCACAGAAGGCTGACCTAAATGCATCACCTGATGCTGTGTTGTCAAAGTGCCTAAACAATCAGGCAGAAAGTGAAACTAGTTTATACAGAAGAACAAAGAGGCTTTTGTACAGGGATGCAGAGCTCCACATTGACCTGATCTTACAGGGAGTGTTTTTTTAAAATTATGGAACAAATGTTTGTTTTAGCCCCATAGGAAAACAACGGTTAAAGAGCTGTGCCGGGGTCACTCAGACTTGATGATCAGTCACATGGGTCTCAAAACCAAAAGCCAGGGGGAATTCCTTTGCACTATTTTCATTGTTGTGATGTAGTTTTAATGGTGATGTTTTCATTGTCATGCTCTACTGTTGCTGGGTAATAGAGTCATGTTTTTTTCTTCCTTGTCTTCCAAGAAACCTAAGGCTGTTCCTGGTACTGGAAAGCATGTTTTGGCATCTTCCTGTCATGGGTAAGTTTGACTGATATCAGCAGTGTCTGACCTGGACTTTACATGAAATCTAGTGATTAATCTTTCGAGAATAAAATCATCAAGAAAAGTGAGGACTACTGGCAAATAATTCAAACAATAAAGCCATATGAAAATACCAAATAAATCAGTTAATGATATTAAATGAAAGAGATTTGCTGGTAGCTAACATGCAGAAAATAAGCTTGAAATACTCCAGAACTATCGATTTCCATACTCTTTAAAAAGGATAGTTTGGGTGTGGTAAATTGGGTTTGCTTGAGGTCCATGGCACTAGTAAATATGATTGCTACGAAAGAACCGGGTCAGCTTTGTCCCTGCTGGGAGACAGCCAGCTAGCAGTGCTAGGTGATATAGGCAATGGTGCCACTGAAAGCCTCATAATTATCCCACTTTTAGATCAAAACCATCCTGACACACCAGATGGATTGTTAAATATATTTCACGAATCCATCTGAGGAAGAGCCCATAGGACGTGTTTGGAAATGGAACCTTTCTAAACAATAACCTGCAGGTGACTGAATGATTATTTCATCAATTGTTTTCATTACAGGCCAATCAGATAATGTAGTAGGCAGGTGCTACTGCCATGATGTAAAAACAGAAAGTGAGCCACTGCATAAAACAAACTCTTTGCAAAAAGTGGGGTGAAAAAATCATTTCCATAGAGAAGTTTGAAGTTTTCTTTTTTATATATATCATTTAATAAAGAAATGTGGTTCAGATCTGTTAAAATTGCTACTGATGATGTTAACATCTATGCTAATCTCTGTATGAGCAGTGACTTCCTGCTGATATCTCACTCATAGCTCATACGTCTTCCTTGGTCTGAAGGATGCTGATTGGACCATCCTACGTTAGGACGCTCACAATCATTGTAGATTGGAGCTTGGCAAGATGGAGCTGCCTGATTACAGATATTAAATCAGGCTGATCCATCTACACTGCAAGGTTAAGTTAAAACTACACACAAAACAACACTGGCTCTTCTGGAGGCCACAGTAAGATTTTTACAGTGTTTCACTTTTCCTCGTCAAAGCCCGTGTCCAGAAATATTTTTGTGATGTAACATGGCATTTGTATTCTCCCCCCAGCAACTCCTCTTTTGAGCTGTTCAGGTCAGAGCGCTGCAGTGGGGTCAGGCTGCAGTCACTGGAGCACAAACTGATAGAAATCTAACTCCCAGGATATTATGAAGATGGCTCACTCCTGTATTTATCACCAATGTCAAAACAAGCAAAAGAAATGGCCAAAATGTCAGTTTCACCACATTGTTTTTTGTGACGCAGGCCTTTGCCAACTTTGGTTTGTTTTTAATATGGTCATCAGGACTCAAGCCTTTGCATCATCACATCATGCATTTGTGGAAAGAGCATCACAGCTAAATGTGTCAAAAATCCCCTACAACCTTGTGTTCCAGTACATGGAGTGTCAGCATTGTTAGGTGTCAGCCCTAGTACCTTTCCAATCTCAGGACCAGGTTCAGTGAGACTGGTGAAGTCAAAGAGAGATGGGGAAGTGGGAATGACACAACACATAAAAGGGCCAGTTCTAAAGAGGGGATTTTTTTTTTTTTTTTGCATGCTGCCCACACATTTAGCTGTGTTGCTCATTCCTCAGATGCATAGTCCTTCCAAGTTGTACCTTCTTGTTAAGGTAACTAATCAGATTTCCCTTGAAATAAAATAGAATATCAGCTGGCATGGTAAAAACTGCCCAAATTAACTTTATAAACTAAACTACATAAACTTTTTTTGAGTAGCATATTCGGTAAACAGTAATTTGATTTAAATGTATTACTTTGTACTTAAATTGAGTAATTAGTGGATAAGTAATTGCACTTCTAATTCATTTAAATCATATCAAGTGACCCTTTAATTTCCCTACTTGAGGCAAATTAAAGGTTCCTCTTCATATCCCTGACAATCACAGAATCTCAAAAACACCTTCTTCCCAGAGATGGAAATCAAAAGTAAAACCTTTGGCTCTGAAATGTCAAAGGCCTTTTATTTAATGACCTTTTAGAGTAAAACAGGAACAAGCTTTGACTGATTCAACATCTTAACCTTTAGATCATTTAAAACATGTATAGTGTACTATTAATTGTGCATTTTTTGCTTTAGAAAGCAAAAATAGACTTAGGAGGAACTGAAAAGGCATCATGCGTCATTAAGTGTGAGCTGTTCACTGAGTGAGGTCTGCCCCCGGTTCCTTTTTAACTTATAAAGAAAGAGAACCATTTTGTGTACACATGTTTTTTTTATTCATACAACTAACCTGATCAGTCCTCTTTTGTAAACAGAAGACATAGTTGCCTACTTGGTTCTGTCTTACTAGTTATTCTAACTTTTCATTGATTTTTTAGCTGGGGCAATTTTAGGATCCAACTTTTAGGAGTGCTTAGTTCTTTAAGACACAGTAACATGAGGTTTCTCGCTAGTGTTTAATCCTCTTGCCAAACTACTCTCATGAACAGGAGGACATTTTTAATAGCTACCATCCCATAAGTTAACTCTGTGTTGAACCATGACTTACTAGGATAGTTCAGTGTTTTTACCATGGGGTTGTGTGAATATCCTGTCAATAGAAAATATATTAGTTACAGTGATTTTTGATCAGCTCTGTCCCTTGTATGGAGAGAGCTTGCACAGAAACTTGGCAGCATATTCAAACCTCTACCGAGGGGTTTATGTTTTGCCAGGGTCTGTTAGATTGTGAACAGGATGAATCAAAAGGTTATAAACCAAGTTTGATAATTTTGGCCATGGTACGAGGAAGAACTGACTAGATTTTTGTAGTCCGGCATTTTTTTAAAGGACTTATTAACATTGTGAGACAGGGCAGTTTCTCACATCTTTAACAATAACTTGCCCATCAATGTTAGAAATGCTTTGGTATGAGGTTCATGCTCTCTGGGCACTTTCAGCTGCAGATGGGGTCCAAGAGCTATATGCATTTTGTAATTTTTTTTGTGAAAACAAATTCCAAAACAAAACTGGGGTAATTGTACACCGCACTGTACACATTTACATTGTTTTTCCTTTGTCTACTTCTAGTCATTCATCTTTGCTGTGGCAGAAGGATGTGTAGAATATGCAAAGTGCTTAAGTAGTCTCATAACAAATACCAGCAGAATAGTAAAACATTGAAAGTGTGTCCAATTCAGTGATTAATCACTCTAATGCTGTTTCTTTCTGCTTTGAGATCGCCTTAAATTCACCCAATTGTGAGGGGCTATGTTGCCCCATTTACAACCATGTATAGCCTAATTCGTACATTTTTTCTTCTTCAGACCAGAGAAACTATGGCTAACCAGTTGATTATTGGCATGAATTTTATACAACTCCACTGCACACAAAACACGGAACTATCTTTTTAACGTTAAAACCCTTGTAAAAATACTGTCAGTACAATTTTATATACAGGACTCACATGGTATACCTACACTATGCAAGTATTTTCCTCAAAATTTAATCTATTTTTCTGTCAAAATAAGTGTTTTCTGCCCTGTAAAAAAAACATTATTTTTTAATTTGCCCAAAAACTATTGTAAAGTATTCAGGTTTTTGCTTTAAGGTCCCGTGTCCTGCAACATCAACTTTCTCTGCTTTTAATGTTGTTAGAGGCGTCTTGGAGAGCAGAAGAACATGACACCTTTTTAATAAACTCTCAGTTCGCACAGAAATGCACTATGCTTCTTTAAAGAGGATGACCCTTAAAACACCTAATTTTTTCCTTCCTGGGGTTCATTGTACAATAGCTGTACAGCCTCCACCTGCATGTATACTTTCTGCTTGGCTGATGTGAACAGGCACCATTTGAGCAGCCAGTCAGTCTGATCCTCTACAGAGATGAAAATTAATATATTTCTTTTCTTATTTAATCAAATCCTTGCATAAGACACTCAAGACATGATGTGAATGGCTAA
The DNA here is from genome assembly GCA_037902135.1 of Cetoscarus ocellatus. Classification (NCBI taxonomy): domain Eukaryota; kingdom Metazoa; phylum Chordata; class Actinopteri; order Labriformes; family Labridae; genus Cetoscarus; species Cetoscarus ocellatus. The sequence continues at coordinate 1,498,325 of JBAMNC010000244.1, read as the reverse complement.
ACACACAAGGACATGGGTACTTTAAGTGTAAAATTTAGAAATTTGCAAAATTTCTGCCAAGCTGGACGTTCACCCCTGTTAAGATCATATTAGAGGTGCTGAGGCTTACTATAGGGGCACTCCAGATCTACAAAAAAGATCCCAAAATTACCCTTTTCATTTGATTATTCAAACGTGCTTCCAGCTCAATTTCAATTTAAACACCTAACATTAATGTGATATTATTTCTGTACAAATTCTGACATTTAGGATATTTTAAGTAATCAGAAAAATAATTAAAAAAAACCCACACACAACAATCAGAATTGAACGTGGTAGCAGTATTCTACGTTGACTGAAATCATTGAAAATCCACAGCAGATCTCTTCCATTTAATTCTCCTTTAATACAGTTGCATTATGTAACGTAAGATGCTCCATGAAATACTCTAATCAGTCACTACTGTGTACCTCTCTCTTTTTTTCAGGGAGTGCTCCTGTGATACACTTCAATGCCATTGTTGGTGGTAACGTGACATTATCCTGCCCATTTGAAAAAAGGACACTCAACTTTTTGTACCTCCAAAAGAACCTGTCATTTGTGAATGGCTTCCACACATCCCGCCCTTTACCGAGAACATGGGAGAACACCTGGATGGATAAGAATACGAAGGCTGTCCACATGTACAACGTAAACGTTTCACATGCTGGAGTCTATCATTGTGTGATGGATTATGTTGGCAGTCCAATGGAACATCATGCGACCATACACTTACATATCACAGGTATGAGTGTTGAATTCATAATAATTGAAGTCATAATACTACATTTTTAAATCAAGGTTGTTGGAAATAATAAGAGTTATATTGGTGTATATAATCCCTCCACACATATATATGTATTTATTTAAAAAGGGAACATATATTTGATGTTTAACCTCTGTTTATTATTATTTTTTCTTTATCTTTTTTTTTACATAACACATATTGAGTTACTTGGTAAGCTATTGCACTTTTTCAACCTCAACCGCTGGTAGTGTGTATGCTTCACAGCAAGAAGGTTGACAGTACAAACTCTGTGTCGGTCAGAGCCTTTCTGTGTGAAGTTTGCATATTCTCGTCATGTATGCGTGGGTTATCTCCAGATACTTCCGGATGCTTCCTCCCACAGACCAAAAACATGCTCATTATGTCAATTAGTCACTCTAAATTGTCCTTAGGTGTGGATCTGAGTGTGAATGGTTGTCTGTCTCTCTATGCGGCCCAGTGATTGTCTGGCCAACAGTCCAGAGTGTAGCCCACCTCTTGCCCAATATCAACTGGGATAGGCTCCAGCCCTCGCAGCCCCAAAGGGATAAACGACATAGATAACGGATGGATAGATTTGCTGTTTAAATCTGCAATTAGGTTTTGTACTTTTAATTAGTGTAAAATTAATGAGAGGCATCTTTGTGTGGACCCTGAAATCAATTTAAAAAAAAAACAACAAAACTCAAGGCACCGTTAAATGTGGCTCAGTGTAACAACAAGACAGGGACTGGATGGTTAAAATTATTATGGTCCAAAATTTCCCTGTATTAAAGGGATAGTTTGGGCTTTCTGAAGTGGGGTTGCTAAAGGTCTATGGCACTAGTAAATGTAATTGCCAATAAAACAGCTGGCTAACTCTGCTCCTGAGGGAAGACGGTTGGGTATGTACAGTGCTTAACAAATGTATTAGACCACCACACAGTGTAAGATTTATGCCACAGCTGCCCTAAATTAACAGCATTGTTTAATAACCAAAATCATATTTTTATGTTTCTGTAAGGGTTAATACACCAGTATGTAGAAGCTCTTAAACTGAATGATATATGTAATGTTAAAATATAATTATTATTGTTATCCATGAATTTTCAACTTTACTGTTTAAAAAAAAGTTAAGCAGATTATTATTTCATGATTAATATGTCAACTTATAGCTATTTACTTGAATTCATTAACCAAAAATAATAGTTTGAGTGGTGAAATGTTATGTTTGATTAATTCCTGACTTCTCAGAGAAGCCCAGTGAGCTGGCTCAAATTTGGGTATAAGAAGAAAATTGAAACTGAAATTCCTTGTTCCTGTTCAAAATGTATCCAATAAAATGTTCAATTTTAAAAAAGTTTTTAAAACATTTCGTAAATATTTATGTATTCTTGTTTTTATGACAGGTGGTCTAATAAGTTTGTTAAGCACTGTATGCAAGCCAGTTTTCTAGCAGTCAGTGGTGCCACTGAAAGCCGTGTAATTACCCCACTCTAAGGGTACAACTACACAAGCAACCATGTTCACTCAACTAGATGCTACAGTAAGATTCTTTACAGCATTTCACTTTTCCTTGACAAAGCTCCTGTGTTTGGAACTATTGATAACTATCATGACTAAAAACCCTTGCACAGTGCTAAAAGCAAACATGATATGTTCAATTTTTATTTCATCAAAATTGCTCTTTTTTCCCACCATCTCCCTTTTCTAGCAAACTACAGCAAACCTGAAATCACAGTGCTCTCACGTGACGAAAACCATTGGCGCTTGAAGTGTTCCTCGCATGGCGGCTACCCACGTTCAGAGATACGTTGGAACATACCTGAGATTCAGACGATCCAAGATGAAAACACCAGTAACACGAAAGACCCAGTCACACAAACATACAACAGCTCGAGCATCGCACAATTCAACTGCTCAATGGGAGAGATTAAGCCAATCAGCTGCTTTGTGGGAGACATCGAATCAGAGGAGATTTCAGCCTGTAAGTATAAACCTCCAAATTTAAAGAGACCAGTCTTTGTAGTTTCAATATGACCATAATTAGAAGTGTGAAAGGCAGGAAACTAATCGGCATAGCCTCCTATTAAAGTCATTATTAAGAGTGACTGTGAGGATTTTTTGTAACCTTACATCCTTGTAAAAGCTTTACTGTACTTGGTTTTATTGTAGAGTTTGTGTTCATGTTGTCATGTAGTCAAAAGCACTGTGGCCGATGAGAGCAAGTGGCCTACAATGGCTCGATGAAGTTCAGTAGGAGGAAAACACCTGCAGGAGCAGAAATGCGCTGCAAGATAGACACAATGATCAGTTTCATCAAGCACAAATGGAAGGAAATTATCTAATTTCATCATTCTGTTCACTCATGCTGAAAAAGGAGCATCTGTCAGTGTCTACATCTAACATCTATCATGTTCCTTTTTTCCTTTTTCCACTCTGAAACATGGGAAATATGTCTTGCCTTAACGTTGGCTCTAAGATGCCTCTTTTTCCAACATTAACAAACAGAATGTGAAGAGATAAAATAACTGTCTTCTATTTGTACTCGATAAAACTGGTATCAGTGTAAAGAGGATCCCTTGGACTTTAAGAGTAAGCAGAATGAAGTACTTTTACTTACATTGAAAGTAGACTCAAAAAGTACTGTTAAAGTACTGCATACTACTTACACATACAGTCCTCGGGTTCCTCTTTACAATGATACCAATTTCATCAGGCACAAATGGAAAAAAAGATCTAATTTCACTTTAATATCTGGCCAAAATGGCTCTAAATAAACCACACCATGCATTTATCAACCTTTTTTAACACATTATTACTGTTTGAAGAGTTTTGGGCTTTGTTTCATTTCAAACTTGCAGCACATTTTTGCTATTGCAGGTGTTTTTCTCTTATTGAACTGCATTGAGCCATTGTAGGCCATTTGGCCTTGTCAGCCACCGCACAAAAGCATCACCAAAAGAATGTATGTGAGAAAGAATAGAGCCAAGCCAACTGATTAGCAGAAATGAAAATTCTGGCATAGTGACTTTTATTTTAACTCTATACTACATGAACCTGGCACACCAGATGGACCGTTCAAGATATTTCACGAGTCCATCTGGGAAAGAGCCCATAGAAGGTGTAACGGGTAGAACCTTTCAAACCCATACCAGCAGGTGACTGGACGATAGTTCTGTCAATCACATTTATTACGGGCCAATCAGATAATGTTGAAGGCGGGCGCTACTGCACTACAGTAGGTGATCCACTAAGTACGTATTTTCTGAACTATAACTCGCTCCTGAGTATAAGTTGCATCAGTCAAAAAATGCGTCATGAAGAGGAAAAAAACATATATAAGTCACACTGGGCTATAAGTCGCATTTATTTAGAGGTGGTTGCACTGCATGAAGTGGTAACACCGAGAAGGCCTGCCTGCAGTCATTTATATTCATCTCCTTTGCAACTACCAAGGCATGGAGATGTAACTGCACCGTTAACAAGGCTCTCAGCAGCATATTGTTCAAGCACCCATCTGTGGACTCGCTCCTCCAGCTCTTGCCACCTTGCTTTCAGCCCGCGATTAGCTTTCTTCATTTTCGGCTGCATATTTTACTACCTACAGTTTGTAATCTGCAAAAAGGATTTTCTTTAGGGGGCATTTTGTTTGTGTTCAGTCTTTCTCAGTTGTCCTTAAGTTAATGTTTCTGTTAATTTTTTCAGTCGTACAGGAGCAGCATATTTGTCACAACCCTAGAGCGCCCTCTTGCGGCTGTAGATGGTAATATTAACTCCTTGTTTTATGTCAGTCAGTATGAATTAACATTTAAAAACATGTTAATTTATATATATTTTGATATAAAAGTCGCACCTGACTGTAAGTCGCAGGCCCAGCCAAACTATGAACAAAAGTGTGACTTCTAGTCCGGAAAATACGGTAAAATAATCTTTTGTCAAAACATGTTGATAGTGGATCCTTTCTATAGGGAAAGTTGTAGCATTGTTATTTGTTCTTCATTTAATGCAGAAATTTGGTCCAGATCTGATAATACTACTATTAAGCTGCTAGCACTGAAGCTAACCTCTGTACTTGCAGCCTCTTCCTGCTGTCACCTCACTCATAGACGCATCTCTTCCTGCTCTGATTGACTCTGATGGGCAGTGCCGCTTTAGGCCGCTTGGAATCGGTGTAGATCGTAGCTTAGAAAGATGGATTTGCCTGATTACAGACACAGAATCAGGCTGATCCAGCTGCTGCGCAACTTTAACACTACATCTCGATAAACACTAGCAAACAACTTAGGATTTAACACCACAGAAAGTTCCTGGCAGGAGCTCAAAGACAGAAATTTGGGTTTACAGACCGAGATGTTTTGTAACTGCAGGTTGCATAACACATCAAAGTAACATTAAGTGCATGATCATACAGAGAGTAAATTATACTCATATATACCATAATATATTAATTTCTAATGCAGTTATATTTAATTTTATCAATTAACACACTATTCCAATGTTTTTGGTTGTGGTGGATATTTTTCCTCTCTAGGTTCACCGAAGGATCCGACTAGCCCTCCAATACATTACCCTTCTGTTATAGCTGTTGTCTGTGGAGTACTACTATTAGGAGTACTATTTGCCATCTTTGGAGCTGTGTTGTGGAAACGCAATACAGCACATTCAGGTAAGGCTCCTGTCATGCTTACACTGGCACATCTAACTATGATATTATCAAGGATTGAGTGTTGATAACAGCTGTTTGTTTTTTTTCAGACACAGCATCTGAACATGCAATGGCCAACGGGGATACTCGAAGAAATGAGTAAGTCCTTTAAATGTTAAGAAACAACGCTGTAACCATAATGGACCATAGAGAATGTATAAACATGGTAATACTAGTTACAGTGGCACACATTGGTTTTTGAACTTGAGCACTAACCTGTCAGTGAGAATAGCCATGCCCTTACTTTTTAATAACTCGTAGCACTTTCAAAATCAGTATGAATGAATTATAGAAAACAGATATTCCTTTTATTGTGTTTATTGATAAAGAAATGAGCTGGACAGTCTAAAGCCAGACTGCAAACATATTTATTTCTACCATAAACATGGGTGCTGTAAGATCTGTGTTGAAGTGAAGTTTTTTGCTCTCACATGCACTGATAAGTCATAACATTATCATACCTCACACCTCATCATACCTGCCACCCTGACTGGTCTGCAGCTCTACAACCCCATATGCAAAAAAACTGCACTGCACTATGTATTCTGACACCTTTCTATCAGAACAAGCATGAACTTCTTCAGCAAGTTAAGCAACAGTAGCCTGTCCGTAGGATCGGACCACCAGGGGTCAGCCTTCGTTCCCCACGAGCCTTTGCTGCTCATAACCCCGTCACTGGTTCCCCACTGTTCCTTCCTTGGATCACTTTTGATAGATACTGATCACTGCAGACCAGGAACAACCCACAAGAGGTGCAGATTTGGAGATGTCTGACCCAGTCAGCAAGCCATCATAGTTTGGCCCTTGTGAAATCCTTACCCTTGCCCATTTTTCCTGCCCGGATCACATCAACATTAAAGACAAAATGCCTAAAATATCCCACCTACTAACAGATGGCATGATGAAGAGATAATCAGTGTTATTCACTTCACCTTTCAGTGGTCTTATTGTAAAGTCTGATTTGAATATTTGACACAAACAGGTTTCTGACAAAGTTGTCTTTGTGGTATTATTTGCTGATGTTCTTTTTCCCCACAGTCTTGTTAAAACTGACCTCTTATTCTCTTCTGTGTTGTCTATATTTCCTCTTTTCAGGCAAGAAACTCCCTTGTCAGATGTCAAAGCGCAGTCCTGAAGGTGGTGCTGTTGACCAAGACAACCTCATATTTAATTATGGATGTCCTAGAATCTGGGAGTGAATCTTACAACAAGCCATTTTGGTGTATATTACATTGTTGTCAGGTTATTTAAATGTCAAAACTGACAATTACCAAGTTATCAGACTTTTCTGCTACCTGAGAGTGTTTAAGGAAGTGTTTATAGTTTCCATTTACTGGTAACATACACGGAGTACTTTCTCAGGAAAACATGGTTTGTTGTGTTGCAAACTGGAAAACTAGTTTCAGAGGATATGCTTAGGGGTAAAAAGAAAGTAACAGCTATTGTGTGAAACATTAAATGAAGTATGAATTTACCGGCTACTTTATTAGGTACACATCACTATTACCGAGTTGGACCACAATAGCATTCAGGACTGCCTTAATTTTCTTAGGCACAGATTTAACAACATGCTGGAAACGTCTCTCAAGGACTTTGGACATGATAACTTCACACCATTGTTGAAGATTCTCCTCATCCATGATAGAAATGTCCTGTTCATACATAACCTGAATGTGCTCTATGGGATTAAGATCTAGTGATTGTGGAGGCCAGTGGAGTACAGTAAACTCATTGTCAGGTTCAGGAAATAAGATTGAAATGGTTTGAGCTTTGTGACATGGTGCTCTTTCCTGCTCGAAGTGGCCATCAGAAGATCGGCCATAAAGTGATGGACATGGTCAGGAACAATACTCAGGTAGGCTGTGGCATTGAAATATCATGTTGCAGCCATGTTTTCATGTTGATTATACCAAATTCTAAACCTTACGTATTTGACAGCGCAGTAAAAATTGGGACTCATCAGACCAGGCAGCAGTTTTCCAATCTTCTATTTTCTCATTTTGGTGAGACTGTGCAAATGTTAGCATCTGTTTGCTGTGCTTGGCTGACAAGAGGTGTACCTTGTGTAGTCTACTGCTGCTGTAGCCTATCTGTTCAGTATTGACGTGTTGTGTGTTCAGAAATGGTCTTCCAGAGAACTGCCATTCACTGGATATTTCCTCTTTTTTGACCATTCTCGTGAACTCCAGAGATGGATAGTACCTCAGCAGTTCCTGAAATACTCAGACTAGTCTCTCTGGGACCAACAGCAATGCCAGGTTCAAAGTCACCTTTCGGTTTATACTCAAGCTTGTCATCTTGACCATGACTACATGGCTAAGTGCATTGGGCTGGCACCATGTGAATGGTAGTTTATCTATTTGCATTAGTATGCTTGAACATAGGTATCTAATAAAATGACCAGTGCAGGCAGTTTATTGAAATGACCTCTGTTACACTTTGTGTCATCATCACAGCTAAGCACAGTTAAATGATGCTGCTGCACTTCGTTATTCCTCTTTTTTTTTACATAATGCAGAACAAACACTGGATATGAAGAGTTCTTCTGTGTTGGGATTTTATATTCTACTTGAAGCTTTAGTAAAACATTTATTAGTTCAAACTGATTATTGCACAGAATATAACTTGACTTTGTCTTTGCTTTTTGCACCAGAATCAGAAGCTGAGTAATAGTTGAGTTCGTAGTTACCTTGTTTCACCTGGAAACTTGTCAGCTCTGCACATGTATTGTGCAATATTGACTTAAAAAAAGGGAAGGATTCTTTTTCTCTTGAATTCATGCTTCCCGTTTGTCTGATGTCATGTTGTTCCTCACAGCTATGCTATGTTTTATCAGGTAAATGGTCTGGGCAAACCTCATATTTATTGAACAGATGATATGCCCTAACATTTTACTTGATAGTGGACATTTTTGTGGAGGAATCTTTATTGCTGCTTTATCTTAAAGTAAAATCAGGGTAATGTGAATGCTTTATTTAAAAAAAACAGTTAATGAAATGAGAAGTTCATAATAACCGTTCTTGTTTGTTCTTGTTTGTTTTGTTTTGTTTGGCATTTACCAAATGAGACACTTTTCTACAATGAATTTGTACATTTTTTTTCTTATGTTCTGGCTGTGATTCCATGCATCATGGTCCTTTCTGTATCTCTTCTTGGCTTTGATAATAAACCTCTTGTCAAAAGAATGTCTGCGATCGAACCTGAGTTTTCTGTGCACTTACACATCACTTACTTTAGTCAGAGTATAAATTAGAGCAGGTGTATTAGCACATCTACTAATTTTTGGGGTTTTTCTTTGTATTTGTATTCTCTGATCGGTGCTTGTTTCTGTATTTTGCCGGTGCATTTTCCTTGTTGCAATATCAGAGCATGTCCACTAGATGGGGCTCTAGTACTTCAGATTAAATCTCTTGGAGTGCCTCACTGAAAGAAGGACACAACAAAATAATACTATTAAGCAGCTTTTGTTTACATTTTCCTTCATAAATAATTACAATAAGATGATTGATTCTCAGACACACTACTGAAAACTAGGGTGTTATCATCTGTTACCTTAATATGAGATCACCCGTTCAGTGAAGGATGATATTAATTATCTGATGAAGGAGAAGTCCAGCAGAAGGACTGTAGGTTTGACACATTTGTACATTCAGTTTTTCTTAAAGGGCAGTTATTGTGACATTCATGGTTAACTTGAACAGTCAGATTTAATCTATTAAAGGATAAATTGGTTTTTTTGACACCTGGACCTTATTTTTAGGATTAAATACACTCGTAGACTCACCCAGGCAATTTTGGCGGAGCTCGGAGCCGTTTTCGAGCAATTTAGATCCATCCAACGGCATTTTTCCTCATGCCGTAGTAGCAGACGGGGCCAGAAATCGAAGCCCCTAAATTAGACATTATCTGCTGCGAAACTCGCTCATTTCAGCTACATTTTATAAATGAATGGCCAGTCTTATCACCATGTCAGCTCGACTTTATTGTTATGGTCATCCGGGGCTTTACAAGGTTGGGTAACTTTTGGTGACGTCATAGACAAGAACATGAGTAGAGCCGCTGTTGTTGCTAGGCTACACAGCTACACGGCTATTTTTGTGCAACATGGCGGAATATTTATCCGATGTAGAAGTGTCTGACAACGACTTTGAGTATAATGGATGCCCGTATCATTTTGAGCCAGAATATACCGACGAGGAGCTATTTGAAAGGAGGATGCAGAGGGAAAGAGCCGAACAGCTGGCCAGAAAACAAGTAACCACTGCACGTCCACGAATGGGGGCTGACTGGTGGTGTTGTTGTGGACATTGCACGGCAAACACAACAGAGGAGGAGTGCCTTTGCTGCTTAGAGTGGGACTTGAGACCAGAGGAAACACGTATTGATGCCCCCCAAAATACAATTTCTGGCCCCGTCTGCTACTACGGCATGAGAGAAAAACGCCGTTGGATAGATCTAAATTGCTCGAAAACGGCTCAGAGCTCCGCCAAAATTGTCTGGGTGAGTCTACGAGCGTATTTAATCCTAAAAATAAGGTCCAGGTGTCAAAAAACCGAACTTATCCTTTAAGGACTGTCAAGTCTAAAACACAGAGTAAAATAAGTATTGATCGCATCATCATTTTTCTCAGTAAATACATTTCTAAAAGTGCTATTAAGTTGAGATTTTCACCAGATGTTGTGAACCCATGCCATCAACACATGCAAAGAAATCAAACCACAGAAGTCCATAGATTTAAGTTATGTGTAATAAGATGGAATGTCACAGGGAAAAAGTATCGAACACGCTTACTGAAATCTATAAAACACTTGGTACAAAAGTCTTTATTGGTCATGGCGGCTTCAAGACGCCATTAGAAGTGATTGGCTGTGTATTTTAGACCACTGTCTTGCTGAAATGTCCAACCTTGTTTCAGCTTCATCTTTCACTAGATGGAGGCAGATTTTTGTTAAGAATATCTCTGTACATTTTACCATTTGCCCGTTCATCCATTATCTGGGAAAAGCCTTGACCAACACAGGGATTGAGACAGCAACCTTTTTGCTGTGACGCATGTATACTACCTGCTGCGCCACCGTGTGCCCATTTTTCATTCATTCTTCTTTCACAGTTATACGAAGTTTGTTGGTAGCTGAAAAAAAGCCCCGGGCCATAACGTTCCCAACTACAAACTTTACTGTAGATATGGTGTTATGCTGTTTTTGGGGTGATGTGCAGTGCCATCTGTCCTCCAAACGCAGTGTATAATTTGGCATCCAGAGAGTTCAGTTTTGGTCTTCAAAATACTTCTTCTTCAGCAATGGAGCCTTGCATACAGGCCATGACAGCTGAGAGCATTATTTACTGTTTTTCTTGAAACAATTGCACCTGCTAACGCTCCCTAACTATAACTTACCCTCTGTCATCTCATTTTATTAAACATAGCTTTAGTTATATAAATCTATGGTTTGATTTCTTTGCATGTGGATTGCACAAGTTGTTACCAACTGTTGGAACAACAAATCTCAGTTTCAAAGAGCCCATAGTTTGACTTAACTTGGGTACACATAGCATTATGTAGGGCCATTTGCCATATTCATTATATCTAAGTAATACAAATGTGTATAGTTACCTTATAATAATTAATGTTATGCATTTTATGGGCTAAATATGATACTATTTTTTACTGTTTATGATTCCTCACAACAACCCTTACTTGTGATTAATGAATAACGTGAGAAAAAAACACCTCGCTGGCACCTCTGGTGATAGAGGTGTGGCGTCAGTGCATCAACATAAACTCTGACCCTATGCATGTCAAAGTTTAAAATAAAATAGACAGTCACCCACATGTTACATTAGCTGTTTTTTGTAAGTGTGATTAATATGAAAAACATAATAAATAACTTGGTTATTAATTTTAACCTGTGTTGGTAACTTATGCTAGTTTTAGAATGTCCCTGTGGACACCTCTAAGCTCCCTGAGGGCTACGTGTACAGTATGTTCACAAACACTAATTTTCAAAAGATTTTCTAGAGTTCACATAATAAATCCCTGATCCACTTTTACATCTGAAACACTCTGTTAGAGCTCCGGACACTCTAAAGGGATGTTTCAGTAATTTTGAAGTTGGGTTGTATCAGGTACTTGATAATAGTCAGTGAGGTGGCTAAAAGGGCTCTCAGCAGTGCTGTGCCTTCATGGAGAACAAGCTGAGACTACCGGTAAGGTACACTGTTGTTGGCAGGTACAGTTATTTTGTGTAATTGTGTTAGTTTTATGTAAAAACAAGCCATGAAAATGATCAACGGATTTGAGCTTTTATAGCCCTTTTCTAGCCTTTGACCACTAAAAGCAGCTTTACACTGCAGCTCACATCTTCCCATTGAATCACTGATAGTTGGAGTCTCTATGTAAGTTATCCATCAGTGTCAACTAACACATTCAGCAGTGGGAGCAACTTGGGGTTCAGTGTCCTGCCCAAGGACACATTGCCATGTGATGCCCAGGTCTGCAACCTCCCGATTACTGACCTGGTGCATTATCAGACTGGGCAACTGATGCGCCAAACTACGATAAGTCAAATGCATGATTGTGTTGAGTATGTGTTTGGCATTGTTTTATGATACAGCTAATGGCTAGGTGCTTTTCCACCTGTGAACAGTGATTCAGCAAAATAAATAAAAAAAAAAAAAAAACGTGAGGCTTGGCCTACTGGGGGCCTGAAACCTGCCAACAGGTAAGTGTATTCTTTTAAGTCTACAAGACCATGCCATGAAAATTAAAGCCTTTCTCATGTTTCAGGAGAGTGTATTGGAGCCTTTACTTAAGAAATTCATGACTATGTGAATCCCCCTCTAAAGAGCAGCCCAAAGACTGTTTTTTAGAGTCCAGGAAGCATTTAACTCTATTGTAAAATGAAAAACACGTGTGCTTAATCCAAAACAAAAGCCACTATTAATTACTTTGAAAACAGTCTAAATGTAATTTCCCTCAAATACTATTTCACTTCTGTTTCCTCTGCTGTACTTCTCTTTTAGTCCATTTCATCCCCCCTCCCCCTTTTGCTGTAACACCTCTCTCTTCTTCCTCACTTGCTTTCTCTCCGTCTCATGAGTCACTGTGACAGGCTGTCAGTCCACCTCTCTGTCCTGTGTTTACATTGGGCAGCAGAGCAGCACCAGGCTGGTTGCACTTCAGGAATGTAACCCCCGAGGTCCCTGCCCACCTCCTCCTCCACCCCCTGCACCTCTCAACTCCTTTTCCCTCCACCCTTCATTATTTCTATTCCTAATGGATTCCTGTCTCCTTGCTTTTTCCTCTCCTCCTTCCTCTATCACATCTTTCCCTCCTCTCCTCTTACCCCGACCCGTCCTCCCCATCTTCTCCCCCATCTTCTCTCCCATCCTCCTTGTCTTTAAAATTCAGAGAGCATTGTCCGGCTCACCCTCCATTCTCTTGTCATCAGCCCCCACCTCCCCATTTCTCCCCATCTCTCCTCATCCTCCCTCCCTCATTCCTCTGGTGTCTAACCCAAACAAACCAGGGAGGACTTTCCTCTGCGGTGGCTGCAGAAGAAACACACCACATGTCAGACTGGGTTTGAACATAAACATGAGTCAATTTAAGGGGATGGAAAAGGATATGAGGCGCTTAACTTCAATATGAGATAGAGCTACTATTTAGATGCTAAAACTGGGTCATAAAAAGAGAAGAAATATGGAGTGTAATTTGACAAAAGTAAAATCCTCTAAAAGCAATCAAGACAGTTAAATAGGAAAATACTTAAATATTTACAATAATAGACCCTTTGTGTTGTTTGTTTGAGCTGCTGTTGATCTATAAACTTCATTCAAATCAAGCTTCTACATCCCTGTCCAGACCAAAACCTCATGAATACAGTGATAGGCAGCAGTCACTACAAATAGTTGCCAGTGCCTTAATTACGTTTTCCAGTAACTTTGTGGTAGGGTCGTTGTGTTCTGAGTAGTTTGGTAGCATCCTAACCAACTATATCTCTCTCACCAAAGAGGGAGCTGCGGTGCACAGGAAAGCAGTAGGGGTGTTAAAAAAAAAGTACCGACTTACACTGAAATATTGACTTGCTGATCAGATAATTATCCAATCAGGTCAGCTGAAAGCCAAAACATAGATTTAAATTGCGGTCTGTTTAAAGCTAAACTGACACACCAGATAAATCGTTCAACTTATTTCAGTAGTCTGTCTGGGAAAGAGCCCATAGAAAGTGTTTGGGGAGGGCATATCTACCAGGTGATTGGGCAATTGTTCTGTCAATCACATTCATTACCGACCATTCAGATAATGTAGTGGGCAGGTGCTACTCTCTCGGTAAAAGACAGAACGTAAGCCACTACATAAAACCGACTCTAGCCAAAACATGTCATAAGGAAGTGAAAATATCTTACTATATAGAAGCTTATAGTGCTGATATTTGTTTTTCAATTGATACAGAAATGTGGTCCAGTTCTGATAAAACTGCTACTGAATCTGTTAGCTTTGCTGCTAATCTCTGTGTGAGCTGTCACTTCCTGCTGTTGTCACTCCTGTAGCACCCAGCCTCCAGCTCTTCAATCTACGATAGTGAGCAGCTCAAAGCAGCACAGCTCAATCAGCATCCTTTAGAGCAGGAAGAGTTTTAACATTGTGGCTTACATTCTGTGCTTTATTAGCGAGAGCTGAGCGCCCACCCACTACATTATCTGATTGGCCGATAATTAATGTGATTGACAGAGCATTCCTCCCAGCACTTTGTATGTGTTCTTTCCCAAATGGACCAGTGAAATACATCAAATGGTCCATCTGGTGCATCGGGTTAAAAGCTGCTAACCTTGCAGGGCAGCTTGAGCAAGCTAGGTCTGCAGAGGCACTGCCCAATCTGCATCTTTAAAGCAGAGAGAGGTGGGAGTTACAAGTGTGATGACAGCAAGAAGCAACTGTCTATACAGAGATTAGCACAGATGCTAACAGCTTCACTAGCAGTTTTTCTTGCAAAACAACAGATAGAAAATTTATTTCGCTTCACTTCCAGCATGTTTTGGTTGTAATTTGCTGAACGCAGTTGCATGCATTTTTTACTTTGCCCCGAGGCACCTGCTTACTACAACACATGATTGGCTTGTAATGAATGTAACTGACAGTGATCATCCAATCACCCTCTGAATTTAAAGTAACTATTCCTGTGCTAAAAAAATAAGAATAAATACAGAAACATACTGTATATTCTCCTAGATTCTGTAATAGAAGTTGTAAAAATACACCTTTGGTAATTTAACAAATGGAGTAGTTCACAAAAAATTCAAAAGGTGGCAGTAGATGCCAAACGACATGATGTATCACACTTCCATGTTTTGAATGACCTCCAAGATCTCTAAAGACCTGAATTTGAGTGTCTTAAATTGTTGGATCATTTGCAGGAGCAGAATTTTGCCAAATACAAAGTTAGTGGCTAAAATTTAAAACTATCAGAATAATCACCAGATTGTGGCCCCTGTATCAGGATGTGTATCGTATATCCAGCCTTACAGGCAACATCAAGCCTGATTTGAGCTGCAACAGCTCAGTTCACTCAGCCTGACCGTCCTCTGCATCATTCTCAAGCTGTCTTGTTGAGTTTTGAATCCTTAAAGTGAGCTGGACTTTAGCTTAAAACAAAACATCTTAAAGTACTGAAAATACTAAACTCTGGTCTTAGCTCACAATTTCCTCTCAAAATCAAATTAAGCGTAGAAGAATTAAAGTTCACAGACACATTAGGGGTCGGGGCAGAGAGAGCAGATCTCATAATTATGAACCAATCCCTGCAGACTGTGCAGTTTTTTCCAGTGACGCAGCAGAGTGTGTAATCTCCTCCTTTTTAATGGGAAACCTTTTCAGTCAGAGCAAGGTCCTGTGGTATTTCTCAGCACGAAGCGTGTGACCTCTGCCACACTGTTCCGAGTGGCGTCCATACCGGGGGGGATTTATAATCAGATTAAAGTAGTTATGAAAGTCAACTAGATTAGTTTTAGAACGGGGAGCCGGAGCACAAGGCATCGATTCACAGCGGGACAGGGGAGCTGATCAGCATGAGGGAGATCGGCCTGTTAACGGTCTTAAAATAACAGCAGGCATTTTTTTCTGTCCCTGGATGAGATAAGAGTGTAGGTTTGTGCATGTGAGTGTGTGTGTTGTGTCATTTCAGATACAGCATAATTGAGTGAAACAAAGTGAATCAACAAATTATTAGGGTTAGGTTTTTAAACGTGTTTTGACTGAGTAACATATCGGGCTAAAACCTCTTATCTCCACACTTCATGAACTGATTTTTGTTTTTCCAAAAAGTAGTGCTTTTGGTCACTTTTCACTAAGGTGGGTGGCTTTTATAAATTTTAGACCAATTAAAAGTCAAAAAACAGCGTCTACTTTGGACAACACAGTACTTATTCACATTCATAGTAAAGTGTTTTCTTAATTTCCTAAAAGTAGCAGTTTTAGAGGTAGGAAAGTTTGGCATGACAGCAATGATTTATCAGTAACTTGGCTTTTATGAACCCTGATAAAAGACAAAATGTTTTTATGGTGCCTGATTTGTACCAGTTTTTGTCCATGTGATGGCTAATCAATTCGGGGTCTAATATAAAAAACACTTATTCCACTAAAAAAAACTATGAGCTTTTTACAAGCAAGCTATAAAAAATATTCTATGTTAATTTCATAATGAATGTTACATTGTGCTTTCATGAGCAATTTTTCACCAACACCTGGCCAACTACCAGTTATATTTAAAGATTTAAACCCTTTGAATGCCAGGTTTTTCTCAAGATGCCACCATGTTTTCAGATGAAAAAAAATGAATAACTTTCAACATACTACATGCAATGAAGTTTCTTTTTTCGTTTTAGATTGTTTTTGCCTGGGATATGTGAATGATGAGCAGCAACACTGGGTTTAATGCATTATCACAGTGTCAAATACTCCCCCTCACACCACTAAGCACACAAAAAATTGCTTTTAAAAAGCAAGGTGTAAAAATATTATATATTAATGTTATATTCTTCTTTCATTGACCTATTTTGTCCACCCACATCTAGCAAAATTATTGATGTCAAATGCTACCCTTTTCAACACGTTTTTGTCAAGATGCCACCATGTGAAAAAAAACTTTTTTTAATATACTACATGCAAATTACGGTTTGCATGTAGTATATTGGAATGGATTAGCAGCAACACTGACTTTTATGTTTTACTAATTGTGCACAGTGTCAAATACTCACACCGCTAAGCACAAAAAAACCATTTTCATAAGGTTTCTAGAAAAAATGTTAGAGACGGTTATTATTTCAAGATCAGTCCTAATCATACACATGATATATTCATGATTTTATAAAGATTTTAACCCTTTAAATTCCAGGTCTTTGTCATAATGCCAACATGTTTTCAAATAAAAAAAATAGTAAAAATGTGTTTTTCTCAATTTACTACATGCAAAGTAATGCTTTTGCGATGAATTATTACAGCCTAGGATATGTCAATAATTAGCAGCAACATTGGTTTTAATGCATTATTATTTTCAGCACAGTGTCAAACACTCACACTCACACCGCTGAGTGCAAAAATGCAAATATTATACATTGATATTATTTCCCAATTTTAGGCTTGATTTTTAAACAAAATGTGTTATAATTGTACCCATCAAATATGAATGCTTTTGGTAAGATTTTGACCCTTTCAATGCCTGGTCTTTGTCATGATGCCACCACATTTTCACATGTTAAAAACTACATGCGAAGTACTGTATTTTCTGTGTGTTTACCACTATGCAAAAAAAATTGCATTTCATAAGGTTGCTTTGAAAAAAAATTATGCATTGATTTTATTTCCAGCTTTTTAAGGCTTGATTTTTTAAACATCAGTCCTATTCTTAAATGATCAAAAAATTAAGAAGGAAAGGAACATAAAATGCACAAAACTGCTCCCAAGGGTTAAAAGTAGATTGATTATTTGTTGAATTCTTAAAAAGGCACTGACAGCAATCCCACATCAGAGTCAACACAATGTAACACAGAAACAATGGGCTCTGATTTCCCGGCGCAACTCAGGGTGGCGCAGCCTGGCGCACCCCGCGCAGTGGAAATTTTGTCCGGCACACCGCCGTGCGCAGCCAATTTGGCATTTGGTAGACCGGCTGCGCCGATATGGGTGTGACAGCGCACCAGGGGGAGGTGTCGACAGATTCAGCTTGGCGCAGTGACAATTTCGGGCCAAAAACTGCGCTGAAGGTGCGCTGAAAGCTCGCCAGCTTCAACCTGGTCTATTCTCGGCGCAGACGAGGTGCACCCCGGGCAGTGGTAATTTGGCTGACAGGCGAACAGTGCGCACACGTCACCAAAACCTCACAGGCAGGTATCCAGAGTGTCAGGCACATTTCAATGAAATAAACAATCACAGCAACCACTATTTAATGTAACCGTCTGAACCAGCACATACATTTCTATCTATACTAACTGTCCCATCACATCTGATGTCAGATCAGAGACGTTTGTCATAATGGAAGCTCAACCTGACGGCAGCTGGAAGTGTGACGCAAACTAACGAGTTCACATCTCTCAGTCAGCCACAAACAGCCACATCATCCGGTACGGAGTATCCGGCTTCTCTCATCTCATGAAATTCAAAAGAAAAGAAAAAAGAGAGAGACGCTCGCAGAATAAATGTAAGGATTTACCTGTGATTGCCCATATTTCTCTGTTTTAATCTTTATTCTTAATGCAGTCTAATAAGATGGAGTACATTATTGCAAGGAGGATGAGGAGGAGATATCGGGGGAATATTTCACCAAAGGTTCTGCTATTTGGCGATGACAGCCCAGGAATGCAGGTGGATCAAAAGCACGATGAATGGATTAGCCTGCTGCTGTGTTCAAATGTAATTATCACTTAATTTTGTACTCATATTTAATGAGATAGGAACAGATTATATCTGTCCTGCAAGGTGGTCCACACAGTGACGCGCATCGTGGCATCCGATGCGCGGCCCAGTGGCCCTTGCGCTCTCCCAGTTGCTGCAAAAGTGACAGCGGCTCTGACCTTCTTCGCCACCGAGGTGAAATTGTCACTGCGCCTCGCCTGCGGCGCATTTAAAGGCGAGGAGAGGCGTTCATTTGATTGGTGAAGATTATGGCTGTGTTAAACCCACTCATGCCTTCTCTCCTCCATCTCTGCTACTTGCGCCGCCGGGAGGGACGGAGGCGTGGGTGCGCCTCCCTGCGCCAGATTGCGCTGGGCACGAAACTTGCAAAAAGCCCTGGACACACCCCGTTGGCGCCGTGCCTGCGCCTGGTCTATGAAATTAGAGCCCAATGACTGCAAGGGAGGAACATGCTACAGGTGTGCATGAGTGAAACCGTCATGCGTTAAGTTCAGTGTCTTCACAGTCTTTCCTGATCACCAGTATGCCTGCTCTTTGACTCTTTCAGTGGATAACAAGTTGAGGGGCAGGCTTTTCTAAAAATTAAAAAATCGTTCTTAAGTATATATGAAAAAATAGAAGAATCTTTTATGTCTGTTTTTTTGAGATCTTGAAGCTTCTTGTCTTGTGTTTTGACTTTCAGCAGTGCCTGTTCTGTCTGTTATCATTTACCTTCTGAAGATGTTTAAGTTTGACGAGCCAGAATGAGGCTGATGGAGCAGAGACAGCGAGAGAGTGAACAGGGGGGTCAGGAGGTTCAGCCCTGCTGCTTCAGCTGAGTGATCATGTTGTTGCTGTCACAGCAGAAAGCCTCTCGCTGACCTCCAGAGACAGGAGAGCTGACCTGGAAGCATTTATCACCTTGGTGCTTTCTGACCCATGACCTCCAGGCCTGAGATGGTGCAGGGCGGACTGGAGAAGAAAAGGGAGAGGACATAAAGGAAGGTTAAGTTTTTGGAAGCTTTATAGATGTATGTTACATCATACCAAAGAGAGGATTTCTGTTTTCAGGAGGAAGAACTCGAGTGTCAGGTTTACACAAACTCCTATTCCAATGAAGTTGGGACAGTGAGTAAAATATAAATTTAAACAGAATACAATAATTTGTAAATATTTTTCAACATATACTCAGTTGAATACTCTGCAAAGATAAGCTATTATTGTTCAAACTGATTAACTTTGTTTTTTCTTTTGGCAAATATTCACTCACTTTGAATTTGATGCCTGTTACACATTCCAAAAAATGCTGGGACAGGGGCATGTTTATCACTGGGTTACATCATCTTTTCTTTTAACAACACTCACTAAGCATTTGGGAACTAAAGACTAATTGTTGAAGCTTTAAAGGTGGAATTCTTTCACATTCTTGCTTGATGTACCATGAACAATTTGAGACAGGTTTGGACTGCAGGCAGATCAGTCTAGTATTTGCACTGTTTTACTATGAAGCCACGCTGTTGTAACATATGTAGAATGTGGCCTGGCATTGCCTTGAGGAGCTAAGCTGAGACATCCTTGAAAAGGACGTTTCCTGGAAGGCAGCATATGTAGATCCAAAACCTGAATGTACCTCAAACCCCCATACCATCACAGGTGCTGGCTTCTGAATGTTGCGGTGATAATCAGGATGGTCCTTTTTCATTTTTAGCTCGAAGACACGACGTTCATGATTTTCAAACACAATTAGAAATGTGGACTCATCAGACCACAGCACACTTTTTCACTTTGTGTCAGTTCATCTCCGATAAGCTCAGGACCAGAGAAGCTGGCAGCATTTCTGGGTGTTGCTGAATGAGTAAGCCTTTCAAGGATACTCCTTTTATAGCCAATCATGACACTCACCTGCTAACAGTTAACCTGTTCAACTGTGTACAATTCCAAACAGGTGCTTTTTGAGCTTTCCTCACATTTATTCTTCTTTTGTCTCATCTTTTTGGAACGTGTTGGAGGCATCAAATTCAGAATAAATCAATAATTGCAATAAATACTGAAGTTTATGTGTTTGGACATGGAATA
The DNA here is from genome assembly GCA_037902135.1 of Cetoscarus ocellatus. Classification (NCBI taxonomy): domain Eukaryota; kingdom Metazoa; phylum Chordata; class Actinopteri; order Labriformes; family Labridae; genus Cetoscarus; species Cetoscarus ocellatus. Next base: position 1,477,892 of record JBAMNC010000244.1, on the reverse strand, counting down.
TTTTGTATTTGTAGTCTATTTACTTGAATAGCAGTCAAAAAGGATTTGCAAATCATTGTATTCTTTTTTATGTACATTTTACACAATAATGCAACATCACTGGAATTGGGGTTTGTAAAACAGCACGTTTGATTTGTCTGTCTGCATCACTTTAAATATTTGAATGCATGGTTATGACTTTACTGAGGTGAAAACCATCAGCTAAGAGCTTTAACACAGTTATGAAGGAGAGATGTTTGCTAGCTCAGAGCCCAGTAAAACTATTAACACCTCTGTGTAACGGTGATACACCAGAGGAGTTCTGGGCCGAGGCCTTTTCAACTCGGCTCTGACCCGGTATCTAAAGACTGAGCTTGTGTGTGCGTGAGCTAGATGTGGATGAGCGAAATCTGAGCAGCCATTGACTGGAGTCACATCTCCTCTGAATATTTATAGAACTGCTTAAGACATGACCTTTTCTTTGGCTCATACACATGCATGCACAAACCCACAAATAAACTCGGAGCACAACCGTTGAGGAAACAAGCAGCATACTCCTCTGAGAGATGGCCCATGAGATTTTTTGCCAAACAAACACTAAGCTGGGGTCAAACTAACTGCACTTTTAGTTTTTAATTTGTCTGAAATAAACATAAACTCTATAAGCATGATGTCATTCCTTCAGAAACTAAGAAGATAAACAATTAACAAAAAGAAACACAACATGTAAAAAATAGCAAATTGAAAAACACAACAACAAATAAAAGATGAACAAATTACAAAACACAACATGCTGTCTTATTTGTTGTTGTGTACCAGATTTGTGGTGTTTTTAATTTAGTTTTTTTATTTTAGCATTTTGTTTGTGTTTTCTTTTTGTAACCGTGTGCGAATTTTCTGGTATTTAATTTGTTGTTTCATAGTCTGTTCGCATGCTTTTATTTTTTTATTTGCTTGAACAATTCGATGTTAAAATTTTTGTCTTGTTGTGTAACACGCTTTGTAATTTAGTTTCTAAATTTGTTGTCTTCTTAAATTTTCATGTTTTTTTAACTTTAAAACTTAAGTCCTGTTTTTATACTGTTGTACTTTGACATTTTTTAATGTTTTTTTTTGTTCTTATTGTGAATTTGTATTTGTTGTTGTGTTTAGAAATTGTTGTACTGTTTCCACATTTGTTGGTGTTTTTAATTTTTTACTACTTATTTGTCTTTCACAATATGTAGTTGTGCCTAATTCATTGTTATTTTAAATTTTTGTTGTGTTTTTTTAGGATGTTGTTTTCTTAGTTGTTGTTATGTTTGTTATTTCTTTTTTCTTTTTAAATCTTTGCCTGCTTTAGTTTCATTTTGTTACCAGTCTTTGGTTTTGTTGCTGCCATTTCATTTGTTTGTAGAATTTAGTAGGTAAAAGTCGGTATTTGGTTTTCTTTCTTGTTATTGTTTTTCTGAACCAATTTTTTTTTTTCTTTTACTTTTTATCTGTTGTTTTCGATTTTGTTTTAACATATTACTTTTTTGTTGTGTTTGCTTTATTTATTATGATTCATATTTTGATTCTATGTTTGGCTAAGTTGCTATTCTGTGCTTTATTTATTTGTTGTGTTTTCTTATTATTCACCTGTGTCTCTGTCTTCCCGTCTGTCTATCTATCTATCTATCTATAGCTGTCTATCTGTCTGTCTTTCTATGTATATGCATCTATCTTTCTGTCTGTGCTTCTGTCTATCTATCTATCTATCTATCTATCTATCTATCTATCTATCTATCTAATTAATAATGGTCAGTATTGCTCTGCTGCCTGAAAAGCTAGGACAGGTGATTAAACTCAAGACGACTGTCCCATGGGAGAACTGCATGAGGAAAGCCAACTAGAAGAACAGAGGCCGGTGTAAGGGGGTTTGTGGGTAAGATGCCCAGTTGGCTGCAGATTGTTGGCAGCTTCATGTTTCAGCAGAGGCATCAAAGACCATCAAAAGCATGTGTGTGTGGGTCAGTGTGATATGTGTGTGTTGGGAAAGACTGTAAGTGACATCATAATACTCCAGGATGTTTGTTCCTTGCTGACAACACTGTATTTCTTGTTCAGCATTCGACTTTCCCACTGTGTGGTAGCCAAGGATGGATGTTTTCATTCTGCAGCTCTACTGTGAAGATTCCTGTACTGTGACCTCACTCGGTTTACGGCGACATTTTCTACTTCACAGCCATAAACTGGAGAGTGCCTTGCTTTTTGCCTCATGCACATAAGCAAGGAAGATAAGACCCGTCAGATACAATTCATGCCTTTCATTTCTACAATAGACAACAAATGTCATTACCTTAAACCTTGCTTGTTTTGGGTGTCTATTCTCTTTGTTTAGTCTATCAGATTAAACCCATAAGACTGACTGGGCATTTATAATACAGTGATCAAGTTATCGGATATCATTTTAGCATTTTTTCTCCCTCTGAAAATCATCTACCTCCTCCTATGAGGTTTATGTTGGTTAGAGACTGAACTTAAATACTGCTGTATTCTTATGAGCTACAAAACATACAAGGCCATCAGCGGTTTAATAGATATATTTCATAGAATATATTAATCTTGTGTAAAAAGTCCCTGTAACATCTGTGGTGGGGCAGGTGTGAGGAGAAGATATACTAACTGCATGCTAGCTTGCTCAGTGGCAGCTGAGGGGCGTTAAATTTACCTTAATGTGTGCTCTATCACAATTGTGTCCCTGCTTTCACAACCTGAATATTGTTTACCTTGGGCACACTTTTATAAATACAGTAGGTGGCAGTAATGCAGACAGGTGAGACCAGGCAGCAACCATTGGGATTGTAGATGGAGGCCCATACAGGCATGCCAAAACCTGTAGGTTCCACGCGAGGCTGCAGACCACTTAAATGATTGTGTGCGTTGACATAAAAATTACAGCCTGCCTCAGTCTAAATATGTAAAACATCTTTGTGCTCTCACTGTGAGGGGGCAATTTTTTATATTGCAACAGTTTCCTTTTTTTGAGGATTTATTGAGGATATCCAGTTTTGGAAACGCTAGTTGCTATTGCTCATACAGGCTTGAATCCCACCTCAACCCAGCCTCCCTGCCTGTGAGGAAGCTGAGCTCAAGTCCAGTTCCAAAATGACACTGTTTTCTATTGGATTTGAGGAGACGTTATTTGAATGAACTTGCACAGACCCATAAGATATTCCAACACATGTAAAAGGGGATATTTTGATTTATTTTGAGTAAGGTGTGCCCTGAGATTTTGGCTTAATATTGAGTGTACCTTGAGGAAAGAAAATTTAAAAAACTACCATCTTAAAGTATTGTGATACTTTGGATTTGTTATGAATATATTTTGTGATCATTGTGCATAAGAAGTTCATGTAAATAAGTTTTGTTGAGAAACTTAATCTTTGGATATACTAATAAATAAGAGATGAGAATACAAGTAGAAAATGATAAAAACTTGGTGCTGTATTTGTAAATGCATTAATAAATGTTTTTTTTATGAACAGCTGTGTGAAATTCCTTCATTCAGAGGTATATCTCTAGTGTATCAAGAGCAACAAAAACACAGAGATTTTAATTTGAAAAGAACAGATATCTTTCTGCGTGTATGCCTGTGCTGAAGACCTGTTGATGTCGGGGACTCCAAGAACTGAAACTGAGAAAGGATGTGAAGAAAAATGGCTGACATGCTGTGCAAGCTGCCGATACTTGACACCAGAACCTCCCTACAGCAACCTCTGCTTAAATTTATCCTTACACTCAGACGTGTTGAGGGTTTTAAGGGGGGTCAGGCTGCCCAGACACTAATTTGACTAAGATATAGAACATAAACTGGACTGATTCTGTTGACACAATATGTTGTTTTCATCCCTTTCTTTATTAAATCCATGATTGTGGCTCTGAGCTGGAGCTTGTGAGAGCTGGACTGCATAAATAAAGGTGTGTCTGTGTATGTGTGAATGTGTGTGTATTTGTGTGAGTGTGTGTAATAAGAGACACCTGAGACAGTTAGAAGGTCATTTCAGAAGTCTGGTCGCGTAGCTTTGATCATTCTCTTGACGCCTCAGAAATAGACCACAGGGGTGGGTTGGGCACAAACTCTCTCTCTTAAAGGGATAGTTCTGGGTTTTTTCGAGTTGAGTTGCTTGGAGCCTATGGCACTGGTAAATATGATTGCTACTAAAGCACCTGACTAGCTTTTCCGGTCAGGTATTGATCCATCCCATGATTTATTCATCCAAATCCGTTCAGAACTTTTCAAGTTATTTTGAACACAAAAAAATAGACAGACAGACAGACAGACAGATAAACGCCGGCAAAAACATAACCTCCTTGGCGGAGGTAATAATATCCAAGGACTTAGGTTTATATCAGTTAGCTCCAGTGACCACTACCTGACCCCGTTGCAGCACTCTGACACGAACATCTTATGAGAGGAGTTGCTGTCAAAAGAATATGTAGCTCATATGTTGCATCACAGAATAGCTCCAAACTCAGGGGCTTTGATGAGGAGAAGTGAAATTTTGTAATAAATCTTACTGTAGCATCTAGTTCAACAATGGGTTTTCAGTGGCACCGTTGACTTCTATATCTTGCCGAGTGACAAGCCAGCTATTTCCCACCAGAGACAAAGATGGGTGGGTGCTTGAGTGGTAATCATATCTCCTAGTGCCACGGACCTCGGGCAACCTACTTCAGGAAATGGGAACTGTCCCTTTAGTGTGTATGTGTGTTTGTGTGTGGTCCTGAATGTGTTTCCAAGGGTGACTGAGCCAGAATGCTTGTCCTGCACACTGACAGGGAATCCACAACTGTTTGCAGTGCACTGTCCTGTGCTTGCATGGCTACACCGATGCCTTGGCACCCATAGATTTGTGTGTAAGTCTTGTACCTGTAGTGTGGATGTATTCATGTGCAAATGCATGCAGGCACACTTATTTAGGGCAGTGGTTCCCATCCTCCTTTACATGGAGCTTCAGGTCGAAAAAGTTTGGGCACCACTGCTGTGGCCTTACTTTACCATGCATGTGTTAGAAGTGCTCCAACACCTCTGATACCGCTTTCACAGTAAAATCCACGGGTCAAGGCGGGTTTTTTCAACATGGGTTAACCCGCGAGTGACTCCTTTACCACTGCCAGCAGACCCGGGTCTAGTCGGCAGCAGACGAGGAAAAAAAAGCAAGAGCTTTTTTTTATTCAAAATAAATCAAATTCTTGCTTAAAAGACACCTGAGACATAATGTAAACAGTCAAACATACTTAATTTTTTTCAAAGAGCAAAGGAGCTCAAATTTTGATGGATAATTGACTAATTTTTGTAAAGCTCTTAAAAATGCTCATTTTTTGTTATCGTAGCATCATGTTACAGCATTAAAGGGGATCATTTTACCAGACCAATCATAGTGTAGTAGTAGGAGGTAGAAGGCCTTGCAAATCATTGTTTTCTGTTTTTTTTTTGTTTGTTTTTATCATATTTCACATAACGTCCCAGTTTCTTGGATTTGGTCTTTGTAAATAATTTTATTGGTGGCCAGGTGGCATGTGTGGGTTCTCTGCGGGCACTCTGGCTTCCTACCAGAGACCAAAAACATGCTAATAGGTCAATTACTGACTCTAAATAACACTTGACTATGAGTGTAAATGGTTGTCTGTCTCTCTATGTGGCCCTTCAATCAGCTAGAGACCAGGTTAGGGTGGACGCACCTTTCGCCCAATATCAGCTGGGATCCAGCCCTCTGCGACCCCGAAAGAGATAAGTGGTTTAGAAAATGAATGGATGGGAAGTAAGCTGATCTTGAGTTTGTCATATTATTCTAATCAACTGCTTTGTTCACTAAAAGATGAAAAGCGTAAGTGCAGATGTGTGCTATGAATCTGCCAATCGTCACCTGTCTGAGAGCAGCTTTACAAGATGACTGTTCAGGACAGAGATGCACTCCTCTGTGTTCCTTGTAAGGCAAGGATTCATTGAGTGCACAGTTTGAAAAAGGACTGAAAGTGTTTAGTTCATCTATAAAACAGCTCACAAGATGGGAACAACTTACCATGCAGAGCACCAAGTTAGAGGAAACCACCCAGCAGGCAAGACTTCCTTAGAAACGTTGGTATTTTCCATTAGGCAAAGGCTTTATTATGTGACCAGTTATCTAAGAACAGGGATCAAGACCTACTTTTTTCTTCTCCTTAAAATAAGAGGTTTATTTTGACATGCCAGATTATAAGATACATAATCTTGATGAGATTTCTTTTACTCAGGTCCCAAGAGTAACAGATGTGAATTGTCAAGTACTTAAAAAACAGGGTTCGTGTAAATGATTGCTTCTAATTACCTGCTGAAAGAGAGACCAAGTGAGAGACCAGGACCACAGCAACCACCCAATACAACCAAATTAGGCTCAAGACCCTAGCACCCCTAAAATTAGACCAAATTAAGTAATTAGCCAACAGAAACATAATTATGTGAAATACTGGAAAGAAGAAACCCACAAACAAAGCAAATTAAAATGTTGGGAGAAAACTCATGGGGGTGAGTGCTGCACTGGGTCAAGGAGTGTAATGACCAAATGCAGAATCTGGTGCTCTTCAAATAAAAATGTTGTTTTTCCCTGAACAGAAAATACAGACTGTCTGAGAGCCTGAGCTCTGTAAAAGAGCCTTCATATAGAAAAGTCCTGACGAGGTATGAGGGGTGTAAATCACCAGTTTCATCATGATACCATAGATATCAATATTGATATGGTTTTTTTTGTAGACAACGATAAGATTACTGCTGATATTATAAAGCCTGCCATGATACGATATCTATTCAATATGATTCAGAGGCCTGTTATCAATATTGTATGAGATTATGGACAAATTGCATTCATAATATGAATAAGTCGCTTTGAAGATAAAAAAAAATCTTTGCAGAAAACACTGTGGTAAATCGGAAAAAAACATAAACAATAAGAGAAAATTGTTTTAAAGACCATTATAGAATAGTTTCCATATTGCACATTGTAATGCATTTGTGGCATGTGTGCATGGTCTCAAAGTCGTGTAAAATTTTTACCTCTGCCAGGGAGGTTATGCTTTTGCCTGCATTTGCCTGTTTGTTAGTTTGCAAGATCACGCAAAAGCTACTAAACGGACTTTGCTGAAATTTTCAGGAGATGTTGGTAACAGCCAAACTTAAAAATGATTCATTTTGGTGGTGATCCAGATATCTACCATTAGTAAATGATTGTTTTCACAAAAAAAAAAAGTCAAACTAAGAATGATACCAACATGATTCCAAGTGTTGTGGATGGGTTTTCAGGGTCATTGAATCATATTATGAGGGTTAATTCATAATGGAATGGTTGCTTGTAGGCGTAGTAGCAATATGCAAGTTACCTTGGAGGAGGTTTTTGCTCTTGGGTGCTGTCTGGTTTTTCATGTCATAATTGCAATGGAAATTTGAAATTGACTGGAGGGCAGCACTGACCCACCAAGATGGATGGACTGAATACATTTTTGGAGGTCAAGTTCACATAGCCTTGTGTTCGTCTGTAGATTGTAAAAAGCAGTATCTCAAGATACCTTTTATTTTGTCTATCGGACTCTACACTATTTCCATTACAATTCAGTCATGAAACTGATGAGATTTTTGGGCTCACATTCTTTTTTTCTTTAAGGAGGTTGCAGTAAAATAATTAAGATTTAGATTAGTTTTACCTCCTCCAGTACGAATAATTATTGGCTTCAGAAATTTATACTTGCAAAGTAACTTCCCCAATTCATGCAACAAGTCATGAGGTTGTATATCTGAGACGTCAATGGGGAAGAGATGAACAAGCTCACATCAGATGGATGATCCCTCTGTGGGTCGTTCTGCAAAGGCTGTCAACCAAACATGGTATATGTCGAAGCCAACGTACACTTGATGGGAAACTTGGTTTTCCTTGGAGCGAGTACACAGAACAGTCAATGCTTGTTTGAATAAATGGCTGGAAAAATATTTTTTTTGTTTGAATCTTTGCACAGAGACCATGTTTGGTTGTATTTCAAAACTCTCACAGGCCTACGGGCTCCATCAATCCATTATTAAGGTATTGCAGCATCTAATCTACCCTCGCACAGAGCAGCACAGAGCACCAGGAGGGATACAAGCATGTTTGACTAGAGTTCAACAGTTCCTTCAACAGCTCCACTGAGACAAATCTCTGGAAGCAGAATAGAGATTGTTAAAAGTATGTCACCATGGGACGTAGTCGGATTCACCTTCCCGTTTCACAACTCAGAAAAAGCTGAGAGATGTACAATCAGATCCAAATGCACCCAAACAGGCAGGCATTCACTCAGACGCTGGAGGAAGAAAGAAATATCTGAGCTGAGTTCATGAAGTCACAAAGAGTCACAAGGGACCGGGTGTAAATCTAAAGCATGTTACATGCAAACAGAGCCAGGGAAACGGGAAGCCCTGAGGATGGGGAGGAAGATTGCGATCGAAACAGAGAATTTATAACGAGAGAGTAGGGAATATCTACGATTTGTGTCTACCCCTAATCGGATTTTTCTGCTGGTCTTGTGAGAAATATCCATGCACATCTGTGAACACAAACACATCCCTCTAAAAAAATGATCATAAGAAATAGACATAAATATCAACATGACTTATTTACTGGGCTGCATTGACAAAGATCTGGCAACATGATACCCTGCTACAAGGATGACATCATGCCATGTGGAGATATATTGAGAGATTATGGGCCAGTGATCCCCAACCTATTTCTCTCCATGCACAGGTTTCAGACTGTTGGTACCCTTCAGCTATTTTTTTTTTTTTTTTTTTACAAAAAACTATGAGGAAAAAAGCTCAGTGTTTCAGTCTGACTAGTAACTGTGTCACCCGATGACCTTCATTAATGTGTAAAGATGTGTTTGTGTAACTGCAGTTTTACAATAAACACATACACAGATCAGGCATAACATTATGACTATTGATGGGCATGGCACCATCATGGGTGGGATACATTTAACTTGGCACACCAAATGGACCGTTCAATATATTTCACTTGTCCATCTGGGAGGAGCCCATAGTGTTTAGAAAGGGGCAGAACCATACAGAGACATATCTGGCAGGTGATTAGACGACATTTAATATGGGCCCATCAGATAAAGTCGTAGGCTGGTGCTACTGCACTACAGAACTTAAAACAAACTCTCGTCAAAACATGATAAAAGTGGAGCGAAAAATATCCTTCTATCCCTCTTGAGGTGTTTTTTTTTTTTCTTTTAATAAAGACATGCGGCCATGATCTGATAAAAGTGCCACTGAAGCTGTTAGCATCTTTGCTAATCCCTGTATGCGCAGTCACTTCCTGCTGTCGTCCCGTAGCTTGTTCCTCCTTCTGCTGTAAAGGACACTGATTGGGCTGTGCCTCTTTGGGCTTCACACAATTATTGTAGATTGGATCTTCGCAAGATGGATCTGCCTGATTACAGACATTGAATCAAGCTGGTCCAACTGCTGTACAAGGTTAGGATAAATTACGCAGCAGGTGAACATTTTGTCTTCAAAGTTGATGTGTAAGCAGAAGGAAAAATGGGCAAGCGTAACAATTTGGGCAAGTTTGACAAGGCCAAATTGTGATTGCTCAATGACTGGGTCAGAGCATCTCCAAAACTGCAGCTCTTGTGGGATGTTCCCAGTCTGCATTGATCAGTTCCATCTAAAGCCGTCCAAGGAAGGAACAGCGGTGAACTGATGTTCTGTAATTTTCTGCTACCCATCAAAAATTGCTATTTTGTGGTTCTGTGCATGCGCCCTACGTCATCACTCTCACTCCTGGTTAGGTTTAGGGTGAGGGTTGGGGTTAGGGTAGAAAAATCTGACAAGGCAGCAAATATGACAGAACACCAGCATTAAGTTAAATGTGTCTTCTTAACGTATGAAAGGGTGTGAATGTGTGAGCTAATGCTGATGGACAACTTACATAGAAAATCTAAACCATCAGTGAGTAAATGTAAGAGTGATTGGCTAGATGTGGCCTGAATGTTAAGCACTTTGAGTTGTCAAAAAGGAAAATAATATGCTCAAGACCATTTACCATTTACCTCTGTCTAAGTGGTTGTAAAAAAAAAATCAAAATTCCTAAAACTGAGTGAAACACAGGTCCATGATCTCATTCAAGCAGTCACACACATAAAAGGGCTGGATCTACTGAAATCCCAAATAACAAGCGCTAAATTGCACGTGCAAACTAAAAAAATTGCATGTGCTATTAGTGGGTGTGTTGCAGGTGATCTACTATGACTGTGTGCGCAGTTGATAACAGGCGCAAAAGTGGTGCGGACTGCCCTGTTTAAAGGAGGATTTTTCGTGTACTACTGGCTGTCACCATGGAGAGTTTGGGAGAGCAGAGTGGCCGTAAACGAAAAATGAAGTGTGAAGCCATGGACTTTGAGGCAAATAAACACACTGGTAAACTCCGGCAGAGACATCTCTGCATTGCCAGAAGAAATGCGATATGGGAGGCCATCTGCGAAAAGCACACAGCTCAAAAATGGCATTGGTGGATAGATATATTCGTGACCAGAGGTTGCGGTAACCTTTTTTTGCTTTCTGCCATTTTGATGGACAAGGTTATCACTTTTCCCTCAAGCCATATTTTATTTGTCATTTTTAATTTTCCCTTTCTGATTCCAATTAAACATAATCTAAACAACAGCATTCACATAGTTTGCTACCTTCATCACCGATAACCTCTCATGTGAAGGGAAGTCTTACAGTTACACACACAAAGACTGAGCTTTTATCTTTTACGTCCTTTAACTGTCTGCAAATTCCATTTATCTGTGCAGGGAAAATAATAAGATAATTAGGCTAAGAACACTTCTAGCCTGTAACTGAGTACATGATTTCTGTGATTGTGAGCACATGCTGCAGTGGGAGAAAAATCTGCAGCCACAGCGCCCTGTGACTGACCTGAAACATTGACAGCTCCTAAACTGTCAGTGCATGGAGAGTGTGACGCTGTCAGCTCTGAGTGACAAATGGAGTGATTCTGGCTATAAAGGGGATCTTTTTACATAGGCTAAATGACCTCCTCCATGATGTATTAAGAGCGCAAAACAGAGAGGGTTTACATTATGCATGTCTTCATGAGTATGATGGCACACTGGATCTTCCCTCTTGTTCCAGTCCTTCATAATGACAGACAACCTCCAAATCTTTCCATCGTTCATCAAAAGATTTGGTAAATTGCAGAAAAATATTCGATTAATGCTGTTATGACAGTCCAAACATGTTGACACGCACATGGAAGATTCTCTCTCTCTGTCATCAGCCATCTATGCTTAACGCTGTGCCAGTTTGCACCTAGCTTTTAAATGTGCTAAATATAGACGCAAAAAGCGCAATCAGTTTCGGGTTTGATAAATCACATTGCGGGTGCTAAATGATCACATTTGCATCTCCTCCTCCCATTATTTTTCTGATAATCTGCCTGTATTCTACATATCCATGAAGGCAAACACACTAAATGGATTGCGTATGCTATTTGGCTCATTTGATGGATGCAATCCTCAGTGCACCCAGTTAGTGGATCAGCTTTTGAGCGCTATCAAGTTTACACGTGTTTTTATATACACAAACCTTTAGTAGATCCAGTCCAAACAGTACAAACTTGTACACTGACATGAGGCACTGACATGAACATCTGTATAACACATTTTACATGAAAGATTAAATGAAAATATTGTGCTTATATCAATAATAAGTATAATGTGCCCGTGTAAACTGTGACATTGTTATATATTGTTGTATAAAATTTACCAAAAGCTTAATGCAGTTTTTTAGAGCAGTGTCCAGTGTGGTGATGGCTTTCAGGCATCTGTATATAGTTTGCATATATATTAAAGCAAAAAAAACCCAAAAACATTATTTATAGATGTAAAGGGAAAACAAACGTCTTTTAACACTGCAGCCTGGCTCATATTTAGTGCTCTTCCTCTTCGCTGCTGCGGGACAGATATAGTTTGACATTTTAAGCTTTTAAACTGCACTTCCTGCTTTTGAAATATTGTGCACATTTACTTATACAGTGTTTGACTGTATTCTCTTGCCTTTCCTCAGCTTCACCTCTTTGTTTTCATTCTTTTCCTGTCAGGGGAGATTGGGGAAATGAAAAATTTGAACTGCATACCTTTCCACTAAATCAAATGTTGAGTGGCAACAAGGCTAACGTCTCTGATGGCCTTTGCTGGCTCAAAATACAGACAGTCGACTACTGGGTTGGTGTAAATAACACCAGTAAAATGACAGAGACTTAACAATTCTGTCTGTCCAATTTATCAGTTTGATCAATCTGAATCTTCCTGTTTTACGGTTTTTCATTGTTTGATTATCTAAACATGACCATTAAAAGATGACCTGTAAGCTTGTCAGACTGACTATTAATATCTCAGTAAGGTGTCAGGCTAGGCCTCTGGCCATGTACAACGGTCAGGTCTTTATGAGGGCCTATGCTACTCTGAGATGCCAGAATCATTCACTTAGGAGCAAGATAGTGCTTTTGCCACTCAGCTGTTATTTGCAGACACCGATGTGAGAAACTCAAACCCCCATCTCTTTTTTAAATCCCAATAGGATCATATACTTGAGACAAATCAGTACACAAGTTGCCTTTCTTACACTACTGCCTTCTGATTTGATACATTTTGTTGCTGATGTCAGTGTTCTTGCCAGTCTTTACAGTGCTACTTGTTTTGTGTCTGGTTTTTTAATCTAGTTTTAATTGACCCTTTGCTGGCCCATTGATTGGTCCACTGACCCACCAACCATGGGGTCTTTTTTCATAACAACTGTTATTGGGTTATGTTAGGTTAGACAAAGTTTATACACAAAAGTATTTTCAAAGCATTTGGGTTAAACCGTGACCTTACCAATGCTATTATGTAGAAAGATAGATAGACCGATAAATACTCGTCAAAAATGTTTGGAAACGCTAGTTCAGTTGATTATTCCTCCCCTGTAATAAAACCAATTTATATTGTATTCTATATTATTGAAAAGCCTGATCAGCCAACTTTACAATGAGGTACAATTTATAAGGACTGGGCAGTTGTAAAATGAGCAACACAGCTAAATATGTGGGTAGTTCCCCCCAAATTGAGCCAAGATTCCCTCTTCCTCCGGAAGAAAGTCTATGATTCCTCAGTGAAGCAAGTCTCCTTCAATATGATCCTAAGTTTGGAAATACCAGGGCTGACACCAAAAATGCTGCCACTACCAGAGCACCAGCTTCCAGTTGCAGGGGATTTTGGCACATTTTTTTGTGAGCTGCCTACACGTAATGCTGTTACAAAAATTTTTGACAACCTGACGACCATCAGCATTGTGCAAATGACACAAAGTTCTGTGTGGCCGGACAGCTCGATGAAGCTTGACATTTCACTCTATTGTGGAAAAGTTGGCCAAAATGTCAGTGTGTAAATGCAGTTTCAACATTAATCAGAATTCAGAAACCTGTGAGCATCACTTGAGTTTGAATCAGTTATCACCCACACATTGTTTGTACCGAGTTGCACAAGGAGGAAGATGTACGTTCATTTGGTTGGGTGCCAAAACTATTCACACAAATGTTGTAGTGCCGCTGAATTATATTGTGAACTTAGCTGCACTCATAAAAAAATGATGCAGGTTCATTATTTTACAAGAGAAATCCAATATGAACAAGAAGACTAACTGAATATATGTAAAGATAAAGTTTCTCAGTGCAGTGTGTGTGGTGATATGTGTGTTAGGTGTGGCGTATTTGTCTAGGTGCTCCAATAAAGGAGAGGAGTTTGTAAAGTGGGTGCGTTTATTAACTGATGTTTGAATTAATTTCCATTTTTTGAGGTGGAGTGTCTAGCCAGGTTAGCTGCTTTGGGCTATTAAGCGCTATTATGATTTGGTATCCTGACCAGAGACTGTGAGGAAAAACACTTATCAGGACGGGTCATTGTCTGATACCTTATTTTCTGGACTTTCAGGTTTCTTTGTGATTCTGCCGTCACCCACACTTACTTTCTCTCTTTCTCTCCTCCTACTACAGCCACACACACACACACACCCACTGGAGGGATCTCCTTCTCCTTCAGGTCATCATTTTGCTGTCAGATATTGATCCTTCATTGTCAGAAGACATAAAAATAGAGATGTCTTGACGTTTGGATATTGAGATACATCAAATATACATCAAAGGGCTGCATTGATCCGAGGACTGGTGAGATAAACAAACAGTGAGCCACCTTCACAACGATCAACACGCAGGACAGCTGCTGGCAAAACAGCTACTGAGTGTGCAATAAAATCGAATCTTTATCCACAAACACATGCATAATTTAGGGGATAAGAAACCTTGGAAACAACTTAGAGTAGAGACAGGCTCCTTGCCATTGTGTGTTTGTTGTGTTGTGTCGTCTTGGCTGCTTTACTGAGTCTTTGTTCCAAAATGTTGACTGCATAAGTCTTGAAACTACAAAGTTTTCACAATCACATGATCTTATTGTGGACATGTGACTTTGTTTGACGAGCTGATGAAGAGCTAGAATGTGAACAAACAGGTTCTCATAGGCGGGAAAACAGTTCAGTAGGTCTTGGATGCACAAGTGGATAAGAAAGATGGAGAAAGATGTGGAGTTCCTTCAACATCTTTGCCATTTTTTGTTTCTAACATTTCATATTCCATGTACTCTTCAAAAACATACAAACAAATAAATACATAATATGTTCTTATCTTCCATCACTTTCAGAAATAATCATTTTGTTTTACCTACTCAAGCTTTTAAAAGTGGGTTTAAAATGCCAACATTCATCCTGACGTATCAAAAAGATCTTTTATTCCTATCAACTGAGGCTAACTGATCATCTGTCTACCACACAACTTTACCTTAAAATACTTCCCCTGAGGATGATCACTGATGCATAAAAGTATTATCTTTACTTTTGACTTCAGAAAGTATTTTAAAAAATCAAATACATTTAGCACTATAGCTAAAGTGTATGTGTCTATCAACAGAAACCATGATGAATGAGTCTGGGTTTGGCGGTTGCCAGGAGAACGATACATGTCGGACTGCATTGTGTCAAGTGTAAAGTTTGGTGGAGGGAGGATTATGGTGTTGGGTTGTTTTTCCTGAGCTGGGCTTGGCTCCTTAGTTCCAGTGAAAGGAACTCTGAATGCTTCAGCATACCAAGACATTTTGGACAATTCCATGCTCCCAACAGTTTGGAGCTGGCCCTTTCCTCTTCCAACATGACTGTGCACCAGTGCACAAAGCAAGGTCCATAAAGACATGGATGACAGAGTCTGGTGTGGATGAACTTGACTGGCCTGCACAGAGTCCTGACCTCAACCCGACAGAACACCTTTGGGATGAATTAGAGCGAAGACTGAGAGCCAGGCCTTCTCGTCCAACATCAGTGTGTGACCTCACAAATGCTCTTCTGGAAGAATGGTCAAAATTCCCATAAACACACTCCTAAACCTTGTGGACAGCCTTCCCAGAAGAGTTGAAGCTGTTATAGCTGCAAAGGGTGGACCGACATCATATTGAACACTATGGATTAGGAATGGGATGTCACTTAAGTTCATATGCGAGTCAAGGCAGGTGAGCGAATACTTTTGGCAATATAGTTTACTTATTTAAGTCCATTCACTCATGAACCTAAGGGTTAAAGAAAATATGCACAAAATAAACCAGAGATGTAGCTTGTCCGCTGATGGATACAGCATATGTCACTATTTTAAACTCAGAGCAAATCCTACCCAGAAGCTTTATAACTCCACGAAATGACCGACTGACTTGGCCAGGAAAAATCTGCTCAAAATACAACAAAAGCCAACACACTCCTCTTTTTTTTATGTTCAAAAATATTACAGCAGTCTGCCAAATTATATTCATAAGAACAACGCGCCTGCCCAGAGTTTTGATGGAAACCAAAGGGCTGTCTTGGTGCTTAGCAAAAACCTCCATTTATGCTCTTTCTTTAAAGCATAGCATTGGAACATAATGAGAGTGTTGTATGACCTGGGGGCTGAGCCAAACCGCTGAAAAAGCATTGTCAAATATCAAAAAATACATCGTTGTCAATCAGAAAACAGACCTGTTTTTTCTCTCCATACTCTTAAAGTCAATGTGAGGCTTTTGTGGTTTACCGCTGTGTTTTCAAGAGTCATATTCACAAAACGAAAAAGCACAAAGCTGGAAAGCAAAACTGATGACAACCTGATCCCAGAATCTGAATCACACTCAGTCTTTCACATTGTTTCTGCCGTCTACTCTTAATAATAAGGAATAAATTGTCTTGGAAGCATACCCCCCCTTGTCAGTCCGTCCGCCCCCATGTCTATCCAAACTGCCCCACTCCCCCACTTTGCCTCCTACAATTACCCCCTCCCTGTCTGCTCCCCCGCCCAGGCAACCCCTTTGCCCTCTTGTATCCGGCCATTTAGCGTGACAATCCATTATTTTGACGGCTCCAGAGAAAGAATGAGAGAGAGAGAGAGGGGACAAAGAGACAGAAAGACAGAGGTTACTTTGACTTTCAGACAAGGACCCCATTTTTGCTCCATCTTCTGCTTCCCTTGTCTTTATCTTCCTCTTCCTACTTCCTCTTTCACCTTAAACTTCTTCCACTTTTTCAACTTTTCCTGTTTCTCTCCCCCCATCTCTGCTTTCATTCCCACCTCCTTCACTCTCTTACCACAGCAGCCACTCCGCACCCCCCTGACTTTTTGGCTCTGTATTGCTTCATTGCTGGCAGCCTTTTGGAAACCTGATAAGGCCTATAGAAAGAAAGGAGACAGGGTTTAAAATGTCTGAAGGCGACCCCTCCTCGAAAATAGCCCCCACCCATACCAATGGCACAACCTTCCCACCCAAACAACTACAAGATTGTTTTCCAACCTGTCCCAGGGTCTAAACTCCAGGCTGCTTGCATATGTGTCCTAACACTGTCTTTGAAAACCACACTTTAGTCCTTAGCGTCGTCTTAAAATAACCACTTGATGCAAAATTCATCAATCTCTCATTATTTTCAACCTAATGGGCAGTTCAATTGATGCCTTTGAAAGGGTTTCTGCAAATTGTTGTCAACAAATTTCAAGGTCATATTATGCTTTTTTCAGTTTTATATGCCCTTTAGTATTGGGCATTAAAACCTCTCCCTCTCCTTCTCTTTGCAGCATCAGCATCTGCTTAAAGCGAGTCACACACATAAAGGTTATCGGCCTGTTTTTGTTTCGACTTTCCCCCATCCTGACCAAGGACGGCAAATGCCCAATTATCTTCTGTCTTATAAGATTATCCAATAAAATTATCCTGTGGTCTGAGGTGTGTTATTAGTGAATTTGAATTTGCTCCGAAATGGGTCGGGGGCCGACAATCGTAAATATTAAACTTGTTCAATATTTACAGCCAAAAGTCTTCGTGTGTGGGGAAAGCCGACAACTCCTGAGTTATGACTCCGTGAACTGTGACGTGGAACAGAATGTAACAAATCAAGAAGTGAGCTGACTAAGGAACAAGGAAACAGGTGTAAATAAAAACAAGCATGGCCGACTTGAAACATTAAGTTCGTAGACATATGAAACTGAGGTGTTCACACAGTCTCCAGGATTTTTTCCATGGTCTTTTATTTTATTTAGTTCCTGATTTTCTGCCAAAAATAGTCCCAAGACCACCATCATTTCCTTTTCTCGTATGTCCTCTCCCATGTTGTGTGTTGTGTTTTCCAGTTGTTGCCACAGACACTATTTATGGTTGTTGCTATGCTTCTTCTTCTTTGTTTTTGTTTTTGCAAGATTACTGTCTTGGAGGACTAGATTCTAGATCATTGGTGGGACAGAATCGTTACGTGTGCGTTAGGTGTGCTATGCTGGGATTATTGGAGCACACCACACACAGTACGATCAAAACTGTTCAATGCCTGATTTTTTATCTTCATGTGTGGGGTCTCTAAGAGATAAAAAAATCTTTTCAGATTAAGAAAAAGCTTATGTGTGTACCCCGCTTAAAATGTCTCTTTCCCCAGTGCACCCCCCAAATGAACCTACCAGTGAGACGTCCAGTCACTGTTTTGTCATCAGTTTCAGCCAATAGGCTCATGGGAGCAAACCCAGTGCAGGGCACAAATGTAAGAATCAATGCAGGACTCCTGAAACATGCCATTGAGCAGCGCTGAACTGACCGATTGCCACATAGTTGACCTGTAAACCAATCAGAATGGACTGGTCTCATGTGGTGAATGGAACCTTAGAGGGGCAGCAGCTCTAACAGAGCGTCTCTGGTCCTGTCCACATGAAAACAAAACCATTTTTGGATTGAAAATGTTCTCTGTAAAGATTTCATTGTTTCAAGAAATGTGTCCATCCACACGAAAACACTGATGACGCTGTAGTATACAGGTCAGGCCATATGTGGTGCTGTAATGCTGCCACAGACCTACACCAAAACCAGAGAAGACATGGAGCATGCGCAATCTTCATGAGAAATGTTAACAAACACTGGTGAATGTTGTTTTCCATGTCCTCTTGATGCCCACGGTGGTTGAAGAGGAGCAGAAGATTTTGCCGTAAAAGCCAAAACAAGCTCAGTGGCTTCTGCCGCACAAACACGACACTGTTCTCCGCCATCGTCTCTGTTGTTGTCAGGGTTCACACGTGCAGTTTAAGGGAGGGATGGGACGATGACATCATAATTTCTCAAACGCAAGGCTGGCATTTTCACATCTATCTGGGATTCTGGGATCCATTTTCAAAAATTTGCACTGAAGTGCTAACCTTGCAGAGCAGATGGACCTGCCTGATTCATTGTATGAACCATCTTGCTAACATCCATTGTCCAACAGCTTCACCGGATAAATGCCTAACAGCCCAATCAGAGAAGAGAGGCGGGAGCTGCAGACGTGACAACAGCAGGAAGTGACTGCATGTTCGAAAACAATGGCGACTTCTGAAGCAGTCTCCGTGGATGCAGCAATATCTGATGTTCTATCAGAAACTGACTCGATTTCTTCGTTAAAAGAGGACCAAGGAATGTCACTTAAACCCCTCTTATGGGAAATCATGTTTTTGCTCTTCTCCTAACCGGGGATCACTGCTGGAAAACTGGGAGAGAATGTGAAAATCCTCCGCGGACGATGCTGGCTAGTCTATGGTAGTCATGGTGACTCAATGACAAATATGCTTTCCTGAGAAGTTTACCGAGAGAACTGGTGGGGATTGTTGTTGACGAGGTTAATGTCACATATGAATGGTATACATCTGTGTGGTATTATTTAAAGGCAGGGTTGGTAATTAGATTTAGATACTAATTTTGTTATACTGGTTAAAATGATCATCATTATGGCAATCAATGCATGATGTGTTCTTAAAAGAGAGCGAAAAACAGCCGCTGTCTACAGCAGGAGTAAAGCAGGGAAAACACCAACCAATCACAACGATTCGGAACGAATTTATTAAACCAATCAAATCCCGTAGTGCCGTCCTGCCCACCTTCTGCACGTACATTTTGTCGGCGTGCACTGACCATGATTCAATGTGCATATTCACCGGTACAAGTGGATAATGCTAGCATGACAGTTGTGAGTACTAACTTACTTGCCATGTTTGTTTTCTTTAACTTTACTATGATAATGTTTTGGTGTTTTTTTACTGCTGAGTGTGACATGACTTGGCGTAGTACAAAACAAAAACGATGTGCTGAGGACCAGTTTTGAGTCAGTGGTTTTAAATCAGTCATATGACGAAGTTCTGAGGAGATGCTGCATTCAAATTCATGCTAGTTCTCCGTGATTACCAACCCTGCCATTAACGTAAGACAATAGTCTAGGGACTGAAACGTAGTGTTAGCTAATGGCTAACAACACGGTCGAGCTGCTACATCATAGTGTGGCTTGATATGATTGGTCTGTGATGAGTGTGATGAGCAGAACAACCGTCCAATCACCAGCTGCTGTTGTTTTGGAAGGTTCTGCCCCTGAAAACATTTTCTCTTTGCTCTTTCTCTTGCTCTTTCCCAGATGGACTACTGAAATATTTCCAGGGTGGATATATGGAACTGTCTGTCTGGCATGTCAGGTTACTTAAGGGCACCTAAAATGCTATATTCATGTGGTCGAAACACTCACATGATAAAAAAATTGGGAATTTGTCTCGGCCCCTCAGACAGACTGAGAATACAGCACTATTGGGGATACTCTGTAATGAAAATGAGATTATTTTTGGACATTACTGATTGTGAACATACCCTTGCAGTCATCAATAAGAAATATATGAACCTAGTTTAAGGCAAAATATGACCTATTTAAAGTACCCGCACATGAGAATTCACTTTTGTGACTCTCTAGTGGCCATTCAGAGCTTCTGTGTGTGAATGTATTCATGTGAAACAGCACTTTTACCCCCTCTTTTCAGACAACATGCATCTGTTGACAATACAGAGGGTAGAGAGGCCTGTAGGAAAAGGTATTTTGAGAAACAAATGAACTCTTTCAGCTGACTAGAAACACGATTATTGTTTTCTGATGTGAAAACATGGCTTTTATGGCATCAACCGTTCACTGTTTGCAGACAGCTGTGTAGGGAAAATGTAGAGTGTGTGTATGGGGGTATTTAACTGTTAACTGCCCTTCTCCTGCCACCACTACCCTTGCAGCCCTTTATAATAACTTTACAGTAAGTTAAGAAATGATGACCAATATCAAGACAGTCTTTCTTTACCTACAGTGTGCTGTTTTTTTGTGTACTGCACATTTAAATGCAAAAATTGATTAAATGGACTTGACAAATTGATATGAGTCAAGTAAGATGAGCAAAGACATTTGATGTCAGCTTTATTATGGTGCAATCTTATGCATTTTAAATACAGAATAAAAAAACAACACCATTGCAAAAACATTGCAAACTGGGCTTTAATTGACATTCAAAATTATTGTATATATCATACATTTTTCATTTCTGTGCATTTAAGTCATTTTCATTGTTTTTTATTTTATATATATTTATTGTACTTATTACCTCTACCAAGGAGGTTATGTTTTGCGGGTGTATGTTTGTTTGTTTGTCCATTTGTTGGCCTGTTGGTTTGTATGTTAGCAAGATTAGGCAAAAACAACTGGACGGGTTTTACTGACATTTTCAGGAGAGGCTGGTAACGGCCCAACTTAGAAATCATTAGATTTTGGTGGTGATCCAGATAACCGCCATTAGCAAATGATCGTTTTTGCTCAATAACTGTCTAACTAATAATGATATCAACATGATTCTGAGTGTTAGGTGTGGGTTTTCAGGGTCAAGGAATCATATTATGATGCTACTTTTATCATGGAACTATGGCTTATACATGTAACAGCAATATGTGAGCTACCTTGGCGGAGGTTTGTACTCTTTGAGTGCTTTCTAGTTGTTGGAATTTTTACTATTAACATTATTATAGTAGTCAGGTCAAGTCTCGGATGCCTGTCCTGTGATTGGCTGGACACCAGTTTAGACTCTGCTCTTCCTCCCCCTCTCTACTGCAGGGATAGGCTCAGGACCCTCATGACCCGGAGGGGGATAAGCGGTATAGATGATTGATAGGTGGATGGACAGACTGACAAAGGAGTGACATAATCAGGGCTAAGATATGAAATCATAATTGACACTTGTGATAGTAGAGCACAATAAAAAAAAAAATGATCAGAGAGCCCGCTCCCTTTCTTTAAACTGTTCTCACTCCTCGTACAAACACACAGCCCCCCAAACTCTTACACTATTTCCCCGCGGACTCTGTAAAATGTGTGTCAGGGCCTCAGAAGTGAAGCCAAGCCAAACACCTGGCATGGCGCGGTGATCTGCTACATTTCACCTCCCAGCACAGAAATATGCACACGGGGAGTTCATACACAGACATATACTCACACCGCAGCAGAGTCTCAGTTTTCCAGCCATGTGTGTGCACATTAACACAAGGAGCAGATGCCACTAAATGCAGAAACTCTCACATGTGCACACACACATGCTAACAGTCAGTAGTGCAGTGGGAGACACAAATAAAACACGGGGTTCCCTCCTCCTCTCCCCTCCACTCTTTCTCTCTCTCCCTCTCTGTCCCTCTCCCTGGTGGTGTGTCATGTTTCTGGAGGATAATAGGTGTCACGGTGAGACCCCTTTGGTCTCAGCGCTCTGGGGGACTCTAGTGACACTCACGCACACATTCAACCATCTAAACACAAGAAGTTCATTCTCTAAGCCATGGGAACCACAAATGTCTCGCTACTCCTCTCACCTTTCTCTACCTATGCCAGTTTTTCTTCTTCTCCTGACGTTCTTTTTCCTCCCCTCTGGATTATCCAACACACAGCTGGTGGGGTCACTGCACTACAAAAAAAACTGAGTGGGCTAAAGTGTAAATCATGATGCAGTTCTTTCATATTTGATCAATCACCCTAAGGACTGTCACAGTATCTGCAGACATTCACGCTTTTTTTTAAAATCTAAACCTGTGATGTCACATTGTCATCCTGCATCTCCCCTCTGCAGTTTTGGGTAGTTTTCACACCTACAGCGAGGTTGCTTTGTTCTGATTCAGTTAAAAGACAAAAAAAAGCTTCAAATGTGCATATTTTGGATAGTTTCATGTTCTCACAGCAGCACTTTGAAGCCGACTGAGTCCAGGCAGAGTCGCACCAGTGCTGCACAAAAGGCCAGAGCTGATCTTATGTCATCACTTCAACCAGCATTGCTATGGCTATGACTCACAATCTGCAATATGTGTAGGAAGCTAGCAGGCTAACCTAACCTAACCTAAAGGTTAAATGTCCTATGAAAGATTAGTGCATTACAAACCCAGTGATGGGCATACAAATAGCATTGACAGCACTGTAAAATCCTTGAAACTTCCAGTGTCCGTCTGCAGCTAAACTAATGAGCACCTGAGGGGACAGGTGACATGCATGCAGGTGATTCATGAAAGTAATCACAAAACACACACGTGTTGAGTTTACTAGCACCACAGTAATTTATACAGCTCAGCTATCAACACTTACGTTGCTAACTACGGAGCATGAAGGAGAAAAGAGTAACACAACACCGGGGTAGCTGTTGATCTCCCAACTTTCCAATAGGAAATTATGACCAAACTGCTTATTTGCAACACGAAAAGTTTGACCTCCGAGATCAACTGGAATGCACTATAGAGGTGCTCACAGACTCGCTCTTACTGTGAGCGGAGAGGTCTCCGCGCAGGATGTCCACAGTCATCAGAGCTTCCATAGTCGAGCGCACTGCTGCGTAGTAGTTTCCTGTGAAATTTCTGTGAAACCCTACATTTCCAACAGTCCTTGCGTGTTGTTTACATTTTTCTGTCACAGCATCCTACACTGACTATGAGTGAGGGGATTTGCTCTGCCTGCTGGCTTTGCATAGCACTAAAATTGTGAGATGGTGGTGTGAACGGTCATTAAATGCCGCAAGAGACGAGGAAGGGGAGTATGCCATGTTGGTGAAGGAGATGTGAAATACTGATGATGAAAAACATTTTTAACACTTCTGAATGTCAACGGAAAAGTTTGATGATCTAGCTGGGTGCCATGTCCCCTTCCTTCTGCACTCTGGGAGTCACTGCTAACCTGTCAATGCTGCACAAGGCGTGGCGCCAATTGAGAAATGCAGATTGGTTTCACATTTAATGCGAGTCAATGTGTAAAATACATGCCGAGCAGTGTTTGTGTGACACCAGAGTGCAGAGTGGAGTCTGTGCGGTCGTAAAATTTGAGCTTTGTGTTCAAGGGAGTCCGTTTCGCTTACATTACGCCCAAGTATGTTTGGGTCTTAAGAATCTTAGGGCCAACTGAAAGTCTAAAAGGGTAGAAGTTGTTCATAGTTTTGACACTCCTTGGCTATAGCTACCTTTACTTTCAGTCTTTAGGCTTAAATATGCTTCTCATTAAAGGTACTCCCAACTGGCTGCAGTATTGATACTTTCATTCATGTAACCAGAGCCTATACATGACAAACAGATATTAATTATTTCAATTCAGTACAATGGACTTGAACCTTCTTTCAGACTTACCCCCACCAACTGTCGCTCAGAGTGACAGACGTGATAAACTACTTTAACCATCGGTATCAGTTTTCTTAGAATACATTACTCCTCTTTCCTGCTTTCTTAGAAGACAGGCAGAGTCACAACTACTCACAGCCACGAGGCAGAGAGAGGGAGGTGAAATGAAAAGAGGAGAGGTAAAATCTCCCTCAGGCCTCCACAAATAGGTGTGCGTGTGTCTGTGCGTGTACTTGGCTCAATCCTGAAGTGTAATTATGCGCTTCAAGTGTGTATAAAAACTTGTTTTTAGTGTTTGCTGTTGATATCCACAGCTGCTTGTAATTACTGACAATATCACCCATACAAGTGTGAAATTTAATCCAATAAAAGTCTCTCGTCTTTCACACCTCTGAGACAATGCAGCCAGGTGAGCCTCTGGGTTTAACCAATCACAGCATGAAATTACTAATACTGCGTTAGGCTCAGCCTCTATGTTTCAACTGTTGCCAGGTGAAGTCATACCTGTGACACCAGGTGAGAAGGCCTTTTTTCACTGGCTCTTACGTTTTATACAGTTGATTAAAGAGTACATCGAACCTTTGGTTAGATTTTTTTCATCATCTCTGGATATTCTCTCCTGATGCATTTTTAGACTTTGCAGAGTTACATTCAGGTCGACTTCAGACATAAATTCTTGGGATTGTTACAAAAATTCAGTATGATGTGAGAAACTAGGCTTTTCAAGCAGGCTACAGGCATATCACTCAGAAGCTTTGCACATATGAACAAAGCACCATGGATGAATAGCAGACGTGACAGTTTTGGGGAATCACTGGCCTTTCCTCTACTTGCTGTGGTCCAAAAGCCAGAATGGAACATGATAAAATTACACTGAAAATATGACAAAATCTGCTGTGACAGAGTTCAATCTGAGTTGCAAATACAACACCATGCCCATACCATAAGAGAAAGAAATAACGCAACATACAAAGGAGGAAGAGGTGGGAGCTCCGAGTGTTACGACATCAGGAAGTGAATGCTTGTACAGACATTAGCATAGATGCTAACAGCTTCAGTATCAGTTTTATCAGATCTGGACCGCATTTTTTTTATAAAATGAAAAACAAATAACACTGAAATTAACTTCCTACATTAAGGATATTTTCGCTCCACTTCTGATATGTTTTGGTGAGAGTTTGATCTACTTTATGAAGTGATCTCCACCTATACATTATCTGAGTGACCTGTAATGAATGTGATTGACGTGACCAATATCCAGTCACCTGCCCGATTTGATTTGAAAGGTCCCAATTGAAATATACTGAACGGTCCACCTGGTGTGTCAGGATAACAGTTTCTATCACTGGTATGTTGGTTCATTGCACAAGGAGGTTGATTAGGGATGTGAAACTTTGCTGAAGAAGTGGCCCACATATACAGTATGCCCTTAGCAAGTGGGCTAAATGCTCAAAACAGTAGGAAACATTCAACAAGACAGTTAAAACTGTTTATAAATTATCAAAAAATAGAGAAGATTTTTAGGTCACAATATATCAGTATTATGGGCTTGTTCTAACATTAAATCAGAAAGCTAATGTTTTAATCAGAAATAGGAATTTTAGCAGCATGTTCATTTTTGGGCTAGCTTAAAAAGTCTAGCTGAAAACGCACTGAACCACGCATTCATCTGCTGACCACTGATCAAAGTGATATTAAAGCAATAGGAGGAATGGTTGTTGCTCAGGCCCTGCAAGGCAGCTGTTGCAGTGCATTGTGGGATTTTAGTATGAGTAGTTGGAGTGCTAATTGACAGAGGACCTTTGAAATAGACATATGAAATTATTTCACAGGTTGTATTAAAATTATTTTAAGGCCAGACAGGCCAACCGAATGCATGACTGTATTTTTTTTTGGCAAAAAATATACCAAATACAGGAACTTCAAAATTTCTATTCATAGAAATCCTGGTGGGAAATAACAGAAGTGTAGAAAAACTTAATTCAAGGATGTTTTCTGTGTAGTTTTTTTTGCATGGTAAAGACCTGGAAACCTCATTGTAATCCTAAATTTCAAGACACCTAAGACACCTGTTGACTGAGTTTTTGATAGAGCAGTATCAGCTGATATCAGCTTTATACAAACATCAGCCATCAGCAAATAACCTGACACACCAGATAAGACCGTTCGGTTTACTGTATCTCACTAGTCCATCTGGGAAACAGCTAATAGAAAGTGTTGGGAATGGGCAGAATCTTTCAAAAGCATATCCAGCAGGTGCCTTGATGATTGTTCTGTCATTAATATTCAATATGGGCCAATCAGAAAAGGTAGATGGCGGGCGCTATCAACCCCAGCGGAAAGAAGAGAATGGGAGGTAAAACAAACTCACCAAAACATGGCAGAAGTGGACTGAAAATATCCTATGGAGAAGTTTGTTGTGTTATTTGTTACCTCCGCCAAGAAGGTTATGTTTTCGCCAGAGTCTGTCTATTTGCTTGTTTGTTTGATTGTCTGTTTGATTGTTTGTCTGTTTGTCTGTTAGCAAGATTATGCCAAAACTACTGAATGGGTTTACATGAAAATTTTACCAGAGGTGTGGTTTGGTCCAAGGAAGACGCCAATTCATTTTGGTACTGATCAGATTCAGATTGATGTTACAAAAAAACATTGAAGTTTATGATGAAGTCCCATTACTGGGTCGTATTTTGTCCCACCCACGGCACCATCTGATTGGTTACATGCTCTGGTTACACGCAGAGGCACGGCACAGCTATCAGCCAATCAGCAGTGAAAGCTGATGCATGCAGAGTTCTGCTCACAGACACAAAGGACAGGAGGAAATGTTTTGCCAATGGAGAAAGCCAGGCGCTGTTCCTGGAGCCTTGGTTTCTCAGCAGGCTCTCCCGAAACTGTAATACACATCCCAGTCCTCTACAACTCACAACCACTAGTAACATTACTGTGGGCCCATTACCATTATAGAAACATCTGCTCGCTCGCTGTCCCTCCAAACGTGCCGTTTAATCACTCGAAACAAGGCTGCTGGTAATGTCAATATGGAAATAGTCCGTCATAGCTGAAGTCTGAGTGTGTGTGTGAGAGTAAAAACCTAACCCCCAAACTCCACATAGAGTGAACATGCTGCGCACTGAAGCGCTGTGGTTTTGCTCCGACTGACAGGCTGGTGACATTGCCCACTGGAAGCACCGCGGCGCGCATAACACAAACATCTGTACAAGCAGCAGCAAATTGGTTCAATCAACATGTTACAAGACCCACTACTGACTAGGTCCCTCTATTGATGATATTTATATCAACTATGATTACACTTCTTGCAGATTGATATTTTTCATTCCAGAATGTACATATAAAATAAATATAGGACTATAATGTTGGAAGAAAATCACAATTTATGGCTGGAACTGAGCTGCTTGGCGGAGGTCTGCGCTCTCTAAGTGCTTTTCTAGCTTGTCACGTAATAAAGAAATGCGGTCATGATCTGATAAAACTGCTACTTAAGTTGTTAGCATCTATCCTAATCTCTGTACGAGCAGTAACTTTCTGGTGTTGTCACACTAGTAGCTCCCACCTCTGCCTCCTTTAAAAGACTCTAAATTTCCCATCTTTGGGAAAGCAAAAACAAGATGGATCTGCCTGATTACAGACCATAAATCAGACCGATCCATCTGCACTGCAGGTGAATCAACAATCTTGAGAACTTGAGATTAACAGATTTCTGTTTTCAGATGATTACTTGCTGAGTAATACCAATTCAGTGCTGACATCTGGCACCCCTTACTACTGATTCAGAGGAGAATTCTTATTTAGGGCGGTAAAAATGACCTGCTGGTCAAACTGTGATCTGTTTTCATGATCAGACAGAAGGGAAAATACTGTCAACATGAGAGAATTACACCAATAGAGGTAATTAGAATAACATTGGTCTAGGCTAAAATTACTACCTATAACATCAGTATCGGCGCATCACTAGTGTTTAATACTAAATAATATTCTTGGATAAGAAAGATCTAATTACTTTGCATGAAAAGGTCAGTGAGTCCTTTGGCCTTTCAGTGCTGTTCTAAACTCATTTCAGCTGTTTCTCATTTCTTAAGTGTCAAATAAGAAAACTGCAGACACAACTATATCATTAATGCCTGCAAATTATCACCACAGAGTGATCAAAGTCTATTTATGAAAGGGTCGAGCAGCCCTGTGTCCCTCTGCTCTGCCTCGGTCTGTCTCTGAGTGCCTGTGTGTGTGTGTTCATCCTAGCAACCGTTGTTTGGTGTACTAAACAAACCAGGCTGTTACTTTATAACCCTCTGACTTTGAATATATCCATTGGTGTGTGACTGGACATGTTCACACTTCTCCCATTTAAACGCTCTCACTCCACCATCACATCATCATGACTTAAGCCTGGAAACTCATCCAAAAGTTGCACTCAGCCACAAGACGCTAAATATTTGGCATGGCAATCTGGGATCCAGATTCAGTCTTTGAGTTTACCTGTCAGAAAAAAAGCTGAAACTCAATTCTTACAGAGAGGATAGCCAATACTACAGGATCCACAAAGCTTTTGTTTTTTTTTATAAATCCACTGCTAACAAGTCAAATCTGTATGTACCCCCTTTAGTTGGGATTGGTCAAAGGTGATTTCACACTCACTTAGAGGGTTAACAGCTGGTTAACCATGGATTCATGTCCACAGAATTATGGCAACCTGTTGGTAAAACTTCAAAATTATAGATGTGAGGAATTGTTTTATTTATAAAAGGAGACGGTGTTACATACAGTTGGGTTTGACACATAAATAAAACATTTTCATCACCAGTAAAAAACAGGAAGGTAACTGAGTACTGATGAGCAAAAAAAAAAAAAAAATCCATCCTATGTCCTAAAATCCTAAGTCATAATTATGATAAAAAATTGACATAATGAGGAAAAATATTTTAAAAAATATGGGATTAAAAGTCAACATCATGGGATAAAAAGTCAAAACTGTGACAGAAAAATCACACTTATGAGAAAAAAATCATAATTACATTAAAAAAAATCAAGATAATGAGATAAAAATTGAAAGTAAAAGACAAAAAGTTGAAGTTATAAAATTAAAAGTCCAAGTTATGAGATAGAGTCACAATAATGAGACAAAAAGTCAAAATTACGTGATACAAAGCTAGAATTATGTGATATAAAAGTTGGAATTATGAGATAAAAAGCCAAAAATATAAAATTAAAACTCACTAATATGAGATGATTAGCTAAATTTCAGAGAAAATAGTCAAAATTATGAGATTAAAGGCATTTAAAGATAAAAAGTCTAATTTATGAGATAAAAAGTATAAACTATTAGATTTAGTCTAAGTTGAAGTTCTAAAAAAAAAGTTGAAATTAAGAAAAAATAGGTCAAAGTTATGTCACATAACACCATAATTATGAGGTAAAATGTCACAATAACATGTTACAGCTATAATAAAGCAACCAAAACAGAAATAATGTAATAAAAATTTCAAAATGGGATAAAAAGTCAAAATGATGACAAAATAGTCATAATCATGAGATTAAAAGTGGAAACTAGAAAAGCACTCGGAGAGCGCAGACCTCCGCCAAGGTGATCCGGATCAGTCCTAAAATTTAATCAGTTCTTCCATTTCCCATTTCCAACAATTTCTGAAAATTTCATCCCAATCCATTCAGAACTTTTCAAGTTATTTTGAACACAAACAAACAGACAAACAGACAGACAGACAGATAAACGCCGGCAAAAACATAACCTCCTTGGCGGAGGTAACTATGATATTAAGTCATAATTATGGGATAAAAATTCAAAACTAGGATATAAAAAGTCATAATCGGAGATAAAAAAACATAAGTATGAGATAGAAAGTCAAATCTGACTTTTTCATCTCACTATTTCAACTTTTAATCTCATAATTTTGATTTCTTATCTTATGACTTTGTTTAGGAATCGACATTTTATTTTCCTCAGCACTCAGTTCTTTTTCTTCTTATTTCCTAAATTGGTAGCAGAAATTTGCCTCCATGGTAACATCTGGTCAACACACATTTTATTTTTAACTCATCTCCATAGGACCCAAGGTTGTTTTCTGTCTCACCTTTGTCTCCTTGAATTGCTCCTGATAACCTTGAGATTAGAGCACAAAACTCCTCTGAGTGCTTTCTATCATCAGCAGGAAAACTCAACAGCACTCTGAATGCAAGCGTGACATCGGCCATGGCAACCATAACTTCCTTTTTTCCCCTGAGACTGAAAAGCACATGCACACCTACAGTTCGGGATAATAGAGAGTAACCTGCAGAAGTTTGAAATCCGAGCACGAAAACTGCAAGTCCCTTTCTCTGTATTCACCTTCTTTGTTATCACGTCATGAACCTCCAAGGATTGCAAAATAGCGTCACTTTCTCTCAGCCGATGTGTGTCGTGGTTAACTACATTTGAGTACCTTTTTCCAAACAAGGTTAGAAGATGAAGTTTCAGAAATCAAATAGGGAAATAAAGAAACACAAAAATATACTGATGTTAATCTGTAATCTTTAAACAGAAGGTCAAAGTAGAAAACTCTACTTCATAAGGGACAGCTCCTGATGATGCTTATTTTGACGTCTTAGCACTATGAAATCTCTGCTAGATTAATTATTACAATAATAAACTTGTTCCTTTTTTAAAATTATATTCATAAACATATAAAGACTGTTTTAAAGTGCAGCAGGTAGGGCAAGTTCCTCACAGGAGGACGGTTGCTGGTTTGATCTCTCCCTGTGTGGGTCAGGGCCGTTCTGTATGGAGTCTGCATGTTCTCCGCGTGCATGTGTGGGTTCTCTCTGAGCACTCCTGCTTCCTCCCACAGACACAAAGCATGCTCATTAGGTTAACTGGTGACTCTAAATTGCCCTTAGGTAGGAGTGTGAGTATGGATGGTTGTCCGTCTCTCTACGTGATCTTGGCCGGCAACCAGTCCATTGTGTACCCCACACTGCAACCCCAAGCAACGGATAAACCGTATAGATAATAAATGGATGGAAGGGAGTTTTTAAGCAGCAATATGCAGAAACTTGGTTTGGCATGATCTGGAGCCTCTGATCTCTGAACGTAAAGTCAATGTGCATTTATGACAGAGGGTAAGAACTCTTTCTTACAGGCAAATACTTAGGGCCATATTTTAATGGCATGAAGTGTGTTGTTTAAACATACATGGCTCACATTACTATGTTCTCCTATTCTACAACTACTAGGAAGGTGCAGGATACAAAGAGAATGGATTATGATCCTTGATTATACATGGGTGTTTCTGATTGCTTTAACATAGATTAAACCAGTGCCTGCTCTCGATCCCTTTGAATCAGTTGAAGCAGCTGGCATTTTGCTATTTACACACAGATTTCATTGTTGTGTCTGAAGTTCCATTACATTAGATTCTGCTAATTTATTTGTGCAACTACACTCAAAGAACATGTACATAACACTGTATGATATATATTAATGCAAGGATTACACTGATTTTTTTCTAGTGAAGTGTTCCAGAGCACAAGAGACAATCAAAGATGAGCAAGACACTTTCACATGGGCATAAAAGTGAAACCTCATTAATTATCAAAATCCCCTGTTAAAACTGACAGCATCATACCTGTTTATGTTTATGTTAGACCAGTTTACTGTACATCAAATACCTGTGGGCTTTCTGCATATTTTTTCTGGGGACCTTCGATCCCTCAGTCAGCACTGCATTGAAAACCAACATCATTCTGTGAAGGATATCACCATGTGGGCTCAGGAACACTTTGGGAAACCACTGTCAGTTAACAAAGTTTGTCGCTTCATCTACAAGTACAAGTTAAATCTCTACCATGCAAAGCCAAAGCCATACATCAACAACACCTTGGACCGAGCTTATCTAAGGTTGACTGCCACATAGATTGTTATAAGTGCAAAGTTCAAAACCCAACATCTGTGCTGGTATGGGGGTATAATAGTGCCCATGGTGTGGGTAACTTGCACATCTGTGATGGCACTGTTAATGCTGAAAGGTAGGTACAAGTCTTGGCACTGGCCTGCCTGACAATGTGTGGTGCATTGTAAAGCGCAAAATATGACAAGTGAGACCCTGGACTGTTGAGCAACTGAAGTCCTACATCAAGTAAGAATGGGAAAGAATTCCACCTACAAAGCTTCAACAATTAGTGTCTTCAATAACTAAAAGCTTCTTAAATGATGTTAAAGGGAAAGATGATGTAACACAGTGGTTAACATGCCCCTGTCCCAGCATTTTTGGAACATGTTGCAGGCATCAAATTCAAAATGAGTGAATATTTGCAAAAACAATGAAGTTTATCAGTTTGAACATTAAACTCTTTGTAGTGTATTCAAATGAACATAGATAAAAGGGATTTGCAAATTGTTGCATTCTGTTTTTTATCAACGCCTTTCATAGCGTCCCAGCTTCATTGGAATTGGAGCCTGTACATTGTGTCCAGTGTTACATAATTGCTCATGTTATGTTAATTTATTTTGAGTTCTGTTCTGTACTCTTGCTCTATACTCTTGTATTATTCTCTATGCTATAAATACTCCTTTTATTATGTAAAGCCTGATTATCTGATTGTTGTATGGATGGTGCTCCATGGATAAACTCGCCTTGCCCCCTGCTTTTTTTTTTTTTTTTATCTCTCTTCAGTCTACTTGTGCCTCCATCTGTCATCACATCCCTCTCGTCTGTTTGAATGTCTCACTGTGTCTTTCTTTACCCCCACTTGTTTCTTTCTTTAACCCTGTCTCATCCCAGAGTGAGTATTTTGTCTTCTCTACAGGAGGTACAGTGAGAGGCATTAAATCGTAACGTCGCCCTCCCCTCGCTGTCCTAACCCCCTCCACGGCAACCCTTCAATCATTCTCTCCCACAGCCTCACCCTCAAACGGGACCAGGACCTGCTGACCTGGCCCCCTGACCCCTGTGCTGGTCAACCCCCCCTCGTGTGTATTTTTCCACTATGAGAGCGGAGGATTAGTCACTATGGCAACAGTAGCTAGTCGTGTCCTTTTGCTTTTGTTTTACTTCAATCTCCAGAGTAGTGATGAGTGTTTGACTTTGTAGTTTGAGATGCAAACTTTGAGTTATTGTGCAGAGGAATGTTTGGAGAAGTGTGTGTGTGGGACAGGGGAGTGTGGAGGGGTAACCTCTGACCCCTGGATGCCTGTAGTCTCACTAGCAGCCTAATCACTCCCAGCAGATAATAATTTGAAAACTAATACTCCCTATACTCACTTGCACACGCACACGGGTTCGCTGAGCCATTTCACTTTTGTGATTTAATGTATTTTATCCAAACATACTCCCACATTCGTGCCACAAATTACTGCCATAGCCTACACGCAGACACACAGACTTACTAGATGCAGTAATAAGATGGAGACAGACTGACCCGTACACTTCAGGCTGTTTTATCTCTTGCAGGGGAGGTTAGATAAAATAGATACATTTTTCCATCATTTATCATCAGCCACTTGAGTGAACTTTTCAACCTTTAAAGAAATTTCAGTAGAATAAGCTGATTAATGTTGTGATCTCAGTAAAAAGGAAAAAAAATGTGCTGTAATGCACTTCAGGTGCAATTTTGAATCATCCATCTACTAATAAATGTTTGAAGGAACATATACTTCCATTTTGATGGATCTAGCTATCTGCACAAGCATCTAATTCACTGATCTTAAAACAATATAATGACCATCAACTACATTTTTTAACTTACAAAGTTACAATGTCATTTTGCAGACACTTTCGTCCAAGGAGGAGACAACATTAGTCAGTGAAACTAACTGCTTCAAGTCTGTTTGCACACAGGTGCTGCCATGTAGAGCTAGAGGCAGTGCCTATTTTTTTCCAACCAAGCAATAGGCAGAAAACAATATAAAATTACCCCAATATCATTTTATTTATTTATTTAATGTTTATTTGTACAGGGACAGTATGAAGCAAGAGAATGTTGCACACTACAGCATTTATAGCTTGAGCTAAGTTGCAATGCTTGTCCCTAGTTGGGCCTTTAAAAACATACAAAAAAACAAAAACAAAACATAATCATTATTGTTATCACGATCATCATCATCAAGTCCTCGTGTCATTGAAGTGTATAGAGAAGGGTGTCTAACATACTTAATAATTTAATAATTTGATCATTTTATTAAGAAATTGGTGAGCACATTTTCACTCAGTTTTCATCAAATACATGTATTAAACAAAGGAAGACGTTAATAGGATGACTGAAAAATCTACTATATGTTTCACTTTGAACAAACCTTTTATGTTGGAGGCCCACAGGTCGTGATAGGCTACGTTCACACTGCAGGCAACAGTGGCCCAAATCCGACTTATTTCCGTATCTGATTCTTTTCATAACAACATTAGCTTGAAGCAGTTCAGAAGTATTCTGTGCCTTGACACAAAGATAAAGCTACATCAGGTGGCACTCCCATATTGAGCGATGTGTTATAATAACCTGCATGGATTTGTAGACGTTAACCTGTTAGGGGGACTGGAAGCTGGAGGAGCTTGCAATGCTAACGTTTTGCCTCACACCCCGCTTTACACTGTCAGTGAATGCTACACTAGCTTTTCTGTTGTGATAGTCGGCTAAATGACTGATCTAATAATTGGTTCATTAGGTCAATAAAGAGGATCAAACACTTTTATGGAGCAGACTCCTGCAGCCATCTGAGGACTTTAAGCCCTGTGTGAGGGGGGTCTGACAGGGTGATGAGGGTCTGTTTGGGGTGTTGGGGTATGTTAACTTTTTAGACTTCTTTTTATTTATTTGATCAATACAAAGTATACCTAAAACACTACAAAAAGTTGCAATAGGCAGACTGTCGGCAGCCCACAGGTACATGTATGTATGTACCTGAGGGCTGTGTACATCTGCCTTGCTTTTTGTTGTTATGTCTGTCGATTTGTTTTGTTATTCTCTGTGTAGTTGTTACTGTGCGGTGCATGCCTCCATATACCTATGTATACATGCATCACCCCATTGCTGGTGTTCCTTTAAGTAAGTGATGGATGATAATTATTTTTTAATGTATGATTTAACATTCTACCTAGTATAAGAACAGCATTTTAACTCTAGCACCTTAAAACATTCACTTTGAAAAACATTTATTAAGACTCGATGCACTTTTAGAATTTTAGATCGTATTGTTGTTGATGTATCCATTGGTTTAACCAAGCCTGTACTGTTTTATTGTAACCGTATCTGTTATTGTTTAAGTCTGTAACTTTGGTTTATGTTTCTCTTTTATATTAGGGACTCCTGATGGAAATTTAGCCTTGTGCTAAATGCTGCATATTTAGGTCCTATGATATTGTGCGTTCATTAATATGCACTGTCCTGTCCAAATAAATGACAAATAAAATATATTTTCAATCCAACATGTTCTTCAAATGGCAATAATAAAATAAAGCCTCAAATTTCATAACTTTTAGGAACAACTTTCTAGATTTTATTTGAGATTAACCTTCAAAGTTAATGCTAATAACTATTTAAGTGCAACAAAGCTCACAGAAGAATCTTCTGTTTGCTTTCAAAACCTCTTAAGGCAGTTATTATTTATACAGGAAGCCATTTTGGAGTGAACCATCTGGTCAATGGAAAAATCCTTGCTTAGTTAGACCTATGATTCTCTATTGCTTGTAAGACTCCAAATGCGTGACCAAAGCTCATTTTCTCCTCCTGAACAAAACTTCAGCAGACAGACTCTGCTAATTTACTGCTCATGTTACTCAAAAAACACTGTGGGGAGGACAAAAAACAGAGTGTGATTGAAAATGTTTTTACGCTGAGAAAAAAGTTTCCAAAGGTTAAAGCCAGGCTGCATCCTGTCAACAAAAAGCTGAGAGAACTGTGTCATCCTCTCGGCACAAAGTTATACATGCAGCAGAGGATAACCACTGTGCTTTTGTTTTTCAGAGAATATAAAGTTATTTTCTTCTGTGCAGAGCTCCTTGTTCTTGATTCCATAAAGTGTGCACCAAAGTCCCTCTTCTCCAAAAGAAAAAAGTAGAACAGTTACGTTATGCAAATCTGCTTCTGTGCAAATTTGATCTCACTGTTTGCAAGGAAAGATAGTCAATATTTGTCATGTACTTACTTAGTGATATGATTGATTGAACAGTTACGCATGCCCCCTTTCCTATCTCTGAGATCTCAGTAGAAGGCCTTCAGTTTTCAAAGGCAGCTAAATGAGCTGTTTCAAAAACCGAGACGTGAAAGAGATGATAGAAGCAACAATATTGGATCTTTCCAGTTCAGGCATACATGAACCAATGCATGCATAAGGGACAGTTCTGAGGACAGTATAGAGTATATAGAGGAGAATAAGGTGGTTTTAACACTTACAGCTCGGTTGCTTTGTTCAGGAAAAAATGCTACAAATTTGCAAATTTCCCTTAGACCATTCATGTTCACAAAACAGTAGCTTATAGCAGCCAAGTCCAGGTCAACGGGTCTTTTGATTACTATTATTATTATTAAACTTTTATTAAACTTCCTTGAGATTAAAAATCAAATTTGCAGAAGTGTCCTGGCCCTGTCATTATGTCACAGTCAGTGTTCCTATGAGTTCACATCATGCAGTGCAATATGGAAAGAAAGCTGGCAGGTTAAACTGCCTGGCCAAAAAAAAAGTCACCACCTGGATTTAACTGAGCAAATAGGTATGAGCCTCCTGTTGGATAATTAGCCTACTGTACGTGTGATTATCTTTCAGCTGGCAACAACTTATTTAACCCCAGCTGATGCAATGAGTAGCTTCTCATTTCTTAAACAACCATGTCAAAGACACATCCTGTGGTCATGGAAAAGATGTTAGTTTGTTGAAGACGGGTCAAATCATTGGCATGCATCAAGCAGAAAAAAAACATCTAAGGAGATTGCAGAAACTACTAAACTTGGGTTAAGAACTGTCCAACGCATTATTAAAAACTGGGAGGATAGTGGGGAAGCATCGTCTTCAAGAAAGAAATGTGGTCGAAAAAAATCCTGCATGATCGTGATCTGTGATCACTTAAACGTTGAACCAAATTAAATAGAAGAAAAACAACAGTAGAACCCAGGGGTATGTTTAATAGTGAAAGTAAGAGCATTTCCACACGCACAATATGAAGGGAACTCAAGGGATTGAGACTGAACAGCTGTGTAGCCTCAAGAAAACCACTAAACAGTAAGGCTTACTGGAAAAAAAGGCTTGAGTTTGCTAGGGAGCATAAAGATTGGACTCTGGAGGACTGGAAGGAGGTAATGTGGTCTGATGAGTCCAGATTTACCCTGTTCCAGAGTGATGGGAGCATCATGGTAAGAAGAGAGACAGGTGAAGTGATGCACCCATCATGCCTAGTGCCTACTGTTCAAGCCTGTGGGGGCAGTGCTATGATCTGTGACAAATCTTGTGACATTGCAGAAGCTTACTGAAACAATGCCACAGCAAATTTGTGCTGTAAT
The DNA here is from genome assembly GCA_037902135.1 of Cetoscarus ocellatus. Lineage (NCBI taxonomy): Eukaryota > Metazoa > Chordata > Actinopteri > Labriformes > Labridae > Cetoscarus > Cetoscarus ocellatus. The sequence goes on along the minus strand of JBAMNC010000244.1, from coordinate 1,440,362 downwards.
CAAAGCTAAAGGCAGTTCAATGAAATATTAGAGTGTGTGACCCTGTTTTTTGGTGGCAACTCTTTTTTTGGCCGGGCAGTGTATAATAAAATAATGACAATATCTGATATGAAATGTCCTGTGTAAGATCAAATAGATGAGCATAATCATCAGTGTGTGACAACAGTATTTAGACAAGAGGAAAACCTGGACTTTTTTATTTAAATCACCCAGAAATTGTGAGACATTTCATTTATAATTAAGGCTTTTACTTTGAAAATCTGCTGCACTTAAATTACATTATTTTTCATCCATTTAAAAAATTGGATATTTATCAGGAAACATATAAAGAAAAAAAAACACTCCTTTTACCTACCATTTTTAGCCTGAATTTGTCTGTTTGTCTGTTAGCGAGATTACTCAGAATTTCGTAATAGATTTGAATCAGTTTCAGGGAATCCTGGTCATGGCACAAGGGAGAAGTGATTATATTTTTTGGGTGACCTGAATCCAGATGTGGATCCAGATTTTTTTTTTTTTAAAGATTTGTTAAAAGTGTGTGAGGCAGACTATAACATGCCCAACATTGCTGGAGGAGATTTGTGCTCTTGGAGCTCTTCTGGTTGTGAAATGGTATTCTATTTAAAAGTAATTGTTAGAAATATGTTGCAGGGGATGGTCATTTATTTAAAAAAAATTTTACCTAAATTTTCCAAAATACCATTTGAAAACAAAAAATGAGGCTCCTGTTTTGAAAATCCAGTGCACTGGACTTGGATTTTGAGAAAATTAACTAGAACCACTTCAGATTTTTTTTTCATCTGGTCTGCTAAGGTGATTCAGAGAAACAACATTTGGCTTTTATTTCGTAAATCTAGTTTACATAAGAGATTAATGGGAACTTACTTTGAAAATGTGCGAGGCTTTTGTCTTGAGAATCCAGTCTTCTTAAGAAATTCCTAAGAGCTTTGCTTTTTGGCTTTTAGTTGGAACATTCAGTCTAACTGAGAAAATTTTTTTTTTTAAAAAGGGGGAAAATGAAAATTACATTTGAAATAACTTTTGGGAAAAAATAGGCCTTTATTTTGAAAATCCAGTATATTTAAATGTGACTGAGAGGGAAAAAACACTTTCACATGATTGAAGCTCTACTTTCTTTTATATAATTTAGTCTTGTATGGAGATTTCCTTGCATAAAATATGACCATGCAGTGCCCCTGAACTGATGGATGTTACATTTGCAGTTGGAATAAGATGGTCAGTGATACTTAAGTCCACAAGAACAGCTGATAAGGAACAACAGAGTGCAGGGCTTGAGTTTCTTGAATCCCCTTAATGTGTCTCCTGATTGTGGGACAGGACTGGCTATTGTAAACACACTGCACAGCAGCAATAGACCAGTGAGATCTGATTTTTCGAGCTGAAATAAACTTGAGAAAAGAGGAGTGAAACAGATGCACCACAAGAGGGCTCCGTCACAGATAAGAGGACACTTAAGTCTCTCAACAATAGAGGGGCTTTCCTCATCAAACACATGTAAGTGCCAGCTGAACAAAAGGTCCGACTAATCAACTCAGAGGTAGGTATCCTTGTGTGTATGGTCTGATCCAGGCCTGCTAATAGAGTGCCAGGAATCAGTGGATTAACATGACAAAGAGCTGCACTGATCCCTAAAAGAAAGCAGATAAGAAAGTAGTAATCCTCAAACAGCTCACATTAAATCTGTGAGGGTTTCTGTAGCGATGTTATATGTGTGTCCCTCATCAATCTGCAGCTTTTTGGGTTTAAAGTTGATGTGATGTCCTTCATCAAATCAACTTCTTTGCATGCAACAGTTACCATTTAGTATGTGAGATGCATTTATTTTGTGAGCAGATGAAGTTGCTTGAATGTGGACGGCTTCTTGGTAGTATCTTCAATGTTAAAAGCCAAATGCCCATTCCTTTAACGAACAGTAGGGACATTCAGAACACGTGCACATTTTCCCACGATAATGATTGAGAGTTTGTCATCTTTGTAAGTGAGTCTACATTTTTGGTGTGACATTAGATCTCAATGTTTTGGAAAACACCGCAGCAAATTTGGCTTTCCTAAAAGCGATGACAGGCTGAAAGAGCAACAGAGTGGTACAGAGAAAGAGAGAGAGAGCGAGAGAGAGAGAGAGAAAGGCTGCGAGTGCAAACGCTAGAGATGACAGAAGGCGAAGCAGAGGTCTGTTTTTATTGGACTGTTTCTGGAAGCAACAAATGTTCCCTTAACTTTACAGGGGAAAACTCTCCCACAAAGGGTTTTACAGACTATAACACAGAGTGCACAGAGGACAAGAAGAGAAGAGAAGAGAATACCTTTGACCTCTGTATGAGGAGACATTTGTAAAGTCAAAAATTGGGTTTTCATTCTAAGCTATATCCAAAAGTCACATAGCCATTACACTTTGTTAAGCTAACGGAGAGCATTGCATAACTGTGTAATAGATTTAAGCAACAGTCTCCTGCGTGACTCTTAAAACATGAATTTGTCACCATTTTAAGGGATAGTTCAGGTTTTTTGAAGTGGGGTTGCTAGAGTCCTATGGCACTAGTAAAAGTGATTGCTAAAGTAACTTTTGAGCTTAGTGCCTAAAGGGAGATATCCGGTGGCAGACGCTAACTGATATACAGCAGTTAATTGTGCAACAGAAAGCCTTGAAATTAACCCACTTTTAGGGAAAAACTGCTAAAAATACTAATACTGGCTTGACTGGCTAAGACTGTAAGATTTTTACAGCATTTCACTTTTACTCAAAAAAGCCTGTGTGCCCTCGATAGATAAACACAGAAAGCAACGATATGCAAATTCATTTTCAACCTTATTCAATTGAAAAAAATACAAAGACAAGATACTTTATATTCAGACTGATAAACTGTATTGTTTTGTTGCAAATATTCACTCTTATTGAATTTGATGCCGGAAACACATCACAAAAAAGTTGGAACAGGGGCATGGTTACCACTGTGTGACAGCACCTCTCCTTTAACAACACAAAAAAGGTTTTGGGGACATTAATTTTTGAAGGTTTTTTTCCAAAGGACTGCAGGCAGGTCAGTCTAGTACCTGCACTCGTTTACTATGAAGCCACAGAGTTGTACAGAATGTGGCTTTGCATCTTATACCGCTTTCACACTAAAATCCACGGGTCAACGCTGGTTTTTTCAACGCTGGTTAACCCGCGAGTGACTCCTCTACCCGGGTCTACTCAGCAGCAGACGAGCTGCGTGGCTGTTTTTTTTCCTCTGGCGCATCAAGCTGATGTCATCACGTTGATGACGTCATCGGTGCGACAAAACACGACCACGTAAACAATGGAAAAGAGCATGGACACCGTGGACACGGTTTTCTGTACTTTGTACTTTTGTCCCTCTTTAAAAATGTACAAACTCGGCGCTGATGATACAAAGGCGGATGGAATTTGTTGCTGAGATGGCAAAGAGTCACGTAAGTTACAGACAGAGGGGACGGCCGCGATGTTATGCCGTGAGCACGTAACGCCGACGTCATCCGTAACTTAGCAGCTTGACCCGGGTGTGATGTTCTCACTGAAACCGGTCGGAGACGAGCCGATAAAAACCCATGTCGCTTGCAGGGTAAGTCAACCGAGGTCGAAATGCCGAGTAGACCCTTTCAAACTGTGGACAGGAGCTGATTGTTGGAGGATTTACACGGGTTTTTTGGCCAGTATGAAAGGGGTATTACTGAAATAACCAGGGATGTCCTTGTTTGGATGGAAGCATGTCTCGCTAAAACCTGTATGTACCTTTCAGCATTAATGGTGCCCTTACATGTGTGCAAGTTACCCATGCCATGGGCACTAACACCCCCCATAATGTCACAAATGCTGACTTTTGAACTTTGTTCTGATAACAATCTGGATGGTCCTTTTTCTCTTTAGCCCGCAGCACACAACACCCATGATTTCCATAAAGAGTTTAAAATGTGGACTCATCAGACTGTTTTTTCCACTTCTCTTCAGTCCATCTCATGTGAGCTTGGGCCCAGATAAGCCGGTGGCATTTCTGTAGATGTACAAACAAACTGTGTCAACGAACAATGGTTTTCCAAAGTGTTCCTGAGCCAATGTGGTAATATCCTTTCACTATCCTTTAATGGGGTCAGTTTTTAATGCAGTGCTGCCTGAGGGCTCCAAGGCCATGGGCATTCAATGTCGGTTTTCAGTCTTACTGCTTAGGCAAGGAGATTTCTCCAGATTCTCTAAATCTTTTTATGATATTATGGACTGTAGATGAGGAAATCCCTAAATTCCTTGCAATTGTACATTAAGGAAAAATGTTGTTCAACTGTTGGGCTATTTGCTCAAGCATTTGTTCACAAAGTGGTGAACCTTGCCCCCTCCTTGCTTGTGAACAACGGATCCTTTCGGGGGATGCTCCTTTTATACCCAGTAATGACACTCACTTAACCTGTTCACATGTGAAAAGTTCCAAAAAGGTTTTTTGAGCATTCCTCAACTTTTCCAGCTTTTTTGGTACGTGTTGCAGGCATCAAATTCACAATGAGAGAATATTTGCAAAAAAAAAAAAAAAACAAAAAAAAACAATGAACTTCATCAGTTTGAACATGAAATTTCTTGTCTTTGAGGGGTATTTATTTGAATGTAGGTCAAAAAGATTTGCAAATCATCATATTCTGTTTTAATTTATGTTTTACCCAAGATCCCACCTTCAATGAAATTGGGGGGTTGTAAATCCTGCATTTTAACTTCAAAGTTTGATCCATGCCCCATCCATTCACATGGAGGAAGGGGGGTTTCTGAAATTCATTGAGCCAGTCAGCATGATGAGCTCTAAATCTTTTGGCTTCACTCCCAGGCAGCTGTTTCTCTGTCCATGATATGTACTAGTCCTTTGATGTCAGTGACTAACTTTGAGTTAATGGGTAAAACTTCTTGTTCAGAGCAGAAGTGCAAAGTTTAAAGGATGATAATCTCTTTGAGGAGTTTAAGAAACAGTTATGGATATCTTGCAAGAAATTTCCAATGAGAAAACATCCATTAGCTTACTACATCTTCTCTTCATTCTGATGCTGAAAAAGACAAACCCAGCTGTGGAGTTGGTATGTCATGAGTCCTCTAAAAGGTCAGGGGACAAGTGTGTTTCCCTCCAGTTCCCCTTCCAGTTTCCAGCTCGTCCTTCATGCCTCCAATGGCCACTTCCCCAGGGGACAGGTGTGTCGCCTCAACCCCCACAATTCTTCGCTATCAACCCCTCCCTGGCGCCAAAGGGACAGGTGTGGGGTGTACTGGCCTTGCAGTGACCTCCTTACCTGAGGGGAAGTCCAGGGGTCTCCTCCTCCTCCTGTTGTAATTCTTTTCTTCCAGCATCTACACACAGGCTCTCCACCTGCTCAAATTCCCACCTGCCTCTGAGGGGTAGATTTTGGAGGGGGTAAACAAGGGGGCATGAGGGGGTTAAAGATCAAGAATGGCAAGAGATGGAGGCACAAATGCAAAGGCGTATGAGAGTGTATAATAGAGCAAAGAGTTAGGGAGAGAGACGGACATGTGATACGCAACGGCCCACCAGTTTTCTTTGTTCTTTCACCCCAGCGACTGACAGACAGGACAATAGCACCTGGCACTGCTCCTTCTCTCCCTCTCTCTCTATTGCTCCTCCCCTCCTTCTCTCTGCATTCTCCTCACCTCTCGCTCTCCGGCTCCATTCATCTCCACGCCGCTCCCTTGCACACAGTAGAAGTTTTTAAATAAGGCCAACAAAACCCCTCACAATCATGTGTTTTGGTAATTTTGTGCATGAATGACTCTCACCCTCACGTTCTCACTCTCATCTGAATGCTAGGAGCAAACACAAGGCCAATACCCACACCTCAAAAATGCAGCATGTTGAGCATTGTGGCTGCAGAGTAAAAATACAGTTTCAAAGATGTTGAAAAGGAACTGAACATCACACTGATTTCACATGTGTGCTCGTGAGCGAGGCCCATTCATTCTTTGGACTCTTCCCACTTTCTTCCCACCCAAATATCCTCAGATGCCAGCTGGTTGTTCTTAAGGTTGCTGGATGCTTCACAAAAAATGCACTTTGAGGTATTAAAAGGTTCTGCTCTTGCTGTGTGAAGCTGGTATAAAAGCAAATATTTCCTTTAGAAAATAACAAAAGCTGCTCTAAGGTCTAGCATTTTTATAAAAAGTAAGATTGTCACCATACCAGTCTTATAAACTTTGATACAGTTTTATGCATGTATAAAACTCTGATTTTAAAATTTTAACACATACCTGGCACTTAAAGGTCACATTTTATGCACTTTTAATGGTTCTTATAAAAAAAAAATATCCATAATCTGTCTACAATCCCCCCCAACATATAAAAAAATCCATCCTCTGCCTGTTCTACCTAAGATGCTGAGAAGTTCTGAGAAGCTGAAGCCTCATCCACTTCCTCAGAGGACTGTGGTCAGACCCAGCTCATGAGGTTTTTAACAAAAACAGCCTGTTCAGAGCAGGGCCCTAACCCCAACCCTACTTTGCATGAATGCCATATTTTAAGAAACTTTGGGCGCATCCAAACTAGAAATCCACGCTAGGTTAAAATGCAATTCACTTCCCTGGCCCACTGGAGAACAGGGCTTCAGTAAACATGGACCGATGAGACCACTCCTCACAGTGACAACTCATCAGCTGACATCTGATCAATTGCTTCAGCAGATGTTTGTGTTTTTAATCCTGTGTGTCTGGATCATGTCTAAATAAATCCATGACAAAAAGCACATTCTGTGACTAACACAGAGATCCTCTGATAAAAAATGTCCCAAAAAGTCCTAAAAGGATCCCGGTTATTTGGGAGGATTTGTTTTTTTTCATGTTTTTTTTTTCTCCAACTTATTAAAGTGTTCGTCCACAAATTACATTACATTTCTTTGTTTTTACGTACATCATTCTCTAATCCACCTCGTGCTACTGCAATTTACCAGAGTCTGACTGGAAATTTTCTTCAGCTTTATGTTTTTTAATTCACAAAAATATAGCAACTCTGTTTTTGAGATGTCAGCAACTCAGAATTTATTTATCACACCTGCTGTTTGTGGATGAGGATTATTGTTGATGCATAAAAATGCAGTGGTCCAAAAGAGAAAGAGTCACAGGAGAGAGATGAACAACTGGACAGCATTGTTCATCGATAACTCTGAATATGACAGCTGAAAAGGTTTATATTTAACAATAAGAATAATTATTTTACGTCACTTAATGAGAGGAGGTCAGTGGATGCCTTTCTCTGTTATTTCTATGAACATGGCGTGGATCAATGTCCTTGTTGTCAAATGCTGTAAAGAATCTTACTGCAGCATCTAGTTAAGCCATCGTTGTGTTTTGTGTAGTTTTAACCTAAAGTTGGGTTAATAATGAGGCTTTTCGTGGCACCATTGACTGCTACATATCACCTAGTGTCGCTAACTGGAACTACCCGAACTATCCCTTAAAGCATCCTGGGCCTTCACCACGTTTGGCTTGTTGTCTTGAAAATGGAAAGCAGGACTCAACCCTCTGCAACAGCAGAGCATCATATTTACGGTGCCCAATTTCCCAAGAGCTCTGCTAAAAGTCCCTCTCGTGACAGTACTAGACCTCCTAGTTGGTGGAAATGGGCTCACAGTTCATGCATCTGCACCGCCAGGTAACCTGTGATCTGTTCTGCTCCTCAATCTCCACAATATTTCGTCCTATATCCTACTCTCTACCTGTGACTCCATTTGCAGAATTTCTCCCTTTGTGTGCTCCTGTTCATAAAGATATCCTTGTACCCGCGACTAACGGTATGTCATCATCACTCAAGTCAAATCACTCATTTTTTAGTTCAGGTTTAGTGAAGTTAGTGTGCGTTGTTTCCTCTGACCACATGACCAACTGATGGCAGAGGAACACAACCCTTTGAGGGGCTTTGAGGAAAAGTCAAAGGCTGTAAATAATCTAGGAAATTCAGGGAATTTTCAATGTTAGAAACTTTCCACTGGAATTCACAGGAATTTACAGGAACAAAAGGGAATAAACCTTGAATTTATAAAACTAAAGGACGGCCCTTAAAAGGAATTTTAAATATGGCTGTGGAAAATATATTTTAGCTTATTATTGAGGTATTGACGCCACGCCCTCTACATGCACTGTGCATTTCTCCATCAAATGCACAGATGATTCTAGAACCCTGGACTGTTGGGCCACATTTTTGGGACCTGGACAACATAAAATGAAGTTGAAATTGATTGTCTCCTAAAACAATTAAAACCTGACAAAGTTCTACTTACAAATAAATCTGTTGAAATGTAATGTGTTAATTGTAATGTGTTAATTGTATTATTATTCATGGACGTCTGCCTATGACAAAACAAAATGTTTATATTTATGTTTGGATATAATACAGGTCATTTACACGACCCTCAATTTCCAGTTGATTCCCATTAATCTTAATAGTTACCATGGAAAGTTTCCAAATTGGAATATTTCCAAAATTCCAAAGCTTAACTTCCCATGGAAAGTTTCTGTAAATTTAATGAAAATGTTCTGCCCCTTTGCAACCCTAATCAAGACAATGTTTTGTGTAGTATTAACCTAAAAGTGGGGCTATTACAAGACATTCAGTGGCAAAATTGACAGCTATACATCTCTTAACATCGCTATCTTCCATCAGGGAAAAGCTGGACGGGTGCTGTTGTGACAATCATGTTTAATAGTGCCATCGACCCCAAACAAGCCCACTTCAAAAACCCAAACTTTCCCTTTAAGATGTTCCTCCAGCTTATCTATCTTGTCTATCTTTTCTGTTTTTTTCTCTTCTTTGTTTTTTCTTGATTTCTCTCTGAACTCTTCACCCCATGGTTGCACTTCTGACTCTGCCTCTGCTTTGCTTCCCCACGCAGCGCACACAAAGACTCATTCACACACTCATACACCTGCCCTGCACTCGCACACACACTTTCATTTTAGTGTGTAGAAGAAGAAATCAGCTTCTGTGCTGCATAATCGAGGTCAGAAGGACTTTTAGCTGTGTTAAAGTCATTTAAATCCATTATCTAGTAGAAGAGATGATTTTAAAATGCTGCATATGTTATAAAACCAGATTTACGGTGGAGCAGGCTGGAAAGAAAACGCTTTTACTACTGAACAGGGAATAGTGTGTAGGGGCTGGAAAGCAAGGTATGGAAGGGCCCCTTTCCCTGCTAACACTCCTGAGACCAATCCATTGTCCAGCCAACATCCTCTTTGTGTGTGTGTGTGTCTGTCAGTGTGTGTAACAGGATGTCCATGACATCTCTGAAAAGCAACGCTGCTTCCCTCCACAGTCCACACACCCATTCCTGTGCATTGTTTCCTACAGAGATGTAAGAGAGTGAGGTGTGTGTGTGTTTGTGTGCGCGTTGGTAAGAGAAGCAAACAAAGCAAGGTAGTTAAAAGGTGCGCATGTAAAGGAAAGAGAGAAAACGGTGCACGTGGGAGATATCACTGGACAGTAGAACGAGAGTTTGAGTCAGACGGGCAGACAGAAAAGGGGGGAGTGGGCCGTGGATGACAAAGGGACTGAAAGGAGGAGAGGAGAGATGGAGGGATAATGGATGATAATGTGAGAAACAGGAGAGGAGCCAGTGAAAGAGATTATCTGATCCAAAAGACACACACTGAAACACACAGGGCAAGAAGAGAAAGAAAACACTCTGACAGGAACAGGCTTTCTGCTCTCTTCTTCCCCTTTGTCCCCAAAACACTTAGCCTCACTTTACTGAGCTGCTAAATTACAGCTCAGACGACTGAATAGGTGAGAAGACGATTTCATGTCAGCAGGTTGTCAGAAACATCAGAGCTCAAACAAAAACCTCGTTTACATGGCAGGAGCTGCACACATGAAATATAGGACCAACTATGTTTTGAGATCTGTCTTTGGGTTGAAAGGCTCTCCAAAACTTTTTCATAAATACCAACCCCTATTTGAATGAAGATGGGATGTTGATAAAACCTAAATAAAAGCAGAATATAAATATAAGCAAACACTTTTCGCCCTATATTCAACTGAATTAATTACAGACAAAGCTGGTAAACTAAACTTACTTATTTTGAATTTGACAAAATAAGCAGGGGCAACAAAAGGCTGGGAAAGTCGAGTAATGTTAAAAACATCTGTCTGGAACATTACTCAGGTGAACAGGTAAACTGTGAAAAAGTGAGTATCATGACTGTGTATAAAATGGGCATTCCCAAAAGGCTCAATAATTCACAAGCAAGGGTGAGGTGAGGTTCATCACTTTGTGAACAACTGTGTGAGTAAATAGTCCAACAGCTTAAGAACGTTTCTTCGTGTACAATTGTAAGGAATTTAAGAATTCCTTCATTTACAGTCCATAATATCCTCAAAGATTCAGAGAATCCACAGAAATTTCTGCACGTAAGCAGCAAGGCCAAAAACCAACACTGAATGCCCATGACCTTGAACCCCTCAGACAGCCCTGCATTCAAAAATCAACATCATTTTGTGAAGGATATTACCACATAGGCTCAGGAACACTTGAGAAACTCATCGCCAGGTTAACAGTTTGTCGCTACATCAGCAAGTGCAAGACAAACTCAGAGGAGAGCAGAGCAAAAGCCGTATATCAACAAAACCCAGAAATGCTGTCGGCTTCTCTGGGCCCGAGCTCATCTGAGATGGACTGACATAAAGTGGAAAAGTGTGCTGTGGTCAAACGTGTCCACATGTCAAATTGTTTTTGGAAATCATGCTTGACATGTCCTTGGGCTACAGAGGAAAAGGACCATCCAGATGATTATAAGAGCAAAGTTCAAAATCCAGCATCGTTGATGGTATGGAGGTGTGTTAGTGCCCATGTCATGGGTAACTTGCACATCTGTGGAGGGATCATGAATACCTTTGTATGGGGTTAGTAGTTTAAGATATATTAAGATATGTCCACGCCAATACAAGAAGTAAATGCAGGCCATAAAATGGATAAATTAATAAAACAAAATAGCAGTTAGGCCTAATTAAGCCATCTCCATGACTGAGCGCAGCAAAACATTGTTGTCCTTATGACAACTGATGGAGAAATGATTTTAGAAGGTGACCTCAACTAAAGTTTATGAAGTAGGAATTGCTTGATCCAACAAAGAACTGTAGACATAACCCCACTGCACACCCATGGCTCACATTAGACAGCCATAAATCTGCTTCATATATTAATGACTGCTAGAGTATGTTCATAAACTAGTTTTTATATACAGAGTACCCATATACAGAGCTGTATTCTCAGTATGTCAGAGACATTCTGTTCAAGATCCTGCCCATCTACAGCTCCCTTCTTGGTGTGGACCCAGCCTGCTCTGGGTCAGTTCAGTGCTGCTCTGCGCCATATTTTCAACAACTCTGCACTGATATCAATGTCTCTCTGCAATGGGCTTACAACTTCAAGACAATGGACTTAAACTGCTGGGAAAAAAGGAAGGATGTCACAGGAAGGATGTCACATGAAGTTATTCTGGGAGAACAAGATATTTTAGGCAGCTGCTGGTGCCAATAAATATGGAGAGAGGGAGAAGTCCTGAAGGCTTTCTGTCTAATTCATAGAAGTCCTCTATCACATAGAGGAGAAATGTTAAACATGCTGAAGGGCATATGAACCCCCAAAAAAGCCCAATACGATCTCTCTCAAGGTCACTCCACTTCCACAAGTTCAAACTGATCACAGATGTCTCTAAGACAAATATTAAAACTTTCTCGCCAAAAGCATAAAACTATTGCACAACAGTTTGTTTTTTTTTGCCACATTAGAAGGATTCGAGAGGCATTTTGGGAATTCTTTTATTTGCTTGATTGAAATCAAGACAACTGGTAGCCTGTCCTGTGGTAACTGGTCATGAGGCTCTTTAATTCCACTCAGCTGGCATCTTCAAATCCTAAAGTGACATACAGCAATTTTAAAAGGCTCATGTCTGATTGGTCCAGTCCGGGGACAGACACACTGCATTACAGAATGAGGGTATTGACAGAAATATCAGACCTCTCCTCTGAAAGAGTCCCTGAGGAATATTTCCCAAACATCAAGCTATTCTCTTGAACAAGAACCTTTGTGGGCCCTCACACTCTGTGCTTTGGTGCCAAATCACTTATATAATGCATAATTGTTCAGATTAAGACCAACACACACATTGGCAGGGCTGAAAGCAGCACTGACAAACTGATGTTGAGAAAACTTGTCTTTGCTCTTGAGGTCTGTAAGTGCTGCTTCTTACATGACTGTATTGCTTAAGATCTTGATCCCTATAGAGCGATGTTTTACAAACTGCACTTGAGACTCATCTTTATCTTGAGGTATGTGGCATGTGTACGAATATTTGTGGTAAAAAGAGGTCTTAGTTGATAAGGAGATCACTCATTTGCCAAAAATTTATCCAACCTAAGCCACAAAATTCTGACCAATGGATAGACTCATACACAAAGAACCAAGAAGCTCTTTGATGAAGCCGAAGCAGAAGAGGCAGTGACATCAAAACTCCCCGCTCTGTCTAGTCCTGTGGGATTCTGGGTATTTGCCCAACAATTTATCTGCCTGACTGTGCTTTCACTGACTGTGTGTGCATACTTCAGGCCAGTGTGCTGAGCTACAAATTCACCATGACACAGAAAGTTGAATTTGGAAGATGTATGAGGAGCAAAATTTTACGCAAGATGCAAATTAGAAGGTAACACCCCAACAAAGACGGAGTAATCACGAGAGCAAACATAGAGGAGCCCTCTGAAGGGAGCTCAGTGAGCAAGTCAAAATCAAACATAGAGCTGTAAATTTATTTTTTTATTTATTATTCATTAAACTCAAAAGTACTATGGGAGGTAGAACATTGAATTATTGCCTATTACCTGGTATACATCCTCATTATGTTTAACTGCAGACTATTTTTTTTACTAAGATTTATAGATTTGGTTGGCTTTGGTTTGGACCAGATGTTAGTTGTACTGGCTTAGACTTCTGGGGGAATTTCTGAGAGAAGGTTTTACTACCAGTTGTTATTTTCTTTGCTGTCTGTAGCTCTCACTGCCCCCACCCCTCTCTCTTTGACTCCATGCTTTCCACCAAATCTGATTCTCTGTTCCCAATTCTTTTTTTTTTTTTGTCCAAGCCAGGTAGCAGTAGATTGCTTTTCAATAACAGTCTGATTCTGTTTGGCGCTTCAACTTGTTTAAGGGAAGTTTTTGACTGCCACTGTCGCCAAGTACTTGCACATTTAGGAATCAGTGTTGGGTCACTGTGAATGATATACCAAATAGTATGACCCAGACCAGCAGTGTGCCTGAGAAGATGTGGATTGAACAAGCTCATAGTTTTGGTGAACACTAAACTGATCGGCTCATTTTTAAACTTGTGAATGAAACATGAACGAAGTTGACTCTGGAAGCAAAGAACAACTGTTTACAGGCACCAGTAGTCTAGAGCTTTGTCTACCACACAGACTGGGGGGCTGATGCATGCATCTTCTTATATCTGCCCAAACATTCCCGTCCAAAAATGTCCACAAAAGTACTTCCTGTGGGCTATTTAAAGTGATAATTTATTATTTTATTTGTCTGTTTGTTTGATTGTGAAGAGGATAACTTAAAAAGTTATGAATCGATTTTGATCGCATTTTCGAGGAATGTGGTTCATGGCAAAAGGAAGAAATCATTAAATTTAGGTGGTGATCTTAATCCAGACACAGATCCAGAAATTTTGAAAAAGATTTGTTAACACTGCAAGATAGGCCAGTTTTCCACATTTTTGCTAATATCTCAAAAATGTCATGACATTTTCAGAGTGTTGGTCATGGCACAAGGAAGGAGTGATCATATTTATATAGTGATCTAAAATCCGAATGTGGATTCAGGAATTTTTCACAGGACTTCTTAACAGTGCAGTTTTCTACACTGTTGACAATAACTCACCAAACAATGTTGGGAATGCCTTGGCAGAGGTTTGTGCTCTTGGAGCACTTCTAGTTTTATTCTGGAATCAGACTCTATGCGGATAATATCACTAGCAAGCTTTCATTAAAAAGGAGACTCAAAGGCTGTTTGTGCATGCTGTTAGTAATGAAATATAAGGCTAAAGGCTAGATTTTATTATTATCTCCATTTTGTACATTGTCATGCTCACTTATGTTTCTGTGCATGCAAATTTTTTTATGTTTGAGGGTTGGTTAAAAAGTAGGATTTAATGTAACTCAAACTTGAATTTTAAATAACTCAAAGTTAAATCATATAATGCAAAAGTCAGTTTTAAATGTTTTTTTTCTTTTTCACACAAAACTGTCCATGTGTATACCCTGAACCCAACATGGGAAAAGTCCTTTCCCTTTACTGGCCCCACCTTTCAGAAAATGTGTGCTCAGGCAGTCAGTTTGGAAAAACTACACACAGTATGCCAATAGGAGGTATTCCAACTCCTGATAAGAAACATCCTCAAAGCCAGGTGTTTGTTCAAAAGAAACATGTCTGTGCAGCCAAAGTAAACATTAGAACACAGTGCTGGAAAACTGAAGGAACACTCACTTCTTGAGTATGGTGTGACCAGATACAACCCAAGAAGATTTACATGAACTGTGTGTTCTATGGAGCCTCGAAGTTGGAATATCCAAGCTGAAAATTAGACACAGCATTGAGAGTGTCAGCTAGGTCAAAATCAAAACTTAGACGATTGGATAATCAGCAGTTAACTTGGGTTTACAAGATAAATACTGCAACAAGTTTTACTCAGGTGTGACATTATTTCCAGTTCTGGCACCTGAGTTCTTAAGTCAATGAAACATACCCCCTTACAGCTAACCTGATACACCAGGTAGACAGCTCAACATATCTGCAAGATATAACTCACATTTTCATCTGGGCTGCAGATATGTTTTCAGAAACATATCTGGAAGGTGACTGGACACTCATTCTGTAAATCACACTCATTATGGGCCAATCAGATAATGCAGAAGATGGATGCTGCTGCAGAGGGTTAAAGTATGTTACCAATCAAATAACATTTAATGAAGAATGTGGCTGTTATGATGAAATTGCCCCTGAAGCATGAAGCATCCATGCTTATCATTTAAAGGCTTGTAGTCACTTCTCCCTATTAAATCATTAATGCTTGCCTCTCTTTAACCTCAGAGGAAGTTGACTGGTCAGTGCCTCTGCAGACCAAGCTCAATCAATCAAGACTGAAGCTTTGCGGGATGGATCTGCTTTATGACAGACACTGAAGGAGGTGGATCCAGCTGCACTGCATGGTTCTAGTATAGCAACAGCCACCAAAAAAGAATGATTTATAAGTAGCTCTCATTGACATTAAATATTTTTAAATCGAGCTCTATATTTTGTCACTCCTTTTCTGATGAAGAGTGATTCAAATATAACCTTTCTATGTAACTTTTCTCAACTGTTCTATGGTTTTATTACAGTGAAAACTTGGAAAAGAGAAACTGAACTGAACTTAATTTGAGCACATTTTGAGTGTGAAGTTGCACAACACGAGCCCAGACCTGCTCTGTAAGCAGTCATCAAATAACTGTTGGACTTTTGAGCTTTGCACATAAAATAATTGCTTGTGTAATTAACAGTGACTGATGGTTTGAGATTTTCTGACTTTCCCGTAAAGTGATCCTTAACACTGGAACTCTTGGGGCCGAGCTGCCCGGAGACTGTTTCAGACACATGCCTCAGAGGCAGTGAGGGCAGAGGTTGGCTAAAAAAGGGGCATACCAGCATAATTTGTCCATGAGAACTTTTCCATGTGTGCTCTTGAGTGCATTTGGGTTGTTATGAATATTTTTTGAGTGCTGACATGTGTGTGGGCTTTGTGTGAGTGTGCGTAAGCTTAATCCATAGACAATAAGGAATGTGTAGCATATTTCTTTGGCTTTAGACTTGATGACAGAAGTGCTTCTCCATTAAGCTCCCTACCTCTTTGTAGCTCTTTTCTCCTGGCTTGTCTAACTTTACCACCTACTTCTCTCCCTCTGCTGTCTCTTACTCATCAATCTCACCTCTCCATCTTACCCCTCATCTTCTGTTGACCTTTGTCCCCTTACACTCCATCTACCCCACATCATGCCCTTCAAGTTCCCCTCTCTTCCTGCCTCACAGCCCTCCTCTTTAGCTTTTGCTGTACATTTTCAGCTCTTGTACTTGCTGACAGCCCCAATGAGGTGGTCCAATGGCAGACATCTGAAAAATGTACCACTGCAATTACTTCCACTTCCATGAAGACATGCAAAGCAGTGTAAGGAAAAAGACAAGATTCCACAATAGAGAAACATGTATTTAGAGTTTCAACACTTTACACTTAGGTGCACCAAACTTCCAGCACAGATGGTGTAAAAGAGAATACCTGTCAGACTGAAAATGTCTGCTGTCTGGAAACACAGACTAGTCCCAAACTTATCAAAACATTGGAGAAAAAAATCGTTCAGCTGTCTCGGATTGAAATCTTGTTTTTTCTGCTATAAATACAAGACTGCTTGCACACCTAAAACTGTACAAGGCCCACTTAACCCTTGCAACTCCAGGTCATCTTTTGCTATTTCAGTCTACCTGGATTTTTATTGAAATAATACATTAAGAACCTCAGCCCTTTCAAGCAGAATTGTATGGATGGAACAGTTGAATTATTGCCCATACAAAACCCCAATGGCAGTTGTAATATGCAGGTCTAGGGGAATAAGCAGTTTCAGGCAGCTACTGACATTGTCCTCAGGAGAGGGTGAAGTCTGGATGCCACTGACTTTTTATCTTGTGCATAGAGTTACATTATCTCATGGAGCAGACATCTGAAATAAAGTCTAAAGGGCATATATAAAACTAAAAAACATAATATAGGGTAATTAAGCCTTGACAATATTAAGATGTGTTTAGAAGTGTTTCGGGTCAGTTGGGAAAACATCTAACTTATTCTTCTGTAAAATCATCCATTTTTTCTGCAATGTCCTCCAGTAACACACATCGGACAGAGTATTTTTTTTTTTTTTAAAAACTACACTTATAACACAGCTGAACACACCATTAAATATCTATCTATGTAAGTCATTGTATTAAATATTGATTTGATTTTTTGTTTGTTTATTTCGAATATGATGTTAAAATAAAATCACTGTCAAAAAACAAAACCAAACAAGACAATATCTAGTCAGCATATTCGAAAAGGAGTGGGAGGAAGTAGAAAACGTATTAATTGCCACCCCTTTTCCAAACAATTAATTATGAACCAATGCAGATATTATGCACATATTGTACATATACATACTCACAAACAACTTTATCCATGCACACTAATTCCTTTCTTGGACACTGCAACACAAAATATTTCCATCCACAATAGTATATATAAATGATCCACTGCCTGGTTCTGGTCTACATACCACTGATTGCAGACCAGCTAAAGCTTTGTTCAAGCCTTCCAATAAAGATTTCTAACTTTTGTAGAGGATTGTCCTGATCAGCTTTTTTGGGCCCCAAATTTCAAGCCAAGTTTGTAGATATGAGAATCTGCTGATACAGAGTCCTGATCTGATTTTTAGATTTACCCAGACTAAGAGCAGCACACTGCTTTTTGTGCAAGTTTTTTTTGACCAAATTAAGGAAACAAGTAATAAGATGCCCTCATCTCATTAAATTGAACTAAGTCCAGATAATATTATTGTAAAACTAGAATGTAAAGCAGTGCAGCCCACACTTTGAGCCCCCCCATATCGTCCTTCAACTTTTCCATACGTCTTGTGATGTCACACAGAATGACATAAACAGTATCTGTTGCTTGTTGATCTCCCATGCACCATTATGTCCTCCATGTCCTGCTTGACATGCTCTGCTGTATGAGACCCCCGAAACTGGATGCCTGCAATACAGCACGCTTTAACACAAAAGTGGAGTAATCAATCCAATGTGCAGTGAGACTCTGCTATAACATGGGACAAGTATTGGAGCTCTAAATGTCTATGGTTAAACTCACTGCAGTCACAGCATGTCTAAGATCTTCTCATAAGTTGCCTTGAACATTGTTCTAGTAAAGAAATGTCTGCAAGGTCATGTCAAGAGGGCAGGGAACACAACGGACCCAAAAGCTCCAAAGGAAGACAAAAAATACATTCTCCACCAGGGAGATGGGCTGGTTGTCCAAAGTGATTAACACTGTCTCTAGGATATTTATTCTTTTTTTTTAAGGGTCAAAGGTTGTTGTAGGCTTTTCCTTTCCTCAGTGGTGTCAGTAGATGCACTGTTCCATTGCATGTTTTGTTTTTAAATGTCATATAAAATTGGTTGCTTTAAAAGTAGCTGTAGTACTACCTCCACATAAAATATTAGTTTTGCAGACACTTCAAGTGACTATTGGACTGTTTTCATTGTCTAAAATAATGTACTACCAGATCACTAACATGGCCTCCTACTTCTACACAACTCGCACATTAACAGCGCTTCCTCAATTTATAGAAACTGACATAAACAATCCAGGTGATATGATCAGAATAAATTCCATTGCCCCATCAATTAAAAAATGCTGACATCTGCCCAGATCAGAAATTTGGACCCAGCATCCCTTCCTTTATGGTAGTGCTGCATAAGAAATTCAGTCTACTTCAGTTCAATTTAAACAGCTTCATTAATCATTTGTGGGGAAATTATTTGGAGCATCTTAAAAATACAAAAAACACAATGACATACAAACAACAGATGACAATAAAACTTAAAATACGGACTAAAACCAAACACTGTTGTAAATAGAATGATAAATAAATAAACAACAATGATCAAAGCAATAATACATTGTTAATAATGAAATAATGTAAAAATGATCAGTCTAATAAAAGACTGCAGGTGCAACAGCCAGTTGGAAGTGTAAAAAACAAAAAAATTGCAGGAGCGTTGAATAATCTCATGGCATGTGTGTGCATCTGTGTGTTTGTGTGTCATGACGCAGCCTTTCAGCAGTTGTTTCTCAAGAGGGCTTTAAATGTCATCTGTCACAAAACAAAGGAAAAAGGTCTCATCCCAGCGGAAATGTAGGTGTGTGCATTTGTGGGTCTGTTTTGTCTGTCGGTGAGAGTGTATGGGTGTGAAACAGAGACAGAGGATATCATATACGGCCTTTCAGGAAGAGCCATTGTCTGCTAAAAAGGATTTTACTGTCATGTGCCAAAATTACAGAATAGCTTGGGACATCCCAAAGGAAGTGTGTGTCTAAGTGTGTGACTTAGACAGTGTGTCATGAATGTTAAGGTCATGAAGGCAACAGCATCAACATACAATGACAAGTCCCAAAAAGAACGAATTTGGAAATTAATGCAAACCTATAGCTAGCACAGCATATCCTTATATTATCTGTTTAAGCAATTTCTGAATCCATTCCCAGACAATATTACAGCCACTTTTTATAACACATAATATGGGCTCTGAGAGTCTTCCTAGGTAAGTTGGATCAGGTCACTTGGAAGGAGATTAACGGTAGTTTCACACTTTGTGAATTTCACTTGCATGACTCGAAATCTCAAGAATAGCTTGACCACTTTTATCAAGAGCCACACATGCCTCTCTTTTGCCAAATGAGACAGGAAAATGAATAACGGGGAGCCATATTTACACATATCTTCTCCTAGACCTTTCATCCGAGCTCAGTCATTTGGTAAATCTTCAAACTGCTGTTGTGTGTCGTAGTCCTGATCAGTAAAGAGGGCACTGCAAAGATGGTGTTCTGTTGCTGCAGAGAGGTGGGTCCTGATAACCTTGCAGTGCAGATGGACATGGCTGATCCACTGTCTGAAATCACACAGATCCATCGTGCCAAGCTCCAAGATCCAACGACTTCATCAGCCAAAAGCTGGACAGCCCAATCAGGGAAGGGAGGCAGAAACTGAAGACGTGATGACAGCAGGAAGTGACTGCATGATTGAAAACAATGGCAGCTTCTGATACGGTCTCTGTGGATGCAGCAATATCTGTGGTTTTATCAGAAATGGGCTCAACTGCTTCTTTATGAGAAGATAAAAAGAACATCACTTAAAGCTTTTCTTATAGGAAATCATGTTTTTGCTCTTCTCCTGACCGGGGATCACTGCTGGGAAACTGGGGAAAATGCCACTTAGTCTATGGTAGCCCAGAGTCGTGGTTACTCAATGATACCTGGCAAAAAATGCTCTCCTCAGAATTACCAGGAGAACTTGGTGGGGATTGTCGTTGACGAGGTTCATGTCAAATATAAGTGGAAAATGATACGTGTTGTATAATTTAATGTAAGACGATAGTCTAAGGACTGAAACATAGTTTAAGCTAACAGCTAACAGCAGGGTCTAGCTGCTACGTCATAATGTGGCTTGATACAGATTGGTCTGTGATGAGTGTGACTGGCAGACCGATTGTCCAATCAACAGCTGCAGTTGTTTTTGAAGGCTCTGCCCTCTGACAACATTTTCTGTGGGCACTTCTCCAGTTGGACTAGTGAAGGATTTCTGTGGTGGATATATGGAACTGTCTGTCTTGCGTGTCAGGTTAGGATCCTGATGTCCATATTTAAAACAACAAGCCAAATTTAGCGATTGATATCAGTTTGTGCTCCAGTGACAGCTACCTGACCCTGCTGCAGCACTCCGACCTGACGTAATAAGGGGAGTTTGCTGGCAGGAGGACATGTGGTTCTTTGTTCTAAACACAGGACAAGTTAAATGCTGTAAAGAATCTTACTGTATCGTATTGTCAAGCTAACATAGTTTCTGAGTAGTTCTCACCTATCAGTGGGTTAACTATGAGGCTTCTGTGACACCATGTACTGCAATGTACTTGCTAGCATCAACCCCAGATATCTCACACCAGGGACGATGCTCAAAAGTTCCTTTATTGGCAGTCATATTTACTAGTGCCATGGGCCTCAAGCAACCCCACTTAAAAAAAAGATGAACTAACCCTTTAAGGTCTGTAATGTGGGACTTTAAATAAAAACACTTGGACTTAAAATGGATCAATCTTCTGTATAAATACACTTTCCATGTCAGTGGTTGCACCATGAGTTGAAGAGTATCTTTACATAATATAATTTAGAAACGGAGGTAACACTTAAAGTGGAAGTGAGCCCTCTGAAGCCACAGAAAACATCCTGAGAGGCCTGAGGTATGCAAAAACTCTCCACCATAACAATAGATCAGCAGAGGCTGTGAGCCGCTTTAATTGCCTGAAGCACTCTGTCTGTGCCCTAAACCATCACACTGCCACATCCACCATTGCAATCAGCTCTCTCATTCTTTTCACTTTTTGTCTCGTTCACTCTGTGCCTCTCTCTTTCTCTAACCCTCTCCCTCTTCTTTCTGAGCCTCTCCCTCTCTTTTAACTAGCTCTTTAATTCTTGTGGCTTTTAGGCCTTTATTCCATTCAGCCTCTCCTGTGAAACCAGCTAACTAATTCATCTCCAGACAAATTGCCAATCAGCTGCAGACAAAGAGAAGAGGAGAAAAGGGACTGGTCCTCAATAGAGCTGATCGCTGTTTTACTAAACGTTCCTTCAGAGGAGGGGGGAGGCGGACCAGAGGGGGGTGGGGGGGAGTGCTTTTAAATGTGTGTTTGTCTGTGAACCATGTGGGGTGTATATAGTTTGGGTTCGTGGGGGTATTTGTGTGTATCAGTGTGCGTGTGTTCATCTCAGCCGTGTGTGTCCTCGTCACCCCCTCCTGCCAGGGTTCACCACTTTTTGTATGCTGAGGTTAACGACCCTGCCGTCCAATCACATTCTCCTGTCAGGGCCCCGTCGCCAACAGCAACAGGTGGTCTGGCCAATTGGTATCCTACAGAGCGGAAAAGTAGGAGGAGAAAGAGATGGGAGGATGAAGGATGGAGAGAGAGTGAAAGGAGCAGACTGGATCATGAGAGCGTAGTTTCTCCCAAATGCTCTTAAATCACTTTTATCCTCTTGGTTGTCGTCGAGGTTCTTAAACTCTGACCACAGAGCGGGGAAACATCTTTGTTGGGTTCATTAGGTAGATCCACTTCTCAGCACTTGAGTGAGTTCACCTGCAGACACAGCCCTACACATGCTGTCATTTCAATGTGGAGCTTCCCATTAGCCGTATACTTTAACTGAAAACATGCCAGGATTGTTATAGGGTCAAAAATGTGGAAATGTATGCAACTTAAAATGTCACCACAGCAACAAAGGGGAAAAAAATTGTACCTTTAATCCTCAACAATTAAAACCCAGACTGCTCTAATTCAGCATCCCTAAACCCTCTGGAGCTGGCACACATTTCATCGTCTGGTGCCAGAATACACTCAAGTGCCCCAACACTCCCCACTACGCAGCCATAATCAGCCTGACTCAGGGGGCTACCTGTGGAGCAACTAGCCCAATTATAATCATGTTGAGCTGTCATATGACTCAGTGACTCCATGTCCTGTCCAGAAACGTGGACGTGTCCATTAAATGATTAACTAGAAAGCAATCGGAGAGCACAAACCTCTGTCAAGGTAGCTCACATATTGCTGTTACATCTATAAGCAATACTTCCATGATAAAGATAGCATTATAATATGATTTTTTGACCCTGAAAACCCACACCTAGCACTCAGAATCCTGTTGATTTCATTATTAGTTAGACAGTTATTGAGCAAAAAAGATTGTTTGCTAATGGCGGTTATCTGGATCACCACCAAAATCTAATTCAACTAATTTTTAAGTTGGGCCGTTACCAAAATCTCCTGAATCTCCGTCCAGTGGTTTTCTTGCTATAAAACAAACAGACAAAAACACAACCTCCTAGGGGGAGGTAAAAAAATCACCATTACCTTTTGAACCAGTTTACTTTCTATTAGGGATGTCACCATGAAAAACAGTGGACAGAAATAAGATTCTTCTTTTAAGAATTCTTCTCCTCATTGCCAAGAAGATGAAACGACCTCATGGCTAAAGCAACAGCTCCTTTCATAAAGGGAAAATGCTTATGTTTTAAATATTCTGCATATTGTTCTGTAAGTTTCCAACCCATTTATGTTGTTCTGACAGAAATGGGTTGGTGCTCACATCCTGCTCTATCCCTTTTACATGCCTCTTTACTCTGGAAGTTACATGAACTTTGTTCCTGACAGGCTCCATAACTGTGATTAGCACTATCCTGGATGAGCCCCCAGTGGTATTGCTCTCAGCTTCTCAGTCCTGAACCACAGAACAGGGCAGCTGCTCGGCTCTTTTCATGCAGGTAACAAGCAGTTCAGACTCATATCAGCAGGCAATAACCAAGATTTTTTTAGACAGATAGATAGATAGATAGAATATGATTGATCTAACTGGTAAAATAAATCAATAATTGCAAAACAGCATTTTTACTAGTTTATTGCAATAAACTCTTTAAATTAAATTAAATTACATTAAATTAGGTGTTTACATTAAATGTTTAACTGCTTGGTTTTCATCTTGAAAATAAAGATATAAATTCTGAACACTGAAAAAAATGTTTTGTTATATTACAAGCATTTTGAATATCCCATTGACAGTATCTTTTCATTTGTAAATAGCATTAATGTGGACCTAATGGAAACATGAGTTGCCCATCTCTGATCTATACAACCACTCCTTAGACATTAAGCCACCTACAGGGACAGAGTCATGCTGGTACCAAACCCTTTTTTAACAACAAGAGCTTAGGTCGAGAATCATGAATTGGTCTGAATAAAAAAAACTGAATCCGCATGGGATTGTCATCCTCAGAATCAAGATCATATTGAATCGAATGGGGCCAAAAGGAAAGATTCACGTGTCTATTATGCATGGACAAGAGTTTGTAATGAGGTGCTGATGACCTCAGTGCTCAATGAGGATAGCCTGGGTTTGAGTCCAGCATGTGGACTCTTCCCAGCTGTCCAATCCATTGTCTTTCCTCGATCAATGGAGCCAAAAAATAACTTTAAAAATAATTCTGTACAGAGAGATTTTGATATTGTGACAGACAGAGGACTATTTCCACTAGAAGAGAAGTAAAATAAGCTGTTTGTAAAAGACTGCATGTGCATGACAGAGTCTTTAAAAACAGGGAAAGTATCACTGTGACAGCATTCAGTCCGCATCAAAGATCTCTCTACTTCCAGATGTACTACTGTAAACAAAACATGTCCGACAAAAACCACACAGTCAAAACCAAAGCTGACCAGAAATAAGCCTGCGGTGTCACATGTCACTGTGTAAACTTCTGCCAGCTCCACTTAAAACAGATGTGATGGTGAAGCTGCTGACCAGCTGCATGTCAAAGTGGGTTTTACACAAACCAGAACATTGCAAATCAACTCATTTTCCACTTCAACTTGAATTTCCCATAAAGCAGGTTCCTTGCCTAAACAGCGAGTGAAGCTCAGGATGAATATTTGAGAAAAGACAGATGAGGAAAACAAAAACAATGGGAGGAGATGTGATAGGTTTAATAGCTTTGATTAGTTAATGAGCAAGTCTTTCTTGACTTCTTTCAAACTCTTGTCCTCTTTTGCCACTAATCAAGCGGCTAACAGGCCCATAAAAGAAGGGGAGAGAGGGGAGAAAGGCAGCATTAGTCCAGGCTCGGTGTTCCTGTCTTGTTAGATGGAGACTGAGAGTGAGAGAGACTGAGCTCCAGCATCTGTTTGATCATTAACTCTGTCAGCCAGACAGCAATAAAACCTGTCTCCCCCTCTCTTTTTATGCACTTATCTTGATTGTTTAAGCTTGTCCTTATCTATCAGCCATTGACTTCGTTTGTTCTGCCTATGAAGATGTTTATCATCTATGTCTTCTTCATCTGTGCCAGTAAAGAATGTATCAGCTTCTGGTTTCTGTTCCCACACATAAAAACACAAAGACACACATGCACCACCCTCGTCCCCTCCGTACACGCACAATAAAGCTATAAGAAGGAATATAAGGTATCACATTCACATGGGCTTTGTATTTAATTCAACAGGATATCCAAAGGGGGAGGTGTATCTGCTCTGTTTCTGTATGTTAAAGCAGTTTCTCTCACCAAGCAGATGGCACAAACAAGAGCAGCGAAAGAGGTATGGCTATCAACCATTAAGGGATCCTAGGACATTTGAGACATTCAGTTTTTTCAGGCCATTTGGGCTGTGCTGAATTAATATAGCTCAAATTTGCAAGAGGACATTCATTTTTTTTAAATCAATTTTAGAATTGTCATCTCAGTTTATTAAGTAAGCTCCATTGAAAATGACGTTTTTGATCCAACATTTATCTTAATATAAGCTAATGCATACCTTGAAGTTAAAATGCCATCGAACAAGCTTTCAATTTTTTATCTTTACTAATTAATTTGCCCATTCACATGGGAGCACACTGCAAAATTTCACGGTTGTTACTTTTTTATGCTAGGGTGCCGGCTTAAAAGAATAACAATGCATCAAAATCAGTGTTTCTGGCAATGACTGACCCAACTCAGATCCTAACAATATTAATAACAGCTACAAAGCACTCAGAGAGTGCAAACCTCAGCCAAGGTAGCTCACATATTGCTGTTACATCTATAAGCAATAGTTCCATGATAAAATTAGCATCACAATATGATTCCCTGAAAACCCACACCTAGCACTTGGAATCATATCGATATCATTATTAGTTAGACAGTTATTGAGCAAAAACAATTGTTCCCTAATGGCGGTTATCTGGATCACCACCAAAACCAAATCATCTATAAGCTGGGCCATTACCAATATCTCCTCAAAATATCAGCAAAATCTATTCAGGATTTTTTGCGTAATCTTTCTTACAAACTAACAAACGCTGGTCGGGACATAACCTCTTTGGGGGAGGTAATTAAATACTTCTCGATGTGTTTTTTTTTTTTTTTTTTCCGTGAAAGTTAATCTACTTGTTTTTTCCAATTAAAAAAACAGTGGATATGTCTAATACTGGCCAACCCCCAAAATATGATCAAAATTTGGCATGTATATTTCAGGCAAAGTAATTTTCAAAGACTGACTCATGAAGGTGGGAAAAAAAACTGATATATATTATTTTTTACAGCAGTGATTGGTATGGTGACATTTTTGGGACAAATGAGTAAGTATATCAAAGTAACTCTTAAGGGCTAAATAATGAAACTGCACTTGTGAGTACAAACCCATATGGTTCACAGTCACATTACATATTAAATGTTGGGTATTCTCGTACAACTGCTGTAAGTTTCCAATAAGTGACATCTTAAGTTCACTACTAGCTACTGATTGAAGTACATGTTTTTGCTAAGGCATTGAAAATGAGTACCTTAACAGCTGAGCAACGCTTGTACCCGATTGAAAGAAACCCACATTTTTCGGAGGGATTGATTTCATGCATTGAAACTTGGACCTTCCAATACAATCCTGAGACAAAATGACAGTCAGTGTATTGGAAAACACCATCGTCACCAAGGTTGAGGAAATTCAAAGAAAATCCTCATTCAAGGCCATGTTGCTTGTGATCTTTGGCATTAAGGGTACAACTTTGGAGGATTGGGCTCCAGAAAGGTCAACGGCGAATCAACGCTATTACAAACAGGTTCAGTAAAACTGCAAGGAAAAGACCAAAGAAAGAGACCACATGTGGAAAAATGGTTCATTCTTCATCAAGACATCAGCTCACACTGTGCTCTTGGGAAAGCAGTTTCTGACCCAAAAACAAATCACAGAGCTTGGTCACCCTCCCCATTCACCTGATCAAGCAAAGTGTGACTTTTTTTTGTTTTCCCCAAGATCAAATCTGTACTCAAAGAAACACGTCAGAAATTCTGAGACCTACTGCACTGATTCGATCAGTGGAAGACCTGAATGCAGCAGTGTGATGATGCAGAAGGAGAGTACACTGAAGGTCAAAGACATTTATGTTCAATGAAATCATATTACAGCATTAGTCTTGTTTTCTTATAGCCATACCTCACACATAAAAGTCTGAGTATAAGGCAATCAGCACCCTAGACCACTTCCATGAGCAGTCTGAGCTGGTGAATATAACAATGTATCGAGATGCATTCACTGATGCATGCATTCACCTCTTGCCAAAAAGATTACCCCTCTATCAGTGACTAAGCATGGAGCCAATGCTAGGCTTGAATGGAGTCATAGAGAGGTAGGTAGAAAGTCTGTACTGTAGGGCAGAGGAGATGATTTATAAGACATTATCAAAATGAATAGAACATAAACTGAAAAGAAGGCCCAAAAGAAAAGAAAAGCAAAATTCTGTCATTCAAAACCAGACCAAAACTTTTTTTAGTAGGCCACGTCAAGAGGAAGTGGCAGAGAGAAGGGACAGAAAAGGAAAAGGATAAATAGAGAGGCTTGTCAGAGGAAGGAAGGGGGGACTTCAGGCCTGTTTCCCAAATGTGATTAAATGTAGGAAACCAGGCAGACGCACTGTGGACCCCAGAGCTCCTGTTCTCGGCATTAACCGTATGTGTGTGTGTGTGTGTGTCTGTCTATAGTGGACAGAGCATCCTCACAGGAGTCGTATGGTGCTTATTTCCTCTCATCCCTTAAATGTGTCAGCAGTACCATTGTTTTAACAACATTCAAATTAAACTAACAGAGACATGTGCTCTGTTAGACATTCACTTTTTTTCAAACTTAATAATAATCACTGCAATGAGAATGTTTTTTTTTTTTTTTTTCAGGTGCCATCATAACTTTTTTCTGTTGCCCCTAGTTAAGGGATGGGCAACTTGCAGCTTGGGGGCCACATGCAGCCCTCCTCCATACTCAGTGTAAAATTGCAGTGCAGATAGATCTGCCTGATTTAATGTCTGTAACTAGGCAGATCTATCTTGCCAAGCTCCAATCTACAACTATTGTGAGCGGCCAAAAGTAGCACAGCCCACAGGATCTAAAATGATTATCTTACTTTGCAGCGATGACGTGTTGCGAGAGGGCTTGCTTATGCAGCTCAACAATCCGACCACGTTCAAAGACAGAAAGCTTTGTTGCCATCAGGAGGTCTGACAGAAAAATGACATGAAATCCACATTTTTGTGCAGATTTTGGCTTTTAAATGCTGTGGTCTTAAACTTTTGATCTGCTGTCAAAAGCAGTTTAAATACAGTTATCTACGACGGAGGTTTAGGGCCACGTTAAAAAACAAAAAAAAGGATGTGTAAAAAAAAAAAAAAAAAAAAAAAAGTAAAGTTACGAGAATAAAGCCATAAAGCTAGAGAATAAAGTCAAAGTTACGAAAATAAAGTCATACAGTTATGATAATAATCTTATAAATTTACGAGAATAAAGTCCTAAATCTATTTAAATAAATCTAGAAAACAAACTTTATTCTGAAAGGATGTACCAGAAGAGCGTTTCCTCTTCCAAAAAGGAGACAATTTCCTTCAAGTCAGTGTAGTTCTTTCTAAAAAAGTATGAAAAGCCCCAGTTTCTTGCAGCATCTTTTCAGGGTCCTAATACTTAAGATAATGTGATGCTGATGTGCCAAAAGAAGAAGTATTTCCGTATTTGTGAAACCTATACTAAAGTATAACTTCACTAGATGCTCAACATTCCTCATTTTTGTACAGGCAGCTGCTGTTCTTCTGAGAGCCTCTACAGACTAAAATAACAAGTTTATTCCCATAATTTTATGACTTTTTTCTCATAACTTTATGACTTTATTCTCATAACTTTGACTTTATTCTCGTAACTTCATGAGATAATTCACGTAACTTTACGACTTTATTCTTGTAACTTCACCTGTTTTTTTTCGTACATTTATTTATTTATTTATTTTTTTTTACGAGGCCCTAATCCTCCGTCATAGTTTTTCATAAATTACCTGCTTACATTTCTTGTCTTTTACTCCCTTTTCTTCTTTTTGCATTTTGAAGGTTTACTAAGAACCTTCTTATGATCCAACAGTACAAAATGAAAATTCTTACAATTTTTTTTTAACTGGTCTTAAGATTTTGATCAGGAGTGCAGTAGTGACTTAGAAAAAAAACGGCCCAAAGCTTAACTTAACTGCCAGCCCCTTGCCTAGAAATTCAGTTCAATAATTCCAGTAACCCCAGTATAGTAACCCTATCATTGCACATAAAAAATTGAAAAGGCTCAATTCATTTAGTCAAACATATATCTTTTTGTTTGTTTCAGGAGCTCTGGCCAAGATTGTATCTCAACTTCATTACAAATGTTCTCATAGAAACTTCTGCCAGACCTACACGCAGACATCTAACACTATAACTTACAGAATGTCCAAATAAATATCCCTCATACTGAGAGGGTCAGAGCCAGGATCACGAGTGAATGTGACATGAATGTTGGAGTGTGAGTTAGGGTTTGTGTGTGTTTGAGCTTCGGCCAGGTTTAATAACGTGAAAGCACAATAAAGGTATGTGCATGATCAACCCAACAAATCTGCCAAAATATCTTCATTTTATGTGAAACTCATAAAAAAGTCTCCATACCTCTAAAGTTTAACAAGTGTCACTCTGACTCCAGCCTTTATAAACAGGTAATGAAAGTAATAAATCTTTCTGCTGACGTCTTTTTAACACACATGATTTCTCACAATGTACTTTCTGCCCTCAAAAGTCCAAACATGTGATGTTTATAAGCAGGTTTATGAAAGAAATTTGTGGCAACAGTGAATGAGATCAAGACTAGCGGGGGGTTTTCCTTAGACTTTGTCCAATCAGGACGCCGGAAGCCATACCCTTCCGTTAAAACACACACACTTCTGCACACACACCCGGCAGGCTGGAGCAGTGTGATTCTGCTAATCTTTCTTACCCCACGTCCTCTGTGCCTGGCTCTGTGTGACCCATGTGCATTCAAACACCTATTTACATGCATGCACAAACTTTAGCACAATACACGGCACACTTAGTCACACATTTCTGCAGCCAAACTTCATCATTTTGTCTGCTATAAGGAAACCCAGAACACCAACTAACACATTGTAAAAATAGTGATTATTAAGCTCTTTTTGGTGTGTGTATTAGCCGTGCACATGCTCGTAAAAACGTGATTTCGCTAACCACGGCTTTGGTGTCTGCGCGTGAATGTGTGTACGTCCTCGAGTGTGTGTGAGGGGAAATGGGCTAATTTGTCTGTGTATCCTGACCATGTTCATACACGCTGCTGCTGCTGCTTTAATGAGGAACACATTCGGCCTGATATTACTTCCACATGTCCTGGAGACAGGGGAGGGGGAAACTGTTAGAATACAAACAGTGCTTATTCAGCACTTGGACAAACACTCACAATGTTTTTTTATCTTTAATAATTGCACTCCATTTTTATAATTGCTTAGAGTCGTGGAGGTAACTGTTAAATCCAGAGTGCATTCCCCTGTGTAAAATGATTGTAAGTGTTTTTCATTATGAAGTCCCACTTTGTTACAATGACTATGCTCCATAATCACACCGTCTTCATTTATTTATCATTTAGGAGGTCGTAAAAGTATACTAGCTGTAAAATATCAGGAATTTTGTGCTCATTTGCAGAAACAGTGCTGTTTTCTGAAGTCTGTTGTGCGCTTAATGTGCCTTGAAATATGATTCTTACATAGCGCCTCCATTAGCTATACCCTCTACGGTAAATAACTTGAAAGAGGGGTCTGCAACATTTTTTCACAAGGCCTTAGAAAATGTGAGTGACGGGAAGCAAACTGGAAAATTGAGTCAAAACATTTTGTATGGATTATGCTCAACGACGGGCTAATAACAGGATAGCTGCCAACCCAGAAGGCATGGCTACGTGTGTCTAAAATCAAGACTCTGTCAGACATTGCTGACCCTTATCTGTACAGTTAGATGTGTGAAACTGGGACACTTGAAAAAACTTGTTTGCATTGTTAGGTTTCAAATTTGCTGAATCTTATGAGTGTCTGATATGCACAGGGTGTAGAATTTAGAAATCCACTCTGACCCCACCTTAGCTCATGGATGTTCTGTCTGACCCCGGCTTGGCTGATTCCCTAAACTATATAATGGGCCTGAGCCTGACTTAAACCTGACATTGTACATTTTACGTTCTGGCTTCAGTAATCAAGGCTTTTAAGCAGGGATGCAACTAATGACTATTCCTATCATCATTAGTTACTGACAACTGGAATGATTAGTCAGCTGCTTTTTTCTTTTTTTGCCTTCACAATTACCTAATGGGTCTTATTACCTCCACCAAAGAGGTTATGTTTTTGCTGGCATTTGTTTGTCTGTTTGTTTGTTGGCAAGGTTACATTAAACTACTGGATGGATTTCGCTGAAGATTTCAGGAGGTGTTGGCCCAACTTAAAAATGATTTGATTTTGGTGGTGATCCAGATAACCACGATTAGCAAACGATTGTTTTTGCTCAATAACTGTCTAACTAATAAATGATAGCAACATGATGCTGAGTGCAAGGTGTGGGTTTATGATGGTAACTTTATCATGGAACCTTTGCTTATAGATGTACCAGCAATATGTGAGCCACCTTGGCTGAGGTTTGCACTCTCCGAGTGCTTTCTACTTATCGCTTTGTGATTTTATTATTATATTTTATTTCAAAAGATGATGTATCACAATGAAAAAAAATATTAGTGTTCTTATAATAATATCAGTAGTATATCCTTCTCACTTTCGACCATGCTCTTCAAACTTAAATTTGCTGTTTTGTTTTGAATTACAGTCAAACATTTCTCATGTTCTGAGCTTAAGAATTGTAAAATTAACATGGATAACTTTATTTTAATGTTATGCCTGGTAACCACTGTTAGTATGTCAATATGATTACACTTCGCTCTACTGTTTAGTGATAGAAGTGTAGGAAGAACAAGATAAGATAAGTGAAGGGGGACTACAATGTAAGGGAGAGAAAAAACACTGCATGGCTCTTAGCTTTTCAAGAGACATATCACTTTAGATAAAAAAAAAACAAAACAAACAAAACAAAAAAAAAGATTTCCTAAGTTCCCTCTCCTTTAATTCTTATGCAATACTGACAAACTCTAATACCAAAAGGCCACTGTATGGAAAAAAAAAACATTTTCATTCAAGTTTGTTAAACTGTAGCTGAGTTAGATCAGAGTTGAGTTAACTGAGACTCAGTCCCGAGTAAAGGTGTGTTCACACCGAGCGCGAGTTTGGCGACCTCGGCGGCCACTCTCCATGCAGAGTCAATGTACAACCACGATCAGCCACGACCACACGTGACCAGATCTCACGCGATGCGATAGACGCGTTCTGGGCGACTTGGTCGCATCTTTGGAGACATGGGGGCGGCGCCCCTGTTGCTGCAGATGGGAACTCTGGAGTCGCTTTAGACGCGGAGCAGGTCGCCGTGCTCCGTCGGCAAAGTTGAAATATATTAACTTTTTAGGTGATGTCGCACCAGTGAGAGCCAATCAGCGTTGTGTGGGTGCGTGATTGACAGCCGTGACAGACTGTTTTTATTCCAGGTCCACAGAGTAACAATCCGTGTGCGTGGG
The DNA here is from genome assembly GCA_037902135.1 of Cetoscarus ocellatus. NCBI lineage: Eukaryota > Metazoa > Chordata > Actinopteri > Labriformes > Labridae > Cetoscarus > Cetoscarus ocellatus. The sequence goes on along the minus strand of JBAMNC010000244.1, from coordinate 1,407,951 downwards.
GAACTTTAGTTAGCGAGAACATTAGTTCCGCCTAGACGGACCACATTGAACTCACAGAAGATGCTGCTGCAGGGCCATCAGCTGCAGTGTTTTGTGGTTGGTAGGTGAGTGAAAAGGATACAGTTGGAATAATGTCAGCTAATACATCCTATTATATGATATATGATATGATCGCGGGGTGAAACTCGAGCATGTGTGACGTCACTGAGCAACGGCGACGGTGATAAAATGAGATCTGAACAGGCGACGGGACGTGGGTTTGCGATGCGATCTTGGTTGCCAAAGTCTCGTTCCGTGTGAACGCACCTTTACTGTGTCACATACGAAGTGTAAACGTGATCTTTGACAGTAAAAAATAGTGAGAAAACTCTTCAGCTTTATTCTGAAGATTCAAAAGCAAGGCAACTGGACTGTGTAGAGTTTCTACACAGCCCAGTTGCCTTGCTTTTGAATCTTCAGAATGACCATGACCTGGATGAATGAGAATCTACACAGACGTCTTCAGCTTTATCTTTGTGAGCAGCAATCTGCCTGGTCTCAACACTCCTGTATGTGAGGTGAGTGCTTGTGTCTGCTCTCGGCTGCTTTAGATGGAGATGATTTGGCTCATTAGCCACAACTTTAGCCAATTATTTCTGCGACTTCAGCTTTGGTGCAGACCGATAAGTCTCCATTGTGCCTCCAGACACGATAGAGACTGATGTGAGGACGCTTAACTCCTTTATCATCAGTAAAGACGATGAAAAATGCCTCTGCGTACTCTGGTTCATAAGATACCCTCTCAAACCCACAGCTGTCAGCATGTCACTGTTACTAAACTCAAAATGGCTCATTTTTCATTCAGTTTTAGTGAAGTTAGTGTTTGATGTTTTCTCTGACTACCTGACCAATAGTTTTAAACACAGGGGCTTTGTCATGGAAGCTTTTGTCATATTTTTAACCTGTAAGTGGGTTCATTTCGAGGCCTTTTGGTGGCACCATGTACTGCTATGTATCAGCTAGCATCCGTCCTGGATATCTCCCCCCCCCAGGGCAAAGCTCACAGGTTCCTTTATTGGTAAACATATTTACTTATGGGCCTCTAGAAACCCCACTTAAAAAGCCCGAACTTACCCTTCAAAGCCGCATTCACACACTGATGTTGAATGTAGAGGGAAATGTTAAACCACAGAGCAAAGTAAGGCCATGCAGAACTTAATTCAAGTCAGTTCAACAAATTTTTATTAATGTTTAAAAATGTAAAATGTGTTATCCAGCACACTTGTAAACACTAGCAAGAGATGATCTCTTCTAACTCTGTTCATCTCTATAGTGTCCAGATGCTTCCTCCTCAGGGCTGGACTCCTGTTGTAAGACTTGAGGTGCCCTTTTGTTCCCTTTTTAGGCATGGTGTTGGAATCCTGAGACTGCAGCTGCTTGTGGTAAAATGGCATATAAATCCTCTTTATACAGTGTTTGTTTAGTGACACCAAAATACAGTTGTACAACATCCAGCAGTGCCAAGTTTTGTTTGGCTAATGTAGAATAGTCAGGGGCCTTTGGGAAACATCGTACTCCACTGGCACAACATTTCTCTCCACTTTAGATACGTTGACCTGTGTCGAACACAGCAAAATTGACCGGGGGAACAGACTCTCACTAAAATTGGTCAACATCAGCTACAAAATATTTGTGCAAAAACTGTCCTTAAATTCAGGAGGATCCATTTAGTATCTGTTTGATAAAAACAAGCACCCTGTGGTTATACCTTGAAGAGTCTGTTTTTACTTCTGCAGCATTTATTTTGTGCAAATTACGCATCACTTTAAGTGTGCATAGGAATGCACAATAGACATTGCTTCCAAAATATTTGCAGTTTTGCGCCATTACTTTATTTGTATCACCCTTGGTGTGGAAGAACCTTAAGAAAGAACAGAGACCAAGTGCTCAAAGGAGTCCAGTATAGTTTGAGAAATCACATAAATACGTCTTCAGTTAAGCAAACCCCTTTGAAGTGTGCAATAGAGTATCCTGACGTGAATCCATCAATCGGACTGGATGGACTTTAAGACAACCCTCAATCAAAACAAGTGAAATATTTGGTTCTTGTTTGTTTAAAATAAGGTTTAATGATACAGTCAAAACTGCTGGTGGTGACTTTAGGGTCACTCAATATCTTGAATATCACTTGAGAAATATTAAATAGCTCTGAGAAAGACTCATGTTATGGATCTGCTCTGTTGACAAATCATTCATTGTCTAAGGGGAAAGCTGGAGAAAAGATGGAGAGGCTGTGAGAAAAAGAATGGAGAGGGTTTTCAAAAGGAGAGGGAGAAAAAGAAAAATAAAGAAGAAAAAAATGACTCTTGACTCTTCTTATTTGAGGGAATGCAGGGAATCGACGACGGTATCTGTGAAATAGTGCAGACCTCCACCCTGAGCCAGTTCACTTCCCCTAGAGGTGATATGGAAACAGGGGGAGAGGAGGAGGAGGGCGGAGAGGGAAGAAAGGGGAATGTGTGAGTAAAAATATGCGAAAAGAAAAGACAGAATGAAATAAGAGATTAATCAAATGGGGAGGGGGAGTATGAGAAGGAGGTGATGGAGGCGAGCGGGTTCAGGAGATATCATGCAGCGAGGGGACAGAGAGACAAGGGTGGGGAGGAGGGAGCGGGGGAAATGAAGGAGAGGAGGAGGAGGAGGAGGTCATTAAAGAGCTCTAATGACCTGCTGATTGACGAGGGGCCCAAACTCTGACCCCAAATTACTACATAGCCTGAGAACTGGTTCTGTGCTCTGACAATGTGTGTAGGTGGGCATATGGATGGTAGTGAATAAGAATTAGAAATGTTTGACAACTTATTTTACACTCATACATTAAGATTCCAATTCATGAAGCATATAAGAGCCATGAATCATATGCTACGCAGTGAGGTGCTCAGAGTTATGTTCAGCTCTCACTCTTCCAGGGCACGTCTGAAGACCATAATCTCATCATTTCATCAGGGTCAAAACTCTGCAAAACATCTGTCACTAATCTTTATATATTTGTAAAGGCTTATTCACTGTGCTGTTTCTTGGTATAATATTAGGCCTCTCTATGAGTGTCACAGAGATGTCCTAACTGAACACAATGCAAGTGTACGTCAGCAACAAAATCTGACTTATTACTCTGAATCATGTCCTAACTGCCCTTAAGCGACGCAGCACGATGCTGCGCGACATGATGCAACATTTTTGACTTGACGTCTTCATCCCTATTGTCCACTCTAATGCAGCTGAGAAGTGAGGAAAGAGGGATTTTAAAGAGGTACAGGACGGGTTGGTTTGTTTTTCTCAGGCCTTTCTAATTCATCAGAGTTGGTTATCTGTTTAATATGGCAGAGAAAGCAGAGCATTAATCAACTTAAGTGAATATAATGATTTACTTTCACTTTCAACAATGAGGGAGAATCTTTGGCTCAAAGAGCTGTGTTCTGATGAGCCATTGGGACCACCCACATCAATAAAACCCTTCACATCTGCTTCTCCAGCAGTACAGTAAAATCACTTGATGTACTGTTAACAAAGGGAAACAGGTCATTTCTAACAGATGCAGTATGGTCATGAGGGCCTGTGATGCTGTGCAATGCCACAACCTATGCATGTTTTTAGTTAGGATTGGATGTGTTGGGGTCCAGATGATCCCCCCTCTGTGCCGTCTTTTAGAAAGATTGCAGAGATGAGATGGGTCAGTAAAAGCAGCAGGGAGCACAATGCTGAGTACGTATGTGGACCTCCTGCATCACCATTCTTCCTTAAAATCATGCATTATAGCAATGTGATGTGATTTAACAGACTGGGACACCAATTTTGGAATTTAAATGTGAAAGTTATTTGGCATAATGACAGAGTTAAATACAGTAAAGGCTTTTTGTTTAGACACATTTGAAACCTTGGTAATTTAGTGGATGGTTTAAAACGGTTATCTTTGTACAGCCCATACATTTTACTAAAAATGTGTTCTCTAAAGGGATAGTTCAATGTTTTAGACGCTGGGTTGTAGTAGGTACTTCATAATGGTCAGTGAAATGGCTGAAAGGGCTCCCAGCAGCACCGTACCTTTAAGGAGAATAATTGTGTGAGTTTTACATAAAAGCAAGCATGAAACAACAGTATGCTGTGTTGAATGTACAATTAGGGGAAAATTTGGAGAACACTTTATTTTTCCTCTGTGATTGGCACTACTTTATGATGCAGCAAATGGCTATGTGCTCTTCAACCTGTGTGTATTTTATGTGTTGTATTCTCACGTACGACACATATGTCCTCAGTTTTTCGCCGGCATTGTCACAGGTGTATTATACTCCCCATCCTCTCATCTCCTCTTGATTTACCAGCTGTTTGGACCACCTTTGCTCCCTTTTTGTGTCGTTAACATGAGTAAAAACAACTTGGTTCAAGTAAAAAGTCATCATTTTCACCAACTTCAGTTAAATTATATGATAATCAAGACATATTTTAAGACGCTGCCCCATGATATTTGGGAGAATATTGGTCTGCAGTAAGGAGAGAGCATTTCAACATCATGAGTCCACGGTATCTGCCATATGGTAACCATGAAGGCTAAAGAACCCTTAAGCCCTTGGACACCATACCATCTATTACTCTACCCTCAGAAAGCACTCTATTGCAAGGGTTCCCAAACTTTTCAGCCCATGAACCATCAAAAAACATGCCATCTAGTGGGGACACCCAAACAGCATTAAATAAAATTACATTTTGTGTATTTTTGATTACAATCTTATCATTGTATTTTACATCTCACTTGATGATATGAAGCTACAATATGTTAAAGTCATTTTATGTTCATAGTTTGGGTAAAACATACCATTTTAAATCATTAAGAAATGTTCTTAATTTTGTGAAAGGCACCTTGTGACCCCTGATTTGGTGTCTCGTGACCCCCCCAGGGATCCCTACTTTGGGAACCACTACTCTATTGCATGCAAAAAACAAAACGGCCCTTGTTGAGAAAATGTGGGCTTGCATCACAAACCTGCTAAAGTGAAATCATGTGTAAAAATGAATTGTTTGGCTAGTTCTTGAAGTCACACAAGCTTGTCCTGAACTTAGCTTAACTCTAAATGTGTTTTAACTGAAGATCTCCCAGGATACTATTAGATGCAGCCGAACTTCAACATGAAGTCAGTTTTCAATGATTATTAAATTGTACTCATATTTAAGCCAGTTGATACAATAACTAATCTATCATTGTGGTGAAGGGAAGGAATAAAAATGTAGAATCAGTGGATTCAAAGTCAAATTTGCGTCCTTCAACTTTTGCAGCCTAACAAAAAACAAAACTCTAAAGAGTGGAAGATTGAAACAGCGTAAGGATAAAACACAGATTAAACTGTCTGAATACATTGCTTATACTTAAAACTAATGGGTGGGGTGGGGGGGTCAGTTTGACCTAATTAATCGTGCAAAGATGCTGGATTCACCAATTCTATGTATGCCATAAGTGATTTTGTCCACCCTTTGTGTTGGGTAAACACAGATAAAAATTCAGGCCTATCCACACAAGTTTTTGGATAAATCTAAAAAAAAAAAAACCCAGCTGCGTATGTGTGGATGTGAATGTTTATAAACAATGATGGAATACGGTGTCACTTTCGTGCTGCAGAAGCTACTGAGCTTGTTTTGGCTTTTACATCAAAATCCATTGCTCCTCTATGACCCCTGTGAGCAACAAGAGGACATGGAGAACAACATATGCCAGTGTTTGTTGACATTTCTCATAATATATATATGCTCCATGTCTTCTTCTCTGGTTTGGGTTCATGTCTGCAGCAGCGTTACAGTGCCACTTACAGACCTGGCATATATACTACAGTGTTGTTGTGTGGACGAACACATTTATAAAAACTGTCGTCTACATGTCATCTCTGTGTGGACAGGGCCCCAGAGATCTACTAGAAATGTCTAAAAGATCTACAAGTAGATCAAGATCTATAAGCTGCTGACCCCTGGCATAACTGCATTTTCCCTGGATGCTCTTTGCTAATGGAACTTTACCCCTACAGAGATCTTCTCACTGTGATTGAAATGGGTCACTCTGAGAAAAAGTAAAGGTTTGCATTTGAAAAAAAAATCTTGTAATAGTAAATATTGCACATTCATAGTTGTTTTTCTCTTTTTCCTGAAACACACACTAACACAAACACATCCAGACAGTAAGTTACAGAAGCAGCCAAACATTTGTAGCCAAATGAAGACCAGATGAAGCAGCCATGAGATACCGCGAAAACACATGTTCACACACACACACACACACACACTCTCACACACACTCACACGCAAGTACACACACATGCTCAGAGTTCTTCTAAGCCCGTACAGCCATGCTTCTGTAACCACAGCTCAATTTAGTTCCTGATTTTCTCTAATCCCTGTCCTCCTCTCATGCACATTCAACAACAGTCACACAGCAGGAGCAGCAGCTCTGCTCCTTCATTACAGGCCTGTAAACTACACAAATCTGTTTTCAGCCCAGTTAACATGCAATAAAACTCTCTGGTTTTCCACTCAGCCCTCCTCCTTTTCTCTCTTTATGAGTAAACAAACAAAGTTGCTCTTGTTGACAGACGCAATCCACAAAAGGCTCAATAAATGCCACACACATTCACAGAATCAAAAGAGGTAAGCCTGATTTTTTTTTTTTTTTTTGGTTAGCACCACAAAAATGGACGGATCATATAAAAACTTAATTTTTCTGCCCAGCCCTAGAATGTCATATTTAAGGACATATTATATATTTTACATAATTTTGCAAGCTGCTGAAAAAGTAAGTATGGAAGTGGAAAACATGACATATCTGAATACTGACAAAAATAACATCTCGGTACAATATTTCAATAATGAAAACAAGTTTTTTAATCAATTAAACCTTAAATGCATCTCAAAAAATCAAACAAGATAAAACAAATAGCACATAAATAGGAGGAGAGGGGGGAAACAACAGACAGATGGCGTATGTGATGGTGAGTGTGTACATCTTTGTGTTTGTAACTGATAGGAGTATTTGGCCCAAAGCAGAGTATGACCTCATTGCTTTCTTGATTTCTCAGCATTCACAGTTTTACACAAGCTTAGGATCAAGTTAACATTGGGGGCCAAGCTTGAGAGTAACACACATACACACAGGCAAGCTTCACCATTCCACCCAATCTTTCAACTGCTTAAGAAAGCTATTTTCCAAAGCTCAGACAAACCACAGACTAATTTTGGAGTACAATTCTGTTGCTGTTGACACACACACACACACATACAGCAGAGAAACACACACACATTCTTACTGCACAGACTAACAGGCCTATTGCACACAGATAACATCTTAAAACAGCTATTAGTTGTGTGTGTACTGGAGGTTAAGTGCAGAGAAGTGGTGACTTTTACCTAAAACAAACAGCAGTCAATGAAACAAAACACAGGAACGGAAACAAAGAAGACGAGACGTTTAGTCTGGTTCATCGGAGGAAAGAAACAAAGCAGTAAGAGGAAGGAGAGGAGGAATAAAAACAAGGAGTTTGGTGAGATATTATGCCACCTTCGATGTGAAGTAACACCCTTTAATATTGAGATTCACCAAAACAGTGAGACAAGGGGTTCACATTCTGCTTATATACTTATAAATTGAGCCCTAAATTACGGTGTGAGTAAACTAAGGGGGCCTCCACATGGAGACGTATTCAGACAAATTCAGGCGTATTCAGGCGTACATGTTTATAATCGTTTGGTTATTTGTCCACACAGATACAACTTTTTGGGAGGCCGAAAATGCACATTTTTGAAAACAGGTCCCAAAGTGAATAAATCTGAAAATGCTGGCCTGGCATTTCTATGTGTATAACAAAAACACACATTTTCAGAAACAGTGACATCATAGCCCCACCTCTCCCTCAAACCGCATGCATGAACACCCTTATGATAAAAAACGTATGCGGATAAGCCTTGTCTTCGTGTGGATGGCTCAGAAACACAACATGTTACAGGGGCTGAAACATACTGTTTAGGTATAGTACGATATATCTGCCAGTAGACTGCAAAGACAGGATTGAGCACTTTTTTGTTTCAGCGACAATTACATCGTCTGATGAAGAAAGAAACCAATTGATCAGTCTCTAGTAGATGCACAAATGCTAATAGAAATACAGGAATGGTGACAACTAAGACAAAAAAATGTTAAAAGTTTGAATCTTCTGCAGAAACAGAAACAAGAGGTTTAAAGAGGAGTTTTAAAAAAACAAGATGCAAAGAGCTGCAGGCACGCATCCAAAGAGCTGCAGGGTTTAAGAGGCCTTGTAACGCTCACTTAGGCTCCTAAGGTGAGAACAAGAAACCGGATTGGAACTCACACATCTGCACAAACACAAGCAGTCTTTGTCAGCAGATGGATGGATAGCAGCAGGGCTGGCAATCATATTCACTCCTTCATTGCAATGTTTTTATCCCCTTGATACTGAGGGTTTGTGTGTAGGTGTGTTGTATGTCAGAGTTCACATGTGTTTGTAGGCATGTCAAATCTCTGTGTGTAAAGCTTTTAATACTAAAGCCTGAGAAATGACGAACAAGATGAGCATAAAGACGAAGTATCTGACAGGCCTGACGGACAAAGAGACAAAGATGCGAGGAGACAGAGAAGAAAGTCTCAGAGGGTCATTATGAAACAAATGACCTGTCTAAAGGCGGAGGGGGGAGCCAGCTGGACCGCTGCCCGGCCTCTAGATTTATCGCAGAGCACTGAGGTGAGACTGAGAGAGGAGTCAGTACTGCTCAGAGGGAGCTGCAAATTCATGCAACATCACTACTTTATTGTTCAAAAATGCTCTCATCCATCATGGGTGGAGAGAAAGAGAAGTGGAAAACAGGAATCCTTTTAGGGGAAGAATCGAGAGAAGCTTCTTCTGCAGCATTTCTAAATGTATGTTGTGATGTCTCTAAAATCTGACATTACATTCAATATAAAGTGGAGGCAAAATTTAATGCACAGTAAAACAGAGGCAGTACTATGCAAAGATACATGGTGAGAAGTCTTGATAGCACAAATCATTCCTCGAGTAAAATTAAAACGCTCTCACACGAGTGTTCCAGATCCACCTGTATCCTCAGTCTGTCTGAGACGCTCTTTTAGAGAAGATTCACTCCACATGTAGGCCCAGTCTGTTCTTATAGGTCGGCAGGTAGAGTTGGATACCGCCAACATTTTATTGATTCCAATTCTGCCTATTGATTCCACTTGATTAGTAAAATATAATATAAATATTTCAAGAATAAAATATTCCCTGCCTTATTGTTGACCATGTTACGGTCTTAACAATACACTGTAGCTAACAGATTTTTTGTTTCCCCATCTATATATGCCCATAAACATAGCCCTGTGATCCCTCAGGCTGCACTGAATTAAACCGACACCACTCTATAAATGACAGATCTACATGGGCTCAGGAACACTTCAGAAAACCATTGCCAGTTAACATAGTTTGCTGCTATACATCTACAAGTACAAGTTAAACTCTACCATGCAAAGTGAAAGCTATCTATCAACAACGCCCAGCTTCTCTAGGCCCGAGTCCATCTGAGGTGGACTGATGCAAAGTGGAAAAGTGCGCTGTGGTCTAATGAGCCCACATTTCAAATTGTTTCTGAAAATCATGAACGTGGGGCCCTCTAGGCTAAGGAGGAAAAGGACCATCCAGACTGTTGTCAGAGCAAAGTTCAAAAGCATCTGGGGGGGTAAGGGGAGGGGAGTTAGTGCCCATGACATCGGTACTTGCACTTAAAGGCACCATTAATGCTGAAAGGTACATACAGGTTTTGGAGCCACATACGCGTATGCTGCCATCAAAGGGATGCCTTTTTCAGGGATGTCCCTGCTTACTTCAGGAAGGTAAGGCCAAGCGTGGCTTGGTAGTAAAAGAGTGAGTGGGGGTACTAGACTGGCCTGCCTGCAGTCCAGACCTGTCTATCTTTGAAAATGTGTGGCGCATTATAAAACACAAAAATGGAGACGCCGGATTGTTGAGCAACTGAAGTCGTACATCAAGCAAGAATGGGAAAAAATTCCACCTACAAAGCTTCAACAATGAGGGTCGTCAGTTCCTCTTATTGAGTGTTGTTCAAAGGAAAGGTGATGTAACACAGCAGTAAACACGCCCCTGTTCCAGCAATATGGAATATGCTGCAGGCATCAAATTCAAAATGAGTGAATATTTGTCAAAAAAAAAAGTTCATCAGTCTGAACTTTAAATATCTTTGTATGTCTTTGTAGTGTATTCAACTGAATAAAGATTGAAGAAGATTCGCAAGTTTGTGTATTCTGTTTTTACTTATGCTTTACACAACTCACCAACTTAAGTTAGTATACTCATAAAGTATAAGTTCGGTTTTTTGACACCTGGACCTTATTTTTAGGATTAAATACGCTCATAGACTCACCCAAACAATTTTGGCGGAGCTCCGAGCCGTTTTCGAGCAATTTAGATCCATCCGACAGCGTTTTTCTCTCATGCCATAGTAGCGGACGGGGCCAGAAATCGAAGCCCCTAAATTAGACATTATCTGCTGCGAAACTCACTCATTTCAGCTACATTTTATAAATGAATGGCCAGTGTTATCACCATGTCAGCTCAACTTCGTTGTTATGGTCATCCAGGGCTTTACAAGGATGGGTAACTTTTGGTGACATCACAGACATGCACCGCAAGAGCGCAGCTGAGTAGAGCCGCTGTTGTTGCTAGGCTACACGGCTACACGGCTATTTTTGTGCAACATGGCGGAATATTTATCCGATGTAGAAGTGTCTGATGACGACTTTGAGTATAATGGATGCCCGTATCGTTTTGAGCCAGAATATACCGACGAGGAGCTATTTGAAAAGAGGATGCAGAGGGAAAGAGCCGAACACCTGACCAGAGAACAAGCAACCACTGCACTCCACGAATGGGGGCTAACTGGTGGTGTTGTTGTGGACATTGCACGGCAATGGCAACAGAGGAGGAGTGAATTTCGCAGCAAATAATGTCTAATTTAGGGGCTTCGATTTCTGGCCCCGTCCGCTACTACGGCATGAGAAAAAACGCCGTTGGATGGATCTAAATTGCTCGAAAATGGCTCAGAGCTCCGCCAAAATTGTCTGGGTGAGCCTACGAGCGTATTTAATCCTAAAAATAAGGTCCAGGTGTCAAATAACCAAACTTATCCTTTAAGATATATTAAATTGACTGTCTGGTATGTTGGGTTATACTTAAACAATGTTTGAAATAACAATTGTCATAAACCACCCTTCTCATTCAAAATAATTTTTTAATCAACTTTTTTGGATCAGTATCTACCAATTGTCAAATAAACATCAATCACATGTTTACCTTTATTAATTGTTTATTACCTTTATTTGTATCCATGGAAACATAGCTACTAAATGAACACAAAGGAAGAGCAGTAAATTAATTTTATGTCAGTTTTTTCGCCCTTAGTTTACACAAACAGAAGTTCTAGTAACCAGTTTTAACAGTCCTTGTGGTGTGTCAACAAATTAGTGCAGATATTAGTGTAAAACACCAAATTATTGGTATAAACATCAAAAAGTTTAATTTGTGGAGAAATTCAGGTTAACTTCAAACTCAAATTTGTCTGCTGGAGCCAGACACGCCACATTACAAACCGGGGGAGAGAGAAGAGGGAAAAAAAAAGTTCTGAAATCACAGAGGAGTAGTTTCCATTTTTTGGCACAGCTGGTCGTACAGTACAGAACATTTTCTCTCGGAGGGTAAAGAGAAGGTAGGAGGCCTCCTGCCCTCTCCACTAATCACACTTAATGATTCAAATAGGCCTGAGACATACCTTTGAAATCAAACCCGCCAACAAGCACACAAATACACTCCCAGAGACCAGCAGCATTCACAAGGACACACAAAAAGAGAAACACTTTCGCTCAAAGCTACACACACACACAATGTTCTTGGAGAAAAGCAGGTAGTTGTTGAGCGGAGAAGGAGGAGGAGCAGGGGATGTAACTATAGAAGTGTGAAGGCGTCTGTAAGCCTGGATGTTTCCAATCCATCAGCAGGCCTCTAACTAGCTCTGCAAGGTCACAGCTAATTGCCTCTAATGACCTCATAGGCACACAAACACACACAGATGGAAGCGGAAAAAGTTGAATAATGCTCCTCCTACACACACAATCACAAGTGGCACATGTAAAGGAAAAAGAAGCTGAGCCAACGGGTGACCATAAAACACCGGCCTGTCAGAGATAGAGTGTGCATGTATGTGTGCTCTGACTGAGTTAAGTCCTGCAGCTACATCAGGCTCCTATGGCGGCATTTCCTGAAACCTCAACGCAGCATGAGATATCCTCTTTCACCCTAACTCCAAACACACACACCTGTACACACCAAATCCAAGAAACTGTGAGCTTAGTCCTGTGAGCTTCAAAGTCATTTACAGTGGAATACAATATGGCTTTATTTCCCATATTTCATTTAATTATAATGAGTACATAGGCCGTCATTCATCATATATTTATATGATCAAAAGTGGATGTTCAGTCATTTCCACACACAGATCAGCATTTATCAAACTGAACTCGATTTGAACGAGGGCATCAGGCTTTGAGCTTGTGGACGCAAAATTTAAATGCACTTTAGACTCATGCTGCAACAAATAAAATCTGTATGTGAAGAAGAAGAATCTCTAAATCATACTCACTGTACATTTTAAGACTGTCAGATTCACAGATTTAAAGCTGAAAAGTGACTTTAGATATACAATCAAAAATCTATTTTATATTACACTTTACCTCAAGTGAAAATTTTTTTTTACTAAAGATAAGCAGCACAAACTTTCAGATAATTAATTTGTTAATACAAACCCCAATTCCATTGAAGTTGGAACATGGTGTAAAGTGTAAGTAAAAACATAATACAATCATTATATTCAAGACAAGCTATTTAATGTTCAAACTTGATAAATTTTATTGTTTTTAGAAAATATTCACTCACTTGGAATTTGATATCTGCAGCAAATTCCAAAATTCTGTGACAGGGGCATGTTTACCACTTTGTTATATCACCTTTCCTGTTAACACCACTCAATAAGCATTTGGGAATTGACGACACTAATTGTTGAAGCTTTGTGAGAGGAATTCTTTCCCCATTCTTGCTTGAAGTATGACTTCAGTTGCTTCACAGCCCGGGGTCTCTGTTGTCATATTTTCTATTTCTTCACTTTTTCAATGAGAGACAGGTCTAGATTGCAGGATGCCAGTCCAGTGCCGTCACTATTTTACTACGGAGCCACTCACATGTGCAGAATGTGGTTTGGCGTTGTCTTGCTGAAATAAGCAGGGACGTCCCTGAAAAAGAAGTTGCTTGGTCAGCACATTGTTGCTCAAAAACCTGTATGTACCTTTCAGCATTAACAGTGTTTTCACAGATGTGCATGTCACACATGCCATGGGCACAAGCACACCCCCATCCCATGACGGATGCTGGCTTTTGAACTTTGCACTGATAAAAATCTGGATGGTCCTTATCTTTCTTAGCCCGAGGAGACGAAGAGCATGTTTACTTAAAACAAAGAAATGAGGACTCTTCACACCACAGCACACTTTTCCACTTTGTGTAAGTCCATCTCAGATGAGTTCAGGACCAGAATAGCAGGTAGCTTTTCTGGATGTTGCCGATATATGATGGTAGACAATAAAATTCCTAAATTTCTTGCACTTTACACTGAGGAATGTTCTTAAACTACCTGCTCATGCAGTTGTTCATAAAGTGGTGAACCTTGCCCCACCTTTGCTTGTGAGTGACCGAGTCTTTCAGGGATGCTCCTTTTCCAATGAGCCTGTTCACCTGAGGAATGTTTTAAACATGTTTTTTTTTTTTTTAAGCATTCCTCAACTTTCTCAGTCTTTTGTTGCCCCTGTCCCAGTTTTTGGAAAGTGTTGCAGGTATCAAATTCAAAATGAGTATTTTTTTAAATTAAAAAAAATGAAGTTTATCACCTTGAACATTAAAAATGTTGTCGTTTTAGTGTATTCAAATTAATATAGGTCTAAAAGAAATTGCAAATCATTGCATGCTGTTTTTTTTTCTTTTCTTTTTTTTTTTTTTTTTTACATTTTACACAACATCCCAACTTTTCTGGAAGTGGTGTTTGGACATAAAGTTATCCCAGAATACCACAACATTACAACTCATAACTGTAAATTAATCTGTAAAACATATAATAAAATGCTCTCAGTGTAAAGTGAATTACTGTGCTTGTTTAAATCCTTAGAAACAAAGAATTTATTTATCCCAAACAGCCCCCTGCCCACTTAAACACAAACTCATAAATGTCTTAAAGCTCTGGTTTGCATCGAGAACAGCACTTCTGTTTCTGGGTGGCTGAGTGGGCATCAGCATAGAACACCACACCTCTGGCATCAACACATTTCTCCTGCTCTCCCTCTAATCACTTCATGATGAGCTTCAACGTGTACCAACTAATGCTGGTGGTCAGAGAGCTGTGTTTCTTCTTTCTGATCCAGGCTGTCAGGTAATACAAACATGTAAAAAAAGTAGCAAGACGGACAAAAAAAAACATGATTTTAGTCAAAAACAAAACAAAAAAAAAATAACACTGACATACTACAGATTTTTTTTTTTTTACATTTGATAACATTATGAATCTTTGGACAGCAAATCAATTAAAAAAAAACGACAAGGGGGCATTGAAATAAATACATACTGAGTATTTCACCAAGTTGGTTTAACACAGCTTCAACTGCCACAATTGAGCCACATCAGTTCAATAAAATATTGAGCAGATCATCAATAAGTCATGACTGGGCCATTTGTATACAGAGCAGGTCTAAACAGTTGAACAATTTAGCACTGACTTGTCAGATTGCTGTGAAAGGGGATTATCCACATGATATTGTATAAAGTAGGTTCAGTAAGCATTTCTTAATAACACAGAAAAAATTAAGGTTTCAATGTTCTTGTATTTATTTACAGTTACTACTTCTCAAAATACTGTATAAAACTGTTCTACTTTGTCATGTATCAAACCAGTGTTATTTTTGACAGCACTTTTTAATTTAGTTTTAGTTTTAGTCTTTTGCCTAAAATATCTTTTAGTTTTAGTCAAAACTTAGTCATCAAAATTGTTTTAATTTTAGTGTAGTTTTAGTTGACAAAATTTTACAATATTTTAGTCGACAAAATCTACTGTAAATTTAGTCGACTAAAATATGAATTGTAAAGTGTAAGGCATTTTACACGTTTCCTTGAATTTCAGAAGTCATGTCTTACACTTGGATCCCACCACTACGAAGCTAAAGCAGTTGATTGGATGTCCCTCTTCACTTATCCAACCTTTCCACACAACCAAAGTAGCTGTGATTGGATACATTTCCTAACTTGTCCCTACTTTCTACATGACAAACTTAGGTCTGATTGGATTAAGTCTGTCGAACATTTTTGTCTAGTGTTTATATGTTGATGAAAATGTCAGTTAATGTAGTTTCTTTTTTTGAGTTATAGTCTAGTTTTCGTCAGGGGAAAAAAGGTTGCTGATGAAAACTATGACGAAAATAATTAGTCAACAAAATGAACACTGTACCAAACCAGATGACTGTATGCCTCTTTTCATTGAGTTGTCTGTTTTGGCTCAGTATGGTTCAGTACAGATTGAAGTGGTAAGCCCTGGTCTTGTTTGCGTTTCCGCCAGCTTTATTTTTACTTGAGGGCAGGGATGTGACCCTAATACATGATGTAGAGCACGATTGTAAAAAAAGAGCAACAATGAACAAGCACTCCAGTACTCCATGGAGCATTATTTCAAACAGATACTCTTAACAGCTCTTAATAGCTTATTTGAATGTGGCGAGGTATGTGTTTTTGTTATTGCTGCTGTCTCATGGGAATTTCCAATTTTTATGATGAAGTAACAGACTGCAATGCTTTTGCTCCACCTTTTAGGGTTGGTTTGGTACGCTCAGCACCCTGTCAAAGGGGCTCCAAAAAGTGGGATGGCATGGGTTGGTTATTTGGGTACCTTTTCTCCTTATCCAACAGTGGAAACACCAGTAAATGCATGCTGAACCGAGCCAAACTGAACCGGACTGCTTCGCGGTAATGCAGCAATAGCCTATCATTGTCAGATGACAGCATACACTTCCTGAAGGGATAGCCAGCTTCTTATTAATTTAGTTTAGCTGTCAAGTGTACAGTAACTCCATACAGAGCCTTCCCTTTCTGTGCAATGTATTTTTAAAGTCCAATCTGCAACTTAAAAAGTAGGAGTGCTTTCAAAACAAAAGCCAAGGGAAACTTACCCCTGCAGAAATCGTCAGGACGTCCCAGGAGTAGAAATTTTTGCATCTTTTCTTATGTGTCTCGATGTGAACTGAAACTCTCATAATCACATAGTGATCCATGCATCTCAAGAGCTTTTAGAGGGAATTTCTTCAAGCTCTGCCCAAATCTCCACTCTGGCTTAGGAATAATGTTATTAAACTGGGAAAGTCAAAAGTAAAAGGTCAAGTCTAACAGGCCTTGTGGTTGGCCACTGCTTGACAACATGATACCTAAGGAACACTTAAAGTATTCGTTAATAAAATGCATTTAAGTCTACATGAATTCCAAGATATATTGATAAAACTGATTTATTCCATTTTGACAGTCATGGGCCAAAGGTCAAAGTCATCTAGTCTCATGTTCATCCTTAACCCTTTAAACACAATTGTGTGAGTCTAATATAGAATTGTATAGAAGATTACTCAAAGTGTTTTTTAAACTTTCCTTGAATGTCCACTTTCTCTGAAGGTTGTACCAAAAAACTGTAAAGGCCATGGACAAATGGTCAGGGATAAAGAGTTTCATGACCATGTAGAGATGACGAATTAAGATCAAAAAGTCCATCAAGGATACAGATGATTTTGAAACCATAGGAGTAAACTTGGCATGATTTCTTTTTATCTATGATATCCAAAATCGAATGAGCTCATATTTCAGCTGGAGATGACAAACAAGCATTCACAAACTCACGATGACCACAAGGCTCCTTTACCTTGACTGTAGACCTGTGGACACCAATACTGAGGCATTCTTAAATCAAAGTGAACATTTGTGCAAAGGTTAAAGCAAAGGTCCCAAATTACTTGCCAAAAAATCCACCTGGATATTTAACTTTGGCAGACCGATAAGTGCCTCTGTTACAGCCCTACAAAAAATAGGCTGTTTTGGGTGACAATCTTCATGAGCTGACTCTTATGCCCCAGTCACACATTCCTGTTTCTCGTGGCAATTACGCACGACTGTACACGATTGGCAAGGCTGGTTTGATTGGCATGATACGACTGTCACATCCCGTAAATGCACCATCAGTAACGCTTCTACAGCGCTTCTACAGCGCCTCGGGGGCATTCGTCCCGCTTCGATTAGGTCAATACAACGATACAACGAGGATTCCAAGAATTTCCATCCAGCTGACACGAGGTCAGCCCCATTCGAGCCCAGTTTGCGTCACGTAAGCCCCAATTGAGCCCCATCGCTTGCATTGCCTTGAACAGGACACAGTCGGGGCACAAACGGATACGTCCTTGTCCCTCGTCCTCAGAAAGCTTTCTGGATTGAGCCACGATCAGCCAGATTGAGCCCAGTACATACCACGCTAATACCGTTTGCCTTAGGACTGCATTAGGCTTCAACCCCGCTATACTGAGAATGGCGATTCTCCATGACAGTTTTGAACAGTTCAAAACAATCGGGACCCTTCCCCGTTCCCCGGCGTTTGTCCACAACTATACAGCGCTGATCCAGATCAAGTAGCGCATGCACCACAACCAAAGCACTTTTCATCAGGATTATGACAATCGTGCACAATCGCCATGAGAAACAGGAATGTGTGACTGGGGCTTTACCACACGCCTCTGAGAGGTGGATGTGACTTCAGCTCTCCAGTACCATGCTCCAGTGTTTACAGTTGACATGCACCATCCACTGGAGCTACCCTTAAGCTCAGTGAACACCTGGCTCAGGGATGTCTCCCATTTAGGGGTGGCAGATATGCAGTGCTTCCCAAAGTGTGGGCCGGGGCTCTCTGTTGGACTGGATATTCTAACAACCTCTAAATACAACACGTATCCAAAAACAGAAGCCACAATATGAAACATATTACACGTAAATCGTGAACATTTACAGACAACACAACAACACAGACTGAGCGTTTTAAAAAATAAGCTAACAACTTCTTTTGTAAAAATAAAAACAGGAAGTACAAGGTTTAAAGGATACAACAAATTAAGACAGTAAAAATTCCAAGTCTCATCTTACCAAGTTATTTAAAATGTGTAATGTGAACTTCATCATGTAGTTTGTCTTCTACCGCCACCTTTGAACTGCACCATGGGTGATATTCCTGTGTGTATTTACAGCTACTGTTACAGAATTGGGGACTGTGCTGATGCTGTGAATTACATATCCATACATGTTCCTATGGGGACTCTGTGATGATGCTGTTGTACTGATTTTCTTCAGTAAGGCCTATTCCTGTGGTGTGCTGCAGAGGTCCTACTAATGAGCTGCAAAAGATCATTTACAATACATAAATATATTCATACCTAAAACCGCACTTTAAATGCCCATACAAATCCAAATTACAGGCAAAGCTAGCACTTCTGCTCCTGCCTTGGCACAGAGGAAGAGAGAAAGAGAGAGAACTTTTTTCAGAGTACTTATTTGGTATCAACGTCCTAGGGGAGTAAGACATGCCCAAAGAGCACTTGCCAAAGTACTAGTACTACGATACTCCATATCAATACTCCCATCCTTACTGTCAACAGGCCATGGACACATTTTTTTATTAAAAGCATTAAAAACTGTATTTTGCATCTTGGAGGACCTTTAAGAGTCACATTACCACAACAACTAACCAAGCCCTTTGTCAAGCACCACTGTCCTTTGACTGTTGGGTACCAGTATACATTGTGAAGATGTAAAAATGAAAGGTAGTTGTAGTTTTTGCCTAAATTAGTTTGTTTTTGTTGGTTTATTTGTGAACAAGATAACACAAAATGTAATAGACTTTGATGAAATTTCAGGGTATCTTAATCATGGCACAAGGAAGAAGTGATTAGATTTTGTTGGTGATCGGAATCTGTATGCGCATCGAGTTTTTTTTATAAAGAATTTGTTAACAATGCGTCATAGGGCAAATCTCCACATTTTTCCTAAGAAATCACTAACTCCTCTACAGATTTTGATAACATTTTTAGGGAATGATGGTCATGGCACAAGGAAGAACTTGTTAGATTTTAGTGGTGATCTGAATATGGCTGTGGATCTAGGAAGTTTTTTTTATTATTATTTGTGTATAGGGAGAGAGAGGGCAGTTTTCCACATTTTTGACAATTGTTCGCCCACAATGTTTGAAATGCCTTTGCAGAGGTTTGCTCTCTCAGCACCCCTAGTTTTGTCTATATTTCACTTTCATTGAAAGAGACTTGTATATCTAAGCAGCAGTCTTGAGGGAAAACAGATTAATTGAACTCAAGCACTGCGTATAAATCAAGCCATGGCGTATCGGATACATTCTTACAATTAACAATGCCTCGTCCCATTAATTCTGCTTGTTCTTTGGGTGTGAACTTCCTCTCCAGACTGAGCCTATAGCTGAATGGATGTTATGGGAACCAGGCGACTAGAACACACACACACATGCTCATGTATCGCCCGTGTTAAGCTGGGAATCGTCGGCTGTCTGCCAAATTGCAGTCAGACAAAATGGCTTCAGCCTCGCTAAATGCACTGCGGTCTGTGGTGGCAGTAGCACTCAGTAAAACAAACAAACACACCAGCCCGCAGCCACCACCAGGCTCGGACAGTGTGTGTGTGTGTGTTTGTACAATAATACATAACCAAGTCTGCGTATGTACTCACACACCTTAGTGTTTGAACTGCATTAATGCGTAAGCATGTGTAAATGTTTCTCCGTGTGTTTGTCCAGTTCTGCATGTGTGTGTATGTGAGATCAGTCGGCCAAAGCCAAGACTTTGCTAGGCTGCCAGAGTGGAAAGAAAGGAGTAAGAAGAGAGGGAAAATAATGGCTGTTCACTGCTTAAAAAAAACAAACTATTCACATAAATTTGCCCCCAATCCCCATCAGCCGCCCCTTTTTTCTTGTTCCGAGCTGTTTTTATGGGATGAAATTAGTCGTCCCCAACCCCCTGACAGCACTATAAAACATCTTGCCAGGTACACACACACTTATACTAGGCCTTGGAGAGAGCAGACAGAGATGAGAGAAAAAACAGAGATGGGGAAAGAAGTTGGGCCAAAGGGAGACAGAGGGACATAAAGAAAGAATGAGAGGAAGGAGAAGGAGGGAAAGATGAAACAGCTAAAAGGTTGGCTGTTAAAATATTAAGAGTGAGGAATGTAAAATAAACAGAGAAAGTTTGAAAGAAACTAAGGGGGAGTTAAAGAGGGGCAGAAAAAAGGGGGAAGCTAAAGAAAGAGGCTGTACGTTGGGAGAAGACAAACAGCGCAAAAATGACTTTTACATCTGTGGCCAAAAATCCCCACGGACCTACAGCAACGCACACAAAAGTACACTCACAGATTTAACCCTAACAGTCTGAGATTTTAAAGTAAGAACTGTACATCCTGAAATGCACATAAGTCATTTTTCCATGTGGAAGGAAAAAGGAGGGATGCATGACAACATAAATTCATTCAAGTTGTTGACAGCAGCAGGAAAAAAGATGACAAGTGACCTCAGCAGGGTGAAGGGTCACACTCTGGGAGAAAAAAAAAACAAGAAAAAGGAAACCAAGGGTCAAAGGAAGGAGAAAAGATTATTTTAAAAATTCCTGACCTTCTCTTAGATTACTGTCTGGACAGTGTGTTTTTGTGTGTTTGTATTTTAATTCTTTTTTTACTGAGTTTTTAAGCTTTCATATTTGGGAATAGCCTAGGCCAGAGAAAGTGAGTCTTAAGGTTATCCTTCGATCCATCAAGACCATTTTTGTTGGAGCAATATCACAAGAACCCTCCAAGAGATTTTTGTCAGACTTTCCATAAATGCTCACTCTGACTCAGGGATCAACTGATTAGGCTTTGGGGTTACTGTAACAGGCCAAATATTAAGGTCATTGGGTGTACAGATTGGACAATTGTCACAATGTCACGGTTAAATGTACTTTCAAAAGTCATGGTTAATTAATCCTTAAAAGGATATTTCAGTGAGTAAAGTGGCTAAAAGGGCTCCCACCTTTAAGGGTAACAAGCTCACTATTGGTAAGGTACACTTCTGTTGGCAGATACTGTTATTTTATAAAACTGAATACTTTTTACATAAAAACGAGCCTAGAAACTATGTTGGGTTGAATGTACAAACAATTTCAGAGTGCTATAGTATTTTCCTCCAAGAAGTCTCAGTGTTTGGCACTACTTTACAATGCAGCAGTGTCTGTGTTCTTCTGCCTGAAACAGCAGATCAGCAGAATCAATGCACACAAGGTGCCATGACTGGGTGTCAATTTTATTATTGTCTTTTAAACAGGGTATCTCGAAAATGGAGGATTTATTTTCAAACTTTGTGCCACTGCATGTCCAAGGGTGATTGAGTTGGTTGTTGCATTTCACATGGAAGAATTAACGCTGGGTATGTTCTAAACAGATAATTTCAAATCTGGTTAAATGCAAGTCAAAATCGAATGACTTAGTAAGTCAGAAAAAAATATGGGTTGGGGTCAGTGTGACCACTGTGAATGCACAAAATTATATTTTTTGTCAGATTTGGTACAAAGCTACACTTGTATTTATGGGCTAACTGATTAGATTTCAAAATCCAGGTCACTCAGATCTTGCACAACCACAAAAAAACATCTCAGCCCAAACACAAGAGACCTTCCACTGTCTGGCAGTTGCTTACCTTATAGATGCATGAAAAGGCTGAGCAGTAGTTCTGGTTCTTAATACAGAATCATCAGCTCATGTCAAATGATCAAGTGGGAGCATGGTTCAAAGCAGATACCCTGTTTGAAATAAACTAGCAAATGCCCTGACATTCACATTATCTCATCATTATCACTCTTCCCTCATTCTCTTGGGATGCCAAAAAACAATGAATTTAAAAAGGGATGCAGCTGCCTCCAGAGTATAGTTTCCAGGTTCCCATCTTGTAAATCCAGCATTAATTTTTAGACCCTTTTTGCTCACAAATGCCCAAGACATCAGTCCTGTAAATTAGTTTTGTAAATTTTATCTTTGCATCTCAACATTCCTTTATGTCTATCAACTGTTCCTGCAGAAAAGATAAGATGTTTGCAATCAGCTGCAGGAAACACTGGGAGTGAACGGCACTATAAACCATGTCTGTGAAGAAATGCCTTTGGAACACATTCCACGGAGCCTCCTGTCTGTGTAATGCAGGCTTAAGTGGAGAAAAAGGGGGAAATGTCAGATATCATAGTCACAGATAATATGTCATCAATTTTTCAGGTAGACTAATGTGTGATGTGCTTCAATTGCAAAATGTAAGGAATTTCATTTGTGGGATCAGTGAGCACAAGAATACAAATTTTGATTTTCCAATAATTAGATACAAGTGCAACTCTAAATACACTGTAAGAACTCTGGCTTGAGTGCTTTATTATCAAGTTTATCTGAAGAGCCCATGTCTATTATCATTCAGTGGCAGAATCTGAATTCAAGAATGGACAACTTCTCTATATTTTGGTTTAGCAAAATTAAAGAAGTAAAAAGAAAAAATAAATGAAAACAAAGTGAGTTCCGGGTCAAATCCCCAGGGGCAAAATACTTATTGACACATAGACATCCAGCTAAACACAGACAGACAGACAGAGAGACAGACAGACAGACAGATAGATAGATAGATAGATAGATAGATAGATAGATAGATAGATAGATAGATAGATAGATAGATAGATAGATAGATAGATAGATAGATAGATAGATAGATAGATAGATAGATAGATAGATAGATAGATAGATAGATAGATGGATAGATAGATAGATAGATAGATAGAATCAACTGTAGTGGACACCAGGACCATTTTAATGTATTTAATGACTGCACATTGTTGTAGGAGAAAAAGTGAAGCAGAAAAGATCCTATACCAGATAATAGAGGGAGATTCAGATTTGGAGATGTCGGATGAGGAAACGGATTAGGATGAGTATCTGCCTGTGATAGGGGAAGATGGTGATGTAAAGGGAGAGCATAAAATTGATATTGGTGGTATCAACTGTAGTTCAGCTGTACTAGTACTATAATCTGAAGTAGGGGCAATTTACATGACAACAAAAAATGGCTGAAAATGGATGGTTTTCATTGCGTTTGCGCCCTCCATTTACAAACGCAAACTTTTGAAACCAGGGTGCAGAGTTAAAAGTTTTGAAAACTCTCTCACATCCATCTCTGTCCAAATAGGATTCAGCGTTGTTGTTTTTTTATTTGGTAATGCTACTCCAGGCCTACAGGGTGCTCTGTGGCAGGGAGAGCCCGTGAGAGAGACAGCTGAGGCAGAGAGAGAACAGCTGATCCAAGATTATTACCTCTGCCAAGGAGGTTATGTTTCCGCCAGGGTCTGTCTGTTTGTCTGTTAGCAAGATTACGCAAAAACAACTACATGGATTTACATGAAAATTTTACCAGAGGTGTGGTTTGGTCCAAGGAAGAAGCCAGTATATTTTGGTGCTGATCCGATTCAGACTGACGTCACAAAAAAACATTGAAGTTTATAATGGTAAATCCCATTCATTTACGGCATTATGGAAATTGTAGTTTATTTGCATACTAACGTCTTGTTTTTCAAGCCTATGTCACAACATTTCCCAGCTGCCCTTGCAATGCTAGGGGAGGAGTTCTCCACGCCGCTCCATCTGCTGTCTCTACTCTGTCTCTAGCATTGTCCCACCCACAGCACCATTCGATTGGTTACACGCTCTGGTTACACGCAGAGTCAGGGCATGCCGAACAGCCAATCAGCACTGAAAGCTGTGCATGCAATTCTGCTCACAGACATAATACGGAGAGGAGGAAGAAATTGCCGATGGAGAAAGCCGGCACTGTTCCTGGAGCCTTGGTTTCTAAGATAAATTAAAGCAGCAGACTCTCCCGAAATTGTAATAAATATCCCAGTCCTCCACAACTCACAGCTACTAGTAACATTACTGTGAGCCCATTAACGTCATAGAAACATACGCAGAAGCTCTGCTCACTCGCTGTCCTTCAAGCAGTGCCTGTTAATCACTCGAAACAAGGCTGCTGTTAATGTCAATACAGAAATAGTCTGTCATAGCAGAAGTCTGTGTGTGTGAGAGTTTAAAAACCTAACCCCCAAATTCCACATAGCGCAAATGTGCCGGGCACCGAAGCGCCATGGTTTTGCTCCGATCGACAGGCTCGCGACATCGCCCACTGGAAGCACTGCGACGTGCACACCACCAACATCTGTACAAGCAGCAACAAATTGGTTCAGTTAACAAGTTACAAGAACCACGACTAACTATATCACTCTATTGGATGATATTATATCAACAATAATCGCACTTCTTGCAGATTGATATGCTTCATTCCACAATGTGCGTATAAAATAAACATAGCACGATAATTTTGGGTGAAAATCACAATTTATGGGTGGAACTGAGCTGCTTGGCGGAGGTCTGCGCTCTTCTTCTGCTTTTCTAGTTGGTGTTTGGATTGTTTTGGGCTTTGTTTCATTTCTAACTTGCAGCGCGTTCGCCGTTAATGTGGTTGTTTTTTTTATTCTTGCAGTATGTTATTTTATTTTCTCTGCATTTCCGTGTTTGTATTTCATTCTGATCTATAGTTCTGTTTCTCTACTTGAATCTTTTCTGTTCTTGAAGCCATTTTTCTCTTATTTTACTGCATCAAGGCACTGTAGGCCATTTGCCCTGGTTGGCCACCGTTATTCTACCAGGAGACAGCACAGGGCCAAAATCTAACTAGTCGAAGCAGATGACATTGACTTGATTGGTTAAAAGCTGTGAATAAAATGAGCTGTGCTAGAAGCAGCACAAAAGAGACATAAGCAGAATACATAAAATAAACTAATGGAAACACTGCTGTGTAACACCTTTTGTATAAAGGAAAAATGTATTACGAAATATAGATCAATTAATTGACTGTGTTTAGGTCAGTGGAGAAGGCATTGTTGGATCTAGTGGCCAACTGCACACAAACAAACACAATCTGCTGTCAGAATACTCCCATGGGAGTCAGAATGTCATTAGTGCATATTTTGTTCTTCCTGCTTTTGCCCTTTACTTTGACTGCTTTCCAGCAAAAACTGGAAGCTGCTGATACATTACTGGTCTATCACTGGACTACGAAAGCACTGTAAATGGAAACTAGAGCACAACTCAATTTTTTACACAAATGCACATTTAGTATACAGACCCTATCAATCAGTTAACCTTGTGTCAAGTTTAAAAGAATACTGTGAGAATGCAGCCCAAAAGGATCACATCTTGTTGTCTAATTTCATCATCATCACCCTACAGCTCACAGCTCAGTAAACGCACAACGCTCTATCTCTACCCCAGTCAAACAGACAAGGACAAGTGTAATTGTGGCTTGCGGTTTGGCTGAGCACTCAAACGGAAAAGCAGCTTGTCCACATCCCTGTCTGTGTGTCAGCGACGTCCATTTGTCTTCTAGTCTGTGTGCGAGACTGTTTGTGTGTGAGAGGGCTGAGGATTCTGTGCGCGCGTAGATTATGTCTGTCATCCGCTGTCTGTGGTAAATCAAGTGGTCGTGAGACAGAGACGGGACACATGGACTCACATACGCACACACACACACAGGCAAGTAAGTCCAACCACATTATGGCGGAGCAGACCTGGTATGGTGAGAATGCTACGCCGGGCGCCCACTGCTGCAACAAACGTGAATAAGCCATTTGTGTAAAGCATTTTCCCAGCACACACTCGAGCACACTCACACGCCATGTGCAGGACGACGTACAACCGTGAACCCACAGCGGGCATCAAAACTAAAACACCCACGTATGATTGTACTGTACACAAGACAGACATTACATAGTCACGCAGGCTCATCAACCAAAACAAAAAACATGACACCTCAGTTTCTATCTTTATGTCTTTCTAAGTGAGATCTGCTTATTTTCAGGACAGAGTTCAAATCAAACTGTGGCATCATCAGGTTTTCATTTCAAACAGAGTCTGAAAAGGAAAGTTCCTGCGTGTGCATTGTTTGGAGGCTATTCTTGTCTGAATGAGCGGCAAGAAAACAGGAATCCGAGCGATGAATGAAAAGTGTTTGTGTGTCTGGGAGTGTGGGACGGAGGTAAACTGTGGAAGGAGACCAGGTCAGTCCAGATATCAAACAGTGTGAGTGTGTGCCTGTGCCGTCCGTTTGATTTTGTCATGCATACAATTGCAGGCGCGCACACACACAGTCCAGACGCTCCTTGTGTACACTTGATTTTTATAGTCTCATGAACACAGCACACACTTTGCATGCCCTCACGCACCCACACAGACACATATAGATTCAACATGATTCAAAAAGTTGATCTTACTGGCAACTTAAAAGGTCCCATGTCCTGCAAAATCAATTTTCTTTGATTTGAACGTTGTAAGAAGGGGCTTGAGGAGCAGAAGAACATGACACCTCTTACTAAACTCTCAGTTGATGGAGAAAAACGCCAGGACTGTTTTGAAACTCTGCTCCACAGCCTGTAATTCCCCTCCCATCAGGCATCGTTTGGTCAGCAGAACAGTAAAGATCTCATTATCATAGCCTCACGTAGTGTCACAAGTGTTTCCAAAGGGGAGGAAAAAGAGCTGCATCTGATCTTCTACAATCAAATCTTGGCTTAATAGACACCCTAGACATGATGTAAGCAGTAAACACACCAGATTTTATGTTCTTACTCTACATTAAAGGCCCTTTTCTGGCTGCGTGAAGAGAGTTGTCTAAAGCACATGGCGCACAGCAATTTGGAGCATGATAGTCTGTATTTAGGTATTTCGAGGATGTATCTTCTCGACGCAAAACCAGGTGTATGGCACAAAAGGGACAGATAATGTGCCTTGAAAATATGTGGGTGTGTTTTGGGTGCAACATAGATCAAATCAATCAGAATGTCAGCTCTTATTCCCTCTAAATCAGTGCAATTGTGTCTAAGTGTCAGGCGGCCGGGGTTTCACAATTTTTACAGCCGGTATAGTTGTTTGGTCAGAATTTCTGCCAGATTTTTTTACTCCTCTTCTTTTATTTTGCCTGTATACTCCAGGAACACACACAGAACCCTTTGTGACATATGTTAATGCTCACATTCAAGTGCTTTCTTTCATCCAAGCATCCCAGAGTATAAAAAACCATCAAAAAGACAAATCAGATACTTGTGCATGAGTGTTAAAGTGAAACCTCATTGATGATTAAAATCTCCAGTTAGACCGACAGGGATCCCACTTCTATATGTTTATGATAGACCCGCTTTCTGTACATCAAATACCTGTTGACTTAAAACAAATATTTTCTCATTTCCCTGCAGGAATGCTTGACAGTGTTCTTTATTATGTGCGTATAGCACACTGGACAGCCCGTTTTATTGTCTGTGAGTTAAAATACCAGCGTGATTCACTAGTGTGTATAGAGATATCAGAAAAGTAGCTCTTGTGTGAAAATCTTCAATCCTCTCTAAAGTTTTCTTGTAACTGGGAGAATTACACAGGCTGGGGTGCACTTCTTTGGCACCGAGGAGCACTGCACAAAGTAAGGCTGTCTCTCAGCTCAGCTTTATATTGAATTTGTTAACTTATGCTGATATCTAGTGATGTTATCAGGTGTGCCGAGGCTTCGAAGCATGTGCCGAGTAATGGAGTGGGCGTTTCTTTAAAGCGCGTATCGAGGCTTGCTTCATTTAGAGGAGGAGCCAAAAATGATGACGTCCGAAGCCTGCTTGCCGCAAAGTTTGACAGCGATATAAACCCCTCAGGCTCCATTCAGAATGGCGGTTTTTGAAGGAGAGTTGAGGTCAGTCGAGAGTTTGGATAGAGTTTGGATAGTTTGGATATGAGAGTCTGGATAGCGTTTATATAGTTTGGAGATAGTTTGGAGAGTTTAGAGAGAGAGTTCGAGAGATAGATTGAAGATTTAGGAAAGTGAGGAGAGGATAGGTAAGAGGATGGAGCCAGGTAGGAAGAGGAGGATTTCCTCTGTGTGGGAACATTTTGATTTGATTACTCCTAATAAAGCAAGTGAAATCAAACAATATTTCAGAAACATTAGGTTTGCTTATCAAGAAATGTATTTTTCACTGTTTCTTATTTTTATTCAAAGGTGAGGTATTTTGTGTGTGTCCAAGTTCCACAAGCATATTAAGTGACATCTTCCTAGTTCCACAAGCACTTTCACTGTCCTCTGCCTGCTTAAGCCCATGGCACTTTCCTAAAGTGACAGAAAAACATTACACAACCTGCCACATCATATGCTAGGCTACTACCATTTTATGAAAACACACAGTAAATTCAAAAAATATTTTATTACACACATATGTGATAAATTATGTAGAGAAATTACTCGGTCATGCATTTTTCTTTTAATTCATAGTCATTCCCAAGAGCCATAACAGACAATGCATCACACATTATGTGGTTAAGATAAAGCTGCCTGTGATTATACACCTGGCCAGTAGGGGGTTTCGTGTGCACGTGAAGCTTCAAGAGATGAACCCTTTCTTGAACCACTTGGCTCAACTGGTTCAATGCCACATAAGGCTTCATCTCACCATTACTACTGATATCTAACAGTAGAGGTGTTTTTGCTTGAGGCCGTTGTGCATAATATGAAAAAAGGCCAGTGTGTTTTGATCTTGTGGATGCTTGTCAGTCTCTTAAATGTGTCCACAAACTAGTAAAAACACTCTGCCACAGACTTTAGGCCAAGTCTGAGGAGGTTTAAATAGTAATAACATTAATTTTCCAATCAATTTAGCCCAATTTGATTACAGTTCAGCTAGATGCTGCTATAATAATCACCATCAGCCCCCTTCATCTTATAATCATTATGGCTGTTAATGTTAATGTTAGACCAACCTTTCTTTATCCATGGGTATTATTGACTATACACCATAATAACTATAACCAAAAAGAGAGGAGGACCCTCTTGAAAATAAGATGCCACATCTTAAGGGGCTATCCACTGATAAATTTCAACTCAGTAGAGACAAATATGAAGAGGACAAATTTATGGTCTGGGTGAAAATGAATTTGTCCTCATCATAAATTCTTAGTCCCATTGTCTCTTCCATAATTGCTCCCATTCACACCCCAACAAGGCTTTGGAGGAGGTTTGAGATAAAATGTAGAGTATGGCTTCAGCCTGCTCGATTGTTCAGTGTATTAAAATAACATTTATTATGATTTGGCGCTATACAAATGACGATTGATTGATAGATCTCTGTGCCGAGCAAGTGACCACTCCTCGTTTTCAGACAAACACACCCCTGGGCACAGCTTTTATACACTTGAAGATTATCTATTAAAGTACAAACAGGCTGCAGAGTTCCTATAATTATAGGTTCAAGCACATTTTGACAATGTTTTGGGTGTTACTGCACACAAAAAGCACCTGTTTTAGTCTGTACAGTGACAGCTTTGTCCTCTTTTTTGTGCTCAAATCTCAGCGCACTAGCTTACAGACCTGATTTCTGTTTTCCCATAATTGTTTGAGGAATAACACATCAGCTAAATACCACTGAAATAACTGGACATTGAGCAATTCTGCAAATGTAATTTTGCAATAGCAGCTATCAATAAAAGTTTGAGATGAGGGTAAATTCAGGACTCAAGATTTGTCACATGAGACATAAGCTTATTTTGTGCTGATTAAATCAGTTTAGTGCTCCAAAAAGCTGCAGATCAGCAAGTTGGAACAGATATTTGCACAACTTCCTGAAAATCATAAAAAGAAATGTGGATTTATTCGGAGCATCAGCTATTGAAGGACACAGACGATTCCTCTGTGGGGTCAGAATGAACTGTTGAAGTATCACTATAGATATATTTGTTTGTGTGTGTGTTTGTGTGCTGTGTGTGTTGGCTTGTATTCCCACGGCAGGGCCAATGTTTACTCTTTCTCCAGAGACACGAGTTCTATTTCAGGGAGTGGAGCAACAAGACGAGGAAGAGACAGGTGCCAAGGAAGTCAGCAGCACTGAGTCTATGAATAACAAACTGAAGGAGAAATGGATGATGGTGTGTTCGCAGGAAAAAGACGCTGACTTAGAGTGAATACAACCAGGAAAACCATTTACACTTTTGCCCAAGACCTGATGAATCTTCTCTGACTCTCTTGGTGCATGGTGCCATTTCTTTCCAACTTTTTTTTTTTAATCACAGTAGTCTCTCCCTTTTCTTCTCCACATATCTCTCAGCATGTTGGAAAAACAGAGCCCCCTTCTCCCTCCTCCATGCACAGTAAATCATTCTCACTTTGCTCGCTCTTCTCGCACAGCTGCATGTTGGACGTCAGCCGCTCAACTTTTCAACGGCACGTTTGACAGAACATTTCCACTTCATTGTCAAGAGACACACACATATTCACGCTCTTTTCACACATTTATGGACACTGATCATTTTCTCATGCACTTTTCTTGACTCAAAACCTTTTAACACACTGTATGACATGCAAGCCCCACCACAGATTATTGCATTATGTGTCTGCATGTTGTACAGTCTTATCAAACGATACCACGGCCGGTGGTCTTGAAAAATAGATAAATTATGTTCCAAGGACACACTCACATGCTGAAGGATTCCCAGAAGCTGTGTGTCAAGTGGTAATTACTTGTCAGGCATACAAATCTTCACTGTCTTGGCTCTGTGTTGTAAAGCTTAATTGATTGTGGAAACATGCTTAGTTTGAACTACGCATACCATACAGCCTGTGAAACTGATGCTATAAAAACGATATTATTCCTAGTCTTGCTTCTTTAGTTTTTATGTCACAGCTCTAAAAATAGGTTTTATTTTATTATCTGGTGAGTGGAAATGTTCTTCCCTGAACAGTGTATGATTGTTGAAGTACGTTTTCATTAATTCCTCTGAGGCGCCACTGCGTTCTAACAACCTCGTGCTGCATTAGCGGGAAATGAATCTTTCATCCCTTAATTATGGCCAAGTTATACAGAGTCATCATGTTTACATTCACAGATAAGTCCATGATAAAGCTTGATTAGGCAACATTACTGACCTTGTTACAATTAACATGCAGTTAAGTTAAGTAATTAATTAGATAATTCTTACTCAAACCTTGGTCCTGACCCAAAGTGGTCCACGGGCCCTTCAAAAGTAAAGCTAAAGTCAGGCTATCATGAAACTACAATGAGGCTGACTAATAGAGAGGTGCAGGAATGATGTATTTTTGGAGGTCATGAAAGTTAGCGCTACACTGGTTTCCTCGACTACAAGCCTACCAAAAGTTTATGAGATTTTTCACTGTGTTTTGGATCATTGCTGATAATAAGTTGAGCTCTGTAGCAAACAAAAACTATGAAACTTACAAGTTCTGTTCTTTGTGATAATCTAAACAATCAAACCTACTTTTCACAATGCTTAAGCTGAAACGCAGTTGGCAAGAGGAAAAACCGATTATTAAGCTACTATTGAACTACAACATGGTGGTTTGACTTAGAAACAATATTTCCAATGTATAACATCTTGTTGTGACCTCTTGTTTAATAATTCCCTCTTAATTGAATGACCTGATCAAGTTGGTGCCCTTGGTTGTGGTAGGAGTGAATGTTTTATTGACCATTAATATCAGAAATGCTTGCGGTCGGGTCCCCAGCAATTTCTGCAGCCCTTGTTCGCAGCTTGTTAGCAACCGTAGTTTTAAACACAACAATGGTTAAGGATTCAAAAGCAGTTAACATCAGATGCATTATCTTCCAATAAACATTAAAATCTCATGTGCATATGTTCATAATGAACGTTATTACAGACATTTATCCAAACTGGTATTTTACATCCCTTATAGTTTTGGTCTTGAAAACCAGGAAGTGCTAAACGCTAACTCACTTTCACGTTTTTGAACTTATCCCTGCACCACTCTACGAAGTGGCCAGACTATATGATTTTTTTTATTGATAACGACGTTCACTGTGTCAGATAAGGCAACCAAAGAGCCATAAATTTGTGCTATGACTTGCCCTACAACATGAAATACTACAAGAGAGGAACCAACTACATTTAACAACTAATATAACGATGATGGAAGGAGAAGGGGAAACACCGAATATACCGAACAATTATTACAATTACTTTTGTTTGTATCTACAAACCTTGTGTTGAATGATACATTTACTGATTATGCAAGCAGTCATTCACCATGTTCGTCTTCTGTTTCTCTCCAACATTACTCTTTTTACAGCATTTGGCAACTCCTCTGTAACACATTATAAGGGCAGGAATGCTGTTTTCAGAGCTTCACACACTTTTCCTCTGTCTCGTAGCTCTCAAGGCACAAACCATGGTTTATTTACACCCATGATCGTTGCACATGCAGAGCTCCTGGTGCTTTCATTGGTTGTTATCTCTGATGTGGAGGGACAAATCGTAGAGGGTAGGACCAAAATCAAACCTGCTTGTCTTTCTGTCGTGTGGTCATGAGGCTTCCCAGACTGGTCTGCTGTAATCTATCGTTATGGCACACTGCACAAGATGGAACAACCGATTTTCATGGCCAATGGGTTCTAAACCTCTCCGACCATCAGGTTGGGCCATAATTGAGCACAAATCATGTAGTCTGACCCTGGCATAACTTCAACATCAAAACTAAACTGCCAACATGTATTTTACTCTCTTTTCTCTTCTATTAAATACTTTTTTCTCAGTGTGGCCTGGTCAGGTTAGTAGTTATGACTGTGTCAATTACAGGAAAAATCTATTTTCAAAGACAACTAGAAAAGCACTCAGAGAGCGCAGACCTCCACCAAGCAGCTTCGGTCCACTTTGGCGAAAATGGTCCTATCTGGCAATGTTAAAGAATCCTTTAAAAAATTCCTGGATCCAGACGGTGATCCAGATCACCCCCAAAATGTAATCAGTTCTTCCATATCCCATTTCCGACAATTCCTGAAAATTTCATCCAAATCCGTTCAGAACTTCTCAAGTTATTTTGAACACAGACAAACAGACAAACAGACGGACAGATAAACGCTGGTAAAAACATAACCTCCTTGGCGGAGGTAATAAAATGACATTTGATTTCCCGAACAAACTCTGTAGTCTTGGTCAGCACTTGTTGGCAGTCACTATTGGTTTGATTTGAAAATGTCCAAAATTTGCAAGGGGGCATTTTCAGATGTATTTTACGTAAAAGGTTTAAATCTCTTATGGCTGTGTTCACAAACCCTGGGCATTTAGAAAATTGTTCAATCACATTGACCAAGGATGTCTAACCTTTTCACAGAGGGCAACTATCCAAACATAAAAGGATGGGCAGGCCACGTTGGTCACCTCACCCTTGAAAGGTTAAAGTTATAAAAAAAACACTTCATTTTAGGATAGGGCATGCTTCGGGACACATACAGACAACAGCCTTTATCACAACTTTTTATTAATGGCTTTTAGAGGCAAATAGCCATCAATGTAAAGGTTTTTGGATGTACAATTGATCTCACAGGACTCCAGTTGGCTAACACTGGATCTACCTCTCAGAGTGAGGATGATGCTCTGTGCAAGCGAGGGGTAGACAATAACTGTTTATCTCCACATTCAGACACAAAACAAGAGCAAACTGTCAAACTGTGAGTGTTGGTTCTTGAAGACAGTTAGTACTACTCATTGTGTACCATGCCTTGAGACAGAGAAGTAATAAGAGCAAATAAGTGTGTTATGTGCTGCTGTTAAATATCGTAATCCATTTGTTATCTTCAGTCACTTTCACAGATACATAGACTTGGTTCTGTTTGGAGGTGAAATTGCAATATTGTTTCATTTTTTTTTATTTCGAACATCTTAAAAATGAAAGAAAAAAATCTACTGTATATATATATACATTGGAAGACAAAACAGAATGATACAGTAGAGCAAGATCAGTATAGAATTTTCAAAATGAGTCCTCCTTTTTTTCAGTTCGAAAAGGATGTACGACGAAGTACATAACTTGTCTAGTCCTACCCCTTTTTTTCCAAAAATGAACTAAAAAAAATTAAGTCTTAGGCACTCAAAGAAACATCAAATAATACAGCTTAATACAGCTAACAGCAACAATGTAACAGAACATCTAAACATTACCCACAGTACAAACCAATCTAATGTTATTTACACACTATTTCAAAGCACTCCTTTGTCTTTAACTTCGTACCATCCTAGCCTGGTATTTTTGAAAATGTTTTTGAACCTACCTATTGTTGTAAATGTTTTTATTGTTTTACTGCTGCTGTTCCACAGATGAACTACTTTTGTTGATATGCAGCGTAGTCTCATATTAGTCCTGACTGCTGGTTTTTTGAACATGTGTAATCCTCTGAGATTATGTTTACCCTTCCTAAGATGGAAAAACTTTTGAATACTTTTTGGCAACTGATTATTTTTAACTTTGTACATGATAGTGGATAGTCTTGAAGTCAACCAGGTCCTGAAATTTTAGTGTTTTTATTTTGATGAAGAGTGGACTCTTTGGTTCTCTGTAACTTGATTTAGTGATGATTCTTACTGCTCTTTTCTGGAGGATAAATATCAGTTTAGTGTTTGTCTTATATGTGTTTCCCCACACTTCCACACAGTAACTCATGTATGGAAGTATAAAGGAGCAGTACAGGGTGAACAGAGATGGCTGATTTAAAAGCTCTTTTATTTTGTACAAAATTGCAACTGACTTTGACATTTTTGATTTCACATAATTAATATGAGGTTTCCAATGTAATTTATCATCAATCATCACTCCAAGAAATTTTATTTCGGACACTCGCTCAATCTCTGCGTCATTGATCATGATTTTATCATTAGTTTGAGTTGGTCGGTTTCCAAATATTATATATTTAGTTTTACTGACGTTTAGTGTGAGTTTATTTGAATCAAACCAACTCTTACTCTTACTCTGTATTCAAAAGTTATTTCCAAATTGTCCCCACAGCAAAATAAAGTTGTATCATCAGCAAACAAGATTGCCTTAAGAGAGCAGGAGACTTCAGAGATATTGTTGATATACAAAATAAACACTGAACCTTGTGGAACCCCACAAATTATCTTTTTAATTTCTGAATTTTTCACTTGGTTTGGTTTCCATTTATACTGCATTAAATCAGGTTGACCAAAGTCTGTCAAATAGCCTATAATCTAGCCTCCTGCCACTAGTCGGGGCTGTAGCTGCAGCCTTTGTTCCCTCAATCTAGCCCATTGTTGCACTATGACAAGAAAATATACAATTTGTGCCATAAAATAAAGATAAAGCTGCATTTAGGCTGCATCGGCTGGCCCTTGCATACTGACTGAAGCAATGTTTAAACAAATTCTGCACAGATTTGTAGATGTTAACCTATTAAAAGGGACCAGAGGCTAGCAGTGCTGGCAATGCTAATGATAGCCACACTCTGTTTGACACTGTCAGTGATTGCTGCATTAGCCAGCTTACTGTCGTGATATTGGGTCAAACCAAGCCACAATCCACTCCCTTTTGGTTCCCTTAATTTGTCTGGTCCTTGCTTGGTTCGGATTGCTTTCACATCCACCATGAACCAAACTCTGGTCTGCCTATAAGCGAACGAAGATCCCCTGTTTTTTTGGGGGGCCAGAGTTCATATGAGCTTTTCACACCAGCTCAAATGAACCAGACTTTCCATAAAGGCAAACCAGACCATTTGGTCCAGACCAAATGTGTTAGGTGTGACAGTGTCTGTAGAATTTGCTGCAGGTCAACTAAAAGTGGCCTGCTGGCTCGATTTGCCATAGACTGGACACCAAGCCACAGACTCTGAGACAATGGAGGCGTGAGTGCTAAAAGGCTAATTAATTCTTGGTATTAGGACTCAGTACTGCGCGACTCGATAGCAGAGGCATGGACCTCTTCTTTCAAGCATGCATGGTGATAAATCAGTGTGAAAGCAGGCCCACAGAGGACCATAGTATGAGGTTACTTAGTTTCAACACATTAATAAAACTCTTCCCAGTCACTAGTTGGGGAGAGGAGAAACAGCTGTGTCTACTAAAGGTCAAGGGAAGAAGGAGGACATCTCCCAAATGCTCTCTGAGAATGAATGCGTATTGTATGCATGTATTTTTATTTTATCTGGACTTCAACAATATATATTCCCCCACTGATTAAATCTGACTGATGTCAACAAAAGTACACACTAATAGCACAAAGAGAGCATTCAACTGACACACCCAATTAGCCTGCCCAGGCTACTTGGTAGGCCTCTTTCGTGATATATTGAGTTACTTTAATTTACATCCATCAAACCATCCCATTGAGACATTTCTATCACCACAGGAAGCTCCATTCAGCTGGCCGAGCAGATGTTGGATAGATGGGAGATGGTTTTATTTAGCTGTTTTTCTTTTGGGAGAAAAAGTCTCACCCACGCAGCCATTTACAGCAATCGGGACATCTATTTTGTCCAAGTCGAGCATGCTCATCCATCCGCTTCCCAACTGGACCGCCACCACCTGCTCATCAGATTTCTGGGAAAAGCACATCAGCTGCCCCAGGCTGTGAGAGGGGAGTGTGCTGTTACAGACGAGCAGGGTTACAGGGGTTAACTCTCCAACAAGAGGCCGATTTACAGCCACGGACAGGAGCCATCTATCAGCACTCTGTTGCCTGTCAGCGAACGAGCCAGACAGAGCTGCCTTCTGCCAAAGTCACCATAAAAAAAAACGGTCCTATAGAATCAAAAATGAATGGTTAATGCTAGAGGCTGAATATATACAGATTTTCCCTGTTCTAATGTGTTTTAAAAGACTTTATCAAATTAGATTAACAATCTATTCCTTACACTGGCCTCCATAAACACTCTATGTACATGCTTTTTCAAGTCATCTGTAGCCATGAGTAAATGGGCAAATGACACAAGCACACACTATTTTTATAACTTGGTTAACCAGTGCTTCATGCACATGATGACCCACTGTCTTGTTTGTGGTTACGAGACAAACAGAGTAAAGGACAGATGGAGAAATACAAAAAGAACCAGGAAAAAAATAACTGGAAGGCTCTTTTCTCTCTGTAGCATCCAAAATAAGAGGATGTTACCAAGCAGCCAAGTTTTGTCCACATTATCCCTAAGTGTACTGGGTCAGTACAACTATTTAACCCTGGTTGTGTCAGGGCCTCATCAGTGTTAAGGACTAGGGTGGCTTCACAATCCAATGACTGCAAAGAGACCAGAAAGCACCATAAATTGCAAGGACAACCAGCAAACAACATCTATCATCATCCATATTAATAACAACCTGACATATCAAACAGACAATTCCATTAATTCTCAGAATATATATGTCATTCAGTCTGTGCAACATCCCTAGAAAGTGTTTGGGAGGCTGAACCTTTCTAAACTAAAATCTTATCAGTGATTGATCGATCGTTCTGTCAGTCAGATAACAGCAATACATTTGGATTATTCCGGTCATGGAACTACAGCGTTTTTTGCCATTTGCTTCTCTGGATTTTTGATGCATAGTTGATGCCTAAGTGTTTGTTATCTGCGTTATTAGTGCCAGTAGTCAAAGACAAAACCTGTAGAGTGTCCAGGACAGAGAACTATGGGACACTTTCTCTGGCTAGTAAGTGTTAGAGTGAATTCCTTTGGATTGGCTTCCAACAGCTGACCACCAATTTGGCATCAAAAATAAACATAGCACAGATATGTGTATATATCAGAGATGATGGCACAAACCTCCTATCTCCAAAATTGGTACATTTCGCTAAGTGGAAAAATTCTCTACTACTTAGTGAATGAATATTGTATTGCCTCGGTTACAATTTTTTGGGGATTTAATTTAGTTAAAAGTGTATTTGAAAAATAAATACTCACCAACACTGAAGGTGACCAATAGTACTGATTTATGGATTCAAAGAAAGTCAGAAAAAAATGGAGAT
Source organism: Cetoscarus ocellatus (assembly GCA_037902135.1). Classification (NCBI taxonomy): domain Eukaryota; kingdom Metazoa; phylum Chordata; class Actinopteri; order Labriformes; family Labridae; genus Cetoscarus; species Cetoscarus ocellatus. The sequence continues at coordinate 1,369,818 of JBAMNC010000244.1, read as the reverse complement.
AGGAGGTTTATGCCCCACGGTGACGATATGCTTTATCAGAAACTGTTTACACTTTTTATACAAAAAATTTCATACAAAATTCCATAGTATTGATGTGTTTCCTGGATGCTGCCAAAGCCTTCGAAGGGATAAATCACATTAATTTATTTATGAAATTATAAAGCAGAGGGGTTCGTTGGTACTTAATAAGAATATTGAAAGACTGATATTTTCATCAATCTATGAGTGCACGATAGGAAAAGAATATATCTACACCCTTTTCAGCCACTAATGGAGTTCAGCAAGGTGGAACTTTGTCACGTCTTCTGTTTAATCTGTATGTGTAGCACCTCCTTGACCAGCTGAGAGTGTGCAGGACTGGCTGTATGGTAGGAGATAGACTTGTCAACCATCTGATGTATGCTGATGGCTTGGTCATCATTTCACCCGCTGGCTTACAGCAGCATCTAAGAGTCTGTTTTAGCTACGATGCACAGTATGATGTTACGATTAACAATGGAAAAAGTTTCATTATGATAGTAAAAGCCAAATACAATCAAAAGCTTAGTTTTCCATTTTTCTTCATCACAGTACAGAAAATGTTGCTGTAGAAGCTCAGTGAACGCAACGCTGTATTCAGCCATCATCTCTGTTGTTGTCAGGGTTCATGCATGTAGAGGCAGAGCTATGGCGTCTTTATTTCTGAAAATATCCTTATTCATTGTTCACATGAAAATACAAGGCCGGTATTTTCAGATTTATCCGCTCTGGGACCCGTTTACAAAAATGCGTGTTTTCAGGCTCCCAAGATGCTGTACCCATATGGACGAAATGCCTATACGATTGCAGATACACCTTAATTTATGTCAGTGTGGATGGCCCCTAAAACATGCTGGGTTTTGAGGTCACAGATGGCCTAAAACCCTGAATTATGAGGTTAAAAAGCAAGCAAGATGAAAGAATAAAAAAGAAAGTAAAGTTAAAGAAGAAGAGCTGTGTAAAGAAGGAAATAAGCAGACTGACCATGTTGATCTGTGTAGAGTGAAGCTGTTTTCACCAATGAATCCAAGACAATGACAAGAGAGTCAGGTCAAGACAATGTCTAGACTTGTCCTTTCACACCTGTAGCACACAGACACAATGGTTCTTAATGTATTCATATAACTGGTATGAGGAGGCATGCTTAGAATCACTTGGTATCAACAAAAGAATTTAAAGTCAATAAACGAGCAAGCACACAAGAGGACAAAGGAGCCATGCTAATTTGCACAAGTCATTAACACACCCTTTGCCTTACCTGCTGATCCGTTACCTGCTTTGAGGACATACAGCCAGACATTACAAGGCCTGAGTTCTCAGTGACATCTGAGATATGGTTTTTAAATGACCATGTCAGCTGACTGTCCTGTTTGTGTTTTCACATCAGGCTTTTACAGGTCCAGACAAGTTCAGGGGTGAGGCACATGAGTCAAAGGAACATTTCTCTTATTTTATGATATTTAATCATTAAATCCAGCATTATGTCCTCTTGTCCTAAGAATACAATCTCCTATACAAGAAAACGGCGCTGTGCTTCCATAGTTTGAATGTTTCATTTGTCCCTGTGCATGGGATTTTTGGTGGTATATTCAAAAGACTGGGTCATGGCATGGATATCAAAATCATTAAAATTATGAGTACTTGAAGGTCCCCTGCCCTGGTGTGTTCCACTGTTAGTATCATGTCTTGCATTTCTATTAAGCAATAATTTAATTTAAGTTAAAAAAAATAAAAGATTTTGTCTCTGCAGAGCAAAAGTGTATTTTTAATTGTTTAATACATATAAATATTAATGCAGCTCACAGTAACACTGCAATTGAAACAGTTTTAAAGGGAGTGACTTCATATTTGATCCCATCAGCCATTATAAATTTACACTCAACTATGAGAACAGAGAAAAGCATTAAAATCCCAGAATATATCGAAATTGCCCCAAGTGGTTGGTGACATGTTGGGTGATAGGCTGATATCATTTGAAAATTCTAAGAAACAATATACAAAAGTTATTCCAAATATTATGCTCAAATATAATGATCAGACCAAAATATTTGTAAAATTCTACCTCTCTTGCATATGTCAAGAAAAAAACTGGCCCTTGTACAAATGTAGTAGATGATCCCTGCTGCAGAGGATCAGATCAGCTCTTTTTTCCTCCCATTCGGAAACACCTGCATCTGAAGGGGGCAGGGAGGCGATGATGATGAGCTCCGAGCATATGCATATTCATTGCACACATATGACGCAAGAATTTATTTACTTAAAATGTGCGTTTTCAGGCACCCAAACCATTGGATAAAACACCCATATGAAAGAAAAAAAACTGGCGTGGATACTCCTAAGCAAGGATAGGGTGGAGGATCTTCACTGTGTTGAGTGCAAGGCTGTTAGCAACATTTGAGGATCTGAATGTCCTGAAATAACCTCACAGACATCCTGATTAGACATAAGAAAGCCACAAGAGGGAAAGACGACAGACAGAAGAGGGACAGTCCACAGTGATGGAACCAGGAATAGATGGAGAAGATGCAGGCAGGAAGTGATAAAGGAGAGTTTAAGAGTGTTTGAAGGTCTGTTTGGAAGTCAGTGTGTACTACAGTAATGTAATGTGAGCCTGCAGTCCCAGGGGGGACAGATCACCTGTGGAGATCCCACACATCTTTCTTGGCAAAGCCCACTATGACTTAAGCCCCCACTCCCACACATGCTGCCGCCCACCTTTCCAAACACACATTCACATGCAGAAGCTTAAAAATACCAAATTGATGAAATTAAAGCCGCGCAAGCTCAGACACACACTCGTCCTGCAACGCAGAACATTTGCACTTATGCACACTCACACCATTCCAAGGAGTTGGCGGGCCTATTAATACCACACTTCAAGGACTGGGGGTCTGGGCACAGGGCCATAAGATGCTATCTGGTGACTGATACACACTTGTGTCTCCCTTTCTGTCCTCGGGGTGCTGCCTTTCACTCGGCCTGCCAAGCTGAAAGGTTAGGATGGTTGAATTCTCACAGCAGGACCGAGTTGGCCTTTGCAGGGCTGTGGTCAACTAAACATGTTTACGCATTCAGTTAAAGGGAGAGTGAGCGGTGTGGTCCCAAGAGCTGCATGTGGCCCTGGACCCTCCAGTTGGTGACTACTGGCCTGATGCATAACTGTGCTAAACACTGTGCTGCTGAAGTACGCACTATGAAGCTGTCTCTTAGTCAGTGCAACACTTATTTAATAATGATATCAATAAAATCTAAAAGTCAGGATCACGATGTGCATTTCTTTGTATGCATTCTATTTCCAAATCAAGAACCTGGTAAGAACAGCATTATCAGTATTTACTTAGAAATTGTTCAACATAGCAAGATCATCAATCAATCAAACAAATTTCTTAATATTTGGCAGCCATTTTTGGATCATCTTGGTCGATATGACAGAATTCCCGAGTAACAGATTTTATGGTATACTGTCAACTTACTTTTTCTATCTCTTACAATACAGGCCCTTTTTAATCGGAATTTTTGCTGATATCTGATATGCCGATATTGCTGAACTCATTATTGCCCATACTGATATCTAAAACAATTTTTTTTGGACATAGGTATGCAGAATTCACATAACTAAAATTGACCTTAATGACCCATTAAGACATTCTGCCAATATTTCAGCCGTTATAAGGACAAATATGGCCAATAAATACGGTCGGTATATCAGCTGTAAATATCATCAGCTTTTTATATCTGCAGTAGCGATATTTAACTTTCAATACTAGTATCTGCCAATAATGACATTGAACTGATAATATTGTGCATCCCTAATTGTTTTCGTTATGTTGTTGTTTTGTTTCTTTTTGTTTCTTGTTTCTATACAAAAATATAAAAACTTAATAAATATATTTGGGAAAAAAAACATTTTTAACTGAATTATCACAATTAATAAAATTTAGCTATTTATTGCTTAAAATAAATTAATCAAACTTGATGACACTGAGACATTTAAAGTATTGCCAAAAATAGAGGAAGTCTGTAACAAAATCTGAATTAAATCTGGAACAGCTGCAATTAAATCATTATGGAGGGATTCTGTCCCCGCCCTTATCATCACTGCAGCCCATTTTAGCATCAAAGAGCATTACAGCTGTCTGCTAAAGTGAGACTTCATTATAAATAATCAGAAATCATCGCCTCAGGACCAGTTCAGCAATGACTTCAGCTAAGGTTGCATGCAGATATGACAGCATATGTTCTTATTAAGTAAACATAGAGGAGAGTGTCTAAAGATCTTTTAATCATTGTCTCTTAAGCAGCGGGAGTAATTCTTCATTTGCCTCTTCTCCCTGAATCCTCCTCCATGAAAAAGGCCCAAAGCTGAGTGAAACAGCAAAGGTGGTGTCCACTCATTGTATTTGCCCAGCCAGCCTACCTCATGTGGCAGCTTTAATTCGGCAAATGTATGTTTTGTTATTGTGGCAGTAACAAAGGTGGCAGTGATGCAGAGTGAGGATTAGCAGGGCTAAAGACTGCAGGGAGGTTTGATCCCAGGCCAGCCGGGCCACATGTCCTTCCAAAGGCCGGCCTCGAAAGCATTAAACCATCAAAATGTTAGCAAGGGTGGGTAATTTGGGAAGGAAAACCGCACCACTTAGCCTTTTCTGCTGGCATCAACATGCAGAAAGGATCACATGAACGTTGTGTTGGAGGAAACTGTGTGGCATAGATAATTAGAAAGCCCTGACTGTGTTTTTTTTCTTGCTTGGCCTACAGTGGTGGAAATCAGCCTTACACTGGTGTGCAAAACAAACTCTCACACAGACGTCACACAGCATGTCTTGTGTTAGGATTTAGATTTTAGTCCAATCGTTAACATCAGGGCCATGCACAGCTGAAATTCCTAAGCCCTCATCTACCTCCAACTTTCCGCTATCCTCATCATATTCTAAATACGTTTTGATCAGATATTTACTGTGTCCAGGCCCACCTCCGAAGCCTGTTTTCCATACAGTCACCATCAATTTAGTAGTCAGCATAAATGTTTATGTTGAGCTCATTCTGAACTGAATACTGGCAGCCTGATTTCTCTCTGCAGCTGATTGCTGGTTTGCATCAAAGAACTTTTTGTGCAAATAGTTTGAGTAGCCTGAAATCATTCATGATGAATGTAACAACCGTCTTATTACAGCCACATATGCAAAGCCAGTTGGTCAATTTATTGAACTATGACCTCTGACCAAGTTCTCTTTGTTTGGATAACCACAAGTTACTTTCAGAGGAAATTAGAGCTTGACCATTATTTATAGAAGTAGGAGGGAAACCTCATACGTTTTAATATTTTAGGTGATGAAGCAAATGTACAGGTGCAAAAACCTGCAGTTCCATGAGTGTCCACTTGAGGCTGGCTGGAGAAGCACAGGCAGTTGCAAACCCATATTGATCTTTTTTCTCTGTAGAAATAAACCTATTTACAGCTTGAGTCCAAAAACATTTTTGACAAAATGTGTCTGTTTCTTCACACTGTACAGGGATTAATTTTTCTGTCACATGCATTTTAATTTGACCAGATAAAGAGTTATGACAGTTAGAGTCATTACTGCAACCAGCCTGTCGTAGCTGTTTGTCAGGTGACTGAAGACTCAACTTTATGCCACCTCTTTGTCTGTCATAGAGAGGTCTGATGAGTGCTAAGACATGGAAGTGATAGTGCTGGGAAATATGGCCTAAAAATTAAATCACAGATTTTTTTCACATATTTTCTGATATTACTGGATTTTTGAAACTCTCAAAGAAAAAAACAAACAAAAAAAACACTTCTTTTTTTTTTGCTTTAATTAGATAAAAAAAAAAAACCTTTATATTACGAAACTAAACTGAGTCTCCCTCTAGGATTTAATGGGCATATTGTGATTTCTTTGTGTAAATTCTTACAGGTACACCGTCTATTACATCCAAACTGTGTAAGAAGACTTGTCTGCATCACTGCTTTTCAAACTGTTTCTGCTCAAAGCACACCCAAGGCCAATACAAAATCTGTAGGCACACCAACCTCTAAAATATGAATTAATGTTAACACTTATGAACATGTTTTCTTTTATATCCACCAATGCCTTATACAACCCCTGGCAAAAATGATGGAATCACCAGTCTTGGAGGATGTTCATTCAGTTGTTTAATTTTGTAGAAAAAAGGCAGATCACAGACATGACACAAAACTAAAGTCATTTCAAATGGCAACGTTCTTGCTTTAAGAAACACTAAAAGAAATCAAGAAAAAAAAATGTGGTAGTCAGTAACAATTACTTTTTTAGACGAAGCAGAGGGAAAAAAAATATGGAATCACTCAATTCCGAGGAAAAAATTATGGAATCACCCTGTAAATTTCCTTTCCCACCTGCATCAGATTAGATCTGCTCGTTAATCTGCAGTTAAAAAGGAGTGATCACACCTTGGAGCTGTTGCACCAAGTGGATTGACATGAATCATGGCTCCAAGACGAGAGATGTCAATTGAAACAAAGGAGAGAGTTATCAAACTCCTTAAAGAGGGTAAATCATGACGCAATGTTGCAAAAGATGTTGGTTGTTCACAGTCAGCTGTGTCTAAAATCTGGACGAAGTACAAACAACATGGGAAGGTTGTTAAAGGAAAGCGTACTGGTAGACCAAGGAAGACATCAAAGCGTCAAGACAGAAAACTTAAGGCAATATGTCTTGAAAACAGAAAATGCACAGCAAAACAAATGAGGAACAAATGGGAGGAAACTGGAGTCAACGTCTGTGACCGAACTGTGAGAAATCGCCTCAAGGAAATGGGATTTACATACAGAAAAGCTAAACAAAAACTGTCATTAACACCTAAACAGAAAAAAACAAGGTTACAATGGGCTAAGGAAAAGCAGTCTTGGACTGTGGATGACTGGATGAAAGTCATATTCAGTGATCAATCACGAATCTGCATTGGGCAAGGTGATGATGCTGGAACTTTTGTTTGGTGCCGTTCCAGTGAGATTTACAAAGACAACTGCCTGAAGAAAACATGCAAATTTCCACAGTCATTGATGATATGGGGCTGCATGTCAGGTAAAGGCATTGGGGAGATGGCTGTCATTAAATCTTCAATAAATGCACAAGTTTACATGGACATTTTGGACACTTTTCTTATCCCATCAATTGAAAGGATGTTTGGGGATGAGGAAATCATTTTTCAAGATGATAATGCATCTTGCCATAGAGCAAAAACTGTGAAAACATTCCTCGAAGAAAGACACATAAGGTCAATGTCATGGCCTGCAAATAGTCCGGATCTCAATCCGATTGAAAATCTGTGGTGGAAGTTGAAGAAAATGGTCCATGACAAGAATCCAACCTGCAAAGCTGATCTGGCAACTGCAATCAAAGAAAGTTGGAGTCAGATTGATGAAGAGTACTGTTTGTCACTCATTAAGTCCATGCCTCAGAGACTGCAAGCTGTTATAAAAGCCAGAGGTGGTGCAACAAAGTACTAGTGGTGTGTTGAAGTGTTCTTTTGTTTGTTTGTTTGTTTTTCATGATTCCATATTTTTTTCCCTCTGCTTGGTCTAAAAAAGTAATTGTTACTGACTACCACATTTTTTTTCCTTGATTTCTTTTAGTGTTTCTTAAAGCAAGAACAATGCCATTTGAAATGACTTTAGTTTTGTGTCATGTCTGTGATCTGCCTTTTTCTACAAAATTAAACAACTGAATGAACATCCTCCAAGACTGGTGATTCCATCATTTTTGCCAGGGGTTGTTAAAACCAACCAACATCTGTATTACTTCGGAAATATCTATAACAAGATACATTTAAGCTTCTTAAGCTGTTTCATTTCTCAATGTTGGATTTTTGCACATCGTGATAAAAATGGATTTAAATCCAGCCCCCAGTCATTTTTTCTGAGTTGAACTTGAGAAATAAGGAAACCAGCTTTTATTATACAATATTAACATCAATTTCAAAATTGGATTAACATTTTTAACTAGCAGGGCTTGCAGAGCTACTACAGTTTCATTTATTTATACTTTTTTAATGTGCCAAAATCCCCTCTTCACCTGAAAGACAGCCCACAGTTCCACAGTGAAGCAAGGGCAAAGGCAACTGGTCTTCTGAGGGTGTTGTCTTCCTGGGATCCCCAGTTTGCAGTCTGCCTTTGACTTCACCAGTCTCCCCAAACTTACTACTATGTCTGGAAATGGTAGCAGGGCTGACAGCAAATAATGCTGCCACTCACCACACACCAGCTCCCATTTTTAGGAGGCGTAACCCACACCTTTAGCTGTGCTGCTCTTTCCACGAACGTACGATCCTCACTAGTTGTGCCTCATTGTAAAGATGACTAATCAGGCTTTTGAATGATAGAAAATATAATACAATTTGGTATTACTAAAAGGAGAAAAATCCACCAAAATCATGTTTCAAAACTTTCTGAGAAGTTCATTTAAGTTTATTGTTATGCCACTGTGACTAGCATCATGATAATGGTTAGGCATACATGTATCAGAACCACTGTTACAGGAATAGTTAACCACTAGATGCATGAGTGCTTCAAAAGTTTATTTTGGCTCACGCTTTTTAATCACCTGTTGATATCTAATATTGTAGTTAGGCTTATTTTTTAAAAAAAAGGATCAGTTTTTGATATTATTTAATTTACAAAATGTATTCATCTAATGCATTTTGGCCACTACCCACACATTTAACTGTGTTGCTCACTCCATGAGTGCACGATCCTTACAAGTTGTACCTTGTAGTAAAGGTGACTAATCAGTCTTTCCAACAGTATAGAATACAATACCAGTTGGTATCATAAAAGAAGAGAAATAATCAACTGAAATAATGTTTCCAAGCTTTTTTTGAGGAGTATATTACCGTGATCCCTGGCTGAATACTTATATACTTTTGGAAATCATTAAACAGCATGAACACGCTGCAGTAAGTCCATTTATTTGTTTATACAACAAATTAAGGAAATCATAATTTCTTGAGCCGTGGGTGGCTGGGGGGTTGCAACAACACAAAGAGGGGGACCCAAAATGCTTTAAGAAAACAATAAAGTCTTTAAAATGATTCAAAATGGTATATTTTACCAATTCTAAGAATAAACAGGCTAAATGTGTTTGATTTTAAATAAAATCACAGTCTTCAGATGAGATTAATGCTGAAATGATGATAATATGTAGAAAAAAAAAACAAAAAAAAACAGGGAACTCCTGATTTAGTTGACCAACCGGGGTGCACTGACTACACTGACACCAATTTGATCTGGAGATAACTACATTTGTCTTTGACTCGATGAGAGGGTGTAATTTAGGCTGACTTTTTTTTTAGTTGACACCAGCCCTTGAAATATAGTCTGTTCATCACTCTCAATCCTTAATTGTAGCTACTGTTACATCTTCATTGCTCCACATTCCCTCTCCTGGCCAAATGTCCAGTTGAATAAGAAAACCTGTCGGGTAATCAACCAAGTGGTTTTATGGCCTCCGGCGATACTGTGCTCATTATCCTCTCAGTGTGATGGTCATTAGTCTGTCAATTCCAACACGTTGTCTGCTATTCACACTCTACTGTCAAAGTAAACACAGGGATGGATTGTGCCGGTGACTGGGGCTGATAATGTGCCGCTGCAACCTCTCACACTTTCTTTTCTCTTCGCCGTCCCTGCCTGTTCTGAGTGGGACTATGCATTCAGTGAATTGGTTTGATTAACTGATCAGATAAGGTGCCCTAAATGATCCCAAAAACACACAACAGGTCTGTTCTTTTCTGCGTTGTTCTTAGCTCAAGTGCACCAAAGTCTTCTCAATTTGGCTTAGGCTTGGTTTAGGTCTTTAGGTCTTCTCAATTTCATGCTCCTTTTCATTCACGTCCTTCTTTCACATACACACACACCACACCCCTGATAGCCATCAGCTCCAGGGCACGGTCTATTGTTTCAGCTCAGTGCTAATTACTCTGGGTCCTGACCCCAGGTTCAGCCACGGAGCAGCTGAGGGGGATGGTTTGCATGGAGGCGAATGTGCATAAGCAGGACAGAGACTTGTGTGTTGGGGTGCGTGGGGGTAGGGGGTGGCCGGGTGGGGAGGTCAATGCTGCTGCCAATCAATTGTCACAGTGGATTGGCCTAAACATCACAGTATAATCCAGGAGGGAAAACACAGCAGGACAATGAGACTAAACCACTGCTGGGATTTTTGTTTCAAGCATTTCAGTCTCTTATCAGGAGACTTCTTAAAGTTGTGTGATTAAACACAACAGCTACACACTGGAGAGTTAAATGAGTAAGATAATAATGTAACATCAGGATTTACTTGGGCTTGAACCAGGGCTGGACTACATCTATATCATCTGTCTCAAATTTCCTTCAGGATCTTCAGGATGTCTACAGACAAGAAATCCCATCACAATATTTTTAGCTAAATGATGATACACCCGATTCATCATGGCATTATTTCTGTAAAAAAAAAAAAAAAATCACATCTAGCTGCAACAAGCAGGGGGGCATGGGGGGGGGGTAGAAGGATTCTTGTTGCCCATGACTGACAGGGGCTCCTAAAAAACATATTATACGTATTTTTTCACATCAATTTATTAACATTTTAGAATAAAAACATCTCATTGCCCCTCACATGTAAAAAATACCACACTTTTGCTTGTTTTTAATTGTAAAAAAAATAGGCGTCTTTTGCATCAAGTAACTGGGATAAAATGACATTTGTAAAAGAGAAAAAGTCCCTCTTGATCATTTATCAGAGGACATAAGGTTGGTCTTTCATTTGTCGAAGCAAAATGCATGTTAGAATATTTTGGGTATTTTATTAACAGGTTATTGATCAAGACAATGTTCAATCTTCACAAGTTTTAAATCGTTTTATAGAGTTAAAAAATAAGTCATTCATGATGACTGATCATCAGGTAATAAAAAAACATTTTAAATGCATTAAAATGGTCCAAATGCTAGAAAGTTAGAGCACAGTTTATTTCACCATTTGTTTCATAATTTCAGACTTACAGCGTTTTCTCTTCTGTTTGAAGATTATTTGTGTCTTTAAACAGAATAACTCCGTGGTAATAATTATACGTGGTTCATTAAGAATTCATTCCTTCCCATTACAGATGCTCAGTCTATAGTTGTAAAATGCACAACACACACATTTGTGTCATTCTCAACATTTGGGCAAAGCATTGACAAGCAGCAGGACAATGCACTGCTGATAGCTGGGAAACACTCACCGACGACCTGCCCCAGCAAACTGATGGTCTGTCTCGCACATCATCAACCAAAGCATCGATGTCTGCACACACAAAACTCAGCATGCAAAGTGTTCAGCTCCCTTAGAGCTAATAGTGAAAACAGAGGGACCTCCTTTATTATCAGTCATAAAAATGAGATACAGGCAGTTTACGTCTGGATGAAAAAAAATCACAAAGGAAGTGTCAGCATGACATACCAACATCACACAACCTGTGATGTGACTTTTGCATGTGCCCATGTCTTAGAGAAAAATCAATACATCGTTCAGACATATCATTAACATATTTGAGCCATTTACTCAATCAATCAATCTTTACTTGATTAGTGCCAAATCATGACAGGTGTTATCTCAAAATGCTTTACAATAGTGCAGGTCAATGCAATACTCTTGTACAGTGTGTGCAACTGGAAGACAGTTATGGCACACAAGAGCCTAAAATTCCTGATGAGGAACGATTAAAGTCAGAGTCAAGAAGTGATAAAATACACATCAATAATCTACAGAAACATCAGATCAGCTCATACTCATGACCAATGGATAAAACACACTGTCAGCATCTTATTATGCAGATTTTACAGCATTATCCTTCACACCAGAAGGTGTAGTGGTCCATTTTGATGCCCTGCCAACTGATGACTTGGATCAAAACAGAGAGAGTCCACATGAATGCTCCTTCATTGAGGTTTAGAAAGAAGCATTATGGTGAGTTATAAACTGCACGTGTGTTTGTTTGTTGTTTCCTGTTCCCCAATGAAGGCTGATCTGCAACTATATTGTGTTACATAAAACTTGGCCATGGTACATTAAACGCTGGGACCACTGCTCTAGTGGGTTAAAAGCTTTTCTCCTTTCACAGATTTGTATGTGTCATGTTTGTGCTCTAAATGCTCTACTAACAAAATGAGCCAGAAGCACCAGTTAACAGAGAGGCAGACCCATTACGCACTCATTAGGGGAAAACATAACAGCAGAACAGAGCTATTGAAAATGGTATCTGATTCATATAAACTGGTGCTAATTGCCATCAGAGAGATAATGTGTTTTTGTAACTATACTCCTCAAACAAAAGTTTGAAAGCTTTATTTCGATTATTTCTCCCTTTTAAATAATACCAATTGGTATTGTATGTTATACTGTTGGAAAGCTTGATTAGTCTACTTTACAACAAGGTACAACTTGTAAGGCTCTTGTATTCATGGAAAAACCAACCCAGCTAAAGCTAAAGGTATGGGTAGCACCCATAAAATGTGCCAAAATCCCCTGCAACTGGAAGCTAGTGATCTGGTGCACAGAGTGGAAGCATTTTTTTATGTCAGCCATTGCACTATTTCCAAACTTGGGACCAAAAACAGATGAGGTCAAAGACAGACTGCTAAGTGGGCCACCAGGAATACAACACTCAAAGAAGACCGGTTCTTCACTCGTGCTTCATTTAGGCACCGTGGACATTCTTCTAGGGGAAAAGGGGATTTTGAAACATTTTCTGGTGCACTACCTACATGTTTACTGGTGTTGCTTAGTCCATTAACACATGGTCTTTGCAAGTTGTTCCTTGTTGTGAAGGAGACTAATCAGGCCTTCCAATGATAAAATACACAATAGTAATTGGTATAAATAAAGAATGAAGAATTTTTAACCAAACATTTCCAATCATTTTTTGAGGAGTAAAGAAGTGCTGCTTTGTATAGAAAAAATCCAACTGCCAAAATGTCAATGGGAGTATTTGTGGTATTGGCCCATTCTGAAGTCCACCTTTGTTTTGCTCATTGGCCAGTCTTTTTGTCAAAGCTCTTATTTTCATGGGTCTAAGATCAAGTTTTTTCACTCTTTTTGTTGAACTTGGGGCAAAATGGCACCAGGATTCAGGTTCAGGTATTTCTTTTCAACAACATCCTTTGAGCTATTGAGTTGAGCTTAATCTCCCCTGGCATATGCACCAACAACCCCGAAATTGTGCAAATCACTTACAGAAAACCCAAATAGAACTTTCCTCCTGCCACACTATTTGCAACAAATCTAGCCTTTTTTTTGTCTTTTTAACACCACAGAAAAAGCCAAAAGAACACTCTTCACTGCAAGTTTCATGCTGTAGAGAGAGAAGTCTTCTCCCAGGGTGCCATGAGCAAACAAAACCTGTCCAATATGTGCATCTATTGCAATGCAAAACAGATTTCCAATGCTTCAGCATTACTGAAGACCCTACTTTCAATTACAATGTCAGCAGTACTTAGAGCTGACGAGCCTGCAGAGGAGGAGATTGGGACCTGTGGTGAAGTTCCAGATGGGTTTAAAAGACCATTAGGGACTTTAAATATAAAATAAAAACACTAACTGAAAAAAAAAATCTTCTCCTCGGATGCTTATTTTCTAAAAATACAGCCAATAAAAACATATGTTGGCCACATCAGCCAGTATAAATACAGGTTCTGGATGTTGTCAGAAGTAGTGGGGGGAGTACGTGCTGATTTTCGTTGAAAGACGAGAGAATGAAGAGGATAAAATGAAACAAGGGGATAGATCAAGGATGGGAAACTGGCGGCCAAGGGACCACTTGCAGCCCTCCTACTCCCTTCACGAGGTCCACCAGTCAGTTTTTAATATAAAAAATATGTAAAGAAAAAAACTGCCAAAATCTGCCCACAACATTAAAATAGCAATAATAGGGAATATAGATCTTTAGATTGCTGTGACTGTTTAAGTGAAACTCTTTTTTTTTTTTTTGCTTACTTCCTAATTAAAGATGTAAGCAGAGGTGATTTTAGGATCTGGCTTTCAGGGGGGCTTGTCTCTGACAAAATAAAGTAATACATCAATCTAATATCATTGCATTCTAAATATTTTGATAGCCAAGGTTGTTCTGAAAAAATACTGCCATTAAAATAAATCTGCCTGAAAGGCTTGAGATATTACAAACATAACAATTAAAATCAGGTGAGCTGAGGGTAGCAAAAATGGCCTGGAGCTGTAAAGATTACTGTTAAAATTATGGTGTCAAAAGCATTTAGGCTCAAAAGAGCATGTTGGGAGTGTTTCCAAATCTGAGTAATCACTGTTTCATAATCATCAATCAAAACTATGATTTATCCCTTAATCGAGCAGCCCTAAAAGATAGAAATTAGCGCATGCTTCAGCCCCCCAAAAAGGGCCCCCCAAAATTGCAGATGGATGTAAAAAAAAATTCTAATAATCAGTAAACATTGTCATTTGCATAAAAAATTAACTTAAAACTTGAATTCTGTTTCACTTGTTAGATTGCTAATTGCATTTGTGTTTAAATATATCTAAGTGTTTATAATATAACCTTTTATTACAGAGCTATGTATTTCTAACACCCTTCCATTTACAAAACTGTGGCCCTCCAGCAATGAGCATCATTTTAGTGTGGCCACTCTTGGTCATTAAAGATGCCCATCCCCAGGATAATGAAGGTGAAGAGAGGGGAGAACTGAGGAGAAGTTGGGGGAATGAGGGGGTTGATGGAGGAGGGGATGGGAGGTGAAGCTGGCTCTCTCCCATATTTCTCCTGGACCCCGCCCTCCTGGTCAGGGGTTGGTCAGGGGAAACCCAACTCTCGCCCGTGGATTGGTCGGCTCTCGTGTGGAAGGGGCAAAATAGTCTCTCCTCACAGACACAATAAAGTTTAGAGCTGGACGCTTGCATGTAGGCAGTGGGCGCTAAAGCAGACCGCTGAGGGAGGACCGCTGCTGCTCCTTCACACGGACTAATTCAAAGGGAAACAGCACGACAAGGACTACTGGATACTTTTGAAGTTTTTGCCTCATGCGAGTGTTTGTTTAAACGCAGCCCTGCGCTTTTCACGCTCAAATTGAGGGCTTGCTGTGGGATATTTTAATGTTTTGACTCAACACGACTTGGATACTACAGCCTCCAAACGCACGCGCTGGACTACAAACACGCGCCGCGGTGTCAGGGCGGCATAAGCTGAACTACCTTTGAAGTGTTTTTATTGATAACGCAGTGGGACCCCGCGCCGAGTGTCGCGGTGTTTCCCGGGATGATGGTGTCGCTCTTCGGGGCAGCCCTGCTCCTCCTGTCCGGGTTGGTGGCTCCGCTCTTTGGGGTGCGGGCTTTCGGCGACGAGGTGGAGGAAATGACCTGCGACCCCATCCGTATCAGCATGTGCCAGGGTCTGGGCTACAACGTCACAAAGATGCCCAACCTGGTGGGCAACGTGCTGCAGTCGGACGCGGAGTTGCAGTTGACAACGTTCACGCCGCTCATACAGTACGGCTGCTCCAGTCAACTCAAGGTAGTGGACCACACTGATACATGCTAGACTTAGTGAATGTAAACTGGCAAGGGATGGGCAGTGTATCGTGTTTTTAATAGTACTTGGTATACAAGACACGCAAATTAGGAAAATGTTAAACACAGTCTAAGCAGTGGTTCTGGTTTGCAAATAAGCAAGACACATGTACCTTTAAAATCTGTCAAACTATGCATTATAACTATTATTATACAGTAACCAATGACAGAGTTCTTAATATACTCCATTGGTGCACAAGTTACATATTTCCATATACAGCTGCAAAATTTATCATTCAAAGACCTCAACTTTCCAAGAAGCTCCTTTCTGTCTCAAATTCATGTGTACCCCCCATAAAAAAGTAACAATCAAGTCCAAATAAGTGCTGATAAATGTAAAAATTGAACAAAATTTAGAAATAATTTGTGTAAAACTTTGTTCAATGAATTTTCACAAGATTTTCATGTGCAGTACAGTTTTTTGACAAGTTTATTAGTAATTTATTAGACATAAATTGATAAATATTGACATTAGAATACTGCAACAAGAGGTTTTTCTTTTGGTGCGTGATGTTTGATTTATTCCGATGAGGCGATATTTCAGAACTCATTATGGTACTGCGGCTATCTATTTTTTAGGAACATAAAGCCTCCACATCATTAAAATCACCTGGTTATTTCGTGGTTGTGGTCTATTTGTTTTAGAAACAGACAAAGAGCAAGATAAAAAATATTTCATTCTTTTATAAATCTTACGTTTTGCATTGGGGCAAAAAAACTTGGAGAAACCACTGGTCTAAAGTGAGAGAAGTCTGTTTCCATCATTACTGATCAAATGACTGGTAAGTTGAAGCGGGCAGCACTGGCACAGATCTTTCTCTCAAGTTCAAAAACTTTTCCAAATGCATCCAACGTCATTAAGTAAACAAGATAGTGCCCTCGCTGTCTTTTGCTAAAAGCAGCAGTATGGTCCATCTTCACAAAGTAGTGCCATTGTCAGGTGAATTGTGCCATAACTTTGAAAGAGATGATTAGTCCTTTCCATTTCCACTGAGTGCCTTGTTGCCTGCTTTCAGTACTGTGTAACTTTTGCCCTTTTCATAGTGTATTTGCTCAAAAACACTGCAGCAACTCCCTGTCATCATTGCACCCAACTCATTCACACCAATTCCATGAAGATATGACATTTGTTTCAATTCACTGAGCAACAACACTTAGAGGAAACGTGAGAGCACAACACCGCACGATTCACATACAGACAGCACTTGCTGGCTCTGCTTGATCTCTTCTCACCAATATTACCATTTGATACTATAGGTTTGTTCCATTTGATACTGGACGTCAGGCTATCCAAGTTGCAAATAAGATCTGAAATACTATTGAGTTGGATAAATGGTTGAGGCTCTTAGGAGAGAGCAACCAACATGATTTTTTTTAGGATGGAAAAATTTATTATTTCCTGACATGTGACAGAAGATCACCAAGTTTACTTCTTCTTTGATGCCAACAATAATAATAACTGAGAGTTAATCATTTGGAAAAATTGTATGTAAGAGTATAGACATTTTTGGTGATCATGGTTTACAGAATTGTTGAAATATTATGCTACAAAGACTGTATCAAACAGGTATAAAATTTGTTCATTTTAAAACAAAATCCTATCAGATTTTACAATTCCAATCATTTTAATTTCTTATAAAAACATCTGAGTTATCCTGCATTTTCATTTAGTTAAAGATATATCAAGATACACTATTTTGGGTCTACATTTCCCAGCCCTAATACTGATGTCAGAATAGACCAGGCAGCATGATATAAAAAGGCTGGAACATGAATAAATTTAGGAGCACTGATCCAGGACTCAAAAGGCATGAGCCCAGATAGTCTGCTATGTTTATGTGTGTACTGTGTGTGTGTGTGCAGGGCTGGAGAGGAACAGTGCGGTCGCAGAGCACATGACAGAGCTACTGGCAATAGTTGAACTGTAAAGAGCGATGGTGTCCTTGATAATGAGGAGCATAATATAGGTTGACCTCAAAAGAGTTAAAATAAGTGCTGTAAAGGCGTCTTTCCTTCCTGTTGTGCCATGGCTGTCATGCTAATTTATGTGAAAAAAGCCTCTACTGTGAGTTGACATTCTGAGTTCATGCCTCTCACAGCAACAGCTGAATCTGTACTGATGCATACTGGACTATCTTCTGGTTCACAATGGTGCCCTCAGTGTCTTAAGACAAATGCTTCTTGTTTGACTTTTGTACCATAAAGAAAAAAATAGATTTGTTCTCTCTTTTTGGTTGTAAAATTTTATTTTGAACTACCACTGGACAGTGATGCAACTAAGTCCATATTGGCACGTGTTGTGATACCGTGGTTATCTTTTAACATGATGCTGGGAACATATTTTTGTTTATAATAACCCAGAAGCTGTAAATAAACGCCCCTGTACACTTTCTAAATCAGTGGTTCCCTTTGTCTATGGAGAGTCGAGCCAGAATGGAACTCACTTTTAATTGATTTCACTGTTAAAAGCCAAAGCCTACGATCTTGAGATTTAGGAACAGTATGCAGTTATCGTGGCTTCATTGTTTTACTTTACATATGTCAACCTAGGTCTGGGCAATATTTCATTTAAATCAATTAATTCAGATTATTTTCTGCAGGCAAGTTAAAGATTAAAACTAACGATTTTTTTCCCTGACTTACGTAAATTGAAAATAGTTGCAATGTTTGAAAATATAAATTCTGAAATGTAACACTTTATAATGGTCGGCCCTGTCAGGTTTTGCACAAGCACATGTTTAGGCTTGCATTTGTTTTTTTTTGTTTTTACATAAGATTAAATATTGATCAGAGAGTTCGAGGTTAATTCAGTAAAAACAACTCAGCTTTCAGTGTTTATGTAGACAAATCTGACAATGTTTGTACTACATAATCAACATTTTATGACAAGCACTTTAGCTTTAAGACGGAAATTCTGTTTGGCTTGGAAATATATTTTGGTAACATAAAGGTAAAACTTTATGATTTTATTTTTTTGTGTCATAGTTGTTTTTTTGAGAGAGAGAGAGAGAGAGAGAAAAAAAAATTGATTAAAATTGTAAATCGAGTGTTGTGGGAAAAAAACTGTGGATTTTATCTTTAGACCATATCACCCAGCCCTATGCCAATCTAATTCTACCTGCCTAAAAGCTTACAGAGCCTCACAGTGCACTGGCTCTATGGCACCCAACCTTGGGCCCTGTACCCCGGGTTTTGAACCAAGGATCCCATTGGCCCCTGTCTGCCATGACCCCTAACTTTTTACTTTTTTGTTGTTTCTGCTGATACCCTATGATGGGAGCATGATGTCCTTGATTAACAAGACATGCAGAACAAAGTTTGGTCTGGTTTGTGGCTCCTTTCCTTCATGACATTACCAACACATTACCCAATTTAAAACTCCTTTCTGCCAAGAGAAGGGCTACCGAAGTCTTGTATGCATGAACTCATGAGTTGCTATACGGGCACATACATTACCCATTGAACCAAATCACAACACAGACTTTGGTGCTTGATTTAGGTACTCATAACCAAATGTCAAAAACAAAGGTGCAACACTTCTCCTGTCCCTACAAGAGAGGGAAATTGTCTAAAAATAACTAGCCACTTAAATCTGACTAAAAATCTGTATTTTTTTTAGATTTACTCCCTCTTTATACTAGCATCTAATTAAAGTAAAAGAAATTGTAGAATTGTATATCAGGTGAAGTTGAAAAGTATTACAGTCTTGTAAAAATTCTTCAATAAAATCACTTATAAATTGTCTTAAATATATCCATAAATACGCATGAAATTAAGAGTTTTTGATTTGAGCAGAGCAGAAATAAGTTTTGGTTAGAGGGGTTAAAATATTCTGCCCCGAAAATGCTGCGGTGAACTGTGTGTCTGTGGGTGAACTAGGAGCACAAAACCAAACTCCAGCAGAAAACACTCTTGTAATAGTAGCTGACACCCAGTCTTCCCCTTCTTTCTCCCCCATACACACACAGAGTCTAAAAAGTGAGGAAGGGGGGAAAGAGAAACCATATCCCCCAGCATTTGCTCTAATGGGAGGCTTCCTGACTGGTAACCGGAGCAGCTTTTAGCAGTGAAGTGTCGGCACTCGGGTTACCAACGGTCGGGGAAAACACCCAGAATGTGTTACCTTCCTGACTCACCATGAGAACTATTTAAAGTGGTGTTACATGTGACTTTAACCCTTCAACTTCAATAACCAAACCCCATAATCACATTCACATACAGGAACAATGGGTGGAGAGCTACCCGGGACAGCTTTAACCCTCATGTCCCCCAGTAAATAGTCACTTACTGCACACTGTGTCCCAAAGGTGGACACACCAAAAAAAGTGCCCTGAAATCTTAATATCAATCTATTTTGGGTAGGGGGGGCAAACAGTCTGGGAACTGTCACACTTTGTACATTTAGTCTCAAAAGTGGACACTTTAAAGTTGTGCCATAAAATGATTATGTATTTGCATAAAATTCTCAAGTCTCAAATACTATGCCAACTTTGATTCTTCTCCTAAGTCTAAAAAATATGTTTTTTTTCAGAACTATAATTCTTTAATAGCAGTTTTTGTACAATATGCCTATTACATAAAAATGTCCCATTTTCAAACTGCCGTAAGTTACTTTCTTCTTACTTACTTTTCTCCTGGGATATCAAGGTTGGGTTATATCAGTGGTTATGAACAATATTGATTTGGTATGTTATTCTTTGTGCTGAGTCAGCTTAAAAAACAGTGGAAATTCCAAAGTATTCACCAGGATAAATGTGTGGTTTAATCTTTTGGGGATTTGGATGATAAAAGCAAGGTTATCTGCTTGAAAATGGTACAAACTACGTATCTGAAGCCTGGCCTGCAAATTGAGAGCATATTATCAGACATTTGAGCAAAGATTGTGTTTACATTAGTGTGTGCTACTGTGGTTAGGAGTGACTTTCTTTTGACCCCATGAGCTTAGAATGATCATTTTCATTACACAAATTACTAAAAGGGACTAATGAATCCTGGGGTTGACAACGTGGATGTTTAGAATAAGACTCTTTGCCTTAAAGGTCCCATGTCCTTGCAAAATGCAATTTATTTTGCTTTAAATTCAGTTAGGAAGGGCTTGGGGAGCAGAAGAACATGACACCTTTTACTAAACTTTCAGTTCATGGAGAAATGTGCCATGCCTCAGTGAAAGAATGCTAAATAGGGTTTATAATGTAAAACCTATACAGCCTCCACCTGCATGAGTGTTTTCTGTTTGTCACAGGCAGATGCCATGACTGTTTTGAAAGTTTACCCCGTGGCCTGTAACCCCTCTTTCCCTGTCCCATCAGTCATCACTTGGGCAGCCAATCAGTGCAGACCTCATTATCACAGCCATCCCACCCCCCTCATATCTGAGCATTTCCAAAGGGGGGGAGAAAAGAGCTGCGTCTGATCCTCTACAGCAGACATGTCAAACTCAAGGCCATATCACGCCTGCATTATCATTTAACTCTGAGATAACTGAATATCTCGATTATGAATGACCCTCTATTAAAACCCACTACAACCACTCATACTACAAATCCCACATTGCAATAAAGTATCTGCCATGCTGGTTTAATGCTGCGTTCCGTTTACATCGAAACTGGGAAGAGGGGGTTGGGAATAATGTCATATCTGAGTTATCAGCGTTTCAGTTACAAAGTCAGAAATTGTACTCGCCGATCTACTGGGCTATTATTAGCTGTTGTTGGCACGCCCTGTGTTGTAGTTTACACATACCACATGAAGAATGTAAATAACACTATAGCAGTATTTCTATCTATAAAGATCGACCAATACTATGCATACGGCTAATTTAGTGCAACAAACACGAGTCAGAAGTGCTAATAAATTGAATATTACAGGAGCTTATTAACTGTTTACACTGGGGGAAGCCATCTTCAATTGCCAGCTCGGGGGTGGTGAGGATCCCCGACTTCCCAGTAGGAAATTCCAACCTCAGGGGCCGTTCTAGATGAAATTTCCCACTCGGAACTAAGAAATCCCGATTTCCGAGTAGAACTGGAACGCAGCACAGACCAATTTATCAACCCCTCCTCTAGTTGCTTTTATACCACTCAGACCAGTGGTTAGCAAATGAATGCATTGGTTCGTGCTCTTAGAATGATTTTTAAGCTTTCCCAAAAATAAATGTGCTACTAAAAATTAATATTTCTGATTAAAACAGTCACTTTTAGACTGTGAGATAAATGTTGAACCTGCTGGACCTGCATCTAAGACCACTTTTATATTCCAGCCCTTCTCTCCTTCCAGTTCAGACAGTCACTCTGTTAAGATAAAGATTTACCAAAACCAAGATAGTTATCAGAAAATGTGGAACAAATTGGGTTTCAAAAAGGTCTCACTTAGATAACTGACTTATACACCACATTAGCAACAGTACAAGTAGCCTAAAGGGATTTAATAAAAAGAAGCTTGCTGTTTCCTTTTTTTAGGTTCTTAGACTGTTTATCGATCAAGGCTGTAAAGGTAGAGCTTAATGTGAAAATGGTGCACACATGCATAACTTTAATGTTTACACTGCACAAGCTTTCTCACAGAAAGTAAAAGTTGTATAATGCTTCTGTGAGTCTAGTTCCCAACATTGACACCCTTCTTTGATTCATGTTTCATTTGGGAAGCGCTCAAGGCCTGATTTCAAGCTTAGTTATCTCTATCATTGGATAAAGTCTGCAGGCTTATTTTGTTCCTGTAACGGCCCATTAAACAGTGTGGTGCTTTCATAATGAAAAATGTTTAATAAAGAAACATACACTTCAACACATTTTGTTATTTAAAGTTAACCATAACCTCCTTAAAGCTCCTGGAGCATTCACTTTGTTTACTTTTGCCAGGGGATAGACGAGTAAAATGCACCTTCTGCCTCAGTGTGTTCTCATATCGTGAGCCTGGCACAATTTTACGCTCTGGCTTCAAACTGATTTCACCCTGAAAGCATGAAATCACTTAAAATTGCAACCTTTCATAACCCCTGAGAAATTCTTCGCTCACAACCCAGCTACCACCTCAGACAGTCAGATGTGACCTCAGACTTCTCATTATATCCTCATAACCCTGATTTAGAGATCTATTTCAAAACCACTGCCATGGCACAGAGAAAGCTGAGCCTTGGATAAAAGGGGGATTATGGGGCATTAGATGGCACATGCCCCCTGTGTTGTTAAATTCACAGATTGTTTTTGAAGACATGGAGTTGTATGTGTAACCTTGGGAGCAGGTTAGTGTTGGTAGTGGTGTTTAGATGCTGGTGTTTCAATAGAAGTGAAAATAGAGGATGAGTGATGCAATCTCTTGAAAATGGAGGACAAAGACAGCAGCAGGACTGTAATTGGTACAACTAGGTGGACGATACATGTGTGGGAAAACAGGGTATAGCCATCTTCCAGCAGCAATGCTGTTGTAATATATATAGTGAGAAAGATTGGCCCACAGAGAGTCACAGCACTGTTTTTACTACTTTAACAAGCAGTACAACATGGACATGATTTAATGTCTGCTTCAAAGTTTTCTTTATCTTTACTGGAACAAAGCCCACAGCACAGTTCACTGACATAATACTGGATATCTGTTACAAAGATTTCACTGTCTGAGGTCAGATTAGTTTCAGTCTTCACTCATATTTTCTCAGGTTTACATCACTCCGCACAGGTTTGTCTCTGTGGTTTCCCACCATTAGCAGCACATAAGCCAAATCAAGTTTAAAGTTATCTTGATAAAGGAGGTGTTGTTGTTGGTGGTGTGTTTTTAGATTTTAAGAAGGCATTAAGTGCTGTTAATAATGTCTTATCAAATCATTCCACATTTAACCCATCTGAAAGCACAGGCATCCAACCTGGATGTAGGCCTACTTAAGAGAGGACACAAAGTACATTGGTGGGGTGACAGTGTTTCTCCCTGACCAGCTGTAATGTTGGGGTCCCTCAAAGGTCTGTTCTTGGACCAACTTTATTTCATGTATATTCACTAATCAGACATAACATTGTTCATCCACCACCCAGACTGGTCTGTGGCCCTCTACAAAACAAACTGTGATTCACTGTGTATGCCATTTTTTATAGAAACAGAGTGACCACTGCAGACCTGGAGCACCCCACAAGAGCTGCAGTTATGAAAATGCTCTGACCCAGTCATCTAGCCATCACTATTTGGCCCTTATCAGATCAAGTTTTGGGACAGAATGTTCAATTGCTGCCTAATATATCCCACCCACTAACTCCTTGGAGCATGAGGGTCTCAGGTGGGGGGTGAAGCACCGTGAGCTTTGAGGTGGTCAAAATTTGATTCACATAATTTGACTAGAACGTGGATAAAACAGTAAGGGGATTTTTTAAGGTATTTTACACAAGACTGTGTATTAAGACCTATTTTACCTTCATCTTTTTTCATGAAACAATTGAAATGGGTGTTTAATGTGTACAGCAGTATATCAAAATTAAAATATATCAAATATTTTCTGATTAGGTCATAAGGGGGTCTTGCCTCTTCTTAGGTAACACAAGGGGACCCTGAGGAAAAAGGGTCAGGAACCACTGCAATGCCATGATGAAGAGATAACCAGTGTTATTCACTTCATAAAGTTCCACCTGATCAGTGTAAACAATCTTCCTGATTTTAATATGCAAGTGTATGTAGGTGACACTGTCTTTTCAAAGTATGTCAAGTCAGAAGTTGCTGCCAGACTGACAGATAATAGAATAGTGAGTCGGACTTGCTCACCAACTTCTATTTGACACTTCATTGAGCTAAAATAGTCTGCATGTATTTAAAGCAAGGACAGATTACTCCCTTGATCCTGACGTCTTTATCCATGGCATCACATCTGTGACTGTGTTAAGTATCTGGGCATCATGCTTGACACAACCATGTCTCTCAAAAGCAAGTTAAAAGGGTCATTCAAATGTTAAGTTTCATCTAAATTATTTTAAGAGCCTCCGTCTTAAGTTATCTTTGTTAGCTGCAAAGTTCTTTGTATGTAATATGATGTTTTCTTATTCATCTTCTTGTATCACAACATGGTCACAAGCGTCACAACACTCAAGCCTATGAATTCTTTCTAGAAACAAATCCTAAAGGCACTAGATAAAAATCCAAGAGGTTACTACCACTGTAATATCCTGAGAAAATGTGTTTTTCCAAACTTCCTATTTTAATCTGATGCCTTCCTGATGTTTAAAATAGTTAGCAACACTGCCCTCCCCTCTTGAAGACAGTGCCTGGCCAAACCCAGCTGTGGCAGAGCTGGTAGAACTAGAGCATCCTCTAGGGGTGACCGGGTCCCACAGTACAGAGGGATGACATTAGGTCAGTCTGCTTTTTCATGACGGCTGTAAGGAGGTGGAACTCTGTACCTGCAAACATTTAGGATTCAGGAAGTTCTGCAGTGTTTAGAACCAAGCTGAAGAAATCAGCTCAGTGTTGTAATCATTAACATTTGCTTGGAACTTATTTGTGATGGTGTACTTTTAATACAAATAATGTTTTATTAAATGATGCTGTTTTATGTAGTGTAGTACATAAAACATTCTCATTCTGATGTCTTATGAAGTGTTAGTTTCATGCAAATGAGCTTTTAACATACTCTGTTATTTCATATCACATATCGCCTTCTGTGTATAACTTGTTTACCTGCCAAGGGGCAGCGGATGCAAGTTAGCTGTGAGCGAACTCTGGTGCAATTACATTTAACAGTGTGCTGCCCCTGTACAGAATAAGCATTAAAAAAAATTCATCCAAAAGTTCCATCTTTAACCATCTTTTCTTTTTTCTTTATTTTCCCCCAGTTCTTCCTGTGCTCTGTCTACGTACCGATGTGTACAGATAAAGTTCCCATCCCCATTGGTCCATGTGGAAGCATGTGTCTGTCGGTGAAGAGAAAGTGCCTCCCTGTTCTACATGAGTTTGGCTTTATTTGGCCAGAGGTGAGTTTTATTGACACTAAATTGATTTTTACACATTTTGTCACAGGAGAGAAAGTTTTAGAAACTTTTAGGACACTAGAAACAAGAGAAGTGCTTTTTGTCTTCTTTTTTTAAGACCATGTAGAGTTTAAGTTTATGTCAGTTTATTATCAGCCATTTAAATGCAGATAAAGGCATTATATATTTTTTTAACAACTTGTAAAATGGGTTTCCAAAGGCTTACTGGAGCTTGTAAATAGGAGCTCCAAACATCAACCAGCTCACATAGTTTCAAAAATAATTTTCAAGCAGAAACATTATTTACTTAAAAGACTCAGAAAATACCCTGAATTTATTCTAACTATCCTGAATGATTTGTGCCACTTAAAAATATAGATTAAGTGAAGTTTCATACAGATTCATGCAGGAAGCTACTTGACAGATTATATGTAAGATGGTCCAAGACACTACTTGGTGTATAAATTCTATGCTCTATGATAGCTAAGATAAGATAAGATAAGATAAGATAGTCCTTTATTGATCCCCAAAGGGGAAATTCTGGTATTGCAGCAGTACAGGGCAAGTACAGGGATAGTAGCATGCATAAGACATAGATCAAGGAATAGAAGATATATACGATTATCAAAATTAACTAACAAACTAAGCACTAAATTAACAGAGTAAGTGGCGTTCAATTATCAAATTAACTAACATACTAAAATATCATACTAAATAACATACTAAATAACATACTAAATATCCTCATAGTCCTCAATTAATACAAAATCAGATGATTTCATGCAACTTTCTGCCTAACTCAAACATTTCCTCATTATTTTCACCTGTGCCCATTTGCAGAATGGTGTTACAGCTGGATGAAAGCTATAGTCAGTTATATTACCACCATTAAATAAAAATCAAAAGAAAGCATCAGTGTTTGATGACACTGACCATCAAATCTTGAAATTCACACTACGAAATGAAACCCTGGTGCAAACACACTTAAGTGGATGACAAGCAGAAAGATTTGGACATCGGTGTGGCTTTGAGCTACCCAGAATGAGCATCAGCAGTAATTGCAGCAGGTTATCCCTCCATGTCAGCTCAGTCATTGTTGGTACAACATGACAATTAGATAAAATGCTCCTGTTGTTTTCTTAGACCAAGAAGTTACTGTACATCAGACATAATGCTCTGCATTTGCTTTTGGCCCCTTGGCTGCTCTTTGCTCTTACCGGCTTGCCCCTTGATTGTTCTGTTCCATGTGGTAAAACACAGAGGTTGTACACTGTTTTCTTCCCAAAGGGTTACACAATTCCAGGAATTTTCAAAGTTGGAAACTTTCACAGTTGGAGCTAGTGTGAATTTATAGGAAATAACAGGAATAAACCTGGAATTTACTGAAGGTTGGGGAAAATATATTAATGCATAATCTTGATTAAAACAATCAGATTTCATGCAAGAACACTTGAGAATATCTCTGTTATTCCTCAAACACATGCTCATAGCACACTGCTTACTGCAGGGGTATTATGGCCACGCCCCCTACATGCACTGTGCTTTCCTCCATGCACACGACTATTCACATTCGAGCCCGTGCGTGACATTAATGGGGGGTTAAAGTTGATTGTCCAATAAAATAATTAAAACCTGAAAAAATTCTACTTACAAATAAATCTATTGAAATGTAATGTTTTTATGATATTACTTTGCATAGGTGTCTGCCTGTGATAAAACAAAATCTTTATATTTATGTTTTATTATGATAAGTTTATCTATTTTATCCACAATTTCAAGTTAATTCTCAGAAGTTCTCCAAAATTCCCATCAATTCCAATAATTCCCATGGAGAGTTTCCAGTTTGGAATATTTCCAAATTTCACCAGCTTAACTTCCTATGAAAAGTTTTAGGAAAATATCCAGAAATTTACCAAAGGTTGTTTGCCCCTGTGCAATCCTACTCCCCACACAACAGAATTTCTGAATAGTTAATGATAGGATATGATAAAAGAGGCTAGGATGCTATTTTTTTTAAATATGTATTATTCCAAATTATTGTGGCCCTGAGTGTTTCCTGAAGTAACAAGGAGTAAAAGATCACTTTTAACACACTTCACAGCACGGGAAAATATGACAAGATAACATTCAGGAAAATCAGATTATGACATTGCTGACTTTGGTTGGAAGGGGTAACAAAACCAGTTATCAGGGCAATCATCCTCGAGTGGAGTAGTGTGCCCTGCCAAAACTAAGCATTCCTTAGCTGTGGAAACATTAGTTTAACTTCACTTTGTTTCAAGAAAGATTAATAAACAGCAGAACTACCAAGGCGAACATTTGTCATTTGTGGCCATAACTTAGTAGAGAATAAACCTAGGTAGTTATAGGATACTTTAAGTTTTCCTCAATGTGTATATACCCTATTTTAACTGTGGTCTTTTAATAATATCACAAAACACAAAAGAGCTCTGTGTATTTCTACCTAGATCTACCATGAGTTCATTATCACCATATACATTTAACACAGCTCACAAATCATTGTCCTGTCCTTTCTCGTTCCCATAAAGGCACGTCGCCATTCCATACCACCATTTTTTACTTTGAGTATTATTCTGAATGTCATCCCAAACTTAGGTAGAACTAAGCTAGATCAACTTTAGCTTCAAGCTAAAACAAAATAGCATTGACAGGAATGGTACTTCACAGGCTATTTCTAGGTGGGAAGAATACTTTCAGCGTTATGGGAGACTATTAATTATCTATAATTCTTCAACATAGTTCTTAGGTACTGAGTTACAAATAAAATTGACAAGCTCTGTTTTAATTTCCTGTGATGGACAAATCAGTGTGTTTGTAAGTTAATCACCTGGATACTGGTTCTGTTTGTTTGTTTTGTTTTTTCATTACCATATTTATCTTTCAATTTTCCATTTAATGTGCGTACACCAGTCCATTTCCTCTCCCTGTGCTGCATTCTGATCTGTGATTATCATGCAGTGTATTTGAAGACAGATGTATGTGAATGGGGCTCTGTGTTAAGGATGTAAAAAGAGTGGTAATACAGAAATAAAAACTTAAATTGAAGAGTGCCAGTGTCTTGGTTATCACATCTTTGCTTAAACCGACCATCTCAAGTATAAAGCAATCACCAACTTTCCCTCCTTTGCAGGTGCTCAACTGCAGCCTCTTCCCACCTCAAAACGACCACAACCACATGTGCATGGAGGGCCCAGGGGATGAAGACACTCCCTACCAGCCCGTCCGTCCCCCTCCTCACCCAGAGGAGTGCCAGGCTCTGGGATCTGCCCCGGACCAGTACACCTGGTTAAAACAGACTGAAACCTGCACCCTGCAGTGTGGCTACGATAGCGGGCTCTATCGACGGGGGGCCAAAGTCTTCACAGATGCATGGATGGCAGTTTGGGCTATACTGTGTTTTCTATCAACCACCCTGACTGTCCTGACCTTTCTGCTGGACTCACAGCGCTTCTCGTATCCTGAGAGACCCATCATCTTCCTGTCCATGTGCTGCAACCTGTACAGTGTCGCCTACCTAGTAAGTCATGATGATGTCATTCACACATTTGTTTCAGGACAAGCATGAAGTGAAAAAACAAAGTCGAACAACTTATTAATTATTGTTAGTTTCTGCAGGACTGTATTTTACTGTGGTTTCATATTTTGTATTTTTGATCTAATGGGGGGTAATGGTTACTAGGCTTGGGCCATTAAGATCAGATATTGTGTCCTGATCGTTTTTAGCTGAATTGCAAAATGCAACAAAGAAATTAGAAAAGCCCTCAGAGACCACAGACCTCTGCAAAGCAGCTGAGTTACGACAGTGGCTTTTCCACCACCCCTGTAAAAGATACAGTTCTGGATCACCACACGCGATTGAGTCTCCGCTCATGTCTCTGCATGTGGAGAGCTCCTCCGCCAGCATCGCAAGGGAAGCTGGGAAATGGAGTCACATAGGCTTGAAAAACATTGACGTCAGTTTGCAAATGAACTACAGCTCCCATAATGAAGTAAAGTGGGGGAAACCCTCACAGCAGCCGAGGAGGAATGAATGGGACTTGCCATTGTAAAATTCAGTGTTTTTTTGTGACGTTAATCTGGATCAGATCCAGATGAAATTTGATGACAGAGACACTGACCCCTGTAAAATTGGAAGTGAATCTGTGAAGAAATGGCAGAGATAGGATTTTTTTTAAAATTCTGCCTAATGTTCACCTATGGGATTTTTTGAATATTTGTGAATTTCTTTTTCATCCAAACAAATATCCGGATCACCGCCAAAATTAAATGGCTTTTTCCTTGGACCAAACTACACCTCTGGTAAAATTTCCATGTAAATCCATCGGGTATTTTTTTCATAAAGTTGCTAACAGACAAACATATGCTGGCAAAAACATAACCTCTTTGGTAGAGGTAAAGATATTTAACACACTTTGTCTATTGAAGTTATCCATATATACGGATATTTTAAACAGTAAATGTGTATGTAATGTCTGTCTCTTTGACAGATAAAACTTAGTGAGCCGTTTTTTTCTCCCACCATCACTTTGTCATTCTGACAGGTGCGGTTGACTCTGGGCAGAGAGCGTGTTTCCTGTGACCTGGACGCCACAACAATCCCCATTCTGGTCCAAGAAGGGTTAAAGAGCACTGGCTGTGCCATAGTCTTTCTCCTTCTTTATTTCTTTGGCATGGCTTCTTCACTGTGGTGAGTCCAAACACACGCACCAACACACACTTTATCCTCTCACTCCTTCATGTCTTTGTCCCATTGTCATCCACTGTTGTGAATGGACTTTGAGGGGAACAATTGAAACACGAGACTCACATCCTGTTTCCTTTAAAGTCCAACTATCCTGTCTCATAACCTCTGTGCTGCATGGATCGATTTCCACACACAAGGGCTGTCTTTGAAAAAAAAAGAGGGCACTTTTTGAATGCATGCTGACTTAAGTTGCAGTGGAAACACACTGCTGCCACAGCTCTTTTTCTTCCTTTTTTACTTTGCCCTGGTTTTCCTGTTCATCTTCACACTTCCCTTTTGGAAGAGCAACAGGCTGAGAGGCCAAGGACCTCGCCCTCCCTCCAGTATGATCACAACAGTCTGTTATGTAACCAAACACTTTCTGAAGTCACAACAAACATATCACATTCGAAATGCATGATTTTTTATATTTAAGTTTTGGCCCATAGTTTCTCCTGATCTTGTTTCCAGGAAACTTGAGACAGCCTGATATCAGAACACAAGATCTTTGTTGTTGTTTTCACTCTGTTTTCACTGTTTTCTCTCTCTGCCTTCAGGTGGGTGATCCTGACTCTCACCTGGTTCTTGGCTGCTGGACTGAAGTGGGGCCATGAGGCAATTGAAATGCACAGCTCATACTTCCACATAGCTGCCTGGGCCATCCCAGCCGTGAAAACCATTGTTATACTAATAATGAGACTGGTGGATGCAGACGACCTGACGGGACTCTGCTATGTAGGCAACCAGCAGCAGGAGGCACTCACAGGCTTTGTGGTGGCACCTCTAGCAACTTATCTGCTAATAGGTAATTATTACGTGGAAATACTAATACTAGAAAAGCACTCAGAGAGCGCAGACCTCCACCAAGGTGATCCGGATCAGTCCCAAAATTTAATCAGTTCTTCCATATCCCATTTCCGACAATTCCTGAAAATTTCATCCAAATCTGTTCAGAACTTTTCAAGTTATTTTGAACACAGACCAACAAACAGACAGATAAACACCGGCAAAAACATAACCTCCTTGGTGGAGGTAATAACTTGTTGGGTAAGGGGGCAACACTGCATTAGTGCATTTATATTTAATATGCCGGTACATCCAAACTCATTTTTAGTAATTTAGATATCAATATCTACTCAACTTCTTAATTAAATCATTGACATAGGAGTTTTACTTTTGCTCATATTTTTTTAACAGACATACACCAGATGCAACAGAAAAGTTATGTTCTTTAAATGTAGGAAACAATAATGTAAAACTTTGTGTGATTCCATTAGATCACACATAGATTGTATGCTGAGTTATCCTACACGGCAATATTGAAATAAGCTTAATCTACCCTTGAAAGCCCTTCATAATGTGCAGCCTCAGCCCCGAAAACCCCCCTGATCAAAACTACAGCAAACTTGAGTACTGACCTGCTGTCACCACAAAACTGCCTCACTGTTCACTTCTTGTTAAAAAGTAAGGCCACCTTAAAAAAAAGCATTCTCAGAGGTGTTGTTCCTAAATAATAATGAGAGGTCCCAAAAGTGGATTGCCTGATTCATGCTTTGAGTGAATCCAGAATGCTGTGCATCAGGCCCAGATGTGCCAACCAGGAGGTTCACTCTTGAGCAGCTTTTCTTCTTCATGTGGACACTTTATTCATGAAATAAGAACATTGGTTTACTATTAAACAAACGCATCTACAGTGAGCGTTAAATATTAAATAGAGTCCTCAGTTTAAATATATATAAATAAATACAAGGGATATCTGAATATTGGTAAAAGTCTCAGATCAGGGCTGATGTGAGCCTCTTAACTGATCAGGGATCAGAATTATTACTGATTAGCTCGCCCCAGTTGTTTATTTCACTTGTTATATCGAGCACACTCTACAGCGAGTTGTAAATGAGCAAGTGTAGCAGGATTTGCAATGTCACTGGTGTTTAAATACTTCAATTTACACAGCAATAGAAGTCCAACAGCCACTCTGAGTGTACAGTGCTACACAAATTTATTAGACCACCACCCAACGCAAAGTTTATGCGTAGGCTGCCCTTAATTAACAGCACTGGTAATCGTCAAAATCAATTTTTGTTTCTGTAATAGTTTATACACCAGTACATAAAGGCTCTTCAACTTTAATTTTAAAACTTTAAAACACAATCATAATTGTTAACCATAAATTTTCAAATTTACTGTTTTACAAAAAAGCAAAAAATATGGATCAAGATCAAATTTCTAGTTATACTATATTTTGTTAAAGGAAGAAAATAGGGTATGATATACCCTTTCTGACTCCCCTGGGTTAACCGCTACAGTGTTATTACCATGGTTAACATGTTTCCAAGGTGTTTTTTTCCTGCTTTGCTACTGAAATATAAGTCATTCTTAAAGACCGAACTAGTGCATTAGGATTTGCACTATTCTAGCGACATTCTGACTATAGAGGAATATAGACCAATATGTATACAAATGGGAGCTATTTCCTACATCTGATGAGTGACAAAGTACTTTGGTTCAGTAATATTTACCCTGTGGTGCTATGTTTTTCTTTTCTCTGTTTTTACAATGAGAGATAACTACAAATCGGAATTTGTATATTGCAAGTTCATCTGTAATGTTTCTTGTCTTAATAAAAAAAAGAATTGACAAAAATTACTGGCTGTAGGTCAGGTATAAAACTAAACGACTAAGAACAAACTTAAAACTAGAAAGCACTCGAAGAGTGCAAACCGCCGCCAAGGTAGGTTTTTTGTGGAGTTATATGCACAAATGCCGAACATGGTCCTGTCTCGCAATGTTAAAGAATTCTTTAAAAAATCCCTGGATCTGGATGGTGATCCGGATCAGTCCCAAAATCTAATCATTTGATCCTTATCCCATTCCACACCTTTCCTGAAAACTGCATCCAAATCCATCCATAACTTTTCAAGTTATCTTGAACACAAACAGACAAACAAACCAACGCCGGCAAAAACATAACCTCCTTGGTGAAGGTAATAAGAGTACGGTTTAGACTCACACTTTTGTAATGTGAATAAGATTACATTTTCTATGACTTGAAACTAAACAAGTAAAAACTGATTGAACAAAACAGAACAAACTGAAGTTGGTGTTTTGGTTCCCCCTCAAACTCTACAATCAATACACAGCAAGTTCAGCTGCTATATCATTTGCACATAAACAGAAATGTTCCTGTCTGCCAAAACAGAAAATTAATTTTAAAAAATATTACCCGCTGTTATCACAATGATGGAAATACTCCTGTGACTCCAGTGAGGGATTATACTAAATTGTTCTTTGCTCATTATGTCACTTTTAAACTACTTCTCAATCCAGTCATCCCTAATTTTCCTCTCTATTCCTCAGGGACGCTCTTCATCTGTGCTGGCCTTGTAGCTCTCTTCAAGATCCGCTCCAATCTCCAGAAGGACGGTGCCAAAACAGACAAGCTAGAGCGCCTAATGGTGAAGATCGGGGTGTTTTCAGTTCTATACACTGTCCCAGCATCCACGGTGATTGGCTGTTACCTCTACCAGCTCTCCAACTGGGGGGAGTTCAGAGCCAGCACCCAGGACTCATACGTGGCATCAGAGATGCTTCGAATCTTCATGTCGCTGCTCGTGGGCATCACATCAGGCATGTGGATCTGGTCGGCAAAGACTCTCCACACGTGGCAGCGCTGCTCTGCCCGGCTGCTCAGGGACAGCAGGGCGAGCAGAGGGGGCAAGAGGGCACCGGGGGAGGGATGGATCAAACCAGGGAAAGGGAACGAGACAGTGGTGTGAGGACTGTGAAAGAGAGATTTGACAGGTACAGACTTTTACCTGCATCTCTCCAAACTGAACTGCCAAAGAAGAGATTCGGGCAAATGTGATGAAGGAGGACGCCACTGGATGTTACAGCATCAAAAAAGCTGGCTCCCTAAATCTCTCCAAGTGACAGTAGCCTCTCTACCTCTGTTGGACCTTATTTGCAAAGAGAAACAGAGGAAGCAAAAATGAAAGAGAAAGAGAGACCCAAAAGGCAGAAGAGAAGCATCATTATGCAGAGCAGACACAGATAAGCTGTGTTACACCGCGTCTACCTCTCTGTCTCTCTCCTCTCAACGCACCTCAGCAGAAGAGACAAAGCCTGTTGGAAATCTGTACGCCACCGCGTCTCTAATGGGCCTCTTGAAGTTTGGGGTTTTACACTGGAGGGTCCTGGCGCAGACATTACACAGATGAAGGTTTCCCAAAAGCGTCTGATAACTTCATTATCTGTGTGGATTTAAAAATAACTCAGCAAAACAAGCTACAAGACCAAAAATAGGAACCAAAACCTATTGAAAACATATCCAACGCAGCCAAAGGTTCTGATAAGTACCTTGAATACCACATTTTTAGAAATGATTCCCACTGAGTTTTATTTAATGATACGCAGCGCAGAAAATTAACTAAAGAAATAAAAAAATCTTCTGTCACAATTTTAAACACAAGAGGCCTTGAGCAGGAGAGAGCACTGTCCAAACTACATGTTAATGAACATGTTAAATGTTGCCCAATCAAGTGCAATTGAGTCAGAGTCGTTTTTAAAGCTTAAGATTAACGATCATGGGGTGTCAAGAACTTTTCTGTCATTGCTGTGAAATTAAAATATGCATCAGCATTGCTTGATTTTTTTCTAAAATCTTATAAAAAAAATCAGGTATTGTCACAATTATATGCTATATGAAACAGCAGGAGATCTGAATGCTTAAATATTTTGGAGAATGTGGCTTTAAGCTGTAAAAAAGCACTATATTGAAACACAGCTGGTGAAGTGTCAGTGCTTGTCACCATGGAACTGCATATATGGGAGATATAGCAAACATAACCTTATGTGAATGTGAAGAGAGCCTTAAAAACAAAGAGTTCAGTCAGTTTTTTCAAAGAGGCTGAGGTAAACAGTCAGTTTAGTGTCTCACTGCCAAAAAGTGCAAGATCATTAGGGCTTTTATTCTGAAGAAGCCCCAGCACACAAATACATGGAAACAGATTTTCTATGAAATTCATCTTATTGATAGCTTTAACACGACCAAAGTGGAGGGCAAAGAAAGAAGTCAGCTAGCACTGATGGCCGTGTGGGGCTGCAGCACAGGCTTTTTAGATTTTTAATCTTTACAAAACAATATGTTAACATCCCTGAGATATGATGTTAACTTATGTTTAAATCACTTTGGATCATTAAACAGGATCAAATATTTCATTTATGTCACTAAAAACAGCTACATTTTTTGCCAGAATGTCCCTTTATTGATGTAAACAAACTGCTGTTGTGGAGAATCATCCTTGTACTCAGCCTTCAGCATGACAATTTGCAGAGATAAAGATGATGATGGGAAGTAATTTTTGGTCAAGTAAAACAAAGAAAATTACTCAACTTAAGGAGAAGTCTGTTTTGTCTTGGTGACGATTGCAAAACAAAACAAAAAACCTGATATTATCCAGACCTTAACTCAGCTGTTTGCACTTGTGTGACTGCAAACAGCCGAGTTTTTCACTCAGACTTCACCCAGGTGATTTCCTTGCGCCCCCCTAGTATTTTATTCATGTGAAGTCCAGGTATTAATGATTTACCGTCTGTTAGTGCATCCAATTGGAAAATAACTGTCGTTCATTTAAAAAGATCAAAATGACCCTCGTTAGCAGCTGAAACTGTGAACTTAAACATAGTGTAAAGCGTTGAGGCTTGCTTGGAAGCATTCAATGTGTATGTGACGTCGTATGGAAGCTATCAGTAGATTTATGAAAGCATAAAGTAACTATGAAGTAATATAGCAGTGAATCTTGGGAAACCCCCAGCTGTGCTTTTTAAAAGCCCTGAATGCCTTAGCAGTGAGGCATCTGGGAAATGTAGGCTTGTGCGTTTTACCTCCAGTCAATGAGAAGCTCAGCTAACTTCTAATGAAGTGTACAGCCCTCTTGGAAAGCTCTGACTGTATACGCTCTCCAGTTACCATGAAACCCAGGAAATTAAATTATTCCCCCTGCCATCTTTGCCAAACATTAGACCTGAGGCAGGTTAAGGAATTAGAGGTTATTAGACAATCAGTTGCCAAAAGACACATTTTGCAATAACAAAGAGCCGTCACAGAGAAGTGCACGTAAAAGGCAGGTAGGAGTTCATAGAGGAGAGCAGATCTCACGAATCTCACTCACGCTGTATGGGTAAGGATTGTCATCTGGAAAGAGGAGACTCTGTTTGCCTAATTTTGCTTAATTCTTCAAATATTCATCTTTCAAACAAAATGGAATTGGCACATGGGACACTGCTGGTCTGTCCATCTTTCTGGCTGGTCCGTTGCCTGACTGATAGCCTTTAACCCAGTCTGCTCCAACATAGTTTTATTCCCCGGCAGTCAAGCGGACCCTGGAAAATATGACTGATTATTTTTCCAACCTTTCAGAATTTCTTGGATGATTCCAACATTGCTTCATTTCTAAAGAGCAATAAAACATCACAGTTGCAGTTTAATGCATCTACTGCAGAATTTCAAAATATTCCTTTAGAACATTGAGAACCTCTATCCCCTTTATGCTTTTCCCATCAGCCTGAACGTTGAAAAGATCATGCTACATTTGCTTACTTGAATCTTAGCTTAGATGTCATTGCCATCCAAGGCCTACGAACCAAGCATGTGAAACATTGGTGTATGCTCCAATTGAACACCAAAGTTTGT
Source organism: Cetoscarus ocellatus (assembly GCA_037902135.1). Taxonomy (NCBI): domain Eukaryota; kingdom Metazoa; phylum Chordata; class Actinopteri; order Labriformes; family Labridae; genus Cetoscarus; species Cetoscarus ocellatus. The sequence continues at coordinate 1,332,840 of JBAMNC010000244.1, read as the reverse complement.
GACCTATCAAACCTATTTTATGAAACATAAAGTTTATTTACAAAGAGGGCAATCACATAGATGCGTGGCTAGAGAAGCTTTGCAACCAAAACAATTTTTTTTCCTATATCATAGCGCGTCTACAAGGTGTCTTTCTCCACGCAAAGAGGTTTTCCTGTTTTTTTTTAGAGACCATGAAAGTTGAAACGATTTCAACCTTTCAGCACGAGACAAAGAGTCACAGCACGGTTTATGTCACTTTCAGCCAAAGCAGATGTAGAATAAGATAAAAACAGGTAAACAGACAGTTGTGGGTGGTTACAGGTGAACTGGGGAGCCATCTGTAGGTTTTTGGACAATATTCTGAATCGTTCTGACTGAGAATGAAGAGAGCAGAAAATAGTCCTTCGCCGAACCTCAAAATGATAACCAACCTAAAGCAGTGTGTGAGTGTTAGAGCAAAGCTGAGAACATTTTATTTTATAATGCTGCATGTGCATGGATGCAGATCGTCTGTACAAGCGCTCCTTGTGTGTTTTTCCCCCCGTGAGGGCGCTTTTGGTGCATCTGCAGCGACTCGTCTTCCTATGTAATCAACCTGAGTGTCACAGCAAAAGCCCCATTCATTCTGTTGTTTCAAGACGTAGTATTCCTCTGTGATGTTTCACCTCCACCATGAACGTTGCAGAGCCGGAATGGGAAGAACAAGTTGATTCTTCTTTGCGCCGTCTCCAGAGGTCGTATCAGAGGCGTAGTATGGGAGAGAGGGAGGCACGCAGACTCAGCACATCAGCTGTTTTGCAGCGTGAATTAATATATTACAGCCTCATTGGATTAATATGAATGCTTCGAAGTGTAAATACGATTACGATGCTTTTGCATAAAGGCACTGGGAATAAGGCTAACATCTCTGATTGGTGTGACCAGCTGTTGAGAGATAAAGAAATGTCATGTCCTTGTTGGCTTACCTAAAAGTTAGCATTGCATTGGTTCCCTCAGCTAAACGCCACTGTTTTTTTCAACCAGTTTTCAGAACATGTATTCTTGCTCGGTGTCAGCTGGGGTAGGCACCAGTTTACCGTAATTTCTCGATTTTAACGCACACTTTTTTGCTTTCAAATAAGCTCTAATTTTTTGGATGCGTATTATACACGAGTACAAGCAAAACACTTAAAATATTTGTCTTGCCAACATCACAATTACAGCACATCTGATACAGAAAGCCGAAATATTCGCTTGGGTAACCACTCACTGGCAAGCACAGAGCGCTGCCATCTTGTGAGCAAGTGGATGCAAAATAGCTGCGCCGTGATTGGTTGAAGACATCGCCATGTTGATAGCTGCTGTCTGATTGGTCGGTACACTACGACTGAGCATGCTTGGGCCACGTGAACCAAAGGGTGTTTCCGCATCGGTTTGAGAGAGAAAATTGTGAAAATACTGAAATTTCATTGATTAAAACTTTGAATAAAGGTAATTTATTGACATGTTTGAGAGAGTAAGGTTTGGGCAAAATGTGCGTGTTACACTGGAGTACAGTTTTTTTCCAGGCAAAAATCGTGAAAATATGGGGTGCGTGTTATAATCGAGCGCGTGTTAAAAATCGAGAAATTACGGTATTAATGCCCTTTCAAGGACAAAGCAAGCTATGAGTGTGGGTTAGTTGTGCTGAAAGTTAGACATGACTGCAAGCCTGTGGCGTGTATTAAAGTAAGACAGAGCATTTGTTCATTTCCTTTCAGTTTATCTGGAAAGGTCCTTCTCACTGCTACTATCAACGGGATGTTGGCCAAATGGATCAGTAAAATATATCCAATGGATATGTAACATGGTCCATCTGGTGTGTCAGGTTACATATTTTTGACAGAAGACCAACAATTAAAACACTGGGTACTCAAAACAACACTATGATTACAAAAAAAACATTGAATACCAATGTACCTTGTTTTTTAAGGTTCAATGCTCTAGAAGAACAATTACTAAAAGAAGGTCTAATTAAATCACATCTTACTGCTGCATCCACCTAACCCTACATGTGATCCTGTGTGTTATATTTGCCTGACAATCGATCTAGCGTAGCTCTGAGTGAGTCTTTGAATGTCTAATATGTTGGCTGCGTGTGACATTGCTGAATTTGTTTTAGGGTGGTTTCAAGCATAAGGGCCTCGGTTATTCAAAGATTTGCCTTCATGTGAAACCAGAGTGCCTTACGCAGCCTGTCAGGGGTATTTTTGTTTCTTGCAATGCCTACAATGTGACAGAAAATAGTTTTAAAGTGGGGGCTGCCCTCTTTCCAAACCTATATTTAATGTAACAGCACCCTAATTGCATTTAAAGATACATTTTGGTGAAACCTGCAACCCAGAAAACCCAGTGTTTCTCAAACCAGCAAACCATGACATACTTATGACATTTCTGAAGTCAAACAAACACAACATTGACTCAAAGTGAATTAAATTAACCTCTGACCACCCTCCCCTCTGAGCTAATGCAGTTTTCCCTCTTAAATGTTAAAGTATGTTGGCCTCTCGTATGACCGCGCTGAGCTTCAGGTGACGTTTCCAAACAATCACTGAATAGTTGTGGCCTGGAACATGGCGAGCGTGTGCCACGGCTTAATGAAGATTGAGAACCACTGGTTGTTCTGATGTTAAAACGCTTCAGAAAAGCCCAGATATGAATCAGAGCTGGGTTGATGATTGTAGCCTTTGAGGTTTAGACTGTTGCTCTGTGTAGGAAAAAGACTTTGTACTGATGATGTGATCTGTGTATTTTAAGATAATGCTAATTTATCCTTGTAAAAAATGACAAAACATTTTAAAACTTGTTATTTAAAGACACTTTTGTATCAGAAGATGATGAATAAAACTTTTTGGTTTCCATTCTGTTGATGTCATTTTCAATCATTTATGTGTCTTGTGTGTGTGCATAGGTGTTTGTCCCTGAAAGCTCCTGTGTGGAAATAAAGAGTTATTGATTATGATGTCCCTTTAGTTAAGCTTGACAAATTATTTGTCTGTTACTGTCCAGATCATAGTGACTAGTGTATTTTAACCAAAAAATGTGTCTTGCTTTCCTATTAAATGTGAAATTAACAAGGATTTTTTGGCTAGGAGGAAATTTATGGCACCATTAGGTGGCTGCAGTCATCTTTTCTCTGAAACCTACCCAGCACCATGCTTAAAGGACTGATATGAAACAAGAAACAAATTCTCTGTCAAATACTTATTTTGTATTTGTAGAGCATATAAAGACAACAGTATTCATGTAGTTTAATTATCAGCTGTAATGTCTTCACTCCCTATATATATATATATATATATATATATATATATATATATATATATATATATATATATATATATTTTTTTTTTATATATATATATATACACTTTTTTTTTTCCCCCAATATAGGTACAAACAGGGAGGTCTCTGAGGAAAACAGGTTGTGAACCACTGGTCAAACTGACTTGTAAATCTGGTGGTGGCCATTTTGCCAGCTAACTGGCACAACTTTAATTCTAACCCAAAGAAATATTTTAAGCTTACACAAAGTCTTAAATATTGAAAAAAAACCCAGAGAAAACTAGATTAGATTAGATAGAACTTCATTTATCCCTTGGGAAGACTCCCTCAGGGAAATCAAGGAAAAAATTACCTGTTTGTCAGTACTTATCTGTAAATATATAAAGAATAAGGTTAGAATTTAAATTATCTTTTAAAACAACGTTTAATATATTTTTGTGGATCTAAGACTTTAGACCCATTTTTTTTCTTCCTTTTAAAAGTTAAATTAACTCGTAACTTTTCTGTGAATGTACTAATGTGTTTTACTTACATTTTTACCTCTGCCTAGAAGGAAAAGTTTTTGCTTCCATGTTTTAGCTTCCTTTTTTTTGTTAACAGCATAACTGAAAAACTAAATTTTCAGCAAATGTTGATAATGGCTCAAAACAGTTCTGTTTTGATTTTGGTGGTGATCTGAATCCTGATGCAGATCCAATCATTTTTAAAAGGATTTGTTAACTTTTGCCACAACTTTGCTAATAACTCAGTTAGCTCTCAGCAGATTATACCAACATTTTCAGAGATTGTTGGTCATGGCTCACGGGAGAAGAATCTGGATGAAAATCTTTTTTTTAGGTTTTTATTGGCAGGTTTCTAGGTTTTTATAGGACAGCTTTCCACATTTTTGACAATAACTCACATGACAATGTTGGAGATGTCTTGGCAAAGGTTTGTGCAGTTGGAGAACTTCTAGTTGCTGATCATTTCCCACTTCAGGATGATTTAAGTCCATGCATTCAGCCATGCACCCATGAATGACAGTACATGGATTTGATGGAAAGGTGCTCAAAACCTTTATCGAATTAATCAAATTAAACAGCAGACTAAACCCCAAAAAGCAGTTGCACCCATTGATTCAGACCAGAGTACTCTTGGGGAGTCACTCAGTGAGTTAGTGGAGATTTCATACCTCACTCTGGAGCTCCTTTCATCCCGTCAGTCACGTCCACTCGGTGTGCTGAGCAATGCTGCCACCTCTCGTCTGATGAGACAAAAGAAGCACTGGTTTCATTATGAGGCCCTTAACCACTGACATGCAGCCCTTTGAAACAGTTTCCTGTGAACATCCACATAATGCTAACCCATCTTCTGATCCCTGTTGTAGTTACTCCAAATTAGAATATGAAATGCACCATAACCACCAAAATTTGTCTTGAATCCACAGAGGAAACACGCTGATTATTCTCTGTAAACATGTCTGCACTGTCAATCACATCTCATCAGCTATAAGCCAACAACATGCACCACACTCAAGAGGACACACGGACATTTTTGCTCAAGCGCACACACCTCTTTCATTTCAAAATGAGCTGTGTTTGGTTTCACAATTACTCTTAATGTGCACTGGGCTGTAATTTACCAGTGCAGCGGGGGAGGGGATTGCATCTGGGGAAACTTAAAAACTTAGTTTAGGCATGCTTGAGTGTGTATTTGGGTGCATGTCGGCCGAAAAAAAGAGAGAAAAGAGAGTCCAAATATCAGAGTCCACAGCTCAGATTGCCTTCCTGTAATTCACTGTGAGTGAATTGAGTGTTTGTTTAAGAACTCACTGAAATGCCTGAGGTAAAGGGAAAGTGACAGCATCTACTGCTCTATTGTTTCCAGATGTTGCTCTGTTAACACACACACATTCACAGACACACACACACACAGTGAATAATCATATAGCCTGCTCAAAAACAGACATTCACACAAACACAGACAGAAAAGGGTGGAGTTAAAATATATTCCCTGATTGCCTGTTTCTGTACATAAACATTCAAGTGAGTGTGCATTTTAGTGTGTAGTTGCTCTTACCAGTCAGTAACACACTCAGTTTTTTCTGAAAATGTCACAGGACATTTTCTCTCATGCTTCTCCTTCTTGAGCAAAGTTTCCCATGTTTCTGTGGTTATTTCGAGCCTCACTAACTTACCACACACACATTTATAACAGCAAAGCGTGCACTCCAAATGCTATTTTTTCCAACCACAGTAACAACATTAGATTATCATTCTAATCGAAAGTCTTACTCATTATTGACAGCTCTGTAAACATAACCTCTGGATATCCGCTCTTGTGGTGACATTTGATTACAAACACACTTAAAACACTCACAGCGGCATGCTGGTGATTTACAAACCCCATTTCCAATGAAGTTGGGAAAAAAAAATGCTAATTGAGTGTGGTTAAAAGGAAAAGTCATGTGATACAGTGGTAAACATGCCCCTGTCCCACCTTTTTTTGAAGGTGTTGCTGGTATAAAATCCAAAATGAGTGATTAAAAAAAAGACAGTTAATTTATCAGTTTAAGCATTCAATATCTTGTGTTTATAATGTATTTAATTGAAAAAAGGTCAAAAAGGAAAGGCAAATAATTGTATTCTGTTTTTAATTACATTTTACACAATGTCCCAACTTCTTTGAAAATGGGGTTTTATTCACAGACACCTAAGGCTAGAGGCATTAATTTTAGTATTGTCCCTTTGTCTGTCTGATTTTTTTGAGCATGGTATCTTAAAAAGGTCTTCAGAGCTTGCAAATATCAACCCTAACAAAAATGTTCACTCAGACCAAGGAATGAAGCAATGAAAATTAAGCTGTTACAGGTCAAAGGTCAAGGTCACAGTCACAATCATAGATATCTATAGAAACACTAGATGTCTCAAGGTGGAGCCACCAACATGTGAGGACATGGTGGCAATCTTGGTACAGAGCACACTTCTGCTCTGTTCTATAGTACTCATTGGAAGGTAAGACGCCTGCTCAAACATATTCATGCTTTACTCGGTAAAATCTTGACGGATTTACAAACGGTTTGGTTTATTACAAACTTTACAACAAATATTACGTCAATATATTAATATTACGTCTTATAAAATGTTATAATCTTAAGTATGCAGTATTAAAACTACATCTCTGACGTTTCTGACAAAGTCAACCGTTTGAAAATTGGTTGACAATTGAGCATGTGACGTTTAATTCTCAGTACATGCTCCATAGACGTCAGTGTTAAGAGTGAGCAAGCAGCCCTGTCCCAAGATGGCCGCCATGTGCCGATGTCACTTTCTACTGGCTCACAGCGGGCATGAGCCATCTAGTGTTTGTATATATCTATGGTCACAAAGCCTTCCTTGCTTTTTAATGTAACATTTGGAGAATGCTTTAAGTCTCTCCCTTTGAACTTAGCAATAATGTCTAACTTGACTCATGATGAACTGAAGAGATTCAGGAGGCCGTGGATAAAGCCTGTTTTATGCTTGACGCTTTCGTGAGGTTTGAGTGTCTGCATGGCCAGCGTGACGTCACATGTTTAGAGTGGCTCCTGCGCAGCGGACTATCGATGTCTGTTTATGAGGGTGAGGGGATGGAGTAACAGGATGAAGTGTGGGCAAGGGAACAGACAGCAGGCAGCAGGCATTAAAGGTGGTCCATCACAGGCAAGCAGCGAAAATATGATTGAGATACAGAAACTGAACAGCAGCAGTTGAAGGTCCTGCTTACTCATCCAGCAACCTTTCACATGTTAACATGTGTTGTCATGGCAACAGTTAACAAACGGTCGAATGTTATTCTCGATTTATTTCTGACTTCTCAGGGAAGCCCAGTAAGTCAGCTCAATTTTGGGTATAAAAGGGGAATTCAGTTGGAAATTTGTGTGTCTAATAGCAAAACCATTTTCAGTTTTAAACAGGTTGTTGAAAGATTTCTAAAATATTTGTTTTGTTGTTTTTGATGGTCTGATACATTTGTTAAGTATTGTGTGTGTGTGTGTGTCTGTGTGCGTAATGTGTGATCAATTTAGTCCAAAAAAAAAAAAAAAAAAAAAAAAAAAAAAAGAAAGCTTTGAGAGACTTTCCTTAAACTTTGTTAGAGGGTCATGGGTTAAAGATAAAAGGTCACGGAGGCTTGTATTCTTTCCTTGCTTGTAAACACAGTATCTGGAAAATTCTTTGTGGGACTTTCCTGAACTTTGCCACAAATATCCATTCTGACACAGGGATGGGCTTACAAGAATTAGAAGGTCTTAGGCCAAAAGTCAAGATCATGGATACTCGTGCTAAACCCTTGTGAGTGGATACAATATACAGTATGGAGATTGTTTCAAAAGGCTCTTTTAAATGTTTCAACAAATGTTCAATCTGTCTCAAGGATGAACTCAATAGAATTCTGAGGTCAAAGGTCAAGCAACCTCATGTTTATCCCTCTTTCACTGACAATATCTGGAAATGGCCTCTAAGGCCTGTTCTCAAATATTGCATAAATGCCCTGCCTGCCTCAAGGCCAAACTGTTGTGATTTTTGGACAGTAAAAGTCAAAGTCTTCAAGCCTGACATTCACACTTCTGACCCGTCACTATATATTTACAGTACGTAAAACACGTTCAAGGTGAAGCACAGCTGTACTTTCACTGTATACTTCGCTGATGCATAAAACCGCCAGCTGGAAGTTCAAGTGTTTTATTAAACCTGAATGTGAAAAGACCCTATTAAAATTCCTTGGGTTATATTTCTGACAATGTATTTCCAGAGTTTGGTTCCCTTGTGCGCCCACATCTGTGTGTTTGCATATATGGAGAAAGTGATTTTTAATAAGGATGAATGACAAAAAGCAGAAGATGGAGGCTGAGTAGGGCAATGAGACAAAGACAAACACAAAAAAGCGAAAAAGAAGTGAAATAGAGAAGAGGGAGTTAGAGAGAGGAAGAAAAAAAAAACCGAATCCGTCATCCTTCAACAGCAGAATCCTGCAGCTGTTCCCCCTCAGCAATGTTGAAATTGTTTTCCCGTTCTGCTCTCTGTCCACGCTGTATGAAGAGTTCTGAGTAATGGCCACCACTGGGGAATTGGGTGACGTATCCGTCCTGGCCTGAGAGCCAGTTTGGTGCAAGGAGGATTTGTAAATCTGGTTCTTGAGCCAAACAGGCTAACGGCTACAGGCTGCATTCAAAAAGGCCAGCCAAAAAAACAAAAAAAAAAAACTGAAATGAGGGTGGAGCATTTTTTTTTTACCTTGAGGCTGAAACAGAGAAGTTAGGGATGGATAAGGATTTGAAAGATTCTCTGAAACCTAAGACAAAAAGATTTCAAATACAATTACTGTCATGACGTCAAAACGTGTGTCAATATTAATGACGAAAGTGTTTGTTCGATTGTTTAAAGGCCACTGGAACTATTCAGATCATCACAGAAATGATTCAACAAAATTCTTGTTTAGACCAATGATGTTGTCTCATCAGCTCTACTGAACTATCAGCATGTTTTATTGTTAACAATTTTTAAATAAATAGCATCAGAATTTATTTTGATTTGATTTGCTACAAGTCACAAAGACAAAATGAACATGTCGACCAGTGATGTGAAAATAAACCACACCTCAAACGTAATCACAGAATGGGCCAAAATTGTAAATACAGACTGAGATGTAGGCCAAACAGTATCAACATTTATCATTTTTCAATCAGAAATATGAATTTGAACAGCATATTTATTTTCAGTCAAGCTTAAAAGTCACTGTAAAAGCACAGATCAGAGTCATATCACAGCAATTTGAGGAGGGGCAGGTGCGTAGGCCCTGCATGGCAGCTGTTGCAGTGCAATGTGGGATTTGTAGTACAAGTGGTGGGGACTCTATTTAATGGAGGGCCATTCATAATAGACATAAGAAATGATCTTGTGTACCATTTTCTTTCATATTCCAGGCCTGATTTGGACCCAAGAACTTGAGTTTGACATGTCTGATGTAGACAGACAAAAAACAACTATAAAAACAATAAACTAGAAAGTAATCCAAGAGCGCAAACCTCCACCAAGGTAGCTCACATATGGCTTTTACATCTACAAGCTATAGTCCCATGATAAAGTTACCATCATAATATGATTCCTTGTCCCTGAAAACCCACACCTAGCACTTGGAATCATTTTGATATCATTATTTGTTAGCCAGTTATTGAGCAAAAACAATTGGTCGCTAATGGCAGTAATCTGGATCACCACTAAAATCAAATCATTTTTAAGTTCGGCCATTACAAACATCTCCTGAAAATTTCAGCAAAATCTGTCCAGTAGTTTTTGCATAATCTTGCTAATGAACAAACAGACAAACAAACAAACTTACGCCGGCAAAAACATAACCTCCTTAGCGGAGGTAAAAATACAGTGCAGAGGGAATAGGCAGATACCAAGTACCTTCATAAGACACGTCCAAAAAGGAGTGAGAGGAAGTGAAAATGTACAGAATCTCAATCCCAGCTTCCCTATTCACAGAGATATGCACACACGTACACACATCTCCCAACTGTAAATACATTTCGCTGAAGCAGTTTTCTGCCAATACTATCTTACACTTAATCACTATTGGATAAATATTACAGTGTGCTACCACATAAACAAAGAAACCCCGCAATCATAACCTTGCACTGCAGATGGACCTAATGATTTGTTCTGATAGTATATCTAATTAAAGTTTATTTATTTATACATAAATAGGCTGATATCTGTGAGATTTAGCAAACTGTCACTGAAGCCAGGACCGTAATAAGGTTGTCAGTCACTAAGTAGTGCTAAGCTGGTAGATCTAAATTATGAGTGTTAGTGTCTGGTAACACTATCTCTACTGGTTAGAAAAAAAAGCATAAGAAGACCGACAAGTGTAACCTTAATAGCATCAATAAGACAGAAAAGTTAGGCAAAACATTCCTGTTTATTGATGTTTGTCTCCTTCAGTTTACTCTCTCCATGTCTCCCATACCGCCAGCTTCACTGTGGGGGCGGAAGTTGTCACTCTGTCTCTCTGAGTGAGACTGACCAATAAGAAGGCTTCTTACATCTTTTCAGAGGAGGTCCCGCCCATGGGAGTCATGTAGAAGCGCAAGCAAAACTTCTGGAAATGCAAACGAATCTGTGGTTCATGTGAATAATATTTTGGTTTGTAAACAAAATCTGTGGATGTTTCAAGTTACAATTTTAATCATAAATATATTTCATTTGTTCACCAGCATTTTTTGTATTTTTGAACTCATAACTTTGATTGCAATTTTTCTGTTTTCAGATCCGTTCTTTTTGATTGCATAATATAGACACAAAATTCTCTCCACAGAGCAGGAGGGGTGGGAGCTGCGAGAGAGACGACAGCAGAAAGCGACTGCTTGTATGGAAATTAGCATAGATGCTAACAGCTTTAGTGGAAATTTTGTCAGATCTTTTCCACATTTCTTTATTAAATAACAAATAACAACACTTTCTCTATAGAGTGGACATTTACTTTCTGCCATGTTTTGGCAAGAGTTGGCTCTACATAGTGGCTATGTTCTGTGTTTTACACCATGTCATTATCATCCACCTACTACATTACCTGATTCTTCCTTCCAATCCCTCGCCGGGTTTGCATTTGAAAGGTTCTGCCCATTCCCAAACACTTTCCATGGGCTGTTTCCCAGATGGACAAGTGAAATACATTATACTGTCCATCTGGTGTGTCAGGTTACCACAATTACAGCTCACTGAGTGTATACAGAGTAAAGAATTTATAAATACAGGGGGATGGTTTTTGGGCATCTTTATGTAATGTACTGCTGCTAAATACACAAAAGTGCAGCGGAACCTAAAATGCAAACCGCTGGAATAAAGTGGGGCAAAATGACATTTTACCCATGCCATATCTGACAAGCCTACTTATAAGGTCAAGTACGTTAAATGGACTTGAGCTTCTTGCCTCTCTGACTTCTCAAAGTGCATTTACACTGCAGGTCACATCTGCCCATTTACAATTATTCACTTTCTAATGCTTGAAGTTTCTATGCTTCAAATTGTCTATTAGTTGATAAATGGGTCCAGAAACCCTACAACTCTAACATTGGGTAAAAACTCTACTTAAATTGTGTAGTCGTACCATGGCATTACACATTACTGTGAGAAAAACTGCATTTATGCATCTATGTTGTGCATCTATGTCTACGCATGCTTAACAATAGTTATTTTTACCTTTACATATTAAAGCATTCTTATTCACATATAAATCCATCCATCACCTATTCTGCTTGTTCCTTTTGGGGCTGCGGGGGCTGGAGCCTGTCCCAGCTGACATTGGGCCAGAAGCAGGGTTCACCCTGGTCTGTTCGACGGCCACGTGCACTACCTGCTGCTCCCCTGTGCTGCCCTTACAAAGAAATATTTATCAAAATTAAAAACAGAAGGTGCATGACAAAATATCAGAACACATACCCTGTAACCCCTGCACACATCTTCTTCTTCTCCGTGTCAAAATCTGTGCCGTTCTAAATTGTTTCACGTACATAGATGACTTTAAACTTGTAAATTGTCTCACTGTTCAAGAGCCATGGCACTGAGTCTGAATAAAAGCTGCACTGTGATACTTTGTGCATGTAGCTGTTCTCTCATAATGTCACAATATCCCTGTATGTCTCTCCATAACCACTAGATGTCACTCTCTGACCAGACTACCTACAATGACATGCTGCTGTTTTTATTCTCAGTGCAGCCTTTTCTCATTTCTCTTGGTGTTTCATTAATCAGTTTTACATGTTCCTGCCTTTTTCTGAGTTCATAAAGAGGAAGTGATTTACATATAGTAATATATCATATATCTATCATTGATACATTGATTTAATTAGCCACCTGGATAAATAGAAGCATCATGGTGAATTAATATGATTGAACAGAGGAGCAGCATTGTTAAGTATGTTTAAAGATTTCGGGACTTATACTAGACTTTTTCAACCACCTGATTTTTGAGACTAATGAACGGTAATTAATGTCACTATTTTAAACCTTTCCATCAGTATTATGAACTAAAAGACCAAGAGACGGTGCATTTCCTACATGTCATAACATGTCAACAGCCGTTTCAATTAAAGGGATTTGCCAACATTTTTTTTGTTACTGTGTGCAGTAACAAGGAAGAGACAGGCAAACCTTAGCAAGCTCTGCCTGTCTCTTTCTCGTTACTGCACACACAGTCGAAAAGTGTGGTGTCTATCTGCTTTTCATGGACTCGGGAGAGAGGCATGACACAGAAAAAAAAAAAAAAGTTGGCGTATCCCTTTAAGTTCCTGTGAGAAGTCTATGCTGGTTATGTGCTGAGCAAAGAAGATAATGATGACTCTGTGCTCTAAACAAACAAAAAATCCAGTGAAAAGATTTAGCTTTTCTCTCCATAGTGCTGAAATTATTACTGTGAAGTAAAAAACTGTTGCTTTTAGGAAATTTCAGGGACCAGCTTCACAGCTATCCGACATTCAGCAAAGTTAAATCAGTTGATACACCAAAAAGTCAGGGCTGATGCTGATACCAGTGTTTAAAATGACAGTTTAGCTGATGACAATGCTTTTTTTCTAATGACATCTTTTGGTGTACTTCTCCTGTAATGTCAACAGCTACTTTCTCTGTTTGACCACGACAACAGATCACAATTTGCCCTGTCAGAAAGAAATGTCTTTTTTTTCTATTGAAGAGATGAGTTTCAGCTACGTAACATTTGGATCAGAGAACAGCATTTAGTGTTTTAGCAAAGACCACACAAAGCTTTTCGGTAATACTTTGTTTAACCATCCTCCTTCTCATGCATTACAAACACATTATACTGCACTTATAATGCTGCACAATCATACTTATAAGACTTGTGATAATTTATGATGCTTTATAATAGTAATCATAAGTCATCACAATAACAGGGTTTATAATAAGGTAAACATAAACTTTAAGCATGTTAAATTGTGCTTAGAGCTAAAAGAAATAATAAATATTCCTAATACTTCATAACATTGAATACAACACACTGTACAGCGCTTCACAAAGATCAATGAGGTTAGCTGTTAATTCAACAATACCATAGCTCAACAATTCAACAGCACTAAAAAATATTAATATTAATTGAATATTTCATTCCTGTGATACATTTTAAATCAATATTAAACACATTAAAAACACTATTGTTATCAGAACAATTTCATTATAAGTCACTGTAAGTGTAACTGAATGCTGTGTGTGTTTCCACCTACTGACAGTCATGCAGAATAAGCATCTTTTGTTGAAAATTAAGACACAATTTTGGCAACTTTTGCCCCTTTTCTGCCATGATTTTAACGTCTCTGTGATGTTTTCTGCTAAATGCTTCTGATGAGAGAATAACGTCCTCGATCTGCAAGGCATGAAAAACAAAGTGAAGGGAATTGATAAGGGAGCTGATAAGCAAAAATACTCACATCGATTCCTTGAGGGAGTTTTAACTGATTGATTGAATTGATTTCCCGTAACCTGCAGCAACTGAATCTGCCTGATTCCTGGTCCTCTTCCTTTAGAGCAGGAATAGGAAAGAGCTACGAGGGAGAAGACAGCAGTAAGTGACTGCACTACAGGGGGTAGCACAGTGGCGGATCTAGGATTTTTCTGAGTAAGGGGCCATCAAGGGGCCACATTTCTCACAGAGGGGTGAAGTGTTTGTCTAACATACATGCAGTCACTATAATAAAGCACAACTAGTCACACCTTTTTCAAACATTTAATCAAAAAAAGTGTAGACATTAAAACTCATTTCTAATTTCACATTTGAGGATGCAAGCATCTTCAAAGGAAGTAAAATAGTATTCAAAAACATGTTTCACAATTTCGTTTTCAAAAACCTGCACATTTTACCTTACATTTTATGTTCATTCAAATGATATTCTTCGTCTGTCAGCTGCCCCTGTGGCCCTGCCCCTAGAACTGCCACTGGAGTAGCATAAATGCTAACAGCTTCACTAGCAGTTTTATCAGATCAGATCTGTTGCCTTTATGTATGTCTCTACCTTACGCATATTTGTTGACACAGGAGGACTTAACACTCATATTGCTAGTTTTGTAAAAATGACAGAGCTAAAAGGCACTCAACAAAATGTAAAACTACTGAAATCTTAACCTTGAGGTGCATCTCAGAATATGCAGTGTGCGTTTATCGGTGCTTCAAAGGATCTACGCAGCTCTCGGATGTGCTCTTAAACGCATATAGGGGCTGTTCTGTTTGAGGTGGAGTAAATGCATAACATGAATAATCGTTTTACGGTGTGGGAGGAAGGCTGAGTGATTCCATGTTATTTCAGCGGGACATTTGTCGACTTCAGAAATGTCAGCCAGTCAATAGAGACACCCTCACCCTCTCACAGATACAGAGAGAGGGAGGTTGAGAGGAAGATGGTGTGGAGACGGCAGGCTATTAAATGAGACAGAATCTCACAGAGCACCCTTAAACTTCCACACCGAGGATACGGCTCTAAGATTTTGTTTTGTTTGTTTTGCCCCCTGGAGGCACTGATAACAAAAACATCAAGGTTGTCTTTTGAACATGACAAATAATCGTTCACTACTGCCAAACACCTGAGCTGGGAGTTTGTTATAAAAGTAGTATTTACAAGGGGTATTCAAGAAAATGCAAAAACAGAGACAGTATATTTTTTTAGGCACACTACTTTTTGACTTTTTTAAGGCATTATGCACTTTAGTTACAGCCATTCTTGGCTGTAATAGCCTCTGATCTCAGCCTTGCTAGGTTCAACATTCTGACAAATGACTCCTTCATTCTCATTCTAGTGAATATTTCTTAGCCTTTCTAAATTTCAAAAACGCTTTAAGGATGTGTGAGAAAGTGTTGTAAAGAAGGAATGCATTTAAATGTGTAAATTGTTTACTTCTATGAATTAACAAAAAGCAAGATCATATTAACAATAGGCTTGACCACCTTTTGCCCACA
Source organism: Cetoscarus ocellatus (assembly GCA_037902135.1). Taxonomy (NCBI): domain Eukaryota; kingdom Metazoa; phylum Chordata; class Actinopteri; order Labriformes; family Labridae; genus Cetoscarus; species Cetoscarus ocellatus. The sequence continues at coordinate 1,317,573 of JBAMNC010000244.1, read as the reverse complement.
AAACACCATTAATCTTCCTAGGGATGCAAAATTAATGGAATTTTCAAAGTAGGAAAATTCTCATGGGAATTAATGGAAATAAACCTGTAATTTAATATACTAAAGGTTGGCCCTTAATGGACTTCAAATATATTTGGGGAAAATATACTTGAACATTATCCTGACTAAAACCACCAGATTTAATTCAAGTATATTTGAGAATATCACTGCTATTCCTCAATCACATGCACATAGCACACTGCTTACTGCAGAGGTATTGAGGCCATGCCCTCCACATGCACTGTGCATCCCTCCATCACATGCACAGAGGATTCTGGAACCCTGGACTACTGAGGCAACACATTTGACCCAGAGCGCAAGAATACTGAAGCCATTTAAAACTTGATAAAGTTCTATTTACCAAAAAAACAATTAAAGTGTAATGTTTTTAATTGTTTTATTTTGCATGGATGTCTGCAAATGACAAAATAAAATGTTTATACATATGTTTAGATATGATTCAGTTCATTTAAATTACCCTTTATTTCCAGATAATTCCCATGAATTCACATAAATTCACATAATTCCCATGTAAAGTTTCCAATTTGGAGTATTTCCAAAATCCCCTAGCTTAACTGCCCATGGAAAGTTCCCATGGAATTTTACTGGAAATTTTCCACCCTTTGCAACGCCAAGTCATCTAGGTACATCTGCACAAAGGCAGTGATTTTGTAGGACTACAGTCAGGTGTATGATTAACCAAACAGGTGCTAATGATCATCATGAACTACAATCATTAACTGAGACAAAAACACCTTTGTAAGACACGTAAAGCTGGGCGTGGAACAGCCAAACTCTGCTACTAAGTTGATGTTAACAGTGACTGTTAACTGTTGAAGTTAACAGTTAACAGTTTTCTTGGTTTTGGGAGTTAAAGGGACAGTTCAGGTTTTTAGAAGTGGGGTTACTCGAGGACCATGGCCCTGATAAATATGATTGCCACTGAAGAACCCTGCCAGCTTTGTCCCTTAGGGGAGATACCCGGCTAGTGACAAGAGGCAATATATAGCAGCCAGTGGTGCCACTGAGACCTACTTTTAGGTTAATGCTCCACATAAAACAAAACTGGATTGACACTACAGTAAGGTTTCCTTTGCATCCTCCTTAAATATATTTGCTGAAGCAGAGACAAAAATAAAGCTCTAGATAAAGTCAACTTGTAGTAACAATTTTTTTCTAAGTTTCTATAAATATCACAAAAGCATAGTTATCATGATATTTTTTTGGAAACGAAAGTCACAATATAAAATACAAAATCAATCAGTGTTATTACAGGGGAGAAACAATTGACCGAAATAACGTTTCCAACAAGGATTATATCACTGTCTTATCAACATGCATACATTAATTTTCTCTACTTATTTTGAAAAGAAACTAATGGCTAATGTAGCTAGCTCTGCAAGTTACAGACCAAGGCCATTGAGCATTATCACTCCCCAACTTTAAAAAGCATTGGTCATAGGCCTATTTTCTCCTTTTTTTGTAAAGTCTAGAAACTGTTTGCTCTCAATTTGTATTAAATTGTTTTCTCTTTGATCCACATGAAGCAAAATTTGGCTGAGGAAAACAAGTTTTTTAATATGTGCACAGCTTCCACTGAAGTCCTCTCATGACCCCCTGGGGAGGCCGTCCACACACTTAGAAAACTTGTGATTTAAAAAATTCCTTGAACCGCATCCGTATTCTGTCCAATCACTTCTTCCTTGACCTACGACCAACATTCCCCGGAATGTTTATCAAAGTCTGCTGGGAACTTAATGAGTTATTTTGCTCACGGTCAGACAAAAAAACAGACAAGAGCTGGGAAAAACGTAACCTTCTTGGTGAAGATAATAAGATACAGTTTAGTTAAGTCAACCAGAAGGTTGAGATGGAAGTCAAAGGGTTGGGAAGAAAGATGGAGTGTGGGAAGAAACAGAAAGATTGGAAAAAACTGCTGATATTTGGGGAAAAAATAGGAAAAGATGTTGGAACAAGTCTGATAGGTAGTACACATGATTCCTTTGTTTTTCTCACTCAGAAAGCTAGTTTTTGTGCCAAATGAGGAGAAATGACTCATTCAAACACAATCCATATCCAAGAGTCCTTCAGCTTTGTTTGCTCTGTGTCTGTGCACAAAGTACACAGACATAAAAAGCATACACACCTACAGCTATGGTAGGTGTGGTGTAGACATGTCGTGTGTCATATCTTCTTATTAAGAGTGTTTGTTTCTTCACAGGTCGATGTCTTTTTACTGCCACTCTCCAACTTTCCTGAATACCTGAATAGCAATGAGACAATTAACTAAAGCCCATGATCCAGGACTCAGCTCATCCTGCTTAGTAAAACTGGTCCAACACTCTGCTGCTGCAGGCCTGTCACACTGATATGGAAATTTTAGAGACACAGGCGCTGTGTATGCACTCAGAAAACACACACGGTAACAAATCTGAAGTCATCAGATAAGAGGGAGAAAATGCAGACAGAATATGAGGACAGAGCTCAGAGCAGGGGAGGACGAGAGGCCTGGGGGGTGAACGATAGAATCTTTATTAATATTTTATCAGCCACATGACTAATAAACACATGACCCCTTTCTAAGGATCTGAGCTCTTTGAGGAAGAGGACCAGCAGTAACACTATCCACACAATTCATCAACATTTCCTTAACCTACTTTTAAAGATCACTTGGATCATAATCTACTGCTGGAGATAAAAAATGTCACCACTTAGAAAAATGACTGCACCCTGTGTCTAAATCGTTTAAAAAGTGGACACATGCCAGATTTACTTCTTGTTTTCAAGTCATATCTCATCTCCTCTGTACAGTTTAAATATCAAGAGGATGGCCAGACCATTGAGGACACTTGTTATCTGATACAGTTTGTTGTACACACAGTTCATGTCTTCAGCATTCTGGGAAGTAAAGAACATTGATTCACTGAGACATGAGAACTGCTGCATGTGCCTTTAAGAAGTGTACAGTGACAACAGCTGTGCCAACTCTTTAGGGTCAGGTCAGGATGAGGTGTTAGGGTCTTAAAAGCAAGTGATGAACATGACGTCCGAAAACCTTGAACTTTCAGAGAGGACATTTATGCAAAGTTTGAAATAAATATCCAAAACTGTCGTTGAGCAATCATGTTCAAAAGCAAATGATCAACAAAACCTTGACCCTTGACCTCCAAAATCCACTCAGTTCATCTTAAAGCCAAAGAGGCAAACTCAAAACATTTCGATTTGACCTAAACTCCACAAAGGAATCTTTTGAAATCCCTCAATGAGAAAAGGAGGAACAAGAGTCCAAGAGAAGTTTGACCTTATACCTCCAATATCTTATTAAACAATGTTTGAGTCACAGTGGACATTCATTCAGAGTCTGAAGACACATTCATCATGATGTTCTTGAATTATTTCATTCACAAGCAAGGGATAGACATAAGACTTAATGGCCTTGACCTTTGGGCAATTACTTCTAAAAAGGAATCAGTTCATCCTTACGTCAGAGAAGAAAATCCCTCAAACCAATCTGGAGATATCATGTCCACAAACAAAAGAGGACCATGAGGATGGCACTTATCAGGGATATAAAATATAGTTGGGAAAATATGTTTTAGCATGAACTTGGCTAACAACCAGGTTTCATGCAAGAATACTTGAGAACATCCTCAATCAAAAGCACATAGCACACGTGCACAGATGATTGTAGAACCCTGGACTGTTTCAGACACATTTTTGAGCCTGTGAACTACATAAAGTGAAGTTGAAACTGATGCTCAAGAAATAACTAAAACCTGATTCTGTTACAGGATAGTCCTATTTACAAATAAATCTGTTGAAATGTAGTGTTTTTTTAAGTTATTTTGCATGAATGTTTGCCTATAATAAAACAAAACATTTTTATTTATGTTTAATATGATATAATTTATTATGATAACCCCCGATCTCAAGTTAATTCCCATATGCCCATAAGTCTCATGGAAAGTTCCCAATTTGGAATATTTCTGAAATTCCCCAGCTTAACTTAATTTTCCCATAAAAAATTTCTGTAAAGTTTCCACCCCTTTGCAACCCTACCTAAGACTACTCAATGTATTAAGTTTGTTCTAGAAAAGCAGGATATATGCACAAAGTTTTAAGAACATCCTTTCAGAATTCCTCAGATATTGGGCCAAATCCACAAATTTCAGCTTCAAATAAAGCTTGAAAACTGCATCATTTTAACACTGAATCCTCAAGTATTTTGCTCTCATCATATGACAAGCAAACACGCTTACATAGTTTGGAAACTGAGCACTTCTTGCTCCTGCTTGGCCATTTTCATATGGCAAGTGAGTGGCTTTGAGTGGCTTACAGAGATCACGCTGGACAGAAAAAGGCTGATGAATTCAGACAGTAAACAATAAAGAGGGAGAGAGAAATGCCAACTCTGCAGAGACCTGCATCTGTATGCCAGCAGAAAGAATATTCCTGTAAAAGAATCATCTATGAAACACGTTGGTCTGTGCTCATATCATACATTAAAATGTCCTTAGCTTTTTAGTTTAGGCAGTAAAAATTACATTTCCATTTATAATTAAACTCTAAAGGCCAATTGGTGCACCCACTCCTGGGCTAGTGGTAACAAAGGTCAAGGGTGGGCGGAGCCTACCTAAATGTGAGTCCCTGTCCACCTATAAAACGGTTGAAGGAAAACAATGTTTGTTCAGCTAATTGAAAATTAACCCTTGGACGCATACTGATTCCAACCAGTGATCGATCGGGCAGCCGACATTCAGCACGTATATGATTGCATGTTTAGTTACCCCTGTCATTTTTGATTCAGACTGAGTGCTCTCATTTCAGACATGTCCGTCACGCAGAGTGAATCAGCTGCAGCAAGGTGAGCAAAGACAGGCCCAGAGTGGCTAATCTTGAAAACCAGAGCAATGGGTGGGCCGGGCAACAGATTAGCTTTTCAGTTGCTTATTAAGGACCACTCTCAGGTCTGGGTTTGGGTTTTGCCGGTATGGACACATGTCGTTTTGGTCCTTCTATTACAATAATTAAAGATTTTTCTAAATTAACTTACATTTGAGTGTTTTTTTTCCAACCAGGAAGATATTTTGTTACAGGTTTTGATTAAAAGAGAGAAAGATTAAATTGTCTTAATGCACACCCTTAAATCTGATTCCATCTTCCTATGTCAACCTTGACACATAAAGTTAAACATAGATTAAAGATTTGGGACACTTGATAGACTTATTTTTAACCTGTGGCACAAACCCAAGAGGCCTTTTTCAAAAGCATGTCACAAAAAGTGCCTGGGGGGAAACCCAACGAAGCATTCATGGCAGTTTTTGATTTAAATAGCAGTAAAAGTGGGTAAAATAAAGAGAGAATGAGTGAACTGAGCTGCTGCAAAGGTCTGTTCAGATATATGTTACTTAATAAATCACAGCACATCAGAGGAGGTTGATGGACATTTCAAATTGTAAAATACAACAACAAAGAAAATGTTCAAAACGTTCAAAATCAAATCGGCTTCTTTTAACCATCCATTGAAACATGCCTGAGAAAATATGTTTCAGTAAAATCCTGTTGTAGTCTCTGATTCTAACCCACACACTCATTTCTTCGGTGGATGTCCTTTTACATGTAAATACTTCTGAAAAAACTTCTCAGACAAACAAACTGGTAGTGTTTCTAGGTTACGGTGACACTGGTTCATTTATTCAGTACATAATGATACAGGAAATAAATGAATTTTAGAGTCAATAACTTTAAAGGAGACGCTGAGAGAGCACTCAAAAAAAACATTTTAGTGGATATTTTCCTTGCGTTGTTAACCTCAATAACAGACACAGTCACTCTGTGATCCAGCAAGAATTTATTGTGCAAGGATTTATTGCAAGTGTTGGGGGTGCAGGTGTTGGGAAAAGTAGGGCTGGGTAATATATCTGCTTCCCTGTCCTCTTTCTAAGCTCTCTCTTTAGGCTTTTATCAATCTTTCTACTTTCTATCAATGTTTTGTGTGCGTGATGTTGGCAGTGTTGTCTGGAAATGATTGCATATTTCCGACTTGCACAGAAACTTTTCAGCCAAGTAGACATCCATTCTGTCCACTCCATCAGCCCTCCTCCACAGGTAAGAGATGCTAATGATGCTATCACCTTTTAGGGGCATTACAGTTTATGTATTTGTATTGGTCCATTTCAGCACAGGCCGTTCGGTTCTGTACAGACGTGTTCCGAAAAATACATGTATACCAGCATGAATACGGAACTACACTTCAATGCAGACCCAATACACAAACCCTACACACACTGAGACAGAAAAAAACAAATAGCTGTGTTCAAAACTGTTAACTATAATGGATATAGTGCACTATATACAGTGTGTTTGCCATTTGGTAGTGTTGTTCAAATTCTCAGCGGTTAACTTCATTCACAATATAGTGCACTATAAAATACCCACAATGCGCAGCAAATGTAAGTGTACATACAATGTACCCTATATTGTATTCCCATATACCAATGCAATGCAGTCATGTTTTTCCAGAGGAGAAGAAGAGGAAGAAGAAGAGAAAGATGGCTGCTACAGCACAAATTGGTGCTGCTTTCATTTATAAATGTAAGTAACATTAAAGTATCTTTAATAAATAAATATAAATAATCTTTAAGTAAAATTTGCTACTTATCCCCCTAAGTGCCCGGTTTGTTTACGTGATGCTGGGCGCATCCACTTCTGTCATAGGAACATCTATTGACGCAATGATGTTTAGAAAACTTCAGTGTAGTGTCCGAAATCTCATTCAGTCTTTCCCTATGTACTTCACTACTTCATTAACATTATATCGGGAATAGTGAGTGAGTGAGTGAGTGAGTGAGTGAGTGAGTGAGTAAGTGAGTGAGTGAGTGAATGGTTTCAAACACAGCTAAACTCTCCTCTTGCTACCCCACAAGTCTCCAGTTAGAGAATACCTGGGCTGCATTGTGAAAAACAATTAAGAAAGACAAGGATGCAGTAAGGATGTTGCATGCAATTAATTTTGCACCTGTTTGGTTTATAAGTTCACATTTTCTGAAATTAGAGGATATTATTTTCCTAAAACTGAATAATATGTACCCGTTTCATAACTTAAATTACATCTACAGTATACCAACAACCTAAGAAAAGAGATCAGAGATCATTAAAATATATCTTATGAACATGCTTATTTTTACATTGAAACTTAGTCCTTTCAGTATCACTCATACATTTTAATTCAATTCACTTTTTTATTTCCTCAATTTAGGTAAAACTTGATAAGGAATGGTTTCATGTCTCAAAAAATGATGAAGTAGTTCCTTTTTTTACTGAGAGCTTAGTCCATATTCTAAAACTGTGAGCTATGATCATGAACTGAACTTTGAGCTAAATCATTCAAAGAGCAATCTTGTACAACACTGAATGTTGACACGTGGATTATTGTGAAAAGTTTGTGGGTCCAAAAGGGGCTGCAGGCTAAGCAAGGTAGTATCTAGTATGTCAACGGTCTGGGTCTGTTAGACATGGTGTTTAGGCTGTTGTGGACATGTAGAGGGGCGGGTGAAATTAAAAAAAATTGAATTGTATTGACATGGTGGGCCGTGAGAGTTTATACAAAGAGGGTTGCTCTGAGAAGCCAGTTTCAGGGTCTGACCTCTTAGAGGTGTTGTGGGACTAACTGAAAGAAATGCCTGCAGTGGCAAAAGGTGACATCCTGGCTCTTGATGCCAATTAGTCTACATGGTTTGGTTAGGGGGACTGTGAGGGGCCTTCTGGTAAGTTAGGTAGAGTAAATGGTAAATGTACTTCAGCTTATATAGCGCAAGACACTTAACCCCAAGTTGGGAGCAACTTGGGGTTAAGTGTGTTCAAGTGGTGGATAACGTAACTCATAAGTCGTGCAGTAGGGTCGGAGTGAGATTTGGGTGCCCTAACAGAGTGCTTATCCTTTCATTAAAGCAATGGAGTATTATGTTTATTAAAAGCTTAATATTGTATATGGTATACTGGTATACATAAAAGTCTGCTGTGAAAGTGTTTGAAACACTGAAGTCAAAACCAAGATTTTTCTCATTCAAATAACTGCTACAGCCAGTATAGTACTTTATGACTTTTTTGATGACATGATGCAGGTTCATTAAGCATTTTCACTTGTTCCTTCTGACCTCAAATTACTGTCTGCTACGTAAGTGGAAGATTAACGTTTGCCCTCCTAGGCCCTACAAGTTAAATGACGCGTGGCTAACAACTGAATGTAAACGTCGATCCATAATATGAGCCATCTAGAGACGGAACTAACTGTGTGCAGATTACAGATTAAAATATATGTGCCTTCAATGCTCAATTTGAGTTAAAGATTTACTTTCGTTTATAAAAACACTGAGCCGAGGGAAAGAATAAAATACAGTAATAGAGGGGCAGGAAAGGAAATGATCTATGAGTGATGAGGCTGATCATTTCCCATTAGTGCAGCCCCGATGACATAGCTCTTCCTAATGACTCAAATATTAGCCAAGAGATTTACCACTCAAACACACATTCACACGCATCTTAAGAAGGACCTATAAATCATCAGCAATGCAATATTCTAATCCTACAGGTGAAGGTTAACACAATAGATATCCATCACACGTGCTATGTTGTAATTGAAGCAACTTGTTAGTAAGATTACTTATATATTTTTTGTAGACTCCCACTGAACAACAACAGACACATACACAACATCCACACAACCATGCTCATGTATGTCTCCGGAACATGTGTGCATCTTCGAAGAAACCATTAAGCTTTGGCCTGAGGTAAGGTTAAGCAGTTCCTGTATAATGTGTTTACAGTACATCAAGCATTGGTAGGATAACTGTTTTCTCCCGGGTCAGGTCTGATGATGTTAATGAACACACTGCAGTTAAAAGCCTGAGGAGAGAACATTGTTTTCTTACCCTGACGGATAATTCAAAGAGGAACTAAAACCCTTGAATCATTGTTTAGCCTAAAATCTTATATAAATGGATTGAGTGGTAATGCTTTTTAATAATTGTCCAAATCTAGTCTTGAGTACTTAATTTAAAACTCTACTTACTATGTAAGACATGTACTAAACTGCCCTCTACACTGTACTGATTTTTGTATTGACTGATCTGGTGGCACCTGATGTATGTAAAGCTAGCTTGCATAACTGCAAAGCTCAAGAGTGACCCATCTTCTTTTTGCAGCTGTTGAATTTGAAGTCAATTTTTCCAATTAAATCCCCTCCTGGACAAAGTTCTGTCTTGTTGTTCTGTGGTAGAAGTGTCACATGATGCAGAGCTGGCATACAAAGATGGACTATCCACAAAACTAATCGGAAACCGAAAATTTTCAGAAAAAACATAATAAGACCTTTCACGGAAAACAGGGTATCAGACTGACTTTAAATTTCATGATTTTTGTGAGCACTTTTAAATGAATAGAGAAGTTTCAAATCCATCCCTATCTTTACAATAGGAAACTGGAAGTGCTCCGAGAGCACAAACCTCCACCAAATCACTTCCAACATTGTCAGGCAAGTTATTGCGAAAAAAGGTGGAAAACTGCACTATCCTGTATTGCTAACAAATCCTTGAAAAAATCCTGGATCTACATCTTGATTCGGGTCACTATGAAAATGTGGTAACTTCTCCCTTGTGCCATGAGCATCATTCCCTGAAAGTGCCATCAAAATCAGTCGAGAACGTGATGAGTTATCAGCCAAGTGTGCCAAATGTGCCAAACTTCCCTATCTTAAAGGCCCTTGTTAGTAAAGGAGACCCTGAAAACTCTCATCAAAAGCCCACCTATTTTGAACTCTTCCCTGGTGTTATCAACCAGAGCCATTAAAAACCCCAGTGCGAGTGTTCTACACGAATCCTACAAAGAAATTCTTGGAACCACATCCATATTCGGATCACTACCAAATTCTAATATCTCCTCCCTTGTGCCATGACCAACATTCTCTAAAAATGTTATCAAAATTTATTGAGCTATTAGCAAAATTTTGCTAACTTGCAATGCTACCAAATCCTTGCAAAAACTTTTGGATCTGCATCTGTACCTGGACTTGGATCACCATTTTTTTTTATTTTGAGTTTGCATCCAAAAAAGATGCATAGAACATTGTTGTATGTTGAACATTTTGCTTAAACCTGCTGTGAATAAGTTTTTAAAGAAGGTAAAGTAATAAGATACTTATAAGTAAATCAATTGGTTACTTTGACTCATAAGCAAAGTATTAAGAATACTGCTTTAGGAGCAATTTGTGACTACAAGTGCTCTGAGAGCACAACCCTCTGCCAAGGCATTTCTGATATTGTCGGTCAAGTTATCAGCAAAAATGTGGAAAACTGACCCATCTTGCAATGGAAACAAATCCTTCAAAAACTTCCTGGATCAGCATCTGGATTCAGAGGACCACTAAAATCGGATCACTTCTTCCTTGTGCCATGACCAACATTTCCTGAATATGTCATCAAAATTTGATCATAACTTTTAAAGTTATCTTGTCAAAAGTCAAACACACAAATGCTAGAAAAACATAACCTCCTTGGCGAAGGATACAATCATAGCAAGTACATTTTATTTTTCTATTGTACACACTAATAACCATATCTTAAGCCTTATTTTAAATCTTGCAAAAAATTAACTGTAAGGATCACTTTAGCCCTTTTCCACTTGCAGGATAATGTCCGAGTAAACCACCTGTGAAATTCCCTGACATGGTTGTTCACACTTCCTCCTCTGAGCAGGGAATATCCCATGCTGGATGGGAGAGGAGGTGTGAAAGAAGGCAGGGTGGAGCCAGTGACATGGTGGCAATTTCAGTTTGTTGTGCAATGGAAACACATTGACAGTGAACGGAATGACGAAAGTGGCAAATTGTTGTACGAGCTAGCAACTTTAGCCTCTTTTCCTGAAAAATCCAACTTCTGCAACTGCGAGTTTGCATGACGTCGTGGTGCGTTAGCCAGTCAGCAGCGAGAGAGAACAGTAACGAGGATGACATCACAGACAAAGAAGGAAGTAAACACAGCTTCACGTCGGCATCAGAGCTCCTTTACACAGTTAATTCAGTGTTCAGACACAAAACAGGAAAAACTTACTAAGTTACTGGTGTGTTTTCCTGGCTTACTAACTGTGAGTTAATGTGTTTTTCACCAGAGAAAATATGCTGAAACTCACTGAAGAACTACCAAAGCACCCACGAGAGAAGGAACAGACCTGGAGAGAGGACCAGTGGGTCTTCGGCCGTACCGGGAAAAAAGGCGATTAAAAGCAATCAGACTCGGCGAACAGAAGAGCCATCACCGAGACACCATGGGGAAGCTCTCCACGTGCAGCTCTGAGGGATGTTGTAGATCAACTTTTCTGGGACAATTAGCTTTTCGTTTTCGGGAGCAGGAGGAAGACAGCAATTGTAGAAACATCCATCATGGTTGATCATGGATTGAAAGGGTGAAAAGACAAGTTCTTGTGGCTGAGAGACAGGCCTGTCAACTTGTCTTGTAGCTTTTGGGTCTGAAGGAAAATATACCTACTAGATAACCACCCTTTATACAAGGTATGCAGAAGACCACCTCTGAAAGCACAGCACAGCAAATCTTCTATCAGACAGCAAGGATCCACCCTGCCCTGTGTCAATATTTCAGACTGGTGGTGTAATGGTATGAGGAATAATCTTCCAATTCCTTATACTGACTTGCCCCACTTGAAACTGTACTTTAGTGAGCTTATTCTAACCCAAAGAGCACTTCAAATGTCCACCACCTGCTTATCTTATCTTGACGTGAAATAATTCCTTCCACAAACTGCCTTATCTGTACAAGCTAAGAAAGAGGAAAGCTCCTGGCTCTGTGTGTTCTGACAAAAAGCTCTGTTTCCACAGACAGCAGAGGAATAAAGGCGTATGGAGAGAGCTTTATGTGCTGTCATCCTTCAGTGGTGCCACAGAGCCTTCAGGGGAGGAGAAAGATTCTGGCTCCAAGGTAATAACCACTATTAAAAGTGATTGAAGACTCCGTCCTAGAAAGATATTACTACTGCGACCGTTTATTACAGTCCAACCATGAGAAAACCTGCAGGATCCTCACTGTAAAATCACAAAGTACATCCTCAAAAACCAACAGGGTTTTTTTTTTGGCTGACGCGGAACTGATGGACCAAAAAATTACTGTAATTGTAATATAATGACTGCAATTGTATAATGGCAGTAAATGTTTTTCCATCCATTTTACAACATCAGATCCTTCAACAACAGCCATTATGAAAACAACAACTTCATCCATGTGCTGAGAGAGCTTCAAACTCATCAGGAGTCTGCATTTGATTTTACATTCTACAAACTTTATTATGAAGGCAAAATTCACTTGAAACCATGCAAAGTAACTACAGAGTAATATGAAGATGCAAAGCAGGACAATGTGACTGATAATACAACAAAGTGAAGAATAGTGCTCCCCTCATTTGCACAGATACAAAGTACAGAGATATGATCAAATGCTCACTCAGGAACACAAACTTCCCTTTTTGATTTTCTTTTAACTACCTTCGCCAAGGAGGTTATGTTTTCGCCAGGGTCTGTCCGTGTGTTTGTTTGTCTGTTAGCAGGATAATGCAAACTTTTGGATGGATTTACATGAAATTTTACCAGAGGTGTGGTTTGGCCCAAGGAAGAAACCACTAGGGCTGAACGATATGGACAAAATTTCATATCTCGATATTCATGCCAGATATCTCGATATCAATACGATATCAATACGATATGACTACGGGTTTGGTGAAAACCAAGCATTTTTTAGAAAAATAAACACATCATAACACAAAAGAATGTGGAAAGTGCTGTTTTAGCGCAGGGGAAATCTATATTGTTTATATTGTTGCTTTTCGATATTAATATCTTGAATGTTCATATTTCGATATCGATACGATAACGATATATTGTTCAGCCCTAGAAGCCACTACATTTTGGTGATGATCCGCATATTTGTCTGGATGCAAAAAAATTCCAAATTTTCCAAAAATCCTATAACTTAACATTGGGCTGTTTTTTAAAAAATAATCTCTGACATCACTTGATGGATTTGCTTCAAAATTTACAGGATAACATATATATAACATTCCTCAGTTTCATCTGGATCTGATCCAGATTGATGTCACAAAAAAAAACATTTAAGTTTATAAAGCAAGTCCCATTCAATTTTTTCTCAGCTGCTGTGAGGGTTCCGCCCCCTTTACATCATTTTGGGAATTGTAGTTTATTTGCAAACTAAAACGTTTTTCAAGCCGAAGTCACTACATTACCCAGCTTCTCTTGAAATGCCAGTGGAGGAGTTCTCCACATGGACAGACATGAGTGGAGACTCGGCCATCATCGGAGCGTGTGGTGATCCAGAATTGTATCTTGGCGGAGGTCTGCGCTCTCCGAGTGCTTTTCTAGTTTTATCTGTGTGCTTCCAAAGTGCTATTTCCCATCTTAAAAGGTTAGTTAGGGTTTTTGGAAGTGGGTTTGCTTAAGACCCATGCATCACAAAATAGTTCTAAACACAGGGGCTTTGTCGATGAAAATTTAACGCTGTAAAGAATCTTACTGTAGTGTCTTGTCAAGCCAACATAGCTTTTTGAGTAGTTTTAACCTATACGTGTTAATTACAAGGCTTTCTATAGCTCCATGTACTGCTATACACCAGCGACCATCCAGCCCCAGATATCTCCCCACCAGGGACAGAGCTTGCATGTTCTTTTAATGGCAATCATGTTTAGTGCCATGGGCCTCTAACAACCCCACTTCAGAAAACCCAAACTAACCCTCCAAGGATCCCTGAGCAGGTCTCCAAACCCCCAACAGCTTCAGACGTACATTTCCAACCCTCCAGCAATTTGAGACTGAAGCTTGTTCATTCCAAGGACAGAACACCCCGACACAAGCAAATCAGTCTGGTCTATGGCTGAAGCTCCAGTTTTTTGAGGAGAAGCAGGGGGAAAAAATACTCGCAACACATGACTTGGGTTAATTTTGGAATAAAAAATAATAAACACATCATAAGTCATAAGAACGCAGTTTAGCATTAAATATCAGAAGTGCCATGTGTTTGACATTTTTAACACTAAAACCCATTTATGCTGACTTTCGTTCCACAAAGAAAATCAATGAGGAATTGAATCAGAGGCAGAATCAATACTGGAATTAGTAATAACACAATCTTATCAATTCCCATCCCTATTCTCATGTAAATGGGACCTTAATCACTCAGTGTGGTGGGAGTTGACATAGCAGGCAAGTAACTGAGCATCTTCAGATAACTTTTTTACATCTCAGAAAACTATGCTGTTTATTTGCAGGGTCCTTCTCTTTCTCCTACCACCAAACTCTCTGTTAGGAAGGAAGACAAGATTAAACCTGAATAACATTCCCCTGGAGCTGAAAGCTCTCTGGCCTCACAAACATTAAGTCCAATAAAAGCTGACAGAGCTACATCTGATCCACGATGAAGATATTTCAGGTATTTTATTTTTTCACTTTTGTTTGTCAGTAGTTAAGAAATCCGTCAGATATTTTCCACCAGAGTGTGTGCTTTGGGAAATGAACATAGATGAATAACTCTCAGAGGATGAGACACTAAAATGCTAATTACAAATCAGTGATAGGTTCGAGGTGGGCGGCCTCCCTGCTGTCTCTCCAAACTCACCATAAGAGAGTGATTACTGGTCAGCGTCTCACATTTTCCATGCCGACATCCAGACATATGGCTTTAGGTATTATTAAAAACCACAGTGCTAATCCCTGACCAGAGGAGTTGGGCCACTACTTGCTCATATTAAGCACTGCATGTTGGAACAATGGATTTCTTCAGGACTGTCAGTGAGAAGAACAGCGAGACTTGGAACAAGGGCTGCAAGAGGCTTTTCCTTTTCTCCCTGAGAACTGACAATTGTCTCACAAGACTATTTCTTTATTTTTTTAACAAAAATAATACTCAAAGTCACATAATAACATGCTGTCTTTGCTTTGTCTATGTTAACATTATTTCTCTTTTCATGCCTCTGCGACAGCAAAGGCCAGACACTTTATGTTTTGAGATGTCAGTCTGTCCATTTGGTTCTTGTGAACTCAGTAAGTTGATAGACTCTTAAAGAATTTTCTTAAAACTCTGCACAGACGTCCACCCTGGCCATAATATCAAATGATTAGATGTTGGAGGTCAAAGTCATGGTTCCTCATGTACATTCTTTGCAATATCTTAAGAATATTTTGATGTATATTTATCTGTTTTTGCACTGTTAGGTGTTCAAACACAGGATGCATCAAGAAGTTCATGTAGTCATTGTCCTGTAGTGGTTAAATTAAATTATCTAATGTTTTTTTGAGAAATATGCAGACATAACATTGTTCTCTGGAGCAGACTTTTCTGTAGAGTGAGTCGTCTTACTCCTCCTACTATTTTTGATGAGAGAAGCATCAGCAGCACTGTGGAGTGACAGTAAACAGCAGAGCACAACGATAGCCGTGGTTTCTCCACCATGTCCTAAATCTTATATTCCTCTGAAGTGTTTCATTGTATAAAAAAGGAATTAAACGACCAGTCTCCATTGTTGTCAGAAGGGACAATGGAGATTTACTCGTCTGAACAATGGCAAAAAGTACAGAGCTAACTCAGCTAAAGTTGTGGCTAACGCTAACCTCATCGCTGCAATACTGCAGCAGGAGAGGCAAACACATACAAGTGCATTCGCTGTAATACAGTGCGGTGGAACAGGCAGACTGCTGTTCATGCAGATAAAGCTAAACATTCATCCTCCTAAATTTTACATGACACGCATCTTAAAAAGCAAAAGTAAGGAACATGTAGTGATTTTCTCATTTACAATTTCAGTCCCTCACTTAAAAAAAACATTCCCAAAAGCACCTCCATCTTTTCTACTTCTCCCCTTCTCCTTTTCTCACTCCACTCCAATCTCTAAAAAAGTCAGGCAAATTTATAGGGATACATGCTATATCTATGCTGTTATTTCCCAACTGATTACTGCTGATACTGATATTTTGTGTAAAGAGCACAAAGTCTCTACTAAAACTGACCTGTCCCTTTCATGGTTACAGTCCATTTGTGTTAGAAACAGATGTGAAGAAGGGAAACAACATTTTATCCTGTAATAAATGGAACTTTTGATTTTTACAAGTGGCCATTCAGTAATAATCAGGTAAACCATCATGGTACAACTGTACATTTTGTCAATATTACAGCCAATATATGGGATATTTCTGGGCATTTTTTATGGTCTATATATCAGCTGTAAATACTGTTAAAAATATTTATCTCCCAATACCAATATTGGTCTGATAGTAACAAACTCAAATCATATGGATGTAAAAACTGTGGTAAACATGAAAACAAAGTTATTAATGTGTTAAATTAGCACTAGATGTGTTGTGTTTTTAGTTAAAAAAAAATGAAAGGAAACAAAATTTCAGATAAAAATGGCACATGCTTGAACACCCTTCCCCCTTTTGTCGATCAAGAAATACATCATAGTATTTTTCCTTTATGAAAATGTAAAGAGTTCTTATTTTTATTAAGGAAAAGCGCAGCTCTGTTCCAGCATGTAAACTGTCTGCCTTCTTCCTACCTGTCTACATGTGCCATTGCCAACCCATTCTGTTGTTACTACAGCAACAGTGACTGACAACAGAGTATTGTAATGAGGAGGAAAGATATGGCAGGATGTCAAGTTGTATGGTAGAGTTTTGACTACTCAATGGCCTGATTGATGAATTAAACGCGTTTTCTTTTGAGCTGAGTGAGTGCAACTGATGAGGCAGTTGGAGCATTTTGAAGTAAGTCAGTAAAAATATACACAAAATACTTCATATAGGTTCCATATAGATTCGTGTGGCCGTCTTTCCCAAAGTTTGGGCCACTTCCCAAACAAAAAAACAAATTGCTATCATTTTGAAATAAGACCACATTTATGTATGAGTTGAAAATGTGACCTTTTTTTTTATTAATCATGCAGCCCTACTTCATCATTGCTGAAAAAACACTGCACTTCATCCAAGCATCTTCCATCTGTACCAAAGATTCCTTTTACATCCATCACCCTGCAAATGTTTAGCAAATATTATCTTTTCGTCCTGAGCAAAGATGAATTGGGCTGGGACACGTGGAGTCTCTGCAGGATTGTGTAGAGCAAACAGGTGGTGTGAACATATATGCTCTCCACACTTGGACTTACAGTGACTAAAGCACACATGTGGGTCGAAAAGAGATTATTCCAGGAGGAGAAGATAAACATACATTCACAGAGAAGAGAGACTGTTGTGGATTTGAAGGATGAACTCCATTGGTAGTGCTCTCACGTGTATGAGCAACAGAACACAAAGTGTACTCCGGCTCTCTAGTTTTACAGCCGCATGTTCAAAGAGCAGGGAGAAAAATCAATGTTAAATTCAAATGTCAGACAAAGCTTTAATGCCATTGAAAATGTCAAGAAAACCACTACAGACAATCCTGCTTTAAGGGTCGATCCACGGAGATGCACGCTGACAGAAGCCCACATTTGCATTTCTTCTCACCGCTCATCCTTGTTTCTCTTGCCTTGTTCTCTAAAGCAGGGACAAAGAAGCCGATGTCAATGCCACTTTTTCTAACAAACGCCTCAGGATCTGCCAAATAATGATGAGGTCTTTAAATGTTGAGTGAGAAAAAAAATCACACCAATTTTCTGGACACAAAATAATGCATGTCTATAAAAACCAGAACCAGTTATCTTAATATTTGTTAGCCAAATAACCAAAAGTTAGGGCCAGGGGGTGATTTGTTACTATTTGCAGGCCTTTTGACTGTTACTGAGGCATCAATATCAGTAAAATATGTCCTCCAATGGGGAGATTTTTGTGAAAAATCAATAGCCAGCATATGACCTTATGTTGACTAGAAAGTTTAAATTTGCCATCTTTCCTTGGATTAGCTAACAGGGGGGAAAAATAGAAGTGCTCATGAAGCACAACCCTACACCATAGCGTTTCTAACATTCTTAGACAAGTTATCAACAAAATGGGAAGAAACTGCCCTACCTTGTGATGTTAACAAATCCTCCCAAAAACTTCTGGATCCTCATCCAGATCGGAATTAAGAACAAATTCTTATCACTTAATACTTGAAATTCCTGAAAATGTCATCAAAACATGGTGATAATTGTTCAATTTATCTTCCATCTATCAAAAACTGGCAAAAACATGCACACCCCAGAGCATAAAACCACCAAAAGGAAGAGGAAAACACTTCTGCATAAACGTAAAAATGAAACCTCATTATTTAAATCTTCAGTTTAAACTGACAGGGTGAGGCAGGTTCATATTTAAGATAGACCTTTTATAATTAACATCAAATACTGCTGGCTTTAAGCAATCTATTTTCTCATTTTCCAGCAGGAATCCTTGCCTCTGTTGTCTAATTTATGTGTAAAACACACTTCACAGCCTGTATTATTATCTGTGAGCGTGGATGCCGGGGAGATTCGTAAGTATGTGTACAAATATAATAAATATAGCTCTGTGTTTCCAGAACATCTTTGATCCTGCATTTGTTTTTTCTTGTTGCTTGGACTATTATGCATTTTCAGTGCATGAGAATATGGCGCAACATGCAGCACTGCTAAAAACCTAACAGTCTCTTAGCTTTTTGTCCCATTAAGAACTTTAAACAGAATATTTCAACAAATACTCTAATATTTGACAGGAAATGAGTATTTCTGTGCATCCCATGTGACTGAAACAAGCTCAGTAATGTGGTTTCTGATCTTGCAGATGTGGGTCTATCTCTCTGATCATTCTCAAAGCAGTGCCACAGAATTAAGACTTTTGACCAGGTATCAGGAGTTTTATTAAAGTGCAGTCAATATCTGTGTCTTCAAGTTAGGAACACACCAACTTAGCACCTGACCACTACTCATTTTCCCACAAACATACCCCCTGGGAGTAAACAGGAGCGCACAATCAATTTCTATTTAAACAATGTGAGCACACAGCATACAAATGACACAGCAGTCAGGTGGAATTTAGGATGGACACCTGTCCTTACCCCTCAAACATTTTGTGCCCAGAATACGATAGTGCCTGTAATACGATAGTGCCCAAAAGCTATCAGTCCCTCCCAAACTGAATTAGAACACAGACTTTGGTGTTTCATTAGGTACCTCAAAAAAACGAAGATTTTCTCACTCTTCCCTGCTCAGTAAACTATCCAGTATTGCCCTCCTGCTTATGAAACAGTTATGACTTGTAAATGAAGCATTATCACAGGGGTGCCCGAACTATGGCCCAGAGGTCAACTTCGACCCACAGTCCACTCCTATTTGGCCCACAGCAAGTTCCAAAAGTAATGGAAATTCAGCTCAGACTAGGATACACTGCCTGGCCTAAAAAAAAGTCGCCACCACAAAAAAAGGTCACACACTCTAATATTTTGTTGGACCAACTTTAGCTTTTATTACAGCATGCATTCGTTGTGGCATTGTTTCAGTAAGCTTCTGCAATGTCACAAGATTTATTTCCATCCAGTGTTGCATTAATTTTTTCCATCAAGAGCTTGTATTGATGATGGGAGAGTCTGACCACTATGCAAAGCCTTCTCCAGCACATCCCAAAGATTCTCTGTGAGGTTAAGGTCTAGACTCTGTGGTGGCCAATCCATGTGTGAAAATGTCTCATGCTCCCTGAACTACTCTTTCACAATTTGAGCCCGATGAATCCTGGCATTGTCATCTTGGAATAGGGAAGAAAAAATCCATTGATGGAATAACCTGGTCATTCAGTACATTCAGGTAGTCAGCTGACCTCATTCTTTGGGCACATAATGTTGCTGAACCTAGACCTGACCAACTGCAGCAACCCCAGATCATAGCACTTCCCCCACAGGCTTGTACAGTAGGCACTAGGCATGATGGGTGCATAACTTCACCTGCCTCTCTTCTTACCCTGATGTGTCCATCACTCTGGAACAGGGTAAATCTGGACTCATTAGACCACATGACCTTCCTCCAGGACAGTTCTTAATCCAATTTTAGTAGTTTCTGCAATCTCCTTATTTGTTTTCTCTTCTTGATGCATGCCAATGATTTGACCCTTCTTGAACAGACTAACATATTTCCCATGAACACGGGATGTGTCTTTCGACATGGTTGTTTAAGAAATGAGAAGCTACTCATTGCATCAGCTGGGGTTTAATAACTTGTTGCCAGCTGAAAGACAATCGCCCATGCGGTAATTATCCTATAGGAGGCTCGTACCTATTTCCTTAGTTAAATCCAGGTGGCAACTTTTTTTTTGGCCAGGCAGTGTATAAAGCCTGTGTTTGACTAATGAAGACAAATCAATAACAGCATCTAAAAGCTTTCATTTACGTCACTGTCTTCTTCGTGGCATGGTCTGATGTACAAAGAATGTTGTGCTGGTCAGCTTCAGACACTTTCCAAGCCCCTATAAAGTTTGCCTGTTTTGAGCTGTTTGCTTTTGAGGTGTAGATGAGTCATCAGCATCTTGACCAGCGGCCACCCTGTGGACGCCTTGACCAATCAGGATCCCCTGAAATCTTTTAAAAAGACTTTTGCTTTGTTGAGCCGTTAATCAGGAGCTGTGATGGAGGCTGTTTCTATATGTTTGCTAGCATTTTCAGTGATTGAGGATAACTTAACTTACATTAGATCAATTTTACTAACTTTATTACACTATTGACCATTTGCAGACACATGACTAACATGACGTTACTCAGTTCTCTGGACGGCAGAAGTACCACTGCTGTCAATAGACTATAATGCATTGTAGCTGATAATTACTGCAGAGATGCAATTTTGAGCCACTAAGGTAACAGAGAGCATCATTTCTTCAGATAAAAAAATGCCAAGGAGTCTTTCAGGTGAGTCTGGACACCTTAAGAAGACTCACACATAGAAAAATGAGCATAGACTGGACCGAAGAAGCTGCTGCACAGCAGTCAAACAGTGGGTGGATTGGCCGTTTACAGTGAGGCTCAATGTAGAAAAAACAACCACTACCCAGCAAGATCATTTGGTGATCTTTCCTGGGATTATGACCACTGTTTGTTTTAGAAACAGGAGGAGACTTGTATGATCAATATGTACACACAGCAAAAATGTCTGCTGATGGATACTTAGCCAGTTTGAATGAGAAACGGCAGAAACCTCAATAGGAACTGCAGGACATGGGAACACTCAGGTTACCTGTGGATGCAGGTGTATCATGTTTAGGGTTGTCAAAAATATTGATACTCCTAAAAGTATCGATACTGCAATGCCGTATCCGGATACGATACTAATTTGCCATGGTATCGATACTACGGTGCGTGCGCCTGCAGCACCCGCTGCACGCACTCTGCAGGCAGCACAGCAGGTAGACAGCTTCTGGCAGTCGGGAGAGCCCTCACTGCAACCCTGCTTGCTGTCCTGCGTATCAGTGCTGCGAGCAGCATGACTAACATGACTTGGTAAAACACCTTAAGGATCAGCACCTTGGCCTTCATGATGAATTCTGACAGGTTAGTAAAGCTCCCGTTCATCATTGACCTGGCTGTATTAAACTGATTACTGATGTTAGTCTGGCCAGTCGCCCGCATTAATGTTCGTTGTGTTGTGATTAGCTGTAGCTAGCATGTTACTGTAGTCCGTGCTAGCCGCGTTTAGCCTACTGCTCAATGAATGTTGGTTGTTTTATTTTTAGCCATTAGCCCCGGCTAGCAGCCTGTAGCTCTCTAATGTGACTCAAATGTGTTTTCTTCTATTAAAGATGCAGGCTAAAGCAGAGAGAAGTTGACCTGCCACTAAACCTAAGAAATCACAGCCAACTCTACCACTGCTGTTTGAAAAACAAAGAAAATATGATCCCAAGTCTCCTTAAGCTGTAGAAATAAACAGAACGGTTGCAGAGTACATCTGTGAGGATCAAGTACCCATTTATTTACATGGTGGAGAAACCTGGGTTCCAATACCTTCTCATGCAGCCAAATCCACAGAATGTTCTTCCATCAAGAAACGGTTGTACAATACAACAAAACAAACACTCATGCAGCAGCTTTAAGGGAAGTCTTGTCTTGTTTTGTATTGTTTTTTTAATCTTCGGGTTATTTAATTATTTTATTTAATTGATTATTTATCTGAGGTTCTGTTTTTCATTATAATAAAAATGTTTTTTTATGCCTTTTTAAGTATTTGTCATCTTTATCCCCGCAGTATCAAAAACGGTATCGAATATCTTCTTGGGTATCGATATTGAGTTTGAAATTTCAGTATCGTGACAACCCTAATCATTTTAGGCTTATGTTGTCAAACTTGGTGAAATACCGGTGTGACCTGGAAAACACACTTCAGGATGTTTCAGGATCAGAGGATACCAGCGACTGATGTAGCACTCGTCCCACAGATCCTCCTTGCTGTAATGAACATCTACATTTGTACAAATCAACGTTTTTCAGACTCAAAAGACAAACCAGAAGAGCCAAATAAAAGTTTATCTTCAAAATAAGCATTTGGCTTACACTACTGGATAGAGACACAACCATGATTTTAATGATAAGTTTACTTGATGATTGCTAGCATTAGCATTAGCCCACAAAGTGCTCCTGTTCCAAATGATAGTTAAGCTTCATAAAATGACTCGCAGATATAAAACTGACATTTAAATCCTTGTTAGAATGGTCCACTACACAACGGTAATTATTTATGGATGGATATGTATGTTTAAGTCCACTACAAGGACATTTATATTCATTTAGCATACACGTCCATTCAGTTAGATGCTGTCGAGTTGAAATGGAACAGAGTGTAACGTCAAAAAAGGTCAATAGGTAGGCGTTTCAACGTGGTCCAATCTTGATTTTTAAAGTTATTTTTTACCTTGCCCCTTTATTGGTTGTGATGGGACAGTGGATAGAGTCTGAAATGGGCAAGGAAGAAGGAGAAGACACACAGGAAAATAGGCTTCAGGCAGAAATCCCACTTAGTTCCGCTACCTTGGCCTGGTTGTCCCTACATTTTTAAGTCTGTGGCCCCTGGTGAAAAAATTGTGGGCACCCCTGCAACAAGTGGTGTACTTTTGTGGGTCAACACAGAAGTTAGCCTCGCGCTGGTTCCATCAACTGTGAACCCACTAAAAGCCAATGGGATTTTTTTTTTTTTTACTGTGTTTTGGATTATTTCTGATAGTAAGCTCTGTAGCAAACAAAAAAATATGAAACTTAAATGTTCTTCTCCTTGTGATAATCTTAACAAGCAAACCTACTTTTCACCATGTTTCAAGCTTAAACATAATGAGGGAAAAACTATTAGTACACTACTACAGAACTACAACATGGAAGTCTGACTGAGAAACAACTGCAATTTTTTCAAGAATATTTCTTATTGTGACCTCTTGTTTGAGAGTTTCCCCATAATGTAGTGACCAAATCAAGTTGGTCCTCATTGCTGTGGCAATAATGTATGAATGACTGGTTATTAAAAAACGATTAGAAATTTTTGCTGTCAGGTCTCTGGCCATTTTTGTAGTCCTTTTAAGCAGTTAATTAGCAACAATTGTTTTAAACACGAAACAAGGCTGTAAGATTGAAAAGTAGGCAACATCAGATGTATTTTATCATTTCCCATTAAATATTTAAGTCTTGCGTGCATGTTTTCATCACAAACCTTATTCTGGGCATTTATCCAAACCCAGTATTCTAAATCCCATTTACTCTGGAGGGTTGGGAACCAGGAAGTGCTAAAAGTCAACTCACTTCCGCTTTTTTTGCACTCATTCATACAGAAATCTATAACCACATGTGCCTTAATGAGTATTCCTTCTCTTTAAAGTACTGAGAAAATATTGATTTAACTTCATATATAGAAAAGGAATAGCCAAAAGATTAGTTCTACTGTTTTTTAATTCTAATTTCTTTAAAAAAACTTGTTACTCATAAAGTAATATGATCGAAGTGGTATGACAATTAACTGCTTACTTCTCTTACCCCACTCTCTTCCTCACACTGTCTGATCAGCCTTTGGTTTAATTTGTCTCTTTTCCTATCCATGCCAAAGCTGCCATCCTCTCCCTGCTTCTTCACCATCCCCGCACATTTCCCACAACCCCTCGTTCCACATGTGCTCATCCTCTCCTCCCACCTCAGCCTCATTCCCAGACACCCGCTCGGCCCGCTCCCTCTCCTCCTCTCTTCTCCTCTTCCTATCGAACGCTGCTTAAGGCCATAATCGCACTTCCACTGTTGGCTGCTGATTGGATCCACAGGGAAATAGCAGCAGGAGACCGCTGGAGCAACAGGCAAAAGGGGCAGTGTTATTTTAGATAACACTTTTTAATTTAGTTTTAGTAACAGTCCTTTGCCTAAAATATCTTTTAGTTTAAGTCATAATTTAGTCATCTAAATTGTTTCAATTTTAGTCTAGTTTTAGTCGATGAAATTTCACAACTTTTTAGTTGGAAAAATCTACTGTAAATTTAGTCGACTAAAATATGAAGTGCAAAGTGTAAGACATTTTTTTATGTTTCTTTGAATTTCTGAAATCATGTTTTACACTTGGTTAAAATGAAACATCTAATAACCCTTTATTGAATGCTAGTAAAGTTTGAATGTATAAATTAACAGAAAAAAATTAAACTTTTGTGTGAAATGCAATCACCTTTATTTAGGCTACCTGGCAGAGCATCTTAGTTACAATATCAGAACTGACAACAAACGGTGAACCTGCTCTCCATGAATTTATCAATTCATAAAGAGAGCAGCTCTGATTGGATCACTCCTCAACTTGTACCCCCATCATGAAGCTAAGTCAGTTGTGATTGGATGTCCCTCTTAACTCATCCAACCCTTCCCACACAACGAAAGTAGCTGTGATTGGATATATTCCTAACTTGTTCCTACTTTCTACATGACAAAATTAGGTCTGATTGGATTAAGTCTCTGTCAAACCTTTTCACCTAGTTTATCTGTTGCTGAAAAGCCTGTTAATTTAGTTTTAGTTTTTGCACATGTGCACTTGTTTTTATTAGTAACAGTCTTGTTTTCATCAGGGGGTAAAAGGTTGTTGATGAAAACTATGATGAAAACAACTAGTCAACAAACTTAACACTGCAAAGGAGCTGCTGTGACTAAGAGATAGATTGTGTTTGTGTGCGAGAGAGCAAGCTAATGCTATGTGGGGAGAGCATGTTGACATGGAGGCAAGATCTTTGGCCCTCATTTGGGTCCAACTTTCTCTTCTTGTTATGTTGAATTTCTCTGTCAGGCACACATGCTCGCTTTTCTCCCAATATGCATTATGTATGAACGTGACAGAGAGGAAGGCACAGACAGGTTAGGTGTGTGTGTGCATAAAAGTGTGTATGTGTGCTGTGCAGTGCAGTGTGACCAATTGCTTGTAGACTCTTACTTTAAATCCCATTTTAGACAGGTACATGGCTTGAATCGATCCTGAGAGATTGGGAGATGGGAGTGTTCAGGCACATCTGGGATCACTTCTCATCCCTGTGTGTGTGTCCGTGCTCGTTGCTCAGAGTACTGTACCTCAGAGCTGCAATTTATTCAAACACCCTTTCCCACAGGAGGGTTCTTTTAAGACCAGCAGGACCCTTACACCAACACAAGAGGCGGGGTATGAAGCTATTCTGAGTGTGATGAAGAAACACGGGCATTACTAAAGTAACAAAACTTAAACTTTTGAGTCAACAGGGATTCATATTTCCTTGATGATATTTGATACCTTTAGTCTGAGTTACAATGCAAACCCCAATTCCACTGAAGTTGGGACATTATGTAAAATGTGAATAAAAAAAGAATATGATTTTAAAATTATTTTCAACCCAAATTCAATTGAAAACACCACAGAGTCAAGATAATACCTTTACCTGGAAACAGGTGAGTGTCATGATTAAGTAAAGGAGCATCCCTAAAAGGCTCAGTTGTCCACAAGCAAGGATGAGGTAAGGTTCACCACTTTTGCGACATCTATGTGAGATGCAGTTTAAAAACAATGTTTCCTAACGTACACTTGCAAGTAATTTAGGGGTTTCATCATCTAGAGTCCATAATATCACTGAAAGATTTGCAGAATCTGGAGAAATCTCTGCATGGAAGCTGGAAAGCCACAAACCAACATTGAATGCCTGTGACCTTCAATCTCTCAGGCAGCACAGCATTAAAAGCCAACATTTCTCTGTGAAGATATCACCACATTGGCTCAGGAACCTTCAGAAAACCATTGTCAGTTAACACAGTTCACTGCTACATCTACAAGTGCAAGTTAAAACTCCACCATACAAAGCCAAAGCCATAGATCAGCAACACTCAGAAATGCAGCTGGCTTCTCTAGGCCTGGGATCTTCTGAGATGGACTAATGCAAAGTGGGGAAGCGTGCTGTGGTCTGAAAAGTCCACAATTCAAACTTATTTTTAAAAATCACTGACATCATGTCCTCAAGGCCAGAGAGGAAAAGGACCATCCAGATAGTTACCAGGACAAAGTTAAAAAGCCAGCATCTGTGATGGTATGGGGTGTGTTAGCACCCATGGCATGGGTAAGTTGCACATCAGTGAAGGCACCAATAATGCTGAAAAGTACATACAGGTTTTGGGGCAATATATGCTGCCATCCCATCTTTTTAAGGGACATCTATGCTTTGCTCTGAAATCGTGCGAGCACTGGACTGTCCTTCCTACAGTCCATACCTGTCTCGTTTAGAAAAAGTGTGGGGCATTAGGAAGCACAAAATATAACAACAGAGACCTCAGACTGTCGAACAACTGAGGTCATACATCAAGCAAAAAACTGAGAAGAATTCTACCTCGAAAGCTTCAACAATTAGTGTCCTCAGTTCCCAAACACTTATTAAGTCTTGTCTAAAGGAAAGGAGATGGAACGCAGTGGTTAACATGACCCTGTCTCAGCTTTCTGAGAAATTTAATATGAGAAAATATTTGCAAAAAAGTATAAAATTCATCAGTTCAACCATTTAATTTTTACTTAGATCTCAGAATTCTGTTTTTATTTTCATTTTTAAGAAATCTGACTTTTTTTTCTCAGAACTCTAACATTAAAGTCAGAATTATGTTGTGCATTATTTTAAGAGGGTAAACTGATAAGAAAAGATAATTTAAGATGGTCAAGTAATAAATAACTTAAACATAAAATAATTGGTTATTGACAACTCAGAGTACCAAGCAAAACATTATGAAAACTTCTTTAGAAGCAATTTGTAACAGGTAATAAATCAACATTTTAGAGCAAATATTGCATGGTTATAGCTACATTTTCAGTATAGCTTTTTTTAAAATTACCTTAATTGGCTTTGACTCTGTGTTTAGCTCATTTACAGTATTCATTGCATAAAAAATAAAAGTGTTGGCGGTGTAAACATTCTTATGAAAGCTACATTTTTGTCCTATACTCATTGCTTTTTGCCCTATTTTCACTATTGCCTGCTTGAGTCAACGTGATCGTGTGGCAGCCTTATAAACTGCACAGGACACACCGTAAACAAAGACGACACTGGATTACTAATCCTTAATAAAGGAAACATTCAGCAACTCCTTAAAATGAGCAAAACACAAGCAAGTCCACGTAACATCAGAGAGAAGCATGGTGATCACAGAGGGAGCCCTCTGAGGCCACAGGCTCAAACACCTTCACAGGTCAGCACGAGCAGACGTCAGTGACTCACCTGCCTGAAGCTCGTTGAGTTTGAAACACGTCCTTGTTCCCACAGCTCTTCTCTTCTCGTAGTTTATCATTGTTACGTGATGAATAAACCCTCAACAGCGAAGCAGTCGAGGAGTTTTTTGGAAACTCACGCCTCCAGCGTCGCCCAGCTCCTGACCCAGCATGCACCTGATGGCTGTGCATCAAGGTATGTGCGTTTGATTTAGGCCACTAAAACGTTTTAGCCGGGTGGCTCACTTAAACAGGGACTAATTGATGAGAAAAAAAAAAGGTTGTGTCAGGTTTTTTTTCTTTAGTTTTTTTTTCTAACAAATAATATTTCAATAGCACACATACCGCTAAATTGTTGTTTGTAATGTCATAAAATCACGAGGCCTACAAAATATGGCTGTAAATATAAAACAATGTAAAGTGTGAAGTCTAAATATGAAATTGATAAGAAACATTAACCTTAAAGTTAAGAATACATTTTAAATGTAAAAAAAGCCCTTAGTGTGTTTTTCTCTTACACCTTAAAGGATGGTCAACTCAAAAAGTTTAATGGACCCATAAACTAATAATAGTAATAATGGTAATAACAACAAGTGGATATAGTACAAACTCCAATTACAATGAGTTGGGACATTGTGTGTAACATAAATAGAAACAGAAACTCAATGATTTGCAAATCCTTTTTGACTTACATTCAATTTAATACACTACAAGAACGAGATATCTAACATTCATACTGATAAAACTTTATTGTTTGTTTGTTTTTCAAATATTCACTCACTTACCCCTGTGTTACATCACCTTTCCTTTTAACAACACTTAAGTGTTTCGGAACTGTTGACTCTAATTGTTGAGGCTTTGTCACTGGGATTCTTTTATATTCTTGCTGGGTGTGTGACTTCAGGTTCTCAGCAGTCCAGGGTCTCCAAAGTCATTTTTTGCACACCATAATGAGCCACACATTTTCAATGGGAGACAGGTCTGGACTGCAGGCAGAACAGTCTAGAGCCTGTACTCTTTTACTTTGAAGCCATGCTGTTGCAACATGTGCAGAATGTGGCTTGGCATTGTCTTGCTAAAAATAAGCCGGGATGTTACTGAAAAAGGCGTAGCCTGGAAATGTATATATGTTGCTCCTAAACCTTTCAGCATTAATGTGCCCTCACTCATGTGCAAGTTACCCGTGCCATGGGGACAAACAAAGCTCCATACCATCACAGATGTGCCTTTTGAGCTTTGTGCTGATACCAATCTGGATGGTCCTTTTCCTCTTTTGTCCGAGGACACAACGTCCATGATTTCCAAATACAATTTGAAATGTGGACATGGCAACTGAATGTTGCTGGTATATGGCCTGCTCTTTGCATGGTACAGTTTTAATTTGCACTTGTAGATGTAGTGAAAAACTATGTTAACTGTCAATGGTTTTCTGAAATGTACCTGAGCCCATGTAGTGATATCCGTTACAGAATTGTGTTTATAGTGCAGTGCTGCCGGAGGATCAAAGGTCATGGACATTCAGTGTTGGTTTTTGGCTTTGCGGCTTACATACAGAGATTTTTACAAATGTTATGATTTTCTGAATCTTATGATGATATTATGGACTTTAGATAATGAAATCTCTGAATTCTTTGCAACTTTGAATTGAAAAACTTTGTTCTTAAACTGTTGGACAATTTGTTCACACAGCTGTTCATAAAGTGGTGAACCTCAGCCTATCCATGCTTGTGAATAACTGAGCCTTCTGGGATGTCCTTTTTATACCCAATCATGACACTCACCTGTTTCTAATTAAACTGCTTACCTGTGAAATGTTCTGGACATGTGTTTATTGAGCATTCCTTTCAATAAGGATTTGATATCATCTGTATGCTGATGGTCATTCTTTGGCCACAGTAACAGCAGCAAAACAATATCCAAAGCTGACCCCTGTAAGCTCAGGGAAAATCCCAGCAAAAAGGTTTTAGGGGTGGCTGTCGTAACATGGATTTCCCTGAAGGGCTGATGGCATTATTGCATTTGACTATGACGAAAGATCATGAGTTTATCATTTATGTGAACCTCATGATAACGGACGGATTAAAATCTCTAAATGAAGCCATAATGACAGCTTTAGAACTTGAATATCTGAGGGAATAAGCATATTTTTAAAACAACTTTCAACTTTGGACTGTCAGTGCTTTCATGACAGCAAGTCTCTTGCATTTCTGCTTGTGTTAAAGTGAGAGTTTGTGAGGACAGTGGCTGAAGAAGATGGTGTTCTCATGAAGTGCAGCAGGAGAGTCTGGAAGCCACTGGCACTGCATCAAAGCCAACAAGACAGGGACAGAAAGAGAAAAAGACATGAAAGACGGGGCTCCAGTGAAAGAGAGGGGGCCTGTGTTACGAGGCATATGGCCTGGGCGAGGAGACAGATGTTCCTGTGTTGAAGGCAGAGGTGAGCGCACACACACTTCCTGTTGCCTTTGCTCCTGCGATCCTCTCATGGGATGAGCAGACAGATGTGCAGGGAAGCTGTGCTGACATGCTGGGACCATCAGAGCTCACCCAACCTTTCTCTAACGATTTTCTCTCCTCTCCTTCTCCACTACCAACATTATCACGTTAACAATAATACCCATCATTCTTAGAGGTTGGTCATAGTTCTCTCTCAGTATGTATCCTTTCACAAAGCACATATATAATATACACAGTGTGTCTTATTTGATAAGACAAATGAGTTATTCCATGTTATTTTTATATTTGTAGCTTGTAGCTTCCACTCAGATCCATTTAATAATTTTTCAAAGCCAGATACATCCTAAAAGAAACAATGTCTGAGATGTCTTGCTGGAAATGTGTGCTTTTGGAGCAAAACTGGATGTTATATTTGTATTTTTGCATTCTGTAATTTGTACTTTTTTTAATTGTTGTTGTCTCTTTTGTTATTATCGTGGTTTTAAACTTGTAATGTTTTTTATTCACTGTGTTTTTTATGTATTGTTTTTGTATCTTAAATTTGTTCTTCTGTTTTTACACATTTGTTGTGTTTTTCATTTGTTGTTGTATATTTAAGTGTTTTTTTCTCAGTAATTTGTTAAGTTTATTTAGATGTATTTTAAATATGTTGTTGTGGTCTTTACTCTGTTGTTGTGTTTACTAATTTGTTATTGTCTTTGGTAAATTTTCCATTGTGTTTTTTTTGTTATTTTTAAATTGTTGTGGGTTTTTTTTTTTTAATTTTACTTCTCATTTGTAATATTCTGTTGTGTTTTTTAAGTGTTGCCATGTTTTGGGATTTTTCTTACAGTTGTTTTTCTTAATTGCAATAGTGTTTTCTTATTTGTTGTTGTGTTTCTTTATTTGATATTTATTTTGTGCTTTCTGTTTTGCTCTACAGGGTCATGGTGCAGGTCTGACAAAATATTTACAAAGAAAACACACAGCTGTCGAATGTTTCAGCTGTGTGAGCTGAGCCACTACAGCTTGAATTGGACTGGCTGATGGTGGTGACTTAGCCATGTCATGTCACCTAAAGCTGTTTTTTATACAGATGTGTCACAATCTTCAGAAGCTAAGAAGTGCCTTGGGACATATTTTCCCCAGAACCTCCATAAAACTTTTTTTGTTATGTGAACACAAAGATTAAGATTGCATAAGCTATAATTTGTGGTCTTTTGGGAGCTGAAACTTTTTATAGTATTCTCAATGGTATCAAACATCAGTTTATTCATCTGTTAACTTTCACATTGAGCCCAGTTAGCGTGGGTTGCTTTGTAATGTTTGTTAGGTTTTAGTGTAAGTCTCTGTGCAGACATTGCAATACCTCCAAAACAATAAAGTGCTATTGGAGTTTGCTGAACTATTCCTCTGTGTTTCATCTTTATGGAGTTTCCAGTTTATGAGTCATTGGTGGTTATGTTGTTTCCTTTGAGACTGAAGCTCCAGTTAAAGTAGCAACAATGTTTAATTCCCCCAATCTTAGGAGGAAATTACAAAGTGTGGACAATAAAAATGGAAACATTTTTCAGCATATTAAAGAGATATTCATCCACCAGCATCTCCAATGGTTCTATGAGCCAATACATGCAGAGGTTCTGCTTCAAAACAGCTGCTGTTTCATGAGTGACTTCCTTTTGTGCCTGTATGTTATCAGGAAAAGTTTGATCATTACTTGTGAAGTAAAGATCATTCTTTGTCCTTGTGTCTCCTCTCCTTAATGTCTGCTCTTTCTGTAAATATGAACAGATGAGCTCCGTGTCAGGTCTCAGGTGTTTGTCCCGTTTTTCCTCATTCCCCCTCAGGGGATAGAGGTCATTGCTAACACCGCCATAAATCACGTTGCATGTTGTTTGTCTAAGAGTGTGTTTTTGTGTGTCTGTGTGTGTAAAAGATGGGGAAGAAGATTAGGCATCCAGAGAGAGAGAGGGAGAGGGAGAGAGACTTGATTAAGGTGCAAGGAGGTGATGAAGGTGAGACAGAAAGAGGCTGGACTTTTCATGGTGCTGTTGATTGTTGCAGTATGATATGCTCCACAGTTTAAGCATCATGTAAAATGTCAGAATATTTACAGCTTTAATGGCTTTCTGCAGGCCCGCCTTTTTTCCTCATTAATCTGTGGGCTTTATATACAAAAGATGTGATTGAAATAATGTTGTAATTTTGTTTTTAAACTGCCAACAGGTGGGTTTCCCATGGCAGCAACCCCTGGGGCTGAAAAAGGAGGCCCGTGCATAAGTGCCAAAAGCTGTAGTACTCTGAGGGTCCTCTTGAGCCCTAATCAACATTTTTACAGCCTGGTTCAAAAAAGGCTTCGGTCTGAATATCCCCCTAAAAAAAAAGTTTTAAAACATTATTTTGGCAAATAATTTTATCCCCTTTAATAATACCAGTGAATGTTGTATTTTATATAACTGGACAGCCTGATTGATCACCTTCACAACAAGGTAAAACCTGTATGGATTGTTCTTTTCTGGAATGAGCAACACAGATAAACATGGGGGTGGTGTCTCCCCAGAAATGTGCCAAAATACCCTCTTCCCTGGAAGAAAGCCAACTGTTCCTCAGTGAAGCAAGTGTGAGAAACTGGTCTTGTGGTGTTGTCTTCCAGAGATGCCCACTTCATGTTCTGTCTTTGACTTCACCAGTCATATGGAACCTGGTCTTAAGTTTTAAAATGGTATCAGGGCATTTTAAAACTTAAGTGTGACACTCTGCATACTCGAACACCAGCTTCCAGTTGCAAGGAATTTTGGCACATTTATCTGGGGCATTACCCACATGTTTAGCTGAGTTGCTCAGTCCACGAATGCACAGTCAGTACAAGTTGTAACTTGTAAAGGTGATGAATCAGACTTCGGAACTGCATAAAATACAATACCAATTGGTATTATTAAAGGGAAGAAACTAACTAAAATAACATTTACACATTTTTTTGACATGTATATTTTACATCCATCAGGGTAACATCCCATGGACAGTGTTTGGAAAAAAAAGGTACAAGGTAACTGCTCAATTACTCACTCTGTCATATTCATTACAGGCCAGTTAAAGGCTTAGACCCTGTCCATGGAGACATATAGCAAATCCAGCTTCTTTGTAAGGTTTGAAATGAAGTGTTTCTTTAAGTAAAACTGTAATAATTGTTATGCTAATTCTGCTGCTGATTAAAAGCACATTTCTGTATGTGTTTCCATCATGTCTGTTTCACACACAACTGCTGCTGTGTGGTTAGTGTCTGGTGAAAAGGTAAATGGCATGTTTTTCACAGCAAGAAACTGTTAAATAAAGCAAGGTGTAAATCAGAAGAACTCTTATATACAGTATAAAGTACAGTACAAAATCAACAATGTTGCAAGGCTTTGGTGACAGAGGGCACCAAATCAATGCACCACTCCTAACAGGAGCTTCAAATTCTCAAATCTCTCTTGAGTTGCTTATTAGTTCACCAAAAAATTCCCTAACATGTGCAATCTTAAGTGTCTGATTAATCAAAATAACTTAGTTTAAGTTCATGTAAGGTAGTGATGAATGAACTCTAACACCAACGCAGTTGAATAACCAGGATAAAGTAGTGCCTTTAAGAGGCTAATAAATGATATCATCTAGCATTAATCATTCATCCAGTGATTATCAATCATCCAGTCTGTTTAGTTCAGCTGTGAAAGGCTTAAAGATAATGAACCTGACAAAGTCATCTGAGGTTAAGAGACACTCTATATGCACGTTTCCCCTCTGCAGCAGTAAACAGGCATAATTAAAGATATACATTATACAAACTCCCTGAAGAGTGATGAGCTTCTCTGATGTTTTAATCTAGAAAACCTGCATCCCCATCAGCACCCCAGAGGGGAGATACTGCTGGGCACGCTGTATGATAAGCATTACATTATCAGAGATTACATATTATTAAAGGCTAGTAAAGAATACCTCCATTTGGGAAAAACAATCAGCTTACAACAAGTAAACATGGCGCCAGCATGTTGTGTCAGACTGAAGCTTGGGAAGAGATTAGGTGTTTTGGCCAGTTTAGGTCACATACCTTGACCCTGCATGTGATGTGAAGCATTGAGAAAAATAATGTCCTAATCTGCTCCATTACTATAACCAGGAGATGTGGGTCAGGGTTACACACAGGTTTAAGCCCATCACATGCAACCACAGAACTACTGATGTTAGCTTCATGGTCAGTTTGACAGCAGATATTTGGACTGAGTTTAACCGAAGTTCAAGCAGAATCAAGGCACTATGACTGACCACTGGGGGGCGTCACATCATTCTCAAAAAAGAACCATTAGACATAAAAAAACACGAATAAAATACAGGCAGCGACTAACCAATAAGGACAAATATTCATAGAACTAATTCTGTGGTCTGATTGAGGGCTTGTCCAAAGATCTCTTGTTTTAAGCTCAGTTTTGTTCTCCAACAGCTGAGCTAAACCTAAGGCAAATATCTGATATTGATTTTAAAGCAAGAGTGATTATAAGAACAATTAAACTAAATCAATTATTTAGGATCCATAAAGCAAACACAAGAAAACGATAAACCCAAATTCCAATGAGGTTGGGATGTTGGATATTTAACGATCAAACTGATAAACTTTATTGTTTTTTTGTTTGTTTTTTTTGTTTGTTTTTTTTTTTCAAATATTCATTCATTTTGAATTTAATGCCTGAAATGCATTCCAAAAAAGCTGGGACAGGGGCACTGAGAAAGTTGATCAATGCTCATAATAATGTTAAAAAAGAACACCTGTCTGGAACATTCTACAGGTGAATACTGTGTTACCTCGAAACAGGTGAGAGTCATGATTGAGTATGAAAGGAGCATCACTTTAAAAAACAATTTTTCTAAACAAACAATTGCAAGGACATTAAAGAGTTAATCATCTACAGTCCACAATATCATCAAAAGATTCAGAGAATCAACTGAAATCTCTGCATGTGAGCAGCATGGCCGAAAAGCAACATTAAACCTGTGACCTTTAATCTCTAAGGCAGTACTGCATTAAAAACCAACATCATTCTGTAAAGAATATTACCATGTGGGCCCAGGAACAATTCAGAAAACCATTTTGAGTCAACTTAGATTGATGCTAACAGCAAATAAAAACTATCATGCAAAGCAAAAGCCATATATCAACAACACCCAGAGACACCACCAGCTACTCTGAGCCTGAGATCATCTGAGATGGATTGAAGCAAAGTGGAAAAGTGTGCTGTGGTCTGACGAGTCCACATTTCAAATTGTTTTTGGAAATCATGGATGTTGTGTCCTCCAGACCTAAAAGGAAAAGGACCATCCAGACTGTTATCAGTGCAAAGTTCAACAGCCAGAATCTGTGATGATGGTATAGGAGTGTGTTAATGCCCATGGCATGGGTAACTTGCACATCTGTAAAGGAACCCCTAATGCTGAAAGGCACATACAGGTTTTGGAGCAACATATGCTGCCATCCAAGAGAAATGTTTTTCAGGGACGTCCCTACTTTTTCAGAAAAATAGTGCAAAGCCACATTCTGCACGTGCTACAACAGTGTAGCTACTTAATAAAAGAATGCTGGTACCAGACTGGCCTGTCTGCAGTCCATTATGAAGCACAAATACAACAGCAGAGGCCCAAGACTGTTGAGCAACTGAAGTAATACATCAATGGAATGGGACAGAATTTCACCAACAAAGTTCAACAATTATTGTCCTCAGTTCCCAAACACTTACTGAGTGCCGTAAACACGCCCCTGTCCCAGATATTTTGGAATGTGTTCCATGCATCAAATTTAAAATGAGTAAAACATTTGTAAAAACCCAGAAGTTCATCAGTTCAAGAATTAAATATTTTGTCTTTGTAGAGTACTCAAATGATTTTTGGTCCAAAATGATTTTTAAATCACTTGTATTATGTTTTAATTTTCATTTTACACAACGTTCCAACTTCAATTAAATTTGGGTTCGTAGGACTGAAGATTTATGGGCGTAGTGTGTGTGTGTGTGTGTGTGTGTGTGTGTGTGTGTGTGTGTGTGTGTACTATTAAGTTTAGAAGGATGGGAGATCCTGTGAGTTAAACCTCCCATGTGGGTATATCTCACCAGTGAGTCCAGGCGGGACCGTTACTGCAAAATCCAAACACACGCACACACATTCACATAAACGTAAACCTCAGCGGCCTTGCTTGGATTTATTGCCTCTATTTATATCTGTTAGAGCTGTGTGGGAGGAGGGGGGTACAGCACACAGAGGGTAATGGGGCAAGAGGTAAAAAAACAGAGGGAAGTTAAAACAGAGACATGGGCTTGAGGAAACAGAATTTGACAAAAGGAGAAATAATCCAGGAAAGACGGATGTGGACCTGGAGGTGAGGCCTATGGTATTGTTGAACAGCTGAGATCTAGAGGAAAGTAGACGACATCCTCTGTTGCCATGACAACTGCCTCCACGTGAGTGATCAGTAGGTCCCATGCTCTCCCTCCTCGCCCACACACAGATAGAGAGAGGAGTCACACATGCACAAACACAGTCACAGACACCACTCTTCAACATGCCCTCAAACTTCCACGCTGCCTGGCAACATACCTCTCATCCGCCCACCTCCGTCCCCTCTGTCCACCCACTCTCCAGCCATCCATCCATCCATGAAGTCCCCACACATCAACATCTTCTCTTTGTAGTGCTCCTTCTGTGGACCTTCTGTCTGAGGTCAGTCTGTTATTTAGGGTTTTAATGATGTCCAATAAAACAACTAAAATAGAATCTGAAGTTCATGAAGGTGTTACATAAAGGCATGTTATGTATGCTGCAGGTTTTGATAAGCAGTAACAAAGAAGTTTTAGCAGTCTCTCAAATCATAAATTACACTCTCAAACTAAACAATAACAAAGACGAGGTAAAGAGACCTGCTGTCAGCTCCATCCAGCTTCACGGTGTGTTTGGAATTGAGGAGTGTATTCAGAAAAACTGCAGTCTCTACCTAACTAAAATAAGTTGAATTTAGAGGATCAGGTAGATCATTTCAACTAAGGCAATGTTGAACATAATCACTGAATAAAAATCCATTTTTAACAATGTTTTTCCCTTGTTTATTTTTGCACTTTTCCTCATGCTTTAAAATTTGACTTAACATTATGCTTTTTTGAGTTTTATCCCCCCTTTGGTGAGCTTTAAATGACTTCTCAGAGTGATAGAGTACTTCTTTGCACAGAAGTCCGGACCTCTTTCCCTCTCCCCCTGTTTACAGTACCAGTAGCTGCCTGAAATGACTCTTTCCCTCAGCCCCCCAAAAGGACTACTATATTGCCAAAAGTATTTACTCAGCCACCAAATCATGAATTCAGGTGTTCCAATCACTTCTATGGCCACAGGTGTTAAAAAACCAAGCACCTAGGCATGCAGACTGCTGATACAAACATTTGTGAAAGAATGGGTCGCTCTCAGGAACTCAGTGAAATCCTCCGTGGTACCCTGATAGGAAACAACCTGTGCATTAAGCTAGTCATTAAATTTCTTTGCAACTAAATATTCCGTAGTCAACTGTTAGTGGTGTTATAACAAAGTGGAAGCAATTTGGAATGACAGCACCTCAGCCACAAAGTAGGCCACGAAAAATCACAAAGCAAGGTCAGCGGATGCTGAGGGTCATAGTGCACAGAGGTCACCAACGTTCTGAAGAGTCAGCAGCCACAGACCTCTAAACTTCACGTGGCCTTCAACCGAGCTTAAGAACAGTGCGCAGAGAGCCTCATGAACTGGGTTTCCATGGCCGAGCAGCTGCATCCAAGCCTTACATCACCAAGTGCAATGAAAAGCATTGATGCACTGGTGTAAAGCACGCTGCTGTACTCTAGAGCAGAGGAGATGTGTTCTCTGGAGTGACCAATCACACTTCTCTGTCTGGCAATCCAATGGGCGAGTCTGGGTTTGGCATTTTTCAGGAGAATGGTACTTGTCTGACTGCACTGTGCCAAGTGTGAAGTTTAGTGGAGGGGAGATTTTGCAACCCCACGCTCAGTTTGGCTTGGGCCCTTAGATTCAGTGAAAGGAACTCTTAATGCTTCAGCCCACTAAGACAGTTTGGACAATTTCATGCTCCCAACTTTGTGGGAATCGTTTGGGGATAGACCTTTCCTGTTCCAACATGACTGCACACCAGTACACCAAGCAGGTCCATGAAGAAATGGATGAGCCAGTTTGGTGTGGAAGAACTTGACTGCCCTGCACAGAGTCCTGACCTCAACCCGATGGAGCACATTTGAGATGAATTGGACTGCGAGCCAGGCCTCCTCATCCAACATTAGTATCTGACCTCACAAATGTGCTTCTGGAAGAATGGTCAAAACTCCCTTTAACACCCCTAAACCTTGTGGAAACCCCTCCTAGAAGATATGAAGCTGTTATAGCTGTGAAAGGTGGGCAAACATCATATTAAACCCCATGAATTAAGAAGGGAATGTAGGTGGCAAGCCCAGTGCAGGCATGAACCACAAACAGAATGCAGAGCTAGCTACCACAGAGTAGACTGATCAACCAATCAGAGCACACTGGGCTCATATGAGGAAGGGGGCCTTAAGGTTGCAGGGTCAGCAAAAACATAGCCAGCTTAGCGGAGGTAAAAATAGGATCAGTCATTTATAACAGTACTGGCATTTCACTGAAAAGTTCAACATATTGTACCACTGAATACTCACATGTGATTGTGATCCCACTTTGGTATCTGTGTGCCTGATAGTGTGTTTGGTGAGTAGTGTTTTTGCTGTGCTACATTTCTAAATCCCCCCGTCAGACTAAAAGGAGAGGAACACAGGGGACAGATGTGAGTCCACAGACACTCACAGCAGCTTCAGAGTGAAAATGCATGCACATTTTTAACATGTAAGAAGAAAAAAAAGCCCACAGAGTGACACATACTGCACAAGGTCGCGTGAACACGGATTTTTTGTGCACATGCTGCTCTTTACACATCCACTAGAGGAGACACAGTTGGCACAGAAGAGAAGGGCATTGCTTACCAATATCCCAGATTTCCTTTCCCCCGCCAAGTCAAACAGACACAGTAAACAGCAAAACACACAAACACGAGAACACACACAATAAAGAAATGCAGTGGCCTTGGCTGAAGGACTTATGGCAAAAAAAAAAACGATGCAGCATCGATCGAGTACCTGAGCAGAGAGATTGTTGTTATGAAGTGGAAACCATTAAATCTATACTGACATAAATACAGCTGTCGTTTCACTCCCTCTTTAGCCACAACAGGACCAAGGTTAACTGGACAGACTGGGTGCATTTGTGTGATAATGTGACCCAAATGTAACACTATTGTTTCTGCAGGGGACACTGTGACATCAGGCACAAACAGATTGAAAGTACAGAAAAATAGTAATTAGCAGCATAACAATAAAAGCACAATGAGCTCTTTAATGAGATGTATTAGCAGCAAAATGGAACAGTTTTTGACATCTTTATGAGTGAGTTGCTGTCCAAGGTGCTGATTCAGAGACGATTCAGAGGTCGATCACTGTCACTGATATACTGACAGTTAATATCACTCAACCAAACTGATGGGTAACATGTATTAAACATTACAATATGATAAGACAGTAATACATTAGTAATACATTAAAACATTAAAATAATGACATAAGAATATATTTAGTTTGATTATTACCTCTGCCATTAATATTGATTCAGTAAGTGAAATTCATTTGGGTGGAATTTTAGACATAATGTTTTAATATCTAAAATGAATTTGCCAGACTCCCACATCATATTATGTGATATATCATGATTAATACCACACCATTCAGAGATGAACTTTATTGGACCAAAAAGTTTCAAATTCGCAAAGGCTCTTTGGCCTTACTGCAGCCTTAAATAAATGAACATGAAATAATTTAATGCATGATATATAAATAAAGAGGACTCGAACTATATTCTCAAAAATGCTTTTAATACAGAATTCAATATGTGATATAATGTGATACAAGAAAAAATAATCAATTTATCTATTATTGATGTGTTGCCCTACACAATATTACAGTATACAGTATACATATATAATATATATGTATACTGTATATGTATACTGTATATGTATGTATCTATATATATCTATATATATACACACACATATATATATAATGAATTAGCCAAACTCCCTCTAACTCTATATATAGTTGATCCAGCAGTATGTAAATGCTATTCAACTCTTTATAGATGTCAAATAATAGTTACTTACTTGCTTG
Organism: Cetoscarus ocellatus; assembly: GCA_037902135.1. Classification (NCBI taxonomy): domain Eukaryota; kingdom Metazoa; phylum Chordata; class Actinopteri; order Labriformes; family Labridae; genus Cetoscarus; species Cetoscarus ocellatus. The sequence goes on along the minus strand of JBAMNC010000244.1, from coordinate 1,277,113 downwards.
CATTTCTAAACAGAAAAAAACAGTTTTAGTGGTTTAATCTTGCTTGTTAAATTTCTGACTTCTCAGAGAAGCCCAGTGAGCCAGCTCAAATTTGGGTATAAAACTGTGAATTTAGTTTGAAATTCCTCCTTCCCATTCAAAATGAATGTTCAATAACAATAATATGTTCCATTTTAAAAAAAAGTTTTTGAAAGATTTTTAAAATATTTATGTTTTCTCATTTTTGTTACAGGTGGTCTTATAAATTTGTTAAGCACTGTATTCATAATATAGTATTATTTCCCTACTTTCATGCTTTAACAGTTGCTCTTTGTTGTAACAACACTTCTTGATAATTAACCTTACACTTCTGGAAAGCATGTTTATTTCTCTTTTAAACGGTGCCACATTTGTAAGGAACATGCATTTGTGGGAAAGGAAGCAGAGCTAAGTATGTGGGTCACACTCTTAAAAAAATGTGCCAAATCCTCTCTGCCAGTGCTTAACAGCTTTTTCTGCGGTTGCTATTGACTCTTCTTTTGAACTCTTGATTCCTCCAGGTGCTGTCTATCAGGTCCAGTCAGGCAGATGGTTGTCGGCATCTGTGAGCATGAGCACTGCTACAGCGGTCAGCTGGTGTGCTGCTCTAAGAATCATCATGCCACCTTTGGCCTGTCTGGATAGGGCCGTGCCATAGGGCAACATTAAGGTGAAGTTCCTTTAAACAGCAGAGTTATCTGGAGTGAGCCCGAGTATCGTCTCCTAACTGAAGACCATGTTTCACAGAACAGAGGGTGCAAGCGACAGGCCTTGAAGTGGGCATCCCAAGAAGACAATACCCTAAGAGGAGTGTTTCCTCATCTTGTCAGCACTTAGGAACTGTAGGAACTATAGGGACTGCAGAGTTGCAGTCAGGATTTGCAGGATGATATTGCAGATGACTCTCTGCCCAGACAATCCAGAACAGACCACTGTTAGTCTATCTTCAGTCTCAAAGGGCTGCCAGGATGCCTGCCATGACTGCCCTTCACCATCAGGCCCTTTTACACAGGTGTCAGCAACGCGTGCACTGGAACCTGAACATGTGGAGAAACACTATGCTCAGCAATGGATTGTAGGTTCCAAGTGTGGAGAAGACTATGCTGATGCTGCACAAAATGAGTAACATCTTTGGAGGTGGTGTGATGGTGTGGGGAAGCATCTCCCCTACTGGAAAAACAAGGCTTGTCATCATTGGAGGAAATCTCAATGCAGAGAGATATCGAGAAGTGATTCCACAGTGTGAGACCAAACTGTATCCTCCAAGATGATAACCCCCCCCCCCACACACACACACACACACACACACACACAGATCAGGTTTGTCAGAGACTACTTACAGAGTTGGGGGATGGAGAGGATGGGATGGTCTGCTATCAGTCCTGACCTCAACCCATTAAACAATTGTGGGATCATCTTGGGCCATCCCAAGGCTGTGTTTACCAGGCTGGTGACTGGCATGAGGAGGAGGTGACTAGCTGTTTTGACTGTGTACGTTTCTCCCACACGCTACTGAGACTCCTGTTTGGTATATGATGAATTATTTAATTGCCAATATGTCTTTTTTTCTTTAGACTTCTTTCATCCGATCTATCAAACAACGCCAAACAAGAGTTCAATCCAAATGTGGCACCACTGAAAGAGAAATAAACAAGTTTTCCAACAGTACAAGATAAACTGCCAAGAATCACAGTTACATCAAGGAAATGATCTACCAAATAATACACAGGCTACAAACAAAGATTAAACCTCAAAAAAGCACAAATGAATTTATAAAGCATTTTATCGTTGAAAACTGTTTAATGGTATCAAAAGAAAAGTTCATTTTTCAGGGTTAGATTGACATTTAATAGATATCTGAACTACTCCAAAGCATCACAGTAGCATGTCCCACATGTGGCATGTTGGAACCTGCTCTTACACACTACAAGAGCACTTGTCTAGCCTTACAGCTGAAGATGGGTGGCAACAACAAAATTGGATCAAAATCTTTATTACTGCTTTATTACTTTAAGTTTCATGTTATGTGTGTAAATGAGGAGGCATCAAAATGTTGGTTTTTTTTCTCTGTGTGGTTACAGATGTGTTGTTCTTTCAGCAGCCATTTTGTTTCTTTTAGATGACACTCAGAATAAACATTTGAAACAAAGACATAACAGCTTGTTTCTGTAGTCCAGATGTAATCATGATCATATGAGGCTGCAAATAAAATGATCCCACTGTGACAATAGAAACCTTAAACTTCATCACACATAAAAGAACTCAGCTCCACTTGAACAGGAAAAACAACCTGTTTTGTTCTCCTCTGCCTTTCGAACAGTACAAAGAGAAGACTTGTTGTGCTGCTCAGTACATTGACAGTACAGTGGGAGCTCTGCAGCCCTGTCAACCTCAAACAAAGACAGAGCTGTCTCCCTCTCTGTGCTCTCTTTGGCTCTCACTGCACACGTTTTGGTGATTCAGACAGAATGACCCTGGTGGGAAGTTCTCTTCTATCTAAACAACCTCATTCAGGGACTGTTCAGGGTACATTGCAGTGCTTTTGGGCCAAGCTAGTTGTACTTTATGTCTTTAACTGCCGTTTGTTTTTGCATTTTACCATCAGGGGGCAGAAACATGACAAAAGAAATGATGGCTGCACAAAAACAACACCAGTTCTGTTTGTTATGCTCATCCTTTAACCATCCTTTTTGTGTTTTATTTCCACACATGCATGTTAGTCAGGAGGGGGTCTCAGGTTACAGGACATTATAAAATGATTTTACAGAAAAAAAACAACAAAGCTCATCACTATGACAGTTTTACCATTACATTAATTCTACTTACAATCAAACTTACAAACCACATCCACAAATAAGTAGGAAAGAATATCCTTGTATGCATAAAGAGTCTAAAGCAGCTTTAATAATTACACTTTGCTCAAACATGTCCCTCCACTGTGTGGTTTGTCAGCCATCAACTCTGCTTGATCATAGAGTATTCCTATAATATTCTTTGCTGTGTTCTGATGTCAGCTCATCGGACCTCACTAAGGAATTTAACCACCTTGCTGTCAGAAAATAAAGCAGGTGACATTAAGATGAAAGGTTTGGCTGTTTGCAATGACAATAGTGTTGAGGGTAACAAGTTACAAAGACATTAAGCTGGAGATATACATGTTGTATACTACAGCCCCGTTTCCACCAAGTGGTCCGGTATGGATCGGCACGGTTTGGCTCAGGCCGGATAGGTAAAGCCTGATCCTGGTTGCGTTTCCACAGCCAGCCGTACCCTACTTGGTAGGCGGCATCTAAGCCAGATGCCAATAGCATGATGTCATAGCAGCGCGACACAGTGTACCCGGCTATTAAATACAACGAAGAAGAAAACGCGACGCAGTAAACAAAGAGCAACGATTCTCTTCACCGAGAATACTGAGGAAGGTCTGCACCTCCACAGTAGACCATGGGACGCTCGATCTTGATGCCATTTTCCAAACAAAAAAGCCTTGAGAGTTATCTTCATGAAGACAAGTGGAGATTTAAACATGGCGGGGCTGTGTTGTTCTTTATTACCGCTGTCACACGGGAAGTGACGTCTCCTTCAAGCAATCAACAGGCTGCAGTGTTTCTAGCTCCATCTTCTGGGGTCTGATCGGTATGCTTGGCACCCCAACAGAAGGGTCCCAAAAAGTAGGACGGTACGGTTTGCTTATAAGGGGTCCTGTCCCGGTTTTAGGCTATGGAAATGCCACAAAAAGCAAGCCGTACCGAGACAAACTGAAATGAACCCTCTGGTGGAAACGGGGCTTATGTGGACACAAATGCATGATGGCTGCCATGTGTCCCCTGTATCGGTTCAGCAAGTCTGTTGTGCACGTAGTTCAGAGTCACAGTAACGCAGCTGGGAGGTGCAGTAAACACATGAGCGTTAGGATCAGTGTAGAGGCAGAGGTGATCAGGGCATTAGAAACTCCAACAGAAAGTTTTAAAGATAGACTGGTAAATCAAGTCCACACTCATCAACATCCAAACAATGTGTGAGAATATCTGTCTGAAACAAACCTGTTTAGTTTGCTGATCACAGATAAATGCTATTTAAGAAGTCAGATAATAAGTTTGATGTACTCATTCAAGTTGTCCTGGGTAGACAATTAACTGCATCAGGTGACATGGCTCTGGCTTGAGAGAGCTGGTGTTCTTGGGAGTGTGGAGTCACCCCTGAAGTGTCATTACTCCCAGGTTCGCGGGATAGTACCCAGTGCGATAGTACCTGTAAGGGCTCCAACTATGGGTTAAATAGTAGGTACACACTCAAGATCCCAACAGCAAATCTAAGCAGAAGAAGAACATCCTTGATCTCAATGATTAATTTAGCAGAAGAGGGCTATGCCAGACTGACTGGCTAAAAGGCACTACTCAACTCCTACCTAGGACAGTGGCAGTCCGTTACAGTTCCATTATCTGATACTGCATGTCGCATTTCACATGCGCCACAGTTGAAGATTCTGGGATCATAATGAATGGGTCACTTCCTGGCAAGGTGGTCCACCTTAAACAAATCCACGCCAACGGCAATTCTACCTGCTGAAATTTCATTCTTCCTAGATCAGCAAGATCCATTCCGTGCATGCTGTGTGAAAGATTTTTCCATTCAAGAATAGGGCGTCTCAGCCATAAAAAAACACATTCACAAAATATAAGATTTTTGTTTTGGCTTGTAGTTTTTATATCCTCAGACACAAGGTTTAGCCAATGATGATGACTCATTCAAATGGTGACCTTGTAAATTGGTGGCTTTGTGTTGACACCATGATTGACTGTCCATGCTTATGTTAGCAATGTTAGGCCATGACAACAATGGAAAGAGATGTAAGAACAAGGACTGCAAGTATATCTCCAACTTTATGAAGTTTATGTTTCAGTGACTTCATCAGATTTAAGTAGTTCGTGAATCTTTAATGCTCACTGTTCGCTGATGAACATGGTAACTTATCAGGCTTTCATGCTCTTATGTTAACCCTGAGAGAATATAGTAACTTATCTGGCTCTGGAGTGGCTAGAGGGAAGTATTTTAGTCAGTATTTTAGTCAGTTTTCAGAAATGGTTTGTAAATGAACCCTAAATGAAGACTAGAAGGTCTACATGCAATACTTCTCACTTTATTGATAAATCCATTATTTGTGGGGAGTAATTCTTTGACTGAAGTGAAGAAGCTCAAGTATCTTAGGGTTTTGTTCTTAGGTGAGGGTAAAATGGACCAAGAGGTTGATAACTGTATCAGTTCAGCGTCGGCAGTGTTGGAGGTGTTGAAGTGGACTGTCGTGGTAAAGGGGGGGCTAGGCCGAAGATTTCAGTTTACCAATCCATCTTTATTCTGACCCTCACTATGGTCATGAGCTCAGGGTAAAGACCAAAAGAATGAGATCATGGACACAGGCAGTCGAAATGAGATTTCTTAGGAGGGGGCTGGACTCAGCTTTAGAGACAGGGTGAGGAGCACAGACATCCGAAGGGAACTCAAAGTAGAGCTGCTGGTTTCTTTGCATTGAGTGGAGTCAGTTGAGGTGGTTTGAGCATCTGCTTAGAGTTGTCCAATCCACACTGCAATATCAATGTGTAATATTTGTGATGTTTCGCCTCCTTGGTGAACATCATGGAGACAGAATGGAGAGAAACAAGTGATCCCTGATTTGTTTCCATTCTAGAGGTAGTAACATGTTGGAGAGAGGGGGTCATGCTGACTCAATGGGAGACAGGAAAGCTGCGAGTGAGTATCTCTGCCTTTTTGTATATGTGGCGGCACACCATGTCATGCGCATCCAAGCTGTATCCTATCATGAATCAGCACAAATGTTACAGCCTCACAGAATCAATGTGAATGTCTGGAGGTGTGGATATAACGGAGCCTCATTGCTAAAGGCAATGTAGACTGAGCTGATGACTCCCTGTGGAGGTCTCCCAGGAGCACTCAAGGAGGATACTCAGAGGCAGACCCAGAACCCACAAGAGGGATTGCATATCCTGTCTGGCCTGGGAATGCATTTGGGACTGAAAAGTGTTGCAGGGGGAGAGGGATGTCTTGACCTGCTTGGCCTGCTGCCTCAGTGACCCAGCCCTTAATAAGAGAAAGGGAGTGGATGGAGGGATGGATGCTACTATCTGTGATGCACCAATAACAGAGCCTGATAAAGTAAATGGCAAATGGGCTTGAGCTTATACAGCACTTCTAGACTTTGACGACTCAAAGCTGCTTTACACCTCGAGCCACATCTTCCCATTCACACCCCTTCACTCTCTCATTCACTCACTGGCTACGTTTATAAGCATTCAATATTCGGGTTAAGATCAATATTCCGGTTTCTGAAACATTCGGAATAACCCAGTTTACATACATGAGCAAACAGGGTTATTCCTCTATGCATAGTAACCCGAACAAAACAGTGACGCACGGAAAACGTCAAGACACAATGCGCTTCATTTCTGCTTGTTCTTCCTGTATCCAATAGCAACGAGAACAACAGCAGTAGCACAGCGGATAATGAACGGCCAGGAGCAGCTAACAGTCAGCTTCCTTTGTGCTTTGGTGCTGGTACTGACCCACCACCAGTACTTGACACTATTCTTTGTCAGTTTCTTCATTAATGGAAGACGAGAACGCGAAGAATTAGGAAATTGAGCCAGAGCTGTGCCATGTTACAACAAGTACTTCCTGTACTCAAAAGACCAAGATTCCTTTCGAAAAGAACATGCGCAGTACACAACTTTATGTTCCTTTCAATGAGGATATCCCGATTGGCATATACATGACCAAATATTCAGGTTAGAAAAGGAGTAACCCAGGGGTGATTTTCGGGTTTTTAAAAACTGGAATATGAGCATATTCCGGTTTTTCAAAAGGCTTTTTGGTGTTTACATGGCTGCACACAACCGAGTTAATGCTAATATTCCGGTTATGAAGGGTTTAATGACTGCATGTAAACGTAGCCACTGATGGTTTGAGTTTCTGTGTCAGTTGTCCATCAGCTAACACATTCACGCCCTGTCATGCCCATTTACACGTCACTGACGAAGCAGTGGGAGCAACTTGGGGTTAAATGTCTTGCCAAGGACACATCGCCATGAGACCCCTGGAGCTGGGCTTGAACCTGCCACCTCCTGATTACTGACCAAGTGCACTATCAGACTGCAACGATGCAGAATATGAGTAATATTGATTGATTGACCGACTGACTGCTTATTTCAAATGTTATGGCTGTCATACAGACTTTGCTGAGGAGCATATTCTCAGGATTCAAAAAAGCATCCACTTTAAACTGTGCTACTTGTTCTCACATTTCCATCCATCCATCCTTTATCCATCCTTCTTGTCCCAGCCTACATTGGGCGAGAGGTGGGGTACACCCTGAACTGGTCGCCAGCAGAACACAGGGCCACACAGAAAGACAGACAAGCATTCAAGCTCTCACTCACACCTATGGACAATTTGGAGTCACCAATCAACCTAATGAGAATGTTTTTGGTCTGTGGGGGGAAACGGGAGTGCCCGGAGAGAACCCACACATGCACAGGGAGAACATGCAAACTCCACACAGAAAGGCCCTGACCAACCTGGAGATTGAACCAGCCACCTTCTTGCTGTGAGGCATGCACACTTCTTGCTGCACCATTGTGCCACCTGTTCTCACATTTTCAAGAAAGAAATCCCTTTTGATGATGAGGTTGTTTATTTTAAGTATAAATAGTAAAATTCCAGCTCCAGTACAGACACGGACACTAAGCTGTGTCTTGGTGCTACTACACGGTCGATAAACATTGAGAGAGGTGTTGGAAGTGGAGGCTGTGGCCGGCCTGCTCCGGCTGTGAATTAAACACCAACTAAAACTGAATCGATGGCAGAAGCCAGGGGAGAGCAAGGGATGAATGAAAATAACGGCTGCACCGCCAACTTTGATCGATAAGTGTGAGTGTTTGTCTGCATGTGTGCGCTAAAGTGTGGGTGCACGTTTTAAGTGTGCGTGGGTTGGTGTGTATGTTTGAGAGCGGCAGAAGTCTCAGTGAGTTTTAAATGGGGTGGGGGGGGGGAGAAGCTCGGTGGAATATCAAAGGCCCACACAACATGACTCAGTGTTGCGCAGTCAGAGAGGATCACTTCAATAGCGGACCAGGGTCTCATACAATGCAAACAAATGTACCATTGATTACACTTAAGGATTGTTTACCACTGCAGCAGGTCCATTCATGTAAGACCTGATGTTTGTCCATTTTCCATCGAGCATCAGCCTCAGCACTTTTAGATGCATTCATTAATAATGCTTATAATAGAGATGATTGTTTATGTTTATATTTTTCAAAAGGTCCCTCATATTACAATGGTAATTTTTGCTTTAATTCCTCATAACCGTCTAGCCTCAAGACAATGATTATCAGGATTTTTTGCAAACACTTGCACAAAAATTAAATTAAAATGCATAAATATTCCTACAGAAACGGTGATAAACAGAGCATTTAATTAGTTTAAATTAGCAGAGTAAGTTTCATTATGCTGATGAGGTGAATTTTCCCAGAAACTAACACAATGAAACTGCATTTTCACAGAGCATCTCTACATCCCTGTGTGTTACAGGTTTATGAATGAGTTGTTTGAATTCTGAGTCAAAACTTTATAAAATTCCTTTATGTCTGACCACGTGAACGCAAGAGCCATGTTGGAGTGGAAGATTTTAACCCTTGTAACTCCAAGCCATTTTCTGCTATTTTCAGACAGCCTCATTTTCTTGTTGTTTTTTGTTGATGTTGTTGTTCTGTTGGGTTTTTTTTTGGAATAAATCATACAGTTAGTGAATCCTTTCAATCACACAATCCAGTTAAAGACAACGTTTTTAGGGACAACCTAGGCAATCAGAGTATTTATGTTGTAAAGATGAGACAAAACACACAGTGTGTTTCACATATCAACAATGAAAAGGCAATGTCTGTTATGTTGTGTGTTACATCAACTTTCCTTTCAACAACACTAAATAAGTATTTGGGAACTGAGGACTCTGCTTGCTGAAGCTCTGTAGGTGGAATTCTTGCCCATTCTTGCTTGACGTATGACTTAGGTTGGTCAACAGTCCAGGGTCTCTGCTGTTGCATTTTGTGCTTCATAATGTGCCTCACAATTATAATGGCAGACAGGTCTGAACTGAAGACAGGTCAGTTCAGTACCTGTACTCTTTTACTATGAAGCCATGCTGTTGTAACATGTGCAGAATGTGGCTTTGCATTGTCGTGCTGAAATTAGCAGAGATGTCCCTGAAAAAGACAACGCTTGGATGGCAGCATATGTGGCTGCAAAACCTGTACCTTTCAGCATTATTGGTGGCTTCACAGATGTGCAGGTTACCCATGCCATGAGCACTAACACAACATCCATGATTTCCAAAAACAATTTAAATGTGGACTCATCAGACCACAGCACACTTTAACATTTTGCATCAGTCCAGCTCAGCTCATCTCACAATGGCTCTCCAAAGCGTGTCTCCTAGGTGTCAGCCTAGGTGTTAATATCCTGTACAGAATGATGTATGTTATGAATGCAGTGCTGCCTAAGGGATTTAAGGTCATGGGCATTCAATAAGTGTTTTCAGCTTGGTCGCTTACATGCAATGCGTTCTCTGGATTCTCTGAATATTTTGATATTATGGACTGCAGATGATAAAATCTCTAAAGTCCTTGCAATTGTAAGTTGAGAAACTTTGCTCTCAAACTGTTAGCCTATTTGATCAACTAGTTTTTCACCAAGCGGTGAACCTCACCTCACTTTCTGTGGTTAATGAATCAGACTTAAGTCTTTATTGTGACAGAATTAGAAAAAACACAATTAAATTGGCGGCAATGAGAGGTAAGGCAGTGTGCATTTATGTCTGTGAGAGTGTGTGTGAAACAGGAGGAATTTCAGTCATCCTGAAATCACGTGCAGATTATTCCAAGTTATCCTGTATGACTGAGAGGTCTTGTAATTACCGACTCTTGTTATGGTCTCTTTCTCTTTTCTTCATTAACGTGGAAACACCCATGAATAAATACAAAAGCAGGGCCTGTAACTAAGAAGAAACAAACCCTCTGGAGGTGCCCTGTTTCTGTAGAGACCAGCAGAGACTGAAAGATGAATCTGTTTAGTCTTCTGATCATCGCTGTATTCCTGACTGTGTTCAGTGTGTGGGTGTACAGAGTAGAGGGGGTTGGGCTTTGACACAGAGGAGAGAAAATTCTCCACAGCTTCAGAGTCTTTCCTTGCTCCCTGCTGTCCTCTGTGTTTCTCACACAAACAGTTATTTAAGTTCAGAAAATCATGACAAATCATCAGAAACTAGAAGTGCTCCGACAGCAAAAACCTCTGCCAAGGCATTTCCAACAGTGTCAGGCAAGTTATTGTGAAAAAATGCAGAAAATTGCCTTGTCAAAATCTTGCACTGTTAAGAAATCCTTTAAAAATTTCTGGATCCCCAGCGCAGCTGTTCACAATTCTTGTTTGTGAACAACTGAGCATTGCGAGGATGATCCTTTTATATCCATTGAAGACACTCACCTGTTTCAAATTAACCTGTTCACCTGTGAAATGTTCAAAACAGATGATTTTTTTTAGCTTGCCTCAACTTTCAAAGTTTTTGCTGCCCCTGTCCCAACTTTATTGGAACATGTTGCCGGCATGCTTTAATCCTTTAAAATTCCTGGATCTGCATTCGTATTTTGATCACCACCAAAATTAAATCACTTCTTTTATATGCCATGACCAACAACCCCTGAAAATTTCATCAAAATTCATTCCTTACTTTTTAAGGTTATCTTATGAACAGACAGACAAACAAACTCAGAGTGACATTATCTTAGCCCCTCCAAACCAGAAGTGAATAAGTGTCAGGTCTGCTCTATTTTACAACAGAAAGCTTACTGAAAAAAGCTAACTAAGTCGCTGTACATGGTGCCAAACTGTGCGTAACGAAAAGAATTGTGGGAGAAAACAAGCCACAAAAACAGCATGTGGTCATCAAATGCGACAGTTTGTTTACATCTGCTTAATTTTCCAAAACCAAAACATTTTGATTAGGCACATTTTGAGACAAGATACAGCCTTAGTGTCCCTCCGCCAGCATCGCTGACTAGTTTTGTATTTTACACCACAGCAGTTATGACCACCAACTACATTATCTGATTACTCGGCAATGAATGTGATTGAAGGAATGATCATCCAATCACCAGCTGGATATGCTTTTAAAAGGTTCTGCCCATTCCCAAACACTTTCTATGGGTTGTTATCCAGATGGATTAGTGAAATATATTGAACATTGTGTTGTGCTAAGTTAGATATTTTGGCTGTTTTAGCTTTAGAGACGCTAATTTTCGAAGTCCACCTGTTGGTTTGCAATATCACAAAACATTGGATCAGAAAATAAATACCGTGTGACATGATTGGTTATAAATTGACACAATAAACAGAGGACGGATCAGTGAGAATGACTCCAACATAAACTCACATCCAGGCATATGTCAGTAAAGCTATGGTTTATTTATATGAACATGTTGAAAATTGGATACATCTTTGGTTCTATAATCTGTTATAATATACTGTAAATAATATGTACATGTTTGTATACATATACTGCATTTATCCCATAATTACAAATATTACAAATATTGAAGGGTTAAGCATAAATTTAATATAAAACCATTGAATTGAGAGATATAAACATGCTTTTTAGGCCCAGGATGGCATGTGAAGAACTGAAAATAGTGTCAGTAAGGAATTGGGGAGAAGATGAACAAGAGAACATAAAGAAAAAAACAAAAGGTGAAGAGGAGTGAGAGAAGGAGGTAGAAAGACAGACAGGTGACATGGTCTCACAGAGTTCACCATCATGGACGATAAGAACAGAGGCTGTGATTCACTGCAATCTTGCTAAGCATGTGTTCATTAACTGTGTCTCCATGGTAACTGGAGTGGCAGTGTCAAGGCTTGATGTCGCCCAGAGGGTGACCTTGCCTTTGACAAGTGCACACAGCTGCATCCAACCCTCTGTCTCTCTTTCTGTCTCTGTTTCAATCCATTTTTTCAGCCAGATGTCATCCACTCCCCACATCCACCCACTCCCCAAGTGATCCACCTGAGGAACTGGGCAGGAGAACAACTGACACCAAACATGCTTTGATTTATAAAAATAAAACAGCAGATGTGTTCCCCCCCTGGTCTCTTGATCACAGACAACTGGACTTTGTGTTGTAACTGGGATTAAAAAAAAAAAAGGAGGTGTTACTGGGCTCTGAAGCAGGACGAGCATGTCCCGCCTTTGTCCTTTTCTAACTGAGGGGTGATGGTATCAGGGACCTCTGACTGCATCATGTCATTTTCACTGGCGATGATGTGTTTCACCAGGCAGTTCGCTGCTTCATCAATGTTGATGTTCTCCTGGAGGGGCAAAGAGAGAGAAACAAAAGAGAAGTGTATGACAGTTGTTTTTATGAATGATCTAACATAATGCTCAAAGTCTAACCTATATGTGTTGCTTACACATCTGTATCCATTCTTCAAATGGTCTGAAAACTTTTGTTGTCTTTCGGCTGTTATTGTACATGAATATGGTCTCAATAAAGCAAACTTTTGAAAATGGCACTTTCACTGTGGATGCTGAAAATATGTTGTGCCTATAACAAAGAAACAACTGCACATGAGGACAACCGTCTAAAGCCTGGTACACTCAGAAAGCTTTTTGAAATCTAACCGATTTTGAAACTATGAGAGATTCCATACATGAAGACAAATATTGACAGATTTTTCCATTCTGTTCTTGTAGTGTGTGGTGTACCACAAAAAGAGAGACATAGGACACCCCACACCAACCAATTAATTCTCATAGTTCATTCATCAACATCCAGGGCCTCAACTCTGGCAGCTTGTAACCTTGCAGAATCAAAAGCAACTTCAATGCAAACAAACATGGCGGACAATGTTGGAAGGAATTGCTAAGCTACATGCAGCTAGTGATAAGCTCCGTCAAACATCAATGGTGGTTGTCCTTTCTGACCAGCTCCTCTCTTTGTCAATCTGTTATTTATAATTTACCAGTAATACTGCTTAGGCGCTCATTTTTTTGACACATGTCAAGAAGTTGGTCCTCTGTTTCTGATGTCCGTCTAATTTTATGCTTTGACTTTACTATCATTGCCACGGTTACATTTGCTTCCTGCTCCAGCCAGCTTGGTCTGTAATTGGCTTTGTTCCATTACATGTGACAAAACAAAGAGGATGTGCTTGGTGCACTCCACAAACATGAGGATTTCAGGTCGTAAATACTGAACAGGTTTATTATTTACGATTTCAAGTCAAGGCGTCCCCGATCCTCTTCCAACAGGATAAATTACTCAAAACCCACCTCACACCTCAGGATAATCGGGAAAGGTATTCTTTAGGAGCCAAAGATATTCAGGCCTTTGCTGAGTTTGGTCAGAAGTGGGGATCTGAGCTGAAACCTGGGCTGAAAATCAAGTGGTGTGTACCCCCCATAAGCAGATAGCCATGTACATGTAGGTTTACCGCATATTAGGGCTGTCACTTTACACTTGATTATTGAATATCCGTTCGAGCATATGGGTAAAAATACATAATTGAACTCTAATTATAAATTTAAATTAAGAATATACAGCTCAGCAGCACACTAGGGTGCCTTGGGCAGTGAACCGCCCGATCCTACAGTGGTGCTCCCAGCGCAACCTGACCATCCATTTCTCTCTCGACTTCAGTAATGAGGATGAACAATCAAGGACCGGCAAAGCCATTCAGAGTCAACAATAAAAAAATCTGAGGAGGAGGAAGCACCTTGGGCTCCACACAGGCCCCCCCTGCCAGAGAGGCCATCAAAGACATGCAGACCTCTGGCGTGGCCACAGGAGTAAAATGTTCTCATGAAAATGCCTCTTGTGTGTGTGTGTTTGCAGGCTGGCAGGCGGTGGCTGTGCTGGCAAAAAAATGTAAAGCCAATTTCTGGAAAGGACTGGCAGGCTGCATTGGGTGATGTGGGGGGCCACATTGGTCCCAAGTTTGGAAATGGTACCATGGCTGACACCATATAATGCTGTGAACTGCGATGATAATAACACAGTTGCAGTGGATTTGGGCAAATCTTTTTGGAGCCCTGCCCACACGTTTAGCTGTGCTGCTCATTCCATGAATGCACAATCCTTACAAGATGTACAGATGACTTATCATTAGTGATGTTATCAGGTGTGCTGAGGCTTCGAGCGTGTGCCGAGTAATGGAGTGAGCGTTTCTTCAAAGCGTGTATTGAGGCTTGCTTCATTTAGGGGAGGAGCCAAAAATGATGACGTCCGCAGCCTCGCTGCCCTGCTGTACCACGTGACTGCTTCGGGAAGTGGTTCAGATTTTGCAGCGAGGTTTGACAGCGAAATAAACCCCTCAGGCTCCATTAAAATGTGGGTTTTTGAAGGAGAGTTGCAGCCAGTTGAGAGTTTGGATAGAGTTTGGATAGTTTGGAGATAGTTTGGAGAGTTTAGAGAGAGAGTTTGAGAGATAGATTGAAGATTTAGGAAAGTGAGGAGAGGATAGGTAAGAGGATGGAGCCAGGTAGGAAGAGGAGGATTTCCTCTGTGTGGGAACATTTTGATTTGATTACTCCTAGTAAGGCAAGTGATATCGAACCATATTTCAGACACATTAGGTTTGCTTATCAAGAAATGTATTTTTCACTGTTTCGTATTTTTATTCAAAGGTGAGGTATTTTGTGTGTGTCCAAGTTCCACAAGCATATTAAGTGACATCTTCCTAGTCACTTTCACAAGCACTTTCACTGTCCTCTGCCTGCTTAAGCTCATGACACTTTTCTGAAGTGACAGAAAAACATTACACAACCTGCCACATCATATGCTAGGCTACTACCATTTTATGACAACACACAGTAAATTCAAAAAATATTTTATTTCACACATATGTGATAAATTCATTGTCATTCCCAAGAGCCATAACAGACAATGCATCACACATTATGTGGTTAAGATAAAGCTGCCTGTGATCATACACCTGGCCAGAAGGGGGTTTCGTGTGCACATGAAGCTTCAAGAGATGAACCCTTTCTCGAACCACTTGGCTCAAGTGGTTCAATGCCTCATGAGGCTTCATCTCACCATCACTACTTATCATACTTTCCAATGATATAAAATACGCTAAAATAAGTATTATTAAAGGCAATAAATAATCAACCAAAATAACATTTCCCAACTTTTATTGAGGAGTATAGTTGAATTTGAATCTTAACTTTTAATAGCATTTGTGCGTTTATATTATTTTGTATCTATTCAGAGAGAAATTACCTTAAATCTAGGGAGCAGGATTGCACACAACATTCATCTGACATCAAATGCAGTGTTGTGACTATGCCTGCTGTACTACAAGGCCAAAAAGGTGCCAGAAGGAGTGAAAAAATAAATCTTACACCATAAAGTAAAGAGATAATTCAGAGAATTTTGACTTGCCTGTTTCACAGACCCATCCCAGTCTTTTAGATGAAACACAACAGCAAATGGTGCATTTTCGACAGCAGCCATACAAAGGATTTAGAGCCACTTGGAGCAGAGCTGAAAGCTGAATAAACTTGATGAATGGCCGTGGGTGTTAAAGTCAGGTTCACATGAGGAGAGGACCTGCAGAGCGTACTGATGAGACAGACACACATGCACACGCTTTCTTAATATGAGAGGCGTGATGCAGGATCGGCGCAGACGCTGAATATTCATTAGATCTAACAGTGTGCTCAGTAGGATGTTACGCGCTGCTGTCCTCTCTGCACACAAACCCCTCTGTGTGCCACGTCAGGATTTATCAGCATCTCTCTGTGGGCATAAACCTTAGATCTACAACAAAAGATTCTTTTTAAAATAAAACAAACAAAGCAACACATTCTCCTCCATGTGCCAGCTTCACTTTTTCCTCTGTGTGTTCTTGTGCATGCAGAGCGAGGCCCGGGTTGTTTCTGATAGAGGTTTGAAATATTTCTTGTGGCAGGTTGTTTAGCAGTGGGCTCTCAGTATGTCACATATATTACACTAGACACTCTTTCAGCTTGGACTCTGCCTGCACAAAACAATAAAAAAGCAGAGGCATTTTGGGGCTTTGCTGCAGACTTTGCATAGAAAACAGGCTGTTACATATTCTCAACATATTAGTCCAAGCAAAGCATCAAAACTGTCTTCTGTTTAAGGATTTCACCAGAAATCTGGAATAATCTCGGCTGCTCTTTGTTCTTTCACTGCAATGATAGCAAAGGTTTTCTACCTGCCACACTTTCAAATGCCCTCTGTAACCTGTTTTTTTTTAGTCTGTTTATTTTATTATTTCATGACTATCAGCAAACATCGATTTTCTTTTCATAGTGGAGACACCAAAAAGATGCTATTAAATTAAGACTGTAATGCAGTCCTTGTAGGGATTCCCAACAAGAGCCTTCAAAAGCTTCAATGCATTAAAAACCGCACTATGGGGGGTTAGGGTTAGGGTACGAGAAGATGATCACATCACATCCATCCTTCAATCGCTTCCCTGGCTTCCCGTTCACCTCCCGATTGAGTACAAAATCTCCCTTTTCACTCATCAGTGTATCCATGGTCGCATCCTGCCCACCTTAAGGAACTCCTCACATCCCAAACCTGTCAACACAAACTGTCCCTGGCCTCTCCCCCAGGCTAAGCTCTGCCTTATGGAGGACAGAGCCTAACCCACCTGAGGGCACTTCAATCTGAAGAGATTTAAAAGAAATCTGAAAACATTCCTCTTCAAAAAGGCCGATCCCTGAGCCTACTGATGACTATATGAGTTGACTTAATCATGGCTAATTTCATCATGATTTTAAACTTTTAACTTGTTTTTCTTATTATTGTTATTTCATTACTATTTAACCATGCTCTGCTCTTATAACTGCTGTACTTTAGGATTTATTTCAAATGGAAGGGCATTTTAAATAAAATATATTATCATAATTATTACAATTCTGTATTAAACAGTTTCTGTATTAATTTTTAGTTTCACATCATCAAATATTTTCACCAACTGAGGAGCCTTCCATTCATTAAATTTAATCAATAATATTCTTAGCATTAAAACTTTATTTACCAGTTGCAGTGCAATACACATTATTATTTCTTGAAGGAAAACAACCCTATTTGGAAAATATTTGAAGGATATTTAAAATTTATATTTAAATTTTTTAAAAGTCTTAGAATTATCAGTGATTATTTTAAGTAAGCAGATTGCCCTAGGCTTGATAAAACAGATGGATCTGAAATATGTAAAATAATGTTTATTTCTGCCCAAATAAATGTGAATATGAATCATTTACAGGTAAAATAACCTCTGAAAAGTGGCATATACCCCAAACAGACTAATGAGAAAATTAACTTAAAAGCATAAAGTTAAGTACTTGTCTGAAATATTTTCAATAGTTGTCAAAGCCAGGAAAATCCCTTACTCTTATACATCAAATGGCCACTTTATTAGGTACACTCTGCACACACTGTATTGGACCACTTTTGCCTCTAGAACTGCCTGAGTTCTTGGTGGCAGAGATTTAAAAAGATGCTGGGTCATTCTTTGCAGATTCTGTTTCGTACTGACAAGACTGCACACAGGCACTGCAGATTTTTCATCTACAAATCCATCCCCATTCCACCACATCCTGAAGACATCTGGAGACTGTGGAGGCCACTGAAGTACAGTGAGCTCAGTGTCATGTTCAACAAACAAGTTTAAGATGATTTAAGCTTCATGGCATGGGGTGCTCCTGCTCGAACTACCCATCAGAGGATGGACATAAAGGGATGGACGTGGTACTTATGTTCACAATACTCAGGTTAGCTGTGGCATTAAAACAATGACCATTTGGTGAAAAGTAGCCCAAAGTGTGCCAAAATAAAAAATAATGTACACTGTGACAGAGGCCTGAACTGCTGACACAAAGCAGGATGGATTCATGCTTTCATTAGATTCGAGACAAGTTCTAACCCCACCATCTGAATGTTGTGGCAGAAATTGAGACTCATCAGTCTGGCCTTTGACCTCTGGCATCAACAAGCCATAATTGCCCAGAGAACTGAAGCTCACTGGATATTGATTCTCTTTTGTACCATTCTCTGAAACATCGGGAGCTGATTATGTTTCTCCAAGACCAGTCCATCTGGGACCATCAACTCTGTCATGTTCAGACTCATTTAAATCATCTTCCTCCCCATACTGCAGTTTGACCTTCAGCAATCTGTCCTGGCCATGTCTATATGACTAAACGCAATGAGTTGCAGTCTTGTGATTGGCTGATTAGATATTTCACCACTGAGTAGTTGAATAAGTGTACCTAATAAAGTGGTGCTGAGTGCAGTTGTAACAGTTTGAGTGGTTAGACTTCTTCAGGGTCTTGACTAAAGAATAGACCACTGCTTTCTTTTCAAAGATAAATTTCACAGAATGACTGAGAAAAGCTTTTTAAAAACATCCCTTTATGTCTGCATTGTGAGCACTCCCAATATACTTTGCTAGTGGCTCTTGGTGTGAGCCTGGAAGGCCAGCAATTTTGTTGTTTCTCTTTTTTTGTAAATACATCATAAGGTGTGCATTTCTTATTAAATAGAGACCTAATAAAAAACAAATAAGTAGTTTTGAAGGGTGGAACTGAGAGCACAGCATGAGTACAGATTTTCATAACCCTCAGGGCCGGGCCATATTTAGTCACACAATATTAACATGCTTTCATTGAGCTATGTTTTCCCACCTTACCTATTTATTGAGATAAAAAAAAAACGACTCATTTTTTAAAAGATTTTAACCCTTTGAATGTCAGGTCTTTGTTGTGATGCCACCATGTTTTCAGTTAAATAAAAACAAAAGAACAATGAAGTATTTTAAATATACTACATGCAAAGCGTATCTTTGTTGTGTTGAATTATAACAGCCTGAGATACGTGAATGGTTAGCAGCAACACTGGTTTTTATGCACTCAAGTTTTTGTTGTGCAGGGTCAAATACTCATTCATTTTCATAGGGTTAAAATGACACCATCTGGTAGAGAGTAGTAAAATGATCAAGTCTAAGGCAAAGTCTATTTCTATTCATGGTTGTATTATACATCCATTGTAACTATCTCTACAACCATATAAACATGAGCTCCTTCTTGAAAATGAGCTCAAGGGGCTTACCTTTAATAAACTCATATTCAGCAAAGACAAATATGGAGCTATAAAGATTGATTGACTGAATCTATAATCAGCAGAGATAAATGTGATGAGGACAGATTTATGATCCGGGTGTCCATGGGTTTGTTGCAATTATAAATTCCTATTTTTAGTCCCTCCCTCTTTGCTCTATTGTAAAGTGCCTTGAGATAACTCTTGTTATGAACTGGCACTATACAAATAAAGATTGATTGATTGATTGATTGATTGATTGATTGATTGATCGATTGAAAAAGCCAGATTGATCCCAAAGTATAATAAAATCCATGCTTTATGCTGTAATGGAAGTGAGATTAAAAAATGTAGTTTGACTGGGTTTCAATGGCACAGTTTTTGCACTTAACAGTATTAATGTATCACTTGTTTGGACACAATATATTTCAGACTAATTAAAATAAAATCCTACTTACTATAACAAGATCTATAAAAAATACAAAATCTTAACAAAATTCATAAACACAGCCAATATATTTTTAATGCGTAAACACTGCATTTAGCTTGTGTAACCTCAGAAATCTTAGGTCACTTTAAAAGAGCTGTGGTGATGAGCGTGTCTGTGTCTATTTTCACCTTTTCTCGTGTAGCTGTGAGATTCCTGCTTCTCATTAGCTGCTATAAACAGAGCTCCTGCTGGTGTCTGTGTGTTAGTGTGTTAGTGGGTGATACCTTACAGGAGGGGCTCAATTATCCTGTCACTCCTGTCTACAGCAATCAATCAAACATTACACCTTACCCTTGTGTTCTGACAAAACTGCATTTGTGTGTGTGCTTAAAATGAGTTAAATTCTAACAGGGTTTTTGGATGGTTTGAAGTACATCTTAACTGGAAACATCCAATTGTGACCCAATTGACATTGCCTTTACACACAAATGCCGCAATGAAGCTTTGTTATATTTACACCTCAAGGCATTGATACTAAATCCACAAGGCCATAACATCTGTGCCTATTTACGCTGCAATACAGCTTCGATGTGTGCTACAAGGCACGTGCCCCCACATTCACACTGAGGCAGATGTGCTCACTCCCTCCAATATCACACCTCTGTTACTACCTTTGGAGATGTAGCAAAGAGGGGGTCAACTCATTTCCCCTCATTCCATTCACAGTAAAGGTGAAACATCACAGAGAGGCAAATGCTGGTGTATGTTGGTCTGTTTGTTGTTTTGTTTGTTTGTTAGCAAGATTACAAATAAACTACAGGACAGATTTTGCTGAAATTTTCAGGAGATGTTAGTAATAACCCAACTTAAAAATGATTCGATTTTGGCGGTGATCCAGATAACCATTAGCGAATGATCGTTTTTGCTCAATAACTGGCAAACTTATAATGATATCAACATGATTCTGAGTGTTGGGTGTGGGTTTTTAGGGTCAGGGAATCATATTATGAACTTAATCATGGAACTATTGGTTATGGATGTAACAGCAATATGTGAGCTACCTTGGCGGAGGTTTGCGCTCTCTGAGTGCTTTCTAGTCAAATTATACTTTAGACCTGAACTTAACAGTAAAGAAAAACTTGTGGTTTTGGCCCAGAATCCTCACATTATCTTTGGCCTCCAGACCTTGAGGAGACATTGTTGTTTTTATTTATCAAAACCGCTAAAGAGGCACAACACATGGAGTCAAAGACAAAGTCTTTTAAGACTATGCACTAAATGACTAAATGATAACTTATTTAACCTGATCATCTCTTTTAACAATTGATATGCTGATATATTCTTAAATATCAATATGACTTTTTTATGCTCTAAACCTATTTGTGTGTGTGATCTCAGTGTGTGCTCCAAATGTCTGCTCGTTGATTTGGCAGCAGCACAGACTGAGGCCGTAAGGATCAGGCTGCATCACTATCATAAAGAAATACAGTCACTGTCCTCTAAAGTCACTGTCTTTGTGTTCAATTGCATTTCTCACTCATTCTTAGCAGTACAAAGGTGAATCACAGACCCAGAGGAGATCTCATCCATGGTGCTGATGAAGATGAAGGGGATTGCTGAAGCCTACCTCAGAAAAACTGTCAACAATACTGTAATCACAGTTCATTTACAAGCTTCTGTGTGAGAACAGTGGCTGTGAATCTGATACCTTGAACAGGTGAATGAGATCGCAGGTCAGTAACAGAACAGCTGGGAGGAGTGAGCTCTCCAAGGACATGTAGCATCAAAAGGACATAACCTTGAATCATACCAAGAAGTTTTCTGAGATGGTATTATCATCTACTGAGTGTTTCTGTTCTCACACATACTGGAGTGCACTACTGCTGCTCTGCTGCTTCTTTGCTTTGCTGTGCATAAATGAAGCTTGGATGATATCGTACTATTTGATCAATAAATGAACTAAGCTACAGGACACATTATTGGACTCAGAAAACAATGATACTACCACAAAACTAATTGGGCAATGTAATTAAGCTAATAACAATGCTATTTGTAGTGACGTTTCTGCCATCACTGATTCTGGTTTCTGAAAGAATGTTAAAAACTTAAGCGTGTGTTGACCATTGACCTGATTACTGGCATTATCCAAAAGCCCATCAAAATCCCATGGACAATCAGATGAGGGAACCAGTAGTGCTAAAGTGCTATGAGTTTTATTACTCATTACTGCACCACTCTATTCCTTGACATTCTCTGTGGATGTAGGAGCACCTGATGACCTGAAATAACAGCAGTAAAGTCTGCTTGGAGATACAACTCTGAAAAAAGCAGCACAGCTCAGTGACAGAGTTTTTTTTATATGCAAATCAGGTGCAGATGGAGAGCCTGTAAAACTCAGCACTTTTAAAGGATGTCTTCTGAGGGTGCCTCTGTGGTGGCAGCTCTACAGGCTGATGAGATGCTGGGTCTTATATAGTGGAGCTGGCAGGGAGCCAGCAGCTTGTCAAAGACGTTTCAACGAGAAGTGCACGATGAAAGACGCAGATGCACCCACTTGTTAGACGCTCACTGCTTTATAAGTGCACCAAAATCTTAAAAAGCCTTAAAAAAAATTTGGAAACCGATTGCCTTAAAAAAGGTAAGTAAATATGATTAATAGTCTTAAATAACATTTACTTGTTTTGTGTACTCAGAACCCTGTTGTATGTACTTAATTCTATTAAGTTATTTAACTTGGATTAAGAAAGTTATTTCAACTTTCTATGTTAGTTATCCACCAGTATCAACTCACATTCACTCTCTTTCAGGCCCATTTGCATACCACCGACAAGCAGTGGGAGCAACTTGGGTTTAGTGTCTTGCCCAAGAACTTATCGCCGTTTGTCGCCTAGAGCCTGGCTTGGACCTGCAACCTCCTGATTAGTGACTAAGTGCACTATCCAATTGCGCCACCGATGCCTCAAATAAATACAGTAAGTACAGCAAAGGATGGTTAGTACACAAGAACCAATTCTTTATTTTTTACCAAGTCAAATTCAAAAAGCCGTCTATCAGCTTGTCGTGGACTCGGGACTGAACCAAGACATGAAAAAAAAGTTGGCTTTCACTTCCGTTGTGGCTTAATGTCGCCATGTCACAGCTTGATGCAGATGTGTTAAATAACTCACCTTGAGACTAAGAGAAATTCTGCATCCTCCAACATTGAAATCAATCTGCAGAGTAGTCTCCTGCCTGGCTTTACTGACATACATGAGCATGAGCAATCCTGAACTCAGTGTTCAATCACCGTGATAAAAAGTGTTGAGTCCAGCTTACAACACAGGAATTAAGTTGTATAATTTTTTCAAGCTAAATGGGTTCCTTACTCATATTGATTGAATCATTGGGTTATTAAGATTTAGTAAATTACACAAATGTAATTTAAGTAAGAATAGTTATTACATTTTAGAGTGTGTGCGTCTGTGTGTGTGTTTGTGGGGGGGTGTCATGCCACTTTTCTCACCTTAGCAGACGTCTCAAACCATCCCACGAAGCCGTTCTCCTGGCAGAACTGCTCCATCTTTATTCCGTTATTGGTCAGTACCTCCCGACCCTGGTCACATTTGTTCGCCAAAAGCACAGTGGCTACATGTTTCCCATTGGCTAGTGTCAGTTTGGAATCCAAGTCCTCCTTCCATTTGGTGACAGCCTCAAAGGAGGCGGGTCTTGTGACGTCAAACACGATGAAAGCGCCCATGGCCTCCCGGTAGTACACACGGGTCATGTTGCCGAATCTCTCCTGGCCTGGAGGACACAGACCAAGCACCCAGAGTTAAACATGCAGAGAAAATCACTGCACAGGGGTGTTAATGTGTTGATGATGCATGCTGGAATCTGAATCATTTGATTTTCTCATTTGTCACACTCTTCTGCTATGTGCCACCATGCAAGCATTCCCTGCATAACTCTTCCCCTCTTTCAAAGATGTACTAAGATACACACACACAGGCAAAGAGGCACTATATCACGCATTTTAAAGAGCTGTGGAGAGAAATAAGATATGCTGACAGATAAAGGCAGGATGTCAAGAGAAAGGTGTCTTTGGTATGTGCCTGGGTGCCTGCATGTGAACTCTCCGTGAAGACATTCCTGAGGGAAAAATTAATTCGATAAGCTTGTTTGGAATGCTGTGTCCACTGATTTTTCCCATCCATGACTCCTGAAAGAGCACCATCAGTACCAGACTGCCTTAAGCAGAGTACAGTCTGTCCCAGGTGAGACAGCTTTATATTCGGACAAACAAAATGAAGGGACCTGTGACCTATTGAACCAGCTAAGCAGAAGTTCTACCTTAAGTTCTGGTAGAAAGTCCACACAAATCCTATCCTGAAACTTGTTATGTTCAACCTTAAGTTGTAGCCTAATTCAGATGCACCATGGAGATGAAAGGTTGATCTTAAATAATAGAGTGTAACGTTCAAACTAAGCAAAATACTGTGGCAGATATGACATTAACACTTTATTTGTCCAATAAGTAAAAACATCTTCTGATTTTTATACAGTGCTGCTTCCAAATTAAGAGGCAAATAAAGCCCACGGTATCTAGGTAAATATGGTGTGTTCCAGTTGATCTATGAAATGGGATAGACTGAGTTTGCAAATTAGATAATGTCACTGGGAACACCTCCTTTGGTAGCAATTTCCCACCTCAAAGTCAGACGTCCTTCAGGTAACCTGATTTTCCCAGCTTGAACCCGTCTAGCTGGGATGTGATGCAATTCCAACTTGCTTTTTCCAGTTCCGATGTAAATAGAATGCACCAATAGCCACCACTCAGGATATGTTTTCATCTGTTGCTGTTCTTTTTAATCACGTTCTCAATCATTTTTCATCTTGTGGTTTATATATGACTTATGGGTGCTGAATGTGTTGTATTTATTATGGTAGCTGTTGTCAAAGAAGAATTTCTGTCACTGGTTTGGACAGACAATAAAGTTATCTATCTATCTATCTATCTATCTATCTAATAATAATAATAATAATAATAATAATAATAATAATAATAATGATACATTTAATTTTATAGCACTTTAAAAACAGGTTTTCAAAGTGCTTTGACAAACAGGCAGGGAAATATAGACAGCAAAGCACAAGAGCATAAGCACAAAAGGAAATGAAAAAACAAAAAGCTCAATTTACAGACAAACACAACAGGCATAATAGACACTAGCAAAAAAAAAGAGCCTAAGAGGAGAGCACTGGTGTTTCTGGAGTTTAATCAGACCTTGACTGAATTTCTTCATTGAATAAAAATCAAACAACAACACAAAAATTCTCTTTTTTTGGCTCCACTTCTGACATGTTTAGGTGAGAACTTGTTCCACAAAGTGGCTCATATCCCGTCCTTTACAGCTTGGCAGTCGCACCCACCTACTACATCATCTGATTGGCCCGTAATGAATGTGACTGATGGAATGATCACCCAATTACCTGCTGATATGCTATTGAAAGGTTCTGCCCAGTCCCAAACACTTTCTATGGGCTCTTCCCCATATGGACCAGTGAAACGTATTGAACAGCCTTAATCCACAGGCAGAGTAATATTAAAAATGTGACAACATGCAGTAAAATCAGCAACAATGTGACATTATTTAACAGGGCTTTGTTGCCTAATGGCTGCAGTTGTCTCCACTGATGGAAGCTGGTCATCATGTATTTCAGAGGAATGTCTTCTACCACAGACAACATACTGCTGAGACCAGCCTCCAAGCCTCTCTGCATCTCCTCATCCTTTGAGTTATTTCACTGTTAGCATCAAAACATTATGGCAACTGCAATTTGCAGAGGACTTCACACCTAATAGGAGGCAGGTGTAACATTTAGGTTATATCTAAAGTCGGCGTTGAATCTATCTAAGGTAACTCAGTCGTAGGTAAGAACTTACATTTAAACTAGGTGACATTTGAACTTGTGCACAGCTGGCGATACCCATAGCTGGTGCTAAAAGAAGGATTTCATCTTAATTTACAAGCTTCTGTGTCAGAACAGTGTCTGTAAATACCTTGAACAGGTGAGGGAACTTGCTGGTCAGCCAAAGAACAGCTGGGAGGAGGAGTAAGCCCTCCATGGACATGAAGCATCAAAAGGACATAACCTTGTATCATACCAATAAGTTTTCTGAGATGGTATTATCTATTGGTGTTTCTGTTCTTACACATACTGCTGTGACATTACAGGGCATGTTTGAGGCTAAACAGAGAGACTCTAAAGCAAAAGTGTCTCTTAAACAATAAATGTGTTCCAGAGTGAACCCTGTGTTGACATAATTAGGTTAACCTTGGTGTTTTCTATCTGTTTGTTGTGCAATGATGCACGTTAGTTATTTAAGAAAATGTAAAAATAGAGGCACATGTTGGCTGCCATTGTAATGCAATACAACCTGGGTGGCAGTGTTGAGTGTGTGGCACAAAAAATGAACTACTTTTTAGTTAGTGCTCCTTAAAAAATCTTTAAAAATATTTGACTTCATATAAAAGTTACAAATTGTTTTACTCTTAATAAACTTAGTACTTTACACTCTACAAAAACTGACCTAAAACAGGTTTAAAACTAAGTTTACAGCAGATGACATTATTTGTATACTCACATAAAAACTCAAAATAAAAATAGCTACAAGAAGTGAGAGCGCACAAACCTATTCAAAGATATTTATTTGCAGAGGTTTTAGTGAAAATGTCGAAAACTTGAGGATCTCGCGACGTAAACAGATCTTACAACAAGAAGGGATCCAAAAGCACAAACTGCCACCAAGGCATTTCTGTCACTCTTAGCCAAGTTATTGACGAAAATGTGTAAAACTGCTCCATCATGTTTATAAATTCTTTTATCCCCTAAAAATTTCATCATAATCAGTTGAGACATGAGACTCAGTCCGGACAAACAGACAGACAAACAAACAGACAAAGCTGGTAAAATCACAGCCTCCTTGGTGGAGATAAACATTTCCTGAATCTGAATTTACAGATCACCCCAAAATCGAATCAATTCCTCCTTGTGCCATGACCAACATTCCCAGAGGATTTCATCAAAACCAGGTGAAAACTTGTTGAGTCGTCTTGCTCATTGACAGACAGACAGACAGACACCAGCAAAAACATAACCACCCTGGTAGGGGTAACAATTTAAGATGGTGAAAGCACATCTCACTCTCCTCCTCTCATCCTCCAGGCTGTGTTGGACTTCTTTATCAAGTCACTGCATGTCAATCATAACAGCCCACTAAGAACAAAAGGTAACTTAGTCACTGATGGGGTGTAAGAAAATATCAATATATATCACAATGTTTTGTAGTGCAATACTGAAACAGTATTTAACAGAGCAATATTAATATCTTAATAATTAATGAATAACAGAGGTATTTGACATTTGCTCTGTATTGTCATCCAGCCTCTGGTAACAGGCATTCAGCTGTCTGACACTGTTACATTTATTATTTCTTCTTCACCCAGAGAAACACTAAAGTTTACCCATGTTGCAGTCACTGCGCTTCATACAAATAAGACTGATAAAAACTTTGTCTCTGAAAATAATACTAATTTCTTCATACCAATTTTGTTTTTCAAAACATACAATATTCAATTGAATAAATATCATGAGATATTGCCCTGCTTAAACTTAAAATCATGATGCATCCAAAAATGTACCATCATCCCTGCTGATTGATATTATATTCTTCCCAAAACACAACCCTCGTAAAGCGTTACTTTGATTAGTAACTCACATGAAGTTACTGTTTGGGAAACTGAAATCTTTAACATTATTAGTTACTCAATGAGATATTCTGATGGTAAACTAGTTACTAGAGATGGAAAAGTGATATGATTTTATTGATACCAATGTCATGATTGATTTTTTTTTTTATCAATCTGACTCTGGCACTCGTGACCCCAAAAGGGACAAGCGGTGTAGAAAAAGGATGGATGGATGAAATCCTGAACAATTCCTTTATCGATGCCTTTGGATTTTCTCTGTGGGTAAAAGTTGTCCTCCATAAGTTTTCAGTGTCAACAATGCTAAACACGTCATCACATTACATCTTTGACTTCTTCGTCGTTGTTTTTGGTGACTGCCTCCAATTAAAGTGTGACATCTTTGATTTGCAGGGCATGCAGAACAAAGTGGAAGGAACTGATGAGGGAATTGTTAAGCAAAAAAGACTAATGATATTGAGTCCTTAGGATGGTTGTTCTCGATTCTCAACTGGAATTGATTTTCAATTCCCATCACTACTAGTTACTTCCCCACACTGCTGGGTATTGAAGGCTATTGTGTATTTTTACTTAGCTACTTGCTTTTCACTGATAAGGTTATTTTTTCTCATCAAAAACGATCAACAGAAGGGTTAAAATTAAGTTTACAATTTATAAAGACAAAAACGCAAAATAAAGATAAAAGCTCAAGTAGTTCAAAGTACATCTCTTCCCTTCTCACCCTCCAATTTGCACTTTAGCTCACCACTGTACTTACATGTAATGATCATTTAAGTGGATGGGTGAAGCCAACACCACCTTTATGAATGTCAGAAAATGCTCCAAGAAGGGCAAGAGAGGGAACACCCAGGAACATAGGACAAGTTAGAAAAGACAAATTCTGAGAAAGCTGGTTCATTAGTTACCTCATGTAAGGATAATCAATGGGTTCATTAGCAGAGCTTGGGTGTTGTAATAATTCAGAACCGATGAGGTCAGAGGCCAAAGACTTCAAAGATTACAACCTGCTTTGTAAGAACAGACTTCTATCCCTCAACATGTGCAGTAATGAACAGACAAATAACAAATAAATAAGGATTAAAGGGGTCTTCAGGATCCTCCAGCAGGTATAATGATGTTTGTGCAGCTAGGTTTTTATTCTTCTTTTTTCTTTTTAAAATTGACAGTTGAAAATGGTGGTCAAAAAAGGCTTCTGATAGTCATTATAAGTTTCGGGAAATACACAAGAAATCAAGTAAGTTATGTCATCTTCGGGATGAGCCAATCTGAGTCTGAAAGACAAACAAGAAACAAAAACACAATTTGGGGGGATGTGACTTTTGAAAGTCACATCGGAAACAGCATTGGACTCATTGTTTTTGTGCTTTTGTGCTTATCTGAACATATTCTCAGTGTTCTTTATAACGTAAAACAACTCAACTGCTAACACCAGTTATTGAACTAGAAGTTCTCCAAGAGCACAGACCTCAGACAAGGTATATCCAACATTGTTGGGCAAGTTATTGCCAAAAATGTGGAAAACTGCCCCATCTCACACTGTTAGGAAACAATTTAAAACAAGTCTTGGAACTGCATCATATTCAGATTACCACAGACATCATCTTCCTCCTTGTGCATGACCAACATTCATTGAAAATGTCGTAAAATCCATCGACAACTTATTGGGTTGTTAGCAAAATGTGAAAAACTGCCCTATCTGGCAAGGTTAGTAGATCCTGTAAAAGAATTTCTGGATCCGTATCTGGATTTGGATCACCACCTTATGCCATGACCAACATTCCCTGCAAATTTCAATCAAATCTGTTCATTCGTTTCTGAGTATCCCTTTTCACAAACAAAGAAACTGAAAAATGCTGACAATAACAAAGCATCCTTAACAAGGGAATTAGTGGTGTAGAATGGGGTTATATACAGGCATACAGAGACTAAAGGCCACGTTTCAGACTCCATGGAGTTAACTCACTTTGAATCTCCTTCTAAAGCTAATCATTTTTAGACTACATTTTCCTGGGCTGGCTTTGGAATAACCCACTTTACTCTGCCTCAGCCAGGAAGCTATAGACACATCCAGACTTAGACCAGAGATGCTAAACTTTGGTTGCCAAGAAGCCACACTTACTTTTACTCTTACTGCCAGAGGGCCAAATTATTGCAAGTGGAAGGACACTCTTAATTGAACAATTATAATTACTTGCAATTTAAAGGAAGGAACATTTGCTGTCATCAGAATCCATTATCACAACATTGCCAATTTTTCAATTGAAATGCAAATTGGAATTATTAATTCAATCTACTAAACAATGAACCAAATTAATAAAAGCTCCATTTTAATGTAATTAACAGCAGCCATCATAATGGAAAAGATTTCACTCACATTTTTATGTTTTAAATGCATAAGGTGATGTATCATACAATCAGATGTGTCATAAGAGAAAATACCACGATAATATTTGCAAGGCAAGGCATGTCGACTTATTTGCACAAAGAGCGTATCATGCCAATAATCAAAGATAAACACAACATAATTAATTTTTTTCATGCTCTAATGCATCTGGTCTGTTGCGTGGTTTTATAATGGCAGCACAGCACATTCATTATGTTTATTATTTACTGATTTTTGATTCTCTAGTTTTCTGCTAAAACCAAAAACAAGCTTGTCAGGTTAACTGTTGATTCTATATTACCTGTGGGTGTGAGTGTAAGTGTGTCTGGTTCTTTGTCTCTATGTGTCAGCCTTGTGATTGACTGTCAACCAGCCCTGTGTACCCTGCCTCTTGCTAAATGCCAGCAGGTATAAGCTCCAGCCCTCTGGCCAAACAGAAAAAAAACTTTGCTAGACTAGTTAATACATAAATTGTGTGGGATGCTTGTTTGTTTAGACAGAAACCTAAAGAATCCATGTCCAGTGAAGCTGTGATGTTGTTTGCTTTCCTGGTCTTTTGTTGCCCCCGTTCCAGTTTTTTAGGAATGTGACGCAGGGATAAAATTCAAAATGAGTGAATATTTGCAAAAACAAAGGTTGAAGCAGTAAAGATTACCTGTTTGAACATTAAAGATCTTGTCATTGTGGTGTGATTTCTCATAATGATAAAGTTTTTTGACCAAATATTCACTTAGATAATTGATATTCATAGGCCTATCCCACATAGGTCCAGGAACAGAGTACAGGTGGAGAACAGGTCAAAAAGGATTTAGCAAATCATTGTATTCTGGTTTTATTTACACATCACATATTCATGGATGAGTCCAACTCAGGATGCTCATTTTCTTTGCCAATATAAAAAGCAGTAAATTTAAGTAACGATGTGCTAATACGAGGGGACATTTCTAGATAAACTAAAACTGCTGTAGGGGTCATAAACGTTACTGCTACTAACACAGGCTGGTTATTTACTGAACAGTTCACTTTAAAAAATGAAGACTATACCTACTTCTCAAAGCAGCAAGACACCACTACCTAAAAAACTGCCTTGCTTCAATAACTTCAGGGCAAGTGAATGAGGTTCATAAAATACCGACCTATAGCAGTTCCCTGAGGGAACCACTCATCTTTTTAGTTCACAATAAAAGCTTTCTGTATACACGAGCTCGGGCCTCAAATCTCCCTCACATGAGTTTGAGACACATGACCGCCTGCGCTTACTGGAGAGGGCGCACAGGAGGGGAGAGAGCAGCAGGTCAGAGGATTCTTCTAAACCTCAGCCGACACTCATGTGAGATGAGACCGCCACGGCCCTCAGATCGGTTATCACTCCCGGCAGCATCCCACCCAAAAGACCTTCGTTATTTGTGCTTTATGTGTTCAACGTGAGTAAGAACAGATTTATGTCTAACTGAGGACTGTAGATTTTTATGTCTTCATGAAATATTTTCATTTAAAAGATCACTTAATTCTGCAGATGTGAGGATGAAATCTGTATGACAGCCTTTAAAAATGTATTTGGGGTGGTTAAAAAGGGTAAAACTAGAAGTGCTCCAAAGGCACAAGCCTCCGCCAAGGCATTGCCAACATTGTCAGTCAATTCTTTGTATAAAAAGTGTGAAACTGTTCTCTGCACACTGTTAAGAAATCCTTTGAGAATTCCTGGATCCGCATCTGGGTTTAGATCACCACCCAAATCGAATCGCTCCTTCCTTCCATGACCAACAATTTCATCCAAATCCATTCCACTGTTCTTGAGTGACCCTGCACACAATCTAACAAACTAAGAAACAAATGCTGCCAAAACCACACTACATAGAATTAAGAGGCCCTATTTTTTATGCAAGAAAATACAGTTTCCAATCAGTGTTATTTTTTACAAAGCATGGTCCCTGTAACAGAGATAAATAAATGGAAAAAATGAGCAAAAGTTTGCTGCCAACTAGCGACTGGAGGCTTAACTACACTACAAAATGAATTAATAATAATATCAATACTTGAAGTGAAATATCAACACATTTTCAAGCAATAAAATATCACTATATTTTTGTATTAATATTTCCTTAGACCCTTGCATACCATATTGTCGCTGTTAGGCAATAACCTCTTATCTCCATTTTTTTCTTTCTTTTTCAGAAAACAGTGCTGATGGTCAACTTTTATGTTGGTGAGTGGGTTTAATAGACATTTAAGCACAAAAAAAGTACAAAATAAACCCATTTGTAACCAGGACAATTCAAAAGTCATTCATTCATTCATTAGTAGAGCGTTCATTCACTTCGTGCAGTTCTGGAGATAGAAGGTTTCTGACCAACAGGGGCAATATACTAAAAGTGATATTAATAAAACAAATAAATAAGGCAACAACAAAAATCATTCCCAAAAAAAGAGAAAAAGACCTACATTCAAACTAACTGAAAAGTTAAAAAACTTTTTGGTCTGTGACTCTTAAACTAGCAAAACCAAACACTGTTTATGTCGTTGGAGAGCAGCAGGTTCCTATATCGTTGCTCTCATGTGCAAACTTAAGAATTTTTTTTACACATTAGCTTTATTTTAGCGTGAATCTCGCCTGACTGGGGTATTATTTTAAAGTAAAATCATGAGGAATGTAAACAATTACAATCATTTTTAATTCTAAGCATCCCGAAACACCCTTCTTGGTGTCCTGGAAACCCTCTGATGCTCCAAACCCTCAATTTTTAAAGGTATCAACATTAGGTTTTTCCTATTGTAATGAATGATGGAATTTAGTACAATTAACAATCATGCAAATAAACGTCTAACTAGGTAAGGTATTTCCAACATTGTTGGGCAAGTTATTGTGAAAAATGAGGAAAACTGCTCAATCTCGCACGGCTCACAAATCCTTAAAAAAATCCTGGATCTGCATCTGGGTTTGGATCACAAGCAAAATCTTATCACTGAAGAACTCTCCTTGAAAACATCATGAATAACGATTAAGAACTCACTGAGTTATTGTGAAAAATGTGGAAATCTCCCATCTCACAATGTGAACAAATCCCTTAGAAGATTCCTGGATCTGCATCTGGATTTGGATCACCACTCAAATGTAATCACCTATTCCTTGTGCAAAGACTAACACCTCTTGAAAATGTGAAAATGAGTTTAAGATTTTGAGTTATCCTTCTCACAAACTAAAAACAAAGAAACAAATACAGAATCTAACAGATATTGGCAAAAACACAACTTCCTTCGCGAAGGTAATGCTAGTGCAAACTGAAAACTTCTGAAAAGGCAGCATAATCCATTCATCACTTTCTTAACTTTCAAGTATTTTGTGGTGTAAAACTCGCATTATTATTTGTAACCTTTTTTAGTGACTATAAAAGGCTCATAAATAGAAAAGACTTTGTGTTATTTGGTAGAGTGAAGTACTTAATGTTTGTAAGGAACACTACATATGATAATCTCCCAAGGAGCTGAGCAGCCCTAAAGGTCTGATCCTAAAATCACCCACAGCTAGGAGCAAAGTATAAAGAAAAATAAAACAATCAAACAAAAAGAATCATGAATTTTTCAGCACATCAGAACCTGTGCGGCTTTTTGGTTGAAAGTTGAAAGAAAAACAATGAGTTCATGCTAGGGCTCGACACACAGCATCTAAATCTGCTCATACTAATGACCAGAAACAATGCTAATGGCTGACTGTTGCCATGGTTTCTCTATGTTACATCACGTGGGGTCATGATACCCTGGAAAAGGTCACGTGACATGAACAGTTTAGTCATTAAGTGGTCTAAATTGTGGTTACAGAAGGAGCAAGAACTGCATTAAATGTCTTTTTGAGGGTTAAATGTGTGCACTCAAAGATAAAGATGTAAATGTAGAAATGTGCAGAGTGATTTAAAGCCTGATGCCAACAGGTCAGCTGGTCCACATGAGGAACATTAACCCTGAATAACCTTTAATGTTACTCACAAATAATGAAAGAGCAACTCTGACGACATGGTCTCATGCTCATTCCCTTCATCATTCTGTCTTTTTATAACAATCCAGGACTGTCTGTGCATCTTAAACTCTTCTAAGAAACCCCAGTCTCCTAAATGAGAAAAATGTACCGCCTGTCCTGAGGGGAATGACTTCGGTGACCCTTAACTTTGTTATTAGGCAGAAAAGGTTTTAACTTCAAATACCATTAAGGACGAAAATGTATTTTATTTTATCTATAATTGCCACATCTTGTGTGACTGTGAAGTGAATTCATTCAGTTGGTGTGGGTTTAAAAGAAAACATCAATTAGCTTTACACTTCATTTCTATTATTATTTAATTCTAACCGCAGCATTGAGCTAATTTGATTTGTACATGGAAATGAAGCATTCATCCAACGAACTTTGATTTACCAAGTATAAAGATTAATGCAAATACCGTCGATTTAAAAAAATAAATCCTAGCCATTGTGTCCAATTTAACGACGCCCTATTATGACTTTTGAGATTTGCCGCCTGCCTCGATCATTTAAAGATACTTCATATAAAAGTTAATCATGACTTTTCAGAAGAGCATGGAAACATGCGCGTAAAAGTTTGCTTCGAACGGAGAAACGGCAGTAAAACTAACTTTGGAAGATATTCATGTTTTTCGAAAATATATTTATTATATTTTTGAGTAATGTCCAAAGTTTCTCTCTAGGCCTCAAAATTTAAGCCCGTCTGTGACTTTCTCTCTCTTTTTTTCCCCACATAAAAGTCGTGCGTAAAAGTTAGTGCGAACCTGCGATGTCCCACAGCTGGAGGCGCACCGTCTCCTGGTCCCAGTTGAGGACTTTGAGAGCGAAGTCCACGCCGATTGTCGCTCGGTAGTTGGGGCTGAAGTTGTGGTGGACATAGCGCTTGATGATGCTGGTCTTGCCGACCCCGAGGTCCCCTATCACAAGAATCTTATAGAGATGCTCCTTCTGGTGGTTGTTCTGCATGGCGACCGAGGAGGGCGAGAGCTGAGCATGAATCCTCCGTAGATGGGGAAAACAGAGACCGAAGGGGAGGAAAGGGGAGCGGAGCGGGACAGCAAGAGGAGAACTACAGAGAGCTGGGAAAGTGAGAGGAGGGGAGGTGAGGTACGCCCTGACACACGCAGGGAAACAGAGCACAGACGCCAGGACCTTGTGACTGACGCTGCGTGCTGCTGTGCGTCGGTTTAAAACTTCTGAGGAGAAAATGTAGAAGTTTATGAAAGTTTGAAGAAAATACCCCTGTGAGTGAAAGTACTGTAAACATGATATTATCTGAACAAGGTTTTTCAGCGTTTAGAAACAACTGCAGTAAATTATTCATTGTAAAGAGAGGATCCTGGTTTTAACACTTATGTTTTTTCCCACAGGTAGACAAGTATTTTGAGGACATTCCCTTTATATTGCTGTTATTATTTGTAATAATAATAATAATAATAATAATAATAATAACAATAATGAGAATAATAACACCTATGATACTTTTCTGTCAATATTAAAAGAGATCATTAGCTTAAGTAGAGACAACAGTGTTCATAATTTATTCCTCATAAGGCCAAGTCAATAAACTAATGGCGTTCTGAATAATGAAATAGTATATATATGAAAAAAAGTAATAATTCTCCAATACTGAATGAGATCATTTCTTAACAGAAACACTGGGCAGAGAAAAAAATACAAAAAGGCAAAGGAGAGCAATTTCATGGAGTCATTGAGGGCTTTAAGGCAAAACAGGTGAACATCAAGCATACCTTGTACGTCAAAGAATATTTCAATAATTACAATGCATATATTAAACATAAATAAAGGTGCCAAGAGTGAATAAAATCACGGTTATCTAAATAATTTGCAGCAGGATCCTATGCCTTTCATGCATAAAAGCATGTAGACCAAAGCACCCCAGAGTGAAATCACAGCTAGTTAAAACAGAAACAGACAAAAAAGGTAAATAAATATATTAATAAATAGAAATAAAAAATAGAGGACTTACACTAGAAAGAAGGTAATGAAAAGGTGAAAATTACATGAAAATGAATCAATGTACTGCAGAACACAAGAGTTCAAATTGTAGAGTAATCTGTTGGAACCAATAATTAAAATGAGTAAAATAAATCCTGAATTAAATGATCAGTGCTATAAAATGATCCCAAAATAATTTCCACTTTAAAAATGAGGCTTTCGCAATTACTTATCATCCAGGGATCTTACCATATTAATATACAGAGGTAGAGAATTTTAAAGTTTAGGAAGACAAAACAAAAAGGTTTTTAGCAGGAAAGTAATGTACTTTATTTGCTAAGCCTTCCCTTGGACTCACAGCCTGTGTGAAAATGCAGACAAGAGCAGGAACAGGCCATGGAAATTATTCAGTTCCTTGAATGGAGGCCCCAAAAAAAAAAAAAAAAAATTTGAAGCCTGGTCTGCAAACTGGAAATATTGTATATTGTTGGATGAGTTATTGTCAAAAATGTGGAAAACTGCCCCATCTCTCACTGTTAATATCATATAAAATTCCTGGATCCACATCTGGATTTGGATCACCACCAAAATCAAACCACTTTTTTTCTGCCATGACCAGTATCACATGAACATTTGATGAAAATGCATTAATGACCTTCAGTTATCTTGCTAACATACAGAACACCAGCGAAAACAATCTCCTTGGTGGAGGCCTACCAATTACTCAAATTGTCCTGGACTGACCGTTGTGGAAGTGGAATAACATTTTGCCACATCGCATCAGTGCTGTGGTCCGAGTCCACATTTCAGATTGTTTTTGGAAATCATGGATGTTTTGTCCTCTGGGCTAAAGAGGAAAAAGACCATCCAGGACATTATCCGCATAAGGTTCAAAGGCCAGCATCTGATGGTATGGGGCTGTTAGTGCCCATGGCATAGGTAGCTTGAAAATCTGTGAAGGCAACATTAATACTGAGGCACATACAGGTGTTGGAGCAACATGCTACCATCCAAGCAACATTTTTAGGCAAGTCCCTGCTTATATTAGCAAGACAATGCCAAGCTACTTTTTGCATGCGTTGCAACAGTGTGACTTAATATTAAAAGTGTGCGAGTACTAGACTGACCACCCTGCAGTTCAGACCTCTCATTCAAATGTGTGGTACATTGTGAAGCACAAACTACGACAACTGAGACCCCTGACTGATGAGCAACTGAAGTCATACTTCAAGCAAGAATGGGAGAGAGTCCCACTTACAAATTCTCAAAAACGAGTATCCTGAGTTGCCAAATGCTTATCGAGTGTTAAAAGGAGAGGTGATGCAACACGGTTGTAAACATGACCCTGTCCCAGCTTTTTTGGAACATGTTACAGGCATCAAATTTGAAATGAGTGAATATTTGCAAAAAACAAAGTTTCAGTTTGAACATTAACAGGTCAAAAAAAGGATCTGCAAATCATTGTATTCTGTTTTTAATTTACGTTTTACACAACATCCCAACTTAAAATCAGAGTTTGGGTTTGTAAATAAAACAAAAACATTTCGAGTAAAGACTTAAAAAATAAAAGACGATTAGATTCCAGACTCCATTTTGAATAACTTTTATTTTGTCCACTTTTTTGCAGTACAATAACATTCTCTACCATTGAATAGACATTTAAAAAGGCACAGCAATCAGCCAAACAGATCCCTTTACTGAATTCAACAAACATCCCTTAGAATTGATCCACAGTGAAATATGGCAGCCAAGGCTTCAACATAGTGCAACTAAAAAAAAACCCAAAATAATCTCTGCTGTGATTCCCTGAGACAAAGAATCAAGGTTGTACTCTTGACAGGCAAATAAACACAGCCTCATCAGCTGTCAGTTCAAATAAAAGTTTGACAACTTCCACACTGTGAAGAAGTCCCTTGTTTGTTTTGGCAGTTACAGCTTGGATTAAACATCAGTCATGCTCAAATATAAAAAAGAAAAAGGGGGAACTTGCACTGTGTTTTCTGCTTGATAGACACTAGTACTGCTGATTTTTGTCCCTGTTAAGTCTACAATTCAAAGTATTTTTCCCTTGTTTTTCCCTAAATCTATAACAATTCCCTGAAAATCATTATCAGTATTTTGAGATTGTTCCGAACTGTCCAATAAATCATGCTCACACCTCCTGTTAGATCAGAAAAGAGAAGAGAGGCAGCTCAATACTTCCCATGAGTTTTATGTAATCTGCTGTAAAAAAAATGAAAAAAAAAAACACAACTGATTTTAGATTAACAAGCACATATCCAAAACAATTGTGTGGATGAAACTCAACTTGCTTCACTGAGACTCAATTGCATCACCCTTCTCTCCCCACATTACAGTTTAGGGATGGGATTGGCGGCGACAGCGATGCTCTCAATGGCGCACTCATCACTCCCCCGGCGGATTCTGAAGAAGCCTTCCTCACCCCATCCGGTGCCCCAGCTGTTCTTTACAATCCAGTACTTCTGTCCGGTCATATGGCAGCGGCCGTAACCCACCAGCAGCACAGCGTGGTTAGTGAGCTCAAAGGGGTTGAAGGGATCTGCGAGGCCTGTGTGGTGGTAGATCCCCTCCTTATAGTGCATGAAGTCTGGGTACACCTAAGAGAGATACAAAGTTTATTTCTCTCTTAGTGTTTAATACAAACTTAAGTAATAGTTGAAGTTAATGGTGCCACTGAAAGCCTCAGAATTAACCAGTCTTTAGGTAAAAACCACACAAAATACAAATACTGGCTCACCTAGATGCTTCAGGTTACGGAGTTCTAATTTTCCTCAACAAAGCCCCTGTATTTGGACTTTGTTTTGTGGCATAAGAGT
This sequence comes from Cetoscarus ocellatus, assembly GCA_037902135.1. Classification (NCBI taxonomy): domain Eukaryota; kingdom Metazoa; phylum Chordata; class Actinopteri; order Labriformes; family Labridae; genus Cetoscarus; species Cetoscarus ocellatus. Next base: position 1,238,531 of record JBAMNC010000244.1, on the reverse strand, counting down.
TGTGTATCCCTCCATCAGCTGGCCAGGCCATCAGAAGAAACAGAAAACACTAACTTTGATTTTGCCTCAAGTTACGACGACATGCCATTAGTCGGGGGCACAAAAGGATGCCTTTATAAACCAAAGTCTGTGGATGAAGATCTTTTGCAGATCGAGTCACAGGTTGAAAGAGGGGTCGGAAAAAAAAAACTGTTGTGGAAACTGAGGCGCAGGACAGATCACAAGTTACATGGTGGTGCAGGTGAATGAATTGTGAACCCATTTACACAAACCTGGAGACCTATTGCTGTCACAAGTGGGACCGACTTGGGACACAGCTTCTCCTGGACCTTTCAGCAGAGGCACTTCGTCTCAGTAAGCCTTTAAAACTGCTGTCATGCGTCAGTCCTGAGCATTAAAATGGGCACTTCAAACACGATCATCGGTCACTGCAGAGGGGAGAATCCTGATGTTCACATTAAAAACAAGCCAAAACTCCAAAGGCTCACATCACTCAGTGGAATGCAGTGAAATCAGAATTTTGAACATTTCTTTTGTCTTTTTAAGCACCTGTAATAAATACACCGACCCTTCTCAATATTTCGGAGAGTTAGATTTACGTCAGTTCATGCTCTAGTCACCACAACCTGACCTGATGCAGCAGCAGTTACTGGTGGAAGGACATGCAGCTCATACACTGCATCACAAAATAGTTCCAAACACAGGAGCTTTGTTGAAGAAAAGTGAAATGCTGTACAGAATCTTATTGCAGTTTCTACTCATACATTTGAGTTCTAACCAAAAATTGGGTGAATTACGAGGCTTTTGGTGGCACCATTGACTATTATACACTGCAGAGTGTTGCTAGCCGGCTGTCTTCCAACAGAGACAAAGCTGTCTGGGGGCTTGAGTGGTAATCACATTTACTAGTGTCATAGGCCTTGAGCTACCCCACCGAGAAAAAAAAACAAACAAAAAAAAAACTAGCCTTTTAATGTATGGTTTGATAAGTTCTAATGGAGAATTAAATAGTAAAAGATAAATGACAAAATAATCCTGTGATAAAGAGAAATATCAGTTGCTTTCTCACAATCTCAGCTCACCGTTTCTTCTTTAATATTACCTTAATATTTATCAGCGTCTTGAAATAATGAAGCTTGTTTTCTCATGAAAATCGAAGATTTTTCAGGCAATTTAGAAGCAAAACATTGAGCTGGTCACTTTTTGCACTCATTCATATGCTTCTAAGGACACAATATTTCCTTTTCCTTGCAAGTAATTTGTGACGTACAGAGGCAAAATAGTAGAGCAGTCTCCTTAAGGGGGATCTGCCAACAGCCATCTTTATATAAACTCAAGTGTTTTAAATAAATTCCAGTTAATAAGGATGTATCATGTGAACAGATATTTCAGAGAATTCTTATTCAAAACAGCTCATCCAGAGGCCATTGAGTATCTACTTGATCTAGAAGCCATCTGATCAAGAATAGATTTGATTAAGTATTAAAACATCCTCTTTTCTCTCATGTAAAACCAACAGTGCTAACCAGGTAAAAGTTTCTAAAGTCATTGTTAAACTTCACTAAGCTATACTGTGATTAAATAAACACATCCCGCATGTCAAACAAAAGTCATTGAGAAAGAATGAGTTGTCGTGGTACCTCAAATGCAACAGCCATGGGTCCATTTTTCACCAGCTCCATCATCATGGCCATCTCACTGCAGCCGCCATAAAAGCCGCCAACATAGTTGTAGTGAGCCGTGTACAAACGGATGCAGTTTTGAGGAACGCCACATGGGGAGTCCTTTCCAATGTATGGGAAGCACGACTCATCCACAATGCCAAAGTCCTGCGCGTACTTTCCAATCAGGTATGGAAACCCACCATCACAACCTCAAAGAGAAAAACATAATTTATAAGCCATAAGTTTATTTTTGAAGGTGATTTTTAGGGTTACTCTTTGATAAAAGGTCAAAGACAGAAAGGCTGGATAAAGCTTTTACTACAATTCTTTGATTAGATAAAATGCAAAATTCAGGACAGAAATAAAACCTCTGACTTTTTGAAATGGCAACTTGAAGACTTTAGGGTCAGAGAGACAATAACTGATGCATAAAGAGGCAACCTTTTCCAAGAACATGGTGTCCTTTGTTAAAAGTTTTCTTGAAGCTCTTTATGTACATTTTCTTTCTGCTGCCCTTTCATAATAGTGCAACAGAGCAGACAGTCTTAATGTATTATGGACTAATAGGATCAGAAAACGAGAGAGGGATTTTAAAATTTACCTTGAGAATATTCAGCGCAGGAAACAATTTGCTGTGGGCTGAGGACGGGGCTCTCGCTGTTGTTTGTGAGGACTCGAATACGAGCTTCCAACATCCCCATGGTGGCAAAGGAGTAACAGCTACCACATGATGCTGAAACAGAACAGCAGAGATGAACACATGAATAGAGAAAAATATGCATTCCAAGTTGCTTCTAACCACCTTGTTAATTTTCTGAGATTAAAATACTTCTATATGTAACCAAATTTTTCTAAAGACCACACACAGCCTAAACCAGGAGGGCCACTTTTAAACAGCTTTTCTTCCATATTCATCCATGAAACATCTACCATTTTGTAATTACACCCTGAAAGACAGTCGTCTTCATTGAAAAGTGTCTGCAGTTTAAAAAAACAAAAACAAACACAGCTATGGTGGGAGGATCTGTACATTTGTATCATATTTTGTCACCGTCTTAATTGAGAGCCCCCCGACAGAAGAATTGTGATGAGTACATTTTTTTTTTCCAGCCTTTTATGCCTCATTTGAACAGTTGGCAGTGAACAGAGACTGTGAACTATACATAAAGCATGCAGCCATTGGTGTCTCATTTCTTACAGTAGCCTTGATTGAGGCACTTCATTGGCCTCGAACCGGGAAATTGTTGAAGTTGATGTTAGACAGTGTATATTTATGTGATCCTGTTGTGAAAAAGGTCCCATGTCCTACAAAATTTATTTTCTTTGCTTAACGGTGTTAGAAGAGGACTGTGGAGCAGAAGAACGGCACACCTTTGAATAAAATCTTAGTTCACAGAGAAATGTGCAACTCCTCTTTAAAAGAAAAATGCCCCTTAATACACTCCGTTTCACTTCCTGGGGTTTATTATTAGGGATGCACGACATTGGGTTTTTGCTGATATTTCCAGATGGACTATTGCTGATACTGCCATTTTGTCAAAAGCAGAGAGTCTTTATATTGAAAAAAATGACTTGTTGCTTTTAATGTAAGAGTCTTTGTGTAAGGAACAGATGTAAAACAATAAAAAAAAAACATTTAACTTAAAAAACAAACATCTTGCTTTTAAATATACCCATGCAGTGTAGATGAGGTGAAGCCATATGGTACATTTGTGTATTTTGATGACATTACTGCTGATATTTGGGATATATCACCTGCAATTACCAGCAAAAGTTATAATATAATGAACAATGACACCTGGTAATGAATTATGTTTTTGTTTCTGTAATGGATAAGATTTGTAAGGAAGGGGCAGGACTAGATAAGTTCTTAGCTTCATTCTGTCCCTTATCAAACAGGGTATTGTGCTGCCATATACACTGCCTGGCCAAAAAAAAAAAAAAAAAAGTCGCCACCTGGATCTAACTAAGCAAATAGGTACGAGCCTCCTATTGGATAATTACTGCATGGGCGATTATCTTTCAGCTGGCAACAAGTTATTTAACCCAAGCTGATGCAATGAGTAGCTTCTCATTTCCTAAACCACCATGTCGAAAGACACATCCCGTGGTCGTGGAAAAGATGTTCGTCTGTTTAAGGGTCAAATCATTGGCATGCATCAAGAAGAGAAAACATCTAAGGAGATTGCAGAAACTCCTAAAATTGGGTTAAGAACTGTCCAACACATTATTAAAAACTGGAAGGATAGTGGGGAACCATCGTCTTCGAGGAAGAAATGTGGCCGGAAAAAAATCCTCAATGATGTGATGGGCGATGACTTAAACGTTTGGTGAGATCAAATCGAAGGAAAAACAGTAGAACTCAGGGGTATGTTTAATAGTGAAAGTAAGAGCATTTCCACATGCACAATGCGAAGGGGATTCAAGGGATTGGGACTGAACAGCTGTGTAGCCTTAAGAAAACCACTAATCAGTAAGGCCAACTGGAAAAAAAGGCTTCAATTTGCTAGGGAGCATAAAGATTGGACTCTGGAGGACTGGAAGAAGGTCATGTGGTCCGATTAGTTCAGATTTACCATGTTCCTGAGTGATGGGTGCATCAGGGTAAGAAGAGAGGCAGATGAAGTGATGCACCCATCATGCCTAGTGTCTACTGACAAGCCTGTGGGGGCAGTGCTATGATCTGGGGTTGCTGCAGTTGGTCAGGTCTAGGTTCAGCAACATTATGTGCTCAAAGAATGAGGTCAGCTGACTACCTGAATACACTGAATGACCAGGTTATTCCATCAATGGATTTTTTCTTCCCTAATGACACGGGCATATTCCAAGATGACAATGCCAGGATTCATCTGGCTCAAATTGTGAAAGACTGGTTCAGGGAGCATGAGATATCATTTTCACACATGGATTGGCCACCACAGAGTCCAGACCTTAACCCCATTGAGAATCTTTGGGATGTGCTGGAGAAGGCTGTGGCAGTGGTCAGACTCTCCCTTCATCAATACAAGATCTTGGTGAAAAATTAATGCAACACTGGATGGAAATAAATCTTGTGACATTGCAGAAGCTTATCGAAACAATGCCACAGCGAAAGGGGTGCCATAATCAAAGCTTAAGGCGGTCCAACGAAATATTAGAGTGGATGACCTTTTTTTTGGTGGTGACTTTTTTTTTGGCCAGGCAGTGTATGTGTATGTAAAATGAATAATAATTAATATCAGCTGAAACCAATATTGAACTTTTTAGGCCAATATTGGCCGATACCGATCTTACCGATAACATTGAGCATCCCTATTTATTATGCAATATGAATACAGCTTTCCCCTACATGTGTGTTTTCTGCTTGTGAGAAGCAGACACAGCCTGTAATCCCTCCTTCCCCCTCCAAGCAGGCATCTTTGGGCAGCCAATCAGCACAAAAGTTTATTGTGATGGCCTCCTGTTGCATCCCTGTCCTCTCAGATCTGAGTGTTTCAAAAGGAGAGACAAAAAGAGCTGCATCTAATCCTCTCCAGCAGACATGTCAAACTCAAGGTCATATCTAGCCTGCAATATGATTAAACACTGCCTGCAAGATAGCTGAATATCTCTATTATGAATAGCCTTCTGTAAGAAGTACTCCCACCACTCAAACTACAAATCCTACACTGCACTACAGTATCTGCCATGCAGGTCAAGAGTGATGCACAAACCCCTCCTCTCACTGCTTTAATACCACTCAGACCAGTGGTTAGCAAATGAATGCATTGAATGATAACCTCTTGTAACCTCCCTGTCTTCTCAGATCTGAGTGTTTCCAAAGGAGAGGGGAAAAAAGCGCTGCATCTGATCCTCAACAGATATGACATTTTTCATTTTTTTATTCAACTGTCAAAAACCAGGACATGGGACCTTTAAGGTGGAAATAAAGTGCACAAGACACACCTAATTATCATTTTCTACCTCAAAACCTGCGGCAGATACATAGTAACAACATCCCAACTTGGTCAATCTTACACTTTTTACAGCGTTTTGTTCAAATATAAGTCCAATTAATACTAAAGTTCCTGTGTCTGTAGTGTTCCTGCCCCAGTTTACTTATCCTTCAAATCTATAATGGATTCTTCAGGAGCAAGGCACAGAAGCAGATACACAGATTATGTTACTGCTTTCTGTCAATTGAGTGGGCTGTTAATAAAAAGCAATAAAGAGGAAATTTAGGCCAGAACATAGAGAGCGCATAAGGATTTGCCTGAGAACAGACCCACAACCTAAAGCCTCTTAAGATTTAAGAGGTGTAACATCCATTCATTTGAATAAGAGGTATGTCTTTAGAAAAACTCATCTGTTCTTCAGTTTAACACGACGTTTTTAAGACCACCCAGAAGGAAATTACATGGGAGTGCTGCAGTAAAAGTGCTGAAATATGTATTCATTGTCATGTTTTCAGCCTTATTGCTACCATGGTTACAAGTCTGGCAGACTTTTGAGGAAGTTTTTGGTTAAACGGACATGATTGATGGACTTAGACATCTTCTACAGCAGCGAGAAGAGCAAAAAGGAAAAATGTTAGAAGGTTAATGAGATCGGCGATAACATTCTTCCTCTATAGCTTCACATCTACTTTACGTGCCCTGATTATGCTCAATATTATGAAGGTAGAGTTTATTGGTAAACAACACTGTGATGGATAAAACTTGAAGGGTCATAAAGTTTTGTTTTTAATCACAGAACTTATTTTCAGCAGTTATTCAAAAGTCCATTGACAAGCTCAAAGAAGCTGTGCAATGCTAACTTTTGGGTTGGCCTTAAAATTAAAATCATCCCCACTTCATTGGATCTTTGCTTTGAAACTAGACTAAATGGCAAGTCATGCTAAAAAAGGAGCAATGTTCTTCTGCCAGCCCATCCAGAGACATTTTATTTTTAATAGTACCAATTGTTGTGAACTGAAACAAGCACTACAAAACCCACCTGCCACGCAACATTGGAAAGAAAATAAGCTGTGCAGCACAGCAGTGGCTTAGAGGGCTCCTATTGAAACACTTCAACTCTCTCCAGATCCTTAAACCAGCCCTACAGAGGCCCTCTCAGACCCTCTAACTACTCAGCACGAATAATCTCTCCTCTCACACCAGGCTGTGCAGAGGCAGGAGCAGCAGAAAGCAGACCCTGGCTTGTCAAGAGGGAGCAAAGTCTCTTAAAGCTGCTGTTCATTGTGGGTTCTTATTGACAGCTGCTCCAGTGTGAAAGGCACCACTTTGTTGGGTTTTAAGTGTCTGAATGAGCATTTTGTTTCAGATATTATGAATTAAAAATTAAAAGTTTAATTTTGTTTAAAGTTTTTATGCTGACACAGATTTGAAATGCTTTCCTTCAACATTTTTGAAGGATAATGATTTTATTTACCTTGGTTTCGCACAGGACTGACAAAGTTAACACTATCAACATTTCTCCAGTCCCAGCGTTCAGGAAGAGCCGCTGCCATCTTGGCCACTTCAGCTGTCACAGGCATGGGACGAACGCGCCTGGAGGAGAGGAAAAAGAAAAAAAAAGACACTTAAGGTCAGGTTCCTGTTATTAACAGAAGGTTCAACAGAGAAACATCCAAGGAAATGAAATGCTGAGTTCAGTGAAGGCAGATGTTGATGATGCAGGGGTGTGTGACTGAAAGATATTGTACACAATTTCAGGCACTTACAGATCATTAAGAGTAATGGGTCATTTTACAGATCTTTAAACTTGTTTAAAAAAAAAACAAAACAGCAATGATAAAATCATTTTGGAGAAAGAAAGACAAATATTTTTGAGTTGAAGGATATTCATTTAGTTGTTGGTATTGCTTATACTGTGTTTAAAAAAAGGCTGATATTTCCTTCAACTTAAAGTAAAAAAAAAAAAAAAATAATAAAAATAGGGGATGCATGATATTATCAGTATGATATTGGTATGGGCAGATATTGCCCTATAAAGCTGAATATCTGTATCGTCTGTTATTGAAATTTTTGTTAATGTATTGGCAAAATACACAAGTGTACCATTATCATCACTGCACATTTAAAAAAAATCAAGTTTAATTTTGTCAAATTATGTTTTTCATGTTTACATGGTTTTTTTTTTTCTTTTCGCACAAATCACCTTGAAAGCAACAAGTCAACATTTCATACAGTAAAGACTGTGCATGTGATGAAAAATATTGTTATCGGTTATAATGGGTTAGAAAAATAACATCATATTGGCAAAAATCAAATATCAGGCATCACTAGAAACATTTAACAAGATACACAGAATGAGCATATAAAACTGACTGATACCTAGTGTGACACATGAAAAGCAGGGCTGAACGATATTGGTAACAATTATGTCGCAATATCTTTCTCATGTAATATATTGTGATTTTTTTAAGGGCAATATCTAGGTAATTGTGGTGCCTTTATGAGTGAACATCTTGAAAAAGGCATCTATGTTTAAATGTTCAGGAAAGACACCTACAGTAGAAGTACTTTTAGGGTTTTGATAAAAAGAACAGAAAAGAAAAAATGGCTGAAATTCTCCATTTGACACATCCTCTCATTAAACTAACACTGTTGTATCTGTTAAAGGCATCGTCTGTACCTTATACTTTTAACAGGCGGAAAACACAAAGACCCTGTATGCTCTGTGATCTGAATTAGACAACTGGTGGTGATATATTCTGCAGCCCTCTTGGCAAGTGTACATAATCTGTACTCAAGTAAAAGTACAATTAGTCTGGTAAAAATCTTACTGAAGTACAAGCAATATACCTTACTATAAGTCTGCACTATGAAAATTAAAAATTACTTCATTTAAATATATGTTAAAGTGGCTTCAACATGCTTGTTTAGTTTTACTGTGTTTAGCATGCCTCCTCCATTCATCAGCAATTTAAGCCCACTGGCTTGGGCAGATGAGCCCAGTGCATAGCATATGTGGTAGAATGAATGCAGAGTGGTTTACAACATGGCACTAAACTGACCAATAACCTCACAGTGGACTGGTCCCAAGTGGGGAAGGAAAGGAGCTGAACACATATACATATACATACATATACACATATATATTATATATATATATATATATATATATATATATATATAAATAAATTCAAAATGAGACAAATATGGGCCCTTTAAGCACTGAATACTTAAGCGACACTTTTCTGTTCTGTAAAACAGACACTTTTACAGTACAAAATGCAACGTAACAGATTTCTCAGTAATTTCAGAGTAATTTTCAAGCCGTCTTCTATAACATTAAAACAGTAATGCTTTGTATCCATCTTTTGAGCATTTATTTTGACCTTGCTGTAAAGTTTGATCAGCTCATCTTTAAAGTTGGCACAGGTTATCTAAGCTCTCTTGGTAGTGAGCAGAGCAGCTAAAGAGACTTCACTGATGTTGAAAGCAGACAAAGATTTCTGATATGAGAGTTTAGAGGATCCATCTAGTTTGAAGCACTGCCAAACCACCAGTCCAGATTCCTCTGCAGCTCCCTCTGGGCTAATTTTAGCTTGTGGTTTAGATTCTCACTCCTCTTTTCAATTTAGAACATAGATGCAATATAAAATGTCACAAAGAACACTTTCCACAGAACTCACTCAAATAAAAAAAAACAACAGAATTCATTAAAAACAAAAAAATTCAAGCACACAAAAGCTACTCCAATACAATATTATGAACAAGTGTAATAAGATGCTCTCCACCCCTGCAATGCCAAGCACACAATTCATTTATTCAGGGGACTGAATATATATCCTTTCACACCTGGATATATAAATCCAGGTGTGAATATATCCAGGTGTGAATATATACATTTTTACATTTCTTCATGATGTGAGTCTGGTTCACAGAGTGTTAAATGTAAATCATTTCTCACGTGGGGATTCGAGAGGCGGGGCCCCCTGCTCTGTAGTGCAGCTCCTGCAGAGTGTACATCTCATGCTCAGGGTAGGCTGCTGCCCTCCAGGATTTCTGAGCCGAGTTGATGGCATCAATGAAGTCCAGGTTGTGTTTGTATGGTTTCTGGAGCAGCCTGGAGAGTAAAGAAAATGTGTGAGACCATTTTGTGTAAAAAAAAAGTTTTGAATCTACAAAAGTTAACACTGCTCATTTAATAAGCTTGGATCATATTAATTCTGAAATCTTTAAATGGTGAATCTCAATATATAAATCTCTGTTTAAAAAGAGTTTGAGTAAAATACAATTTAAAAAAAAAAATAGTCCAGTCTGCTCGATATAAAAACCTCAAACAGCTGGATGATATTCACATTCAGTGGCCACTTTGATATATATATATATATATACCTGTTCAACATTATCCAAATAGCTAATCAGATAATCACATGGCAGAAACTCAGTGCATTTAGGCACATCAACATGAAACTGCTCAAGTTCAAACCGAGCATAAAGAGGTGAGGGGATTTAAGTGACTCTGAATGTGGCATGGTTGTTGGTGCCAGACGAGCTGGTCTGAGTAAATCAGAAATAACGTTCAGAGATTTTCACACACAACCATCTCTGGAGTTTTCAGAGATTGGTCTGAAAAAAATTAATTATCCAGTGATGCCAGTTTCAGGTCAGCTGACAGTCTTGGCTAGGCCCGGGACAAGAAAATCTGAGATGCCCTGCCCTGCCCAGCCCTGCCCAATATTGGCAAGTTTATGATTTGGATTTATCCTCATCCACATTACTGTATCTTAGTCTTTATTTCAGGGCTAATGTATACATGAATTAAATTTATTAAATATGATTTAAAGCAAATAAAAACTATTAACTATTTCAAATGGAAGGAGCCAGGTGTCAAGCGATTTTGCCTAACCTCATAAAGATAACCAAGGAAGGCAAGGGTCAGTTATAGAGGCCATAATCCCTAGAGATAACCGAACTGAGTCCAACCTTCAACAATTGCTTCACCTCTTACCCCAAGCTCTAATATCTCTAGTCACTCTGTACAATCCTCTAAAACGATATAAATTGCACCAAAAAGTAAAAATGTTACTTTCTAATAGGTAAAGGAAAACACAAATATATGTCAGTATTGCAGTACAGTGATACAATCAATTTACCCCTCTGACATCACTTTACATGTATACAATGGAAAAGAGCATGGAAGATGTGGACACATTTTTCTGTACTTTGTACTTTTGTCCCTCTTTAAAAATGTACAAACTTGGCGCTGATGATACAAAAGGGGGATGGAATTTGTTGCCAAGATGGCAAAGTGTCACGTAAGTTACAGACGAAGGGGACGGGCGCAAGGTTATGCTGTGGGCACGTTATGCCAGTGTCATCCATAAATTAGCAGGTTGACCGGGGTGTGATGTTCCCACTGAAGCCGATTGGAGGTGAGCCGAAAAAAACCTGTGTTGCTTGCAGGGTCAGTCGACCCGGGTCGAAATGCCGATTAAACCCTTTCAAACTGCCAACAGGAGCCGATTGTTACTGGGTTTTAACGGGTTTTTTGGCCAGTCTGAAAGGGGTACATTTGTCAAATCCAGTATGTTAGCTTTTCTTTGTCAACTATTATTTCTCAACTTTCCATTCTAAGGAATGTACTTGGTGGTGGTATTACATACCTGCTGCTGTAGACTGGTTTGTAGTATGTTTTAGGTGATACTTGGTTCACCTTCTTGCCAACAAAGCAGGCCCAGTTGTGACCCAGGACATCATGCACCCACCCTGGCAGGGTCTGGTCACAGTAGCTGGTCACCTTAGGGCCCTCCTGAGTGTACTGAAAGCATGCAAGGAGACTATTTATCCTTTCTGTCCAGAATTCAGTTAAATTTTTATAATTAGCCTCTTCATCTTATGTTAAAAAAAGGCATTTTTAAGCATTATTTTAAACAGCAAGTCATTAAGTTGAAGTTTAAAACAAAACAGAAGATTTTTAATAAGTGTATCACAACTAAATCATTGTAGTCCTCATGTCCACATGAAGAGGAAGTTTAACCAGACAAAACTGAATCACTGTGTGGGTTTGAAAAACAGGCTTAGACACTTCCTACAACTCAGTCATGTGAATGAAGAGACGTTTCCGTGACATAAGTAAAACTCCACTGAGAGTGCTTTTTAACAGTGCACTTCTGATAAATTCAGCCTTGAACTAAAGAAAATATGCTGACTTTAGATACCATCTAATCAGATGACTTGAAGGAAATATAATAAATGTGAAACTAACCCCCGAACAGAAAACACTAAATATAACCCAGACCTGTTAAAACAGTGTTATTTCCTGCTCACATAAATCCAATAAAATTCTGACAATTATTGCCCAAAACGGTAGGTTAAACTTTGACAGCAGAGAGACTGTCAGCTGACACTGAAGAAAAGTGTATTCTGTAAGCATAATTTAAGATTGATAACCACAACACAGGGAACTTTTTCCTCCCCCGCAGTAAAAGCTGAACTGATGAGAGTTTTGCAGAGTACCCATGGTAAAAAGCATAAATGTTTGCTGAAAATGTGAACTGTCTGAGCTTTTTACCTTAAAGAAAGCAAACCACTTGTATCCATTGATGACCACCTCAAAGCCCTGGTTGTAGATAAGGGTGAAGAAGCCTGTGTTCCCCAACTCATCTGTGGCTACGGACAGTTTTTCAAGGGTCACAGTCACCGTGCTCTCACCTGTAGCTGTGGAGCAAGACCAAAATATGCCACTAATGTTAAAAAAGGAAGAGGTGGGTGGGGATGGAATGACTTGATGCACCTAATGTCAGTGTGAGGGGTCTAATTTCCAATCAATAGTTCCTAGCAACATAAAATACCAAGCATACCAAAAATATATATGAGCAAACACTGAGGGCTAAAATGAATGGTGCGGTGTATTACATTTTTGTCTTCATCTGATGTGGTGACATTTCAAATTTATTTTAGCTGATACACTTTACTTTCACAGTAAGAAAAGAGCAAGCTTTGCCTGCCTTTTTGACAAAGAAAACAGCAATGTAACCACCTCTTGACAGAAAGTTGAGTTTTTCTTCATTACAGCTCACATTATTAAAATAAAATTCATTCCTCTTCTGTAGCAACAGGTTTGCATTAACTCCACAAAACTAAAGGCAGGGCTAGTAGTGCCATCTAGGAACATTTTTTACTATATTGGTTGAACTTGTCCTCATGTCCTAGCAGCAATCAAGGCTGAACAATTCATAAAAGGAATGAAACTGTTCAAACACCTGCTGCAGCTGAAAGCTTGACAAAATTACGACAATTTCTGCCCATTTTCGATGTGCAAAAAAAAGTTGATTATAGGTTTTCAGTAGCAACAATGTCCAACACATGAAACTCCTGAAGATAATGCCATGCTGCATGGACAAATGATTCTGCTACTTGCCAGTGTTGCAACTTACTGAGGGTTGTACAGTTGGCATCCTTTTAAGAAAATAAGACAAATTTGAACGCTTCTGTCCCTCATCTGCAATCATCTTTGACTTCTTAGTAACCGGTTATACTGACTGCCTCTGATGGGAGTGTTACATCCTTGATTTGCAAAGTATGCAGAACAAGCAGACAGAATTAACAAAAAACTGTTACACAAAAACACCAACAATATCAATTTCTTGCGGGAGGTATTGATTTTCAACTGGAATTGGTTTTCGATCCCCATCCCTAGTCCCACCCTTAAATAAAAAATAAAAAAAACAATGAAACCAATTTAATGTCAATAAAGCTGAAAACACAGGTCCTTACTGATGGCTTGACAAAGCAAACAGCCAATCACCTAAGACTTTGGGGGAGTCTTTTAGATTTCAAAGAGCCTGTACTGGCCTGGCTACCATGCCAGATTCCTTTCCACATCCAAACACACAACAAGAACAAACCGCACAAAGCTGGCAAACTCAGTGGGAGTGTTAGTGTTTTGAAATTAATTGGGCAATAGGGTTGATAGAGTGGATTTTAAGATGGAGCAGATAGTGGAGAAAGTCAGAATAGTTCATGCTGCTATGCTATTGTGATGCATTTGTCTTCATCAGGGCATTAAGATTCTGTTATTAATTGTTTGGAAGTATGTTTACAATTCATTCTCTCCTGATATAAATGGTCAAACACACCAGGACATGGGAACTTTAAATTAACCAGTTAAACAATACATTGCCAAGCCTTAGCTAAAACCAATTGTCATGCATCACTCATTTGTAGGAACTGAAGAAGCTTCTTGGATGAGAAGTGAAACGTCTTCCCAACAAACTCTACACAGTCCAGTTGCCTTGCTTTTGAATCTTCAGGATCTCTTTTAAACTGTTATTTTTCTTTTAATTTCAACACTTGAATGTATAATTTACCATGTCACCTATTATACCACAGCATGATGTCTAAAGACTATTGACAGGTAAAAATAATAGCATGGCACAACACAGCAGAGCATAACACATATTTAGTAAGAAACTTTTATCAGTAAAACATATTTCATGATGTATACACGCTCTAATTCAAACCAGAGTACCTTAAGTTACACCAAGTTATCCCTGAATCACATGTTATTGTGTCACATGATTTCCTAATTGCGAAACTATCATTACTTCTGAGCTGTGAGAAAATGGTGTCAGCAGGTTTATACTTTAATGCATTTACCTTCAGCTGAGCAGTTGACGGTCTTATCGTGTCCTCCTTTAGACACCGAAAACACCCATGTCCCCAGGAGGTCTTCATAGGTGCAGTTGGCAGGTGTGTCACCCCACGACCCCTCAACCCACAGCAGGAGCACACCCACAAGCACACAGCTGAACCTCATACTCACTCACAGCTAGCTTACCTGCTAACACAAACACCTGAATGAAACAAGTATACTACTCGGCCTTCAGTGAGAGAAGACTTACAGACTGCTCTCCTGGTCCACCTGTACTTCTCTGTTTACCCGTGTCCTTTACCCGCTATTTATGTTACCAAAACTTAAGACGAAGACACGACTGGAGAACAAAAAGGCAAGAGAGTTCTCTGATCACGCACATGCGCACAATGGACTACCGAAGTAGACCGTTAGCTAACTTTCTTAACAGTTTTAACTACAAACATCGTCGAGTTATGTTTCTCCCTGTAATTATGTGTGTGAACCAAAAAGCTGAATATCTGATAACAGCAAATAAATGTGACGACAGTACTCCTTGTCCACCACGTTTTCCAACCTACCGACGAAAAAGGAAAAACAGAGCAGTGATCCTCTTGTCTTCCTCACTGCTTTGACTGTTCGTCCAGTTTGGTTTCGGTTTCCTTGTCACATGACCCCCTGCTGCCGGGCATGCGCAGTCTTCTTGATTGTGCTTGAATTCAGCTGTGCATGCAGAGGCAAAACTGGGAGGATTTAACTACCCACATCTATAAACACCACTGCTGCAGGATTTGTATGGACCTCATAGTTTATC
Source organism: Cetoscarus ocellatus (assembly GCA_037902135.1). Taxonomy (NCBI): domain Eukaryota; kingdom Metazoa; phylum Chordata; class Actinopteri; order Labriformes; family Labridae; genus Cetoscarus; species Cetoscarus ocellatus. Next base: position 1,223,510 of record JBAMNC010000244.1, on the reverse strand, counting down.
AAACACTGTTTTTACATTTTCAACACATTCATTTAATCTTAAGAATTGGTTTTACATTTTTTTAGACTCTAAAAATTATGTATTTAATCTTTAGAATTTACAAATAGTTCTTCTAAACGTATTGTTGCCACATATTCTTGGAACTTTTGCAAATGGGTTCATCAAAAAAACCCACCAATGTCTTAATCAGGGACGGGGCACATAAAGTCTAACTCATGCTGCTAAGCAAAAAAGGATGTACATTTTGAAATTAAGCTCTGGAAATCATTATACATTGATATTCTGCTTTCATTTACCTATTTTTCACCAACATCTGACCTAATTACTGATCAAATACTGTTTGATTTTTATTATATCAGCTTTATAAATTCCAGGTTTTTGTCATGATGCCACCATGTTTTTAGATGAAAAAACAGAAAAAATGAATCATTCTCAGTTTACTACATGCAAAGTACCTTTTTATGTTTTAGATCACCATAGCCTAGGATATGAGAATAACTAGTAGCAACACTGATTTTTGTTCATTACTATTTTCTCTGCAGGGTCAAATACTCACCCTCATACCGTGAGACAAACAAAATGCATTTTTTCATAAGGTAGCTATAAAAAAATTATCCATTGATATATTTTCCACCCTTTTTAGGCTTGATTTTTAAACCAACATAAGTCCAAGTCATCCACATTAAATTTTCATAACTTTCAAAGATCACTACTCTATAAATTCCAGATTTTTGTCACGATGCCACCATGTTTTAGATTAAAAGAAAAAAAAAAAAACGACTTTTAAAATCTACATCTAAGCGACATTTTATTCGCGAAATATTACAGCCTGGGATATACCAATGATTAGCAGCAAATTTTTGTTGTTTGTTTGTTTGTTTGTTTGTTTGTTTGTTTTTTGCACTATTACTATTACACTATTATACTCTCTCACACACACACACGGTTGAAATGGCACCATTTCAACCGTGTGTGTGGAGAGTTGTAAAAAAAATTATCAGCTCTAAGGCAAAAAAAGCCCTGATTGATATTCATAATAAATAGGAGCTGAGCTGGAAATAACGAGATCAAACTAGAAAGCACTTAGAGAGCGCAAACCTTCGCCAAAATAGCTCACATATTGCTGTTACATCTATAAGCAATAGTTCCATGATAAAGTTAGCATTATAATATGATTCCTTGATCCTGAAAATCCACACCTAACACTCGGAATCATGTTGATATCATTATTAGTAAGACAGTTATTGAGCAAAAACGTTCACCAATGGAGGTTATCTGGATCACCACCAAAATCTAATCATTTTTAAGTTGGGCCATTACCAACATCCCCTGAAAATTTCAGAAAAATCCATCCAGTAGTTTTTACGTTATCTTGCCAACAAAAAAATAAACAAATGGACAAACAAACAAAATGAACAAACATGTGCCTGCAAAAACATAACCTCTTTGGCGGAGTTGATAAAGACACACAATCTTGCCAAAATCATGCCATGTGCATGAACACAGCCAAAATTATCACAAATGAAAAATTAAAACGACATAAAGTCCCTACTATTAACTGGTTTGAGAATTATTAGGAAAAATGATTAGAAAAATAATAGAAGTCTCAACAGCCATAAGATGCAAGATATAGATCAGAAAATAAGAATGACAGAAAAGCACGACAGCACCAATACCACACACACACATAAAAACACCAACAACAAAAGGAAGAGATAGCCTATTAGTTGCGAGAAATTTAAAATGAAGATCAGATCATTTGATGAAAAATTAGGAAATTCAGGCATTTTGTGTTTTCATCTTTAGATAACTCCTTCATCAAGTATAAAGTGTATTTAGATTTCTTTTTATTAAAAGTGAAGCATGACTGAGATATGCAGGGTTAAGATTTATGGATGAGAAATTTACGAAGCAACATCAGGAGGTTTATTGTGTTGTTGCTGTTGTTGTTGTTGTTGTTGTTTGGGGGGGGGGCACTTTTTATTGACATCAACATAGAAAGGGACAACATTTAACATAAAAGTATAAAAGAAAATAAATACATAGATTAATAAACAACCAGAACCAACATACCTATTGTAGAACTCTTGCCATGGCAAGGGGTATTGTCTCTTTTTCTGATACATAAAGTCACTGTATGTGCAAGTGTATGTGTATATGCATACACATAATTAGCAAAAATAATAATAAAAATGTGAATTCAAGTCAAAATAAGAGATAAAGATGTGCATATACCTGTACATACTTGTTTGGACATATATTAAGTCTTTGAAAAATTAATGAATAAATACATTGGTGAATGGAAATACGTTAATAGTGAAAAGAAAAAGTTTTGAAGAGTAAACAAATAAAATAAAGACCAATATGCATGTGTGAATGTGCAATTAGGCTGATTTGAGTTGTAATGATAGTGGGGAAGAATAGTAATAAAAATACTGAATGAGTTAATAGATGGAACGTCCTCTTACATATTAGGCCAATAAGATTCTATGTAGTTCCTCCAAGAGTCCCAGGTCTTATGGAAAACCTCTAAATGACCTCTAATAGAGTATGATATTTTCTCTAAGGGGACACATGAGTTGATCTCATTGATCCATTGAGTAATATTTGGGGGGATCTTCATGATTCCATTTTGACGTCATGTATCTTTTTGCAGCTGTACGAGCACGGCTCATAAAATGTTTCATTCTTTGGGAAAGGAGGTTCAGATCACTCAGATCACCTGGCCTTTGCTGTTGAAGACAAGGAAATGTTGTGTAAAAGAGATTCATTTGGTTTACGTTAAACACAACAATCTATTTAAGCAATGAATTGATTGTCTAATTCATATAGTTATTTACATAGTTTGAAAAGACTCTCCAGAACTGTTATGGGACACTCATAAAACAATGGCTTTGTGTTCTCTTCTTCCTTTTTACAGAACTTACATATGTTACTTATTTTAGCAATTCTTTATATTTATGAATTAGAAGGATATTTATTATGAAGTTTTTTTGTCTTGCATTTCTTTTATTCTATTAAGAATGGTAAACTTATAACTTTAAAGCTGTGTTTGTCATTTTTCATTTCAGGTCTTGAGATGGAGTGTCATTTACATCCACAGTGTAGAAATTAGGCACAGCACAAAAGGTCAGTGGTACATCTTAAAAGCCAGTCCACTTCCATAAACCAGATCAGGTTCCTGTGAGCAGAAAAATAAAGTTCATTTAAATTTTCATTGTTTGTCTCTCTAACAACAGTAAGTGTTTTTTTTCAATAGTTTTTTTTATCCTAAAAGTCAATGTGACGTCTCTCCAGTCTGTTAACTTTAGTACTTCCCTCTGTTTCACTCCAGAATTTGATCCAGGAGGAGGAACTTTGATCTCAAGTTAGAGTCAATAAACACATATGCTTGTTTGCACAACACATTGTTATTGTTGACTTTGCTCCTTTATGTCTTTGTGAGAGGAAAAGCACAACCATCTGCATCTTTCTGTTGGGCTGATTCTACATTTTCCAGGCCTTGTAGACAAAAAGTCTAACCTGCTGGATATATTGCTGAAAGTTCCTGCCAATTCCCAAACACACTTTATGGACTGTTGTCCGGTTGGACAAGTGAAAGATATTGAATCGGTTATCTGGTGTGACAGGTTATCACCAAACTTCTATATCCAAAATTTCTACTTTCAGGAAATGAAAAAAAAAAATCTCTTGCAAAAAAAATGAATACATTGAGATTAGGTTAGATTAGATAGAACGTTATTAATCCTTTGGGATGACACCTTCAGGGAATTGAAGATTCCAGTAGCACTGTATAGTCCACGATACTATTGTACAGTATGTCGTAATGTCCAAATTATAAAATATTTCTTTGTATTGTCATTTGGTTAAAAATTAATAAAACCCACTCGCCAACATGGAATTACCCACAGGACTGTTATATGGCAAAAATGAAACTCATAAAACATGGAGATAGGAGGTTTGTGCCGGACAGTGATGCGCCGAAGCTTAGACAAAAAAATGCGTTCTTGAGCTATGAACCAGAAAGACAAAATGGCATCACTTCAGGAGGCGGCACTGACTGCAGCAACAGCAAATTGCCCGACTCATAGAGGTGATCACCTGATGGTTGATTCCTGAAAATGCTGTCTCAAAAAGAGACCTTTTAATGAGCTAGTGTCAAAAGGTCAGTAAGCTATATTGATCATTTTCTTCTCTGCTGTAAAGAGATTGTTTTTCACTTTAAAATCCTGTGAGGGAATTTTTTTGCTTGTCTTTTAACTGAGGTCAGACAGTCAAGTTGGTTGTGTGGGAAGGTGTGTGTGCAGTTGCATCTTGATAGGTCTACAGTTAAAGGGGTTAAAGAGCTTATTTTAGCCAGCCGGCGCTAAAAGGAAGTGCTAATGGCTCTGATCACCATAGTAACCATGACATAGACTGACTCATCTCCTTGACAGACCATAATAAGCACTCATCTGGAGAGGGGACTGAAGAGGAATTAGTCATGCCGTCTCATTAGTGCCATTACAATGTGTTTGTGTGGAAGTGTCTGTGCATCAGTGTGGGCGCATGTGTATGTAGCTGCCTATGCAATAAGGCAAATGAGGGGATTCAGGGAGCAGAGACGGAGATGGAGGGCTGATGTTATGAATGTTAACACGCTGAGCCTGCTGAGCTCCCTCTAAGAGTGACTCATTGAAACTCATGTTTCAATCTTGATATTGTTCCCGCTTCCACCGGCAGGAAATTAAAACTCAAGTGACTTTCAGTTCTGCTATATTGGCACCCACAGACTTGCTCCCTGCTCACATCTTCGTTCTGTTGCATTCTCTCTTCTCCTGCCTTTTAGATTTCTTTCCTTGCTGCTGCACTCCATACTTGCCATATGAGTTGTCTTATATCTTGTGCTTAACTTCTGGAGACAAAAATAAACATGTTAAAATTCAGAACGTTCTTTTTGGGCCCTTTCACTTTTGTATTTGGTCAACATTGATTTTGTCTAATATTGTCTATCACCAAGAAGAGGACCAGAAGCAACATTGTTGTCCTTGTAGGTTAAATTCTGTCACAAATAGTCAAAAGAAAACATGTTTTAAACGAGAAATGCTCAGAGGGCACAAATCTCGGACAAGCTGTTGTCAGAAATGTTGAAAACTTGCAATGTTAACAAATCCTTTCAAAATTACTGGACCTGCATCCTGTTTTGGATCACATTCAAAATCTTATTTATCATTTCTTTTCTGTTCCATGATCAACATCCCCTAACATTGCAATGAAATCCATCAAAAAAAAACTCATGAGTTATTAGCAAATATGCGGAGAACTGGCCTATCTTGACATTTTATCAAATCCTTGGAATATGTCCTGGATCTGCATAGATCTTAGACTTAGACTTAGATAATGACTGAAATTGAATCATTTTTCTTTGTGCCATTCACAAGATGCCCTGAAACTGTCAAAAAAAAAAAAACCTGATCTAAAAAAGTGTGTATTTTTATGTATGTGTATGTGTTGGTGTGTGCATCTGAAATTGTATTTGCCTGTTTACATACATGTGTCTGTGTTTCCATGTGTTCAGGTTCCACTTGATGTCCTCAGATCCTCACAAACCTTGATATATTTGGCCCTACTACCTCACAGTTTCACATTTCTCCCGGTATATATAGGATTTCCTGGGTATCAGTTGTGTATTAAAACTCTGGGGGATTGTGTGTTATCAAGGGATGGTACTCCACTCTCACAGCCAGATATATAGGACAGCATGTGATGGAGAGGAGCTCTTTCTCTGCCTGTTGAGTGTAATATTGGGGCAGAGACTGTCCTGCTCTGGAAGCCAGCTGTTTTTGTGACAACCCATCTCTATATCTTATCTGTGGTCACTGAGGCTATGTCCACATGTGGGGAGGTGTTTTCTAAAAATGCCGCTTTTTCTGTGCGACCTTCAGGTCTCTAAAAATGCATATTTTGGAAAACTGTCTAGCCAAGGTGATTTTTGAAAGAACCTTTTTTTGGTGTCTCCTGTGGACAGGGAAAACAGTGCCTGAATTGTCACACTCCGCACTAACCTCTCCTTAGAGTAGTGTCATATATGCAACGTTCTTACTGCTGTTTAAATGTGTATCAGTGGATATTGTTAAAACTGTAGCTGTTTTAAAGTGTTGATAACTATTTACACATTGACACAGACGTTCTGTCACTCCCTCCTATCAGGAACAGGTATGAAAATAAAACACCTTTTGCACAGAATTTGCAAAACAAAATGCATATCATGGACATATTTACAAGGTATTAAACCCGCACTATGTAAGATTCCAGCTTTCAGCTCTCTAGGGGCCTCTATGGTTGTTGAGTGTAACTGCTCTGTGGTAAAACAGAGCGCCTCACACCAACGTGCATTTGTTGACATACAGAGGGAGGAGAAGCGAGCCGACAGGACGTCCCAAGAGACAAATAAACCATGTGGACTGATATGGTACAGTCTGATTATGTTTCTTTTTGATTAAATCACTTTGCAAGTGTCAGCTGTCAGTTGTTTGGAACATGTACTTACAAGTCCGACAATAACAGGGCCAAATCATCATCGGTCGGACATCCCTCCTCGTCTTTCAGCTCACGCCAGCGACTGAACGCCGAGCCAGTGTGTATCCCTGTCTGGGCATTTAGCTTGTTACTCTCCCGCTTTCTTTTTGTCGTTCCCTCCGCTAAAACTTTTCTTTTCTTCAGGTTTTTTGCTGCTACCGCCATGATAACAACTCTCCGTTTAGTTTTCTCTTCTTCTTCTTTTAATTTCCGGCAGACTAGACGCAGCTAAGGCATATTGCTGCCCTCCACAGGACTTTAGCACTGATTAGTCAGTGCATACGTTTAGCTTTCGCCTTGGCTTCCGTCTTTTAAACGAATCGGGAAAGAGGGGGAAGTGACGTATGCCGTAAAGCAGTCAAAGCTGTAAAAAATTGTAGTTTTTTAGTGTGGAAGTGTTCCTACCATCCACCTCGAAGTTACATAGTGCCAGTGATGGCAATACAGACCCTCTCAGACCATGACAGAAGTGTCATTCAACTTGTTGTAAGGTGATGTACCATCACAATGACTCTAGAAATATTATATTATGGTGGAAAAACTACGTAGTGCTGCTTTAAAGATTAGGTGGTTGTTGTTTTCTTGGTCCTCTACATGTGATTGGGGAGAAGCCTTTGGACCAGCAGATTGGGGGACTTTTATTTGTCATAAGCCCTCCAAACCTTCCTAAATTCCTCCCTAATATGGTCCCCCTGAGCAGTATTCCATTTCATCCTGCTCTTTCTTGTCTTTGTTTCTCACCCACTTTCATCAGCAGGAAAAAGAGCACCATTTCATTAAGATGAAGCTGTGGGTGAAGCCACTCCATTACAGAGTGGGGCTGCCCACTTCAGCCTCGAGGTGTTAATGTTACCTCCTTCACATTTAAATTAAGTCCTCTTGTGGGGTTTCATGGTCAGTTACCTCACCGTATGTACAGAGGAACACACCTACACAACACAGAGCCGACTGCTGCAGAATCAAACATCTTCACTTTCCTCATACATAGGCCCACACATGCATGATATAAATGCACATACATGCACTTTCATCCACAGCCACTCTCTCTCTGTTAACCATGTTACCATGACACCCCTTTCCCACACACTCTTTATATATAGGGGTCCATCCAACTACACTGAACCCACAACATGCGTGTTACATAAGAACATAAAAACACTGAATACACAGCATGAATGCATATGATGGACATGCTAAATTTACATCATATTCTCACTTCAGGCAAATCAATAGATACACACTTTTATTATCTTGTGCCAAATGTGCAGAACATTTTATGGCTGAGTAAAAATAGGGAGAATTTGTGGAAAGGGGGCTCTCTCCTATTGTTGAACCTCATGTGCAAAAGGAACAAAATGGATCCTGTCCTGGTGGTGGACCAGTGGACCAGCTCTTGACCCTTGCAGGTCCTCTTGGGAGAGCATGTGAGCAGCCTCATCCTGTATTCATGTGTTTTGTGGACATGGAGAAGGCTTATGACTGTGTCTGTCGTGGGTTTATGGGGTCTTATGGGGGAACGCTGCATGAGTATGAGATTCTGGGCCATTGCAGCGTGCAATTAACAACTGTATATAAACAAATGCTGCTTTTCATTCTGCTCAACTCAGCTCAACTCTGCACAGTTTGGGTACTACCTGCTCTGTTTTTCATTGCGGTATAGACTATAGAGGTACCTTGGTGGGACTATCACAGCGTGGTGGTGGAATCCTCACAGCAACAAAGGAGGCAGGAAAAGCAATTCATCCGCCAGCCTCTTTGTGGCCTTTTGAAACATTTAGGAGATGGATTTTTTTCCAAAGATGGTTGCAAGCAACAAAATAACATGCTATTTAAGAGAAGACTTTGGAAAGTTAGAGTTTCCCGGAGCCAACAGGGGATGTTTCATTTCTATTTTAACATTCACGACTCATGGCGATACTCTGACCATTCAGAGGTCAGCAGTGTTTCCACATTATGTTCATTTGTCTCTGCCTGTTGGCTGTCACAATGGGGACAGAGTCTGTCCTCCTCTGGGAGCCAGCTCTTTTTGTGACAACCCATCTCTACTGCTAATCAGTGGTCACTGAGTCTGTAACTCATCAGGACTTTTCTCAGTGAATGATCTTTTACAGAGCTCAGTTTGGGGACACATAACATGTTAATTTAGTTTCTTTTTGGGTTGCTACTTCCCAGTATTTCACATAAATTTCTTATTGTTGATTGAGAATTGATTTGGTCTAATTTGAGGGTTGCTGGAGTCTTGAGTTTGGTTGTATTGAGTGATCGCTGGGGTCCTGGTGCTCTCCAGGCTGGTTCATGAGATTTGGGAGAACTAACCTTGAGAGCACCAGGACTGCAACAACCAACCGATACAACCCAGATCAGACTCAATACTCCAATAAGACAAGACTTTATCACTCAAGATATTAATTTATGATTTCATATATCAATAAGCAATAATAAATTCATATTTAATGTATAGTTGCTGACCGTGATATGTACAATATGGTTTCAACTTGGATAACGGTAGTAAATGTTGTTTTTTGACAGTTAAATAAACTAATCATTGGCAAATCTGATGAATATTGCATTCCCCTGCCAATTTATTTTGTTAATTTAGATGTCTTACTTTTTCTCTGCATCTTTTCCATTTACTTGGCTGCTGGGCCAGCAGCATCAGTTTAGAGTCATCAATGAGAGGTGGTGAGAAATAAAGGATAGTGAAAAGGGTGAACCAGGGAGACGAGGAGATGAGGAGAACGAGTGAAAGATAGTGGTTTAATCTTATTATCTTGTCTCTTTTGCCTGGAGTTGAATGAATGTAATGCTTTCTGCTGTTTTTAGCTACTGTGACAGTGAAGTTGATGGAGGAGAAGGAATATATCACAGGACCTGACAGGGTGTTGTCTAGCAGCTTCCACTGACTGGGTTTCAGCATGTAGGCCGGAGACTCAGACTGCTGAGTTCATTTGTCGTGGGCGATAAAACTGGGAACACGTCCAGCTACTGGCTGAAATAAAACCAACTGAGAATGGAAGTGAAAGGTGTGAAAAACCTAATTCTGACCAGACCTGAATGAAAGAGTTTACTGTTTGCAGTACCATACACTCTCTGATCTTGGAGTGGAGATTGTGATAGGAACAGGAACAAAAGAACATGAAGGCTGCAGGATCACAGTTATAAAGTATACGTTATATTTGGTAAATAATTCCTCCCCTTTAATAATACCAGTTGGTATTGTATTTTATATATACTGTTGGAAAGCCAGATTAGTTACCTTTACAATGAGGTACAACTTGTAAGGATCATGCATTCATGGAATGAGCAACACACCTTAAGGTGTAGGTTCATCCCCCAAAAAAGGAAGTGCAGGAAGTGCAAAGTAATTTAGAGCAATGATAAGTGGTAATGTATGACTAGAATAGTGTCATCAAACATACATGTGATGGTGCAATGCATATTAATGTTAAGTATCAAAATAAATGTCTTTTTATAATGAGACAGTGGATTATATTAACCAGACATCATATAGCATATCCTGGCAAAATAAATAAACAAAGGAAATCACAAGGTCAGTCATAGGTTTTTTAATAATGCTTTCAATAACGACTCAAAGGTACTCAGTAGTACACTTACACAATGATTCATCGATGGCAAACAAACAAAGGGGAAACAGTCCATTCTTTGTGAGATTTTTCATCACATTATACTCAGTCTCCTTTGTTTGAAGGTTACACAGGATCTTAGAATTAATTGGCACAACCCAGTGTTAAAAACAGTATCATGTTATTTGGAGGACTGAAATTCTAAATCAATGACCACGTTCTGACTGTATTTTCAGTGTAAGATGGCTTCTTAGCCTCTTTTGAAGTGCTCAGTGGGTGAATCAAACCACAAGTTTTTGCCAAAGTTCTTTGGTCGCACAGTGTTTGTGGAGAGATAGATACACAACAAAAGTTGTCTTTAATGTCTCCCAGTAATCTCATAAAATAAAGTGTATTACCTTGTGGTATCAGTTGTCAGTACTCTCTTCTAATATCCCATTAAAACACTGCAAAGCATGTGCTGTCTAGGACAGTGGTTCTCAACCCACCCAAACCCCTAGAATGAGCTTGTTTTTTAACTTCCCAATAAAATCATCCTCACTGAAAACAGTTTATCAACAATATAAACACATTTATGATAGAGTTTACCTATAACTGTGTCAGATTTGATGTGATTGGGTAATTTCATAAAACGCAAATATCGGTACTGGTTTATTGGCTGGTGCTTTAATCATAACAGTGTTCAAAGTGTTTTTATTGCTCCACAGAAAAGATAAGATAAAATAAATCCACAAAGGATGTACCTGTGAACCCTCACTTTGATAAAATAAACACTGTAGGGTTACATTTAAAATACAGAGAGCACACTGTTAACACACTGCCCACTCCTTTAGTTCACACTGGCTGCAGATCAGACCAGAGAAGGTGTCTTAGCAATGATGCGGTGCACCAATTTGGAGTGAGGAGATAAAAAATTTTCAAAAAGGGGGATGAGAGAAGGTCTGTTCAAACAAGATCAATCTTGTTTTACAGCCAGGTTTGTTAAAAAAAACTCCACAAAGCTTGTGAACAAGACCCAAGAGTCAGTAACGAACTGAGGAACGGCCAAGTACAGCTATTCATGATCAAATCTTAAAGGATTTAACCATCAGATCTCACTTTGGAAAGATGAGGCTATTTAAAAGCTTATTCGCAGGCAAAAACAGTATTAGACATATAAATCTGAAGACATCTACTTCAACCCATATCACCTGTCATTGACCTCCTCTAAAAAGTCACATAGAAACATACTTTATTTTTCAAACAACCAGAGCCATGTTTTCTCTCGATGCACACTTCACAAAGCTGAGTGAAAATATTCAATAGAGAAATATCCAAATATAAAACCATCCCGTTACCACATCTACTGTATATAAAGCATCAGATTACATTCTAAAGATCCGAACATCAGAGGAAGAAAAAAAAAAGCAAAGGAAAGGTTTAAAAGTAAAACGGTACTTCTCAAATCCCCCAGAGTGAAAGAACAATACAAGGCCTCTTTGACAAAATCATCAATTCAATTTTAATCATGTTTACGAAATGTTTGCATTGTTAAACAGCCCAAGAAGGAGAAACAATGCTTCAGCTCAGAATCTCATTCAGATTTAATCCTAATTAAATTACATTTTGGAGGTTTTTATCCAGCCGAGTGAGAAAATTCCAGCAGCACTTGAAATAAAAGATGAGAGAAAGTTGGCACTGAGCAGAAGAGCTTCTCTGAACAATGCTGTGATAAAACACTGCTGGAGTCTGGGGATGCACTGTCCAACTCGGTGGGTAATTGTGGACTAAAACAGCCACTTAAATCTACTTTACAATTTTCATCATAGCCATTTCTGCCTGGAATAATAAATAACAAGATATTTTCTGTACATTTCTCACTCTCAGCTTAAGAATTAAACCGATTCATCTTTCTTAAATATCATGGGCCATTTCCACAATTAGGACTTTTTCATCCTCAGCAGATATTTGTGCCTTAAAGGGATTCGGTATTTTTGAAGTTGGGTTGTTCGAGTTACTTGACAGTAGTCAGTGATGTGGCTGCAAGGGCTCCCAGCAGCACTAAGACAGCAAGATCAGACTACCGGTATGCAAGGCTGTCCGTAAGGGGGGGTTCAAAGATAAAGCTTACTAGGGCCCCCAAAGAGTTATCATAGAAATAGTCCATCATGAATTCGAGCAATGTTTACCCCTTTTTTAAAAACCTAAACACTTAACATTAGCTCTGACACCCTCATGTAGCTTCCCCAAGAAAGGAAAATTAACAAAAGTCAGTTTGGCTTTTGGATCGGCAATGACCAAGTGTATAGATTTACTGAACTAATTCAGGGCCCTTTTATAGGGTCTTTTAAGGGGGCCCAGCAATGTCTGTGGGCAGCCCTGCCTGTAAGGTACACTGCTTTTGGCAGGTAGAGTTATTTCACATAATTGATTTTTGTTTTATATGAAAATGAGCCACGAAAATATGTTGGGTTGAATAAAGGATTGGGCGAAAAATGTTCAGAGCACTTTATTTATTATTTTACAATGCAGCAAATGACTATGTGTTCCTCCACTTTTGCACATTGATTCCACCGTCTGAAGAATTTCTTCTTTACACTTTGCCTTGTTTTCACCAAGTGGTCTGGTTTGATTTAATGCTGTTTGTTACGGTTTGAAGCGGTAAACCCTGATCTTGTTTGTGTTTCCACTACCCTCGCTTGAGCTGATGAGAGAGGGTTGCACCAGCTACGTAAATGTTTCACGTTATAACACCAAAAGACAGTGAAGCGGTGTAAGGAAAGCCCGACTACAAAAAAAAGAGTAACAAAGGAGGACATCCAGTGCTCTATGAATCACGTCACCCTAAATGCAGTTTTTTTTTTTTTTTTTTTTTTTTCACATGGTGTGGTACGTGTTTTTGTTTTAAGCTGCTGTCGCATGGGAACTGACAAATTTTGTGACAAATAAACAGACTGTAATACTTTAAGCTCCATCTTTTAGGGTCGGTTTGGTATGTTCAGAACCCCTTCAGAGAGGTGCCAAAAACTGGGACGGCATAGGTCAGTTATTTGCGTACCTTTTCTCCTTATTTAACAGGCAAAACAGTTGTAAATGCGTGGTGTATCAACCTGAACTAAAACGGACTGCATGGTGAAAACGCAACTATAGTTAACCCCTTGCATCCATAGTAAAAGGTACGTTATCATCACTGAGTCAGAATCACTCCTTTTTTTGTTTAGTGTTAGTTTCCTCTGCCGTTGTTGTGTCTTCCTGACTCCATAGGGCGACACAGAATCACAGGTGGAAGAACATGTAGCCATTTGCTGCATCATATAACAGTACCAAACAAAGAGGCTTCCTGGAGGAAAAATAAAGTGCTCTGAAATGTTTCACTCAATGCACATTCGACCAAGCATAAGTTTATGGCTTATTTTACACAATTACACAAAATAATTGTAGCTGCTCACAGCAGTGTATCTTACTGGTCGTCTTAACTCGCTCTTCTGAAAGGTGCAGTGCTGCCGGGGGCCCTTTCAGCCACTTCACTAACTGTTGTCAGGTACCTGAATCAACCCACCTTCAAAAATACTGAAACATCCCTTTAAATGTGACATAAAGACCCCGGGGGCATCTGCCCCAGGTTTCTCTGACAGGATTTGTGGCTTGGCTCTTTCTGGCAGAGGCACCTCACAAAACAAAAAAATGTCATCACTTTTTTTTTTTTTTTTTTTACTAAACTGGAGTTTGCTGCTTTTTTTTTGTATGAATAAATCAAAATTGTTTTCCGATTAAACCATTCACCTCGGTGCTTCTGAATAAATGCAAAACTTGAACATATGTTTGTGAGCTTGCAAAACAGTAAGAAGTGAAATAAGTGATTAAACATGAAACTCGTTATTATCTGAAGACATCTGTAACAATGTAAACATCAGTTTCAGGAACATTCATCTTCTTATATACATCTCTACCATCAAATACCCCACTGAAAATAGAAATTCATCTGATTTTTAAATTAGGTCTACTTAAGGAATTGCTTGTTTTTGTGTCTACAGCAACTATCTTTGAATAATATAAAAGATACACAGCATAAAACCACGTTCTCTGCAGTGACCTCCATGAAGGTTTCTTTGATAAACATGCCCTTCAGGAAAACCTCAGAGTTATATGGTGGGACCACAGCTTAGTTTGGTTCATTCCTCTCATAAATAGAAACATGAAGTCACATCATTAAACTAATTTATATTTCACAAACCATCAACAATAATAATGCCCAACAGAAGCACACAGACCTCTTAATAATATAACAGACTTCCTCCTACACCATGACGCCAAATAAAAGCGAATACAAGCTCCTCGCTTACTCCTAATCAATATAATATACATTCAATCTCTGCACTACATAACTTATCACTTATAAATCTGTCATTTATCTTCATTGACTGAGAAAACAACCATTTACCAAAGCACACGTGGGCTTTATCAGTTAAAAAAGCAAATCAGCAGCTTAAGACAAACATACAAAAATACTGACAATGATTTTTTCCCCAATCCAAATCAACCCCACAGGAAATGACTCTCAAACATTGTAAAAGGCTCTACACCAGGAAGTTTGGAGTCTAAACGCATTAATATTTAAACAGAAAAGACTACAGTGTCTGCACATTAAGTGACTCAGTTGATATTTCATCATTAAAAAATGAGCCTTTCTCAAATAAAATATGAGTGGTAAAATTTCCATTTCAATAAAAAATCTCTCAAGTTTACTGATTTTTGCAAATACACATTATCTCCCATTTTTTGACACAAATTATATTCTATCCATCCTCTCTATTGGTATTCCTGACAAAGTAATAAGTAATGAGAGGTGATTCAGTGTTTGGATCTATTTAACACTTGAGGTGTTCATTGTGTTCTGACAATGCAAACTTCTCCAGCGCAGCTTGACTTTCTGCATAACTCAGCAGTGTTTACACAGTAAACAGTTTTGGGGGAAAGGCTGCTCTATTATGCAGGACAGTCAGATTGATAAAGCACTGATCTTAAAGTTTTTTGTTGATGTTTTTGTTTTTTCTAGGGGTGTAGGATATTGGATATATTCCACATCCCAAAAGCCAATATTTCTGAACTCATGGTCTTTACTTTATAAAGATTGTCCTGTTGCTTTCAATGTGACAGTATTTGTGTAAGGAACTGTTGAAAAACAAGAAAAACAACATTTAACTCTGGAAAAAAGAGAACTCCTGATTCCTAAATGTACCCATGAAGTGATAAGTTGAAGCATATTGGTACACTTGTGTAATTTGCTGATATTACAGTAAATAATGATATTTCGATATGTATGGTTGAAATATCGTTTGTAAATATAAGCAAAAATTTCAATATCTGTTGATATGGATATGATAATATTATATAAATCCCATAAATTTTCTCCAAAGTGTTGGATGATTAGCCAAAATGCCACCACAGTCTAAAGTAGACTCATCATGTGCTGCCTCAGTGATGGCATATTCTTACCTAGATAACAGAAGTTTTATATTTTTCTGTTTAAAGCATCAATATGTAGGACTTCAGCTTGGAGAATCTCTGCACCAGACAAAGATCTCTTAGTGTAACAGCACTGATGTGAAACAAGCATACTGATGTGACCCCTGCCCCTAACAATGAGCATAAGGTGATGGAGGTTGGTGATAACCTGGCACAGCAGATGGACCGTTCAATATATCTTTACTAGTCCATCTGGCAACAGCTCATAGAAAGTGTTTGAGAAAAGGCAGAACCTTTTGAAAGTATATCCAGCAGGTGAGTGGACGAACAATCACATTCATTATGGGCCAACCAGATAATGATTTCTGTGGTGTAAAATACAAAACATAAGCCACTTTGTAGAACAAAATCTTAACAAAACATGCCAAAAGTGGAGCAAAAATATACTTTATATTAAAAAAATGCTTTCAGTGTTGTTAATTGTTTTTTATTTCATCAAGAAATGCGGTCCAGATCTGATAAAACTGTTGCTGAAGCTGTTAGCATCTATGCTAATCTCTGTATGATCAGTCACTTCCTGCTATCGTTCTGCTTGTAGCTCCCACCTCCTCCTGCTCTAAAGGATGTTAATTTGGCCATGCTTGTTTCAGGCCAAGCACAGTCGTTGTAGACTGGAGCTTGGCAAGATGGATCTGCCTGATTATAGACATTGGATCTGACAGATCCAGCTGCTGCGCGAGGTTGGGGTGTTGAATCTGGCAAAGACATAGTGAGAAGCTAAAAACTCAAGTTGACTGACAAGACAGTAATATTACCAGATTTTCAGCATCAGACCTGGGAAATGGAGAGTTTTTACGGCCTAAATAAACAACCTTGCAGCCTTTTTCAAAAACAGATTTAGTCTAAATACATCTATGCTCTCACTGTACAGGGGGGTGAATCTTTTAATATCAAGGTAAGATATCCTTTATTAGTCCCACAGGGGGAAATTCCAAATATTCCAAATAATATCACGCCTGTTTTTATTTTATCGCAGGTTTCCAGTTCTGGAAATGGGGACATGATCAACATGGCTGCATGTCCATGCGGAGTGGCTATTGGTCAGACAGGCCTTCAGTCCTGCCTGCACAGCCTATCTTACTGTGAGTAAGTTGATCTAAAGTTTGTTTGAGATGACATGTGCAGTATGGCGGAGTCCATTAGGGGGAAACCACAATGGCTTCATCCAATTCTTTTACAGTCTATGGTCAAACCTTAAAATGAAGCACATGTAAAATATAAATATTACATTGTCCGATCCCAACTCTGCCCTGATAGCTGTTTATCATCATATAATTACTTACGTCCATAAGTTTACTTGTTTGAAAAGTTAGGTGGCAGAAAAGGGATAGAACAGCAGGAGTAGAAGTAACAAAATATTCAAATTGCAGTTACTGAAATTTAATATTAGTGATCCAAAAACCAAAAGCGTCTGCTCCAAACCAACATATAACAGCGTTTTCATGTTGGCTGTACTAACCTGAGGGTTTCCGTTTTGTTATCTTATCAGTAAGTTCAGTGTGTGCTTCATTTAGCAAAAAAAAGGCAAAATGTCAATACTACAAGTAAGACCATCCAATTCCCTTAAATATAACTTGGCTCCAATATATAAATTATTCAGTCAGTCATCATGATTTTCATAGTCCCAATTTTAGACGCCATGTCAGAGCCTTCCTGTTTATTTTGGCAGGTGACAGAAATTCATCTACATTGATATTCAGTTTGTTGAAGAAACTACATGACATTGCACCCGGGAACCCAGGCTTGTTCAAAACAGTGTTATATTTAACACTGTTGAGTTGGCAACAGCCCGTGATGACGCACGTCTGGCTCTGAGGCATAGTTTCAGGATTAGGAGGCTTTAGGGTCTTTGGTTATCCTGGTTTATGTTATATTCAATTCCCAAGGTAAAAAAAAAAATGCCCTTGTATCTTTTTTTGTCATAACAGCAGATGGGTAAAACCAGATTAAAGTATTTTTGAACACAAGGATTATAAATCCAATTCTTTAAAGTGCATTTAAAAAAAAAAATAAGGCAGCCAGCAGCATTTTTAGGGTAAGAAATCAGATCATCTTCCTGGCGAGCACAAGTCTTTCCATGCCAAGTATTGGCTGCTTTACAAAGGGAAATATCCATAACTGAGATTACCACAGATTAAAATGAGCCATGGCTTTGTGTGATCTTTAGAGCCAAAATGTGAGGCAGTGGTATAAATAGAGAATCCTATAAAAATATCTATTTTCCCTCTGTTGCCACATTCTTTCCGAAGGTGATTTTTATGTATGTGTCGTGGAAAATTTGGGAGTCCCCATACAACCAGAAAAAAAAGAGATAAACACAAAGCAAGAGGTCCTGAAATCATAGTTTTAAATGCCTTTCAAAAGCTAGCTTTCTCTGTGTGGCTCAATGAGTTTTGTTGAATACAGAACCCTATTTACACATTCACAAAATTCTTGAAAATGTCCCTTATTTTTCTGGGTAAGCTTCATTTGTGGAATAACAGAAACCTTTTTTCAACCTTTAATTTGCCACTTTTTCCCTTTCCACATTGCCAATGACTAAAATCCCATTTATTGTTCCAGAACAACATTGAAAATTATCTAAATTTACCCTGGTGAGCTGCATGTGTGAATCCAAGCCGCAAGGTTTTCACCCAAATCCAAATCTATTGAACATGTCTTGAGTTTGTAAGCAAAAATGTGGAAAATTGCCAAGTTTCACAAAGCTAACAAACCTTTAAAAAAAATCAGAACCAATCTTGAAAATGTCAGCAAATTCCATTTCTAACTGTTTTGGCTATCCTGATAACAAATAAACTAAGTAAACATGATCTTTTCTTGAAGGTAATTACTCTGTTGGACAGGTGCTGATATGGTGGAGTGGCAGGAACTGCTGTGTAACATCTGTTTTGTGATTTGTGTCCTATGATGCATGTCTCCCTCTTTCTGTCGGCAAACAACTTTATACACAGATACAAATAAGGTAACCTGAACTACACTTTTACCATATGTTATATACCATAAACCATTTGCCATATATATATATCTCATCTTGTGCAGGTGGCATGAGTACCTACTCATGGGTTCAAATTTGACTTGGGGCCCATTTCTTGTATGTTTTCTCCTGCTCTCTACTCCCCTTAAAAAATCTTTCCCCTGTCCTACTTTCAACAATGGCCGAACAGCCCCAAAAATATCTTTACAAGAACCTCTGCTGGTCCCCTTTGTATATAACCCTCCACCACCTCTCCATTGACTGACATGCAAACTACAGGAATATTTATTGATGTGAGGGTAAGTGTGAAGAAGTCAAGTGATGTTCCGGTTGGTTGTACAGACGAACTATAGGCACCCTTCATGCTTTCAGGCACAAATTTGAGGCATCTTTATAAATGTTTGTTTTATTTGCATTTATCTATGAATGTACAGCACTTTGGCTACCCCTGTGGTTCTTTTAAATGTGCTATAGAAATAAAGTTGATTGATTGATTGATTGATTGATTGAATTCCAGACTTTCTTTTTTACTTTGTGGTAACCTATCAAGGAAATGTCCTGACTAGCTTGTCCACAGTTGTACCTTACAACTAGAGGTTTGCCTCTCAAGCAATGACGGAGTGGAGGACTAGAGTAATTTTCATTTTCAACATTTTCAATGTTGCTGAGCAAGTTATCAGAAACTGCCAATGTTGCACTGTTAACAAATCATTTAAAACACCCTGAATCCACATTCAGATTCAGATCACCAAACTCTTATCATTTCTTTCTGGTGCCATGAACAACATTTCCTGGAAATGTCATCAAGTTTCATTGAGGACTACTGTAGATATTAGCAAAAAAAGTGGCAAACTGCCCTATCTCACAATTTTTTAAAACATCATTAAAAATTCCTTGATCTATATCTGGATCTGGATCACCACCAAAACATTAGCCTATTCTAAAAATATAATAAAATTCTGTTCATAACTTTTTCAGTTATCATGCTGCAAATACATAACCTCCTTGGTGGAGGTAATAAAGTATGAATGAAAACCGAGCTTTTTAGTCCACACATGAAGCTCACAGAGAATAAGACAGTGGTTCATAAAAAAGAGCTGATCCTGCCTCTTTTTGCAGAGGTGGCACTGAGCTGTGGAGTTTCACCCGAAGGGATGATAACACACAGCTCAAGTGCTGAAGCAAGCTCCCTGTTTGTCTCTCAGCATGTTTTAAACTCAGTCAGTGACAGCAGTAGATAAAACCGGCTCTTCCTTGCGAACATCTCAACAATAGCACAGGTCAGGGGCTCAGATTGTTCAGACTTGATGAGGAGATGTGGAGCTAAAGACGCACAGTTAGCACTTTGAGGTGGGAACCAATTTAGTCAACATTTCAACCGAGTTCCTATTTAATGCTTTTCTCTGGGTACAGTTTCAGACGTATGATATAGTAAAGGATGACTAAACAGCAGCGTCACTGAGAGTACTAAACCAAAGTAGAATTAGGCGTTGTCCTTTAAGACTTTGAGACAAACTTTACCTGGCTCATTTCATCATTTACAGGCACAGCAAATAAATAAACAACATATAACAGACAACAGTTATCTTATAAGATACCTCAACTAAACCCTGACTTACTATACTGTGAAAAGCAGTGAGTAGCCTACCACAAACACTGGTACCTTTCAACAACCAAGAGCATCTCACAGAATTACACTAAAAAAAGGATTTCTTTGCTTATAAATGAGATAAAAGTGATTTTACCAGCCCAAATAAATAATTGGAAATTATAAAGTATGTAATGATTCCTTCCCTTAACTTTAAGATTTAGCAAAAAATATTTGACCTTATCTACCCAGCATTTTCCACCTAAAATGGTCCATAAAGATTACAGAAAGATGAAAATTATCTTAAACCTTGTTTGTGAAAAAAACCCCTTACATGTGCACCTTGTATATGTATGGATAATATTGCTTTAACATTGGAAAAATGTGGAATATTTATATAGAAAATATCCAAAAACAATAAAAACAGTTTCACATTTAAATTTTTCCTTTTTTAAAAAAAGACCACAGATTTTTTTTTCACAAGCTAGTGAGCTAAACCCTCCCTAACCCCTTTGGCACAATAATAATATTTATATCAATATGGTAATACTGTTGAATTACAAGACATTTGAATAAGAATGGTCACCCACACATTCAGCGTAGTAACACAGTCTCTGTAGTCTTAACACATCATTACTGCATGATTTCATAACAGAGTTCAAAAACATATTTTTTTCCTTTTTAGATATGTAAAGAAAACAACTCTCACCTGAAACGAAACTGAACGGTCTTTGCATGCCCTTAGTATTTACAGGATCACTTTGTCTGAGTTTGTTCTTGCTGGCTACAGAAGAGCAGAAATACAACACTCATGAGGAGAAATCAGACCATGGACTGCATCTGCATCAGTCAGATGTCACAACTGACGAATGCTTATGCTGTAGTAAATATGGAGACTGGTATAATGAACAGGCAACATTTTGAAGCACTGATTGTTGTTGTTGCAGCGTAGCCCAATTATCCTTGATAAGGTCAGATGTACCAGTTCTTGTTGTTGCTGACAACATTCCTCGCAAAAACATGTTTAAAGATGCTTGTGTTGTGCATCGCCCTCTGACTCTTGTCTCTCTTTTCTTTGTTGAGTGTTTTCCTCTGGGAAGGGAGCTGAAAAAGCCAAGGCCTGTTTCTCAAAAGCATCTCAGTAAATGCACCCATCAGCACATTTTAGTGTATTTCGAAGAAGTGCCTGCAACTTCTGCTCTGTCCTGGCACATGCAAGAAGCAATAGGGAATGATAAAATCTGCAGATCAATCCTATCAATCCCATTTATTGATCACCATAAATACTCTCCCAAGTGAACATTTTGTCCTCAAAATTGATGTCAGAAGCAGGAAAAATGGGCAAGTGTAAGGATTTGATCGAGACAAGGGCCAAATTGTGATGGCTAAACGACTGCGTCAGAGCATCTCAGTTTCTATCAAAAGTGGTCCAAAGAAGGAACAGTGGTGGACCGATGACAAGGCTCACTGATGCATATGAGGAATGAAGGCTGGCCCATGTGATCCAAACAGATGAGCTACTGTTGCTCAGATTGCTGAAGGACTTAATGCTGGGTCTGATAGAAAGGTGTCAGGATAAACAGTGCATCACAGTTTGTTGAGTATGGGGCTGCTGAGCTGCAGATCAGTCAGGGTGGCAGGTAGTCATGATGTGATCGGTGCATTTCAGCATGCCTCTGGTGTTTCCACTCTGGTTTAAATAAGCCACGGACATTACATGCTGCAATCAATTCTAACCAAGCTTCTTCAATGACCCAAGTCACTTTTTAACATCTCATTTACGACCTTAAGATATTTAAAAGATATTTTAAGGCTTTTAGGACTGCTGGAGCCCTGACAATGCCATTTAGGATCAGCCAATTAAGATGCACTAACTCCTTTTATTAAATTTGACATCAATGCTTGTATCACAAAACCATTCTTTCCACATAAAGAAATGATGTCTCCCACAACCCTCCAAACATTTTCCTCAATCCATTTAGTCTGACATTTAGAATAAGTCTCAGAAGGCCAGACCTTATTTTAAAGAAACAGATTGACATTTTGACTCTGCCTCAGAGAAGGATCGATACTACTCTCATATCTGTCCTTTCAGTGTGAACTCCTTTTGTTGGTCTGCCCCTCTTCGTCTGAAAATAGGTAACAAATTTGTAAAGGTCTGTGCACTAATGAAACCGAGGCAGAGGATGATGAGAAGAGGGAGCCTCCCCCAGCATGAGTCAAACTGTCAACCTGCATTAAGTTTTTGTGATTCCTGTTAATCTTATTCAAAGCATTGTCTTTATGAAAGCGACAGACACCTGTGTCCTGCTGCCTCTCTGAATAAAGCAAATGTCAGGACTGGGATCCAGCTAAGCCTGGCATACTTCTGTGTTAAATGTCACATACTAAAAATAAGCTGGGAGGTTAAATTTCAGCCAAAACCCTACATGAACTAAGATGCTTTTGGTTAAACAAGGCCCAGGCTTTTTTTTTGTCTTTCCTCCTCCCCATTCTCAGGTCTCAGACTGAGCGGTAACACAGGTTTGGTCCCAACTGCTTCAAGAATCATATAAAAAAATATACATTCAGACTTCTGAAGAAACAACAACAAGTAGAAAAGAATCCTGGCATGTAAAAGAAAGCTGCAAGAGAAGCTGACGGGAAAAGCCATGAAAAAGTTAACCAATAAAAACACAGGTGAAGTTCTTGGAAGTCACATACAGCCTGGTATGTTAACACAATGCACTTCTGTTTGAAGCATGTTGAAAAAGAAAAATCCAGAGCCTTGGATATATATATACAGTTTGTCTGTGTGTGCTCACACTTCGGTGTGTTTGTGTGTTAAATATATATGTGCCCTTGTTAGCCTCTGTTTAGTCCTTACAGGCTTTAGGAGTCATAGTTCAATACTCTTCACTGTCATAGCGCCTTAACTAAGAATTACCAAAAACCCACACACATACAAACACATTCACACACATTCACAATCTCTAATTAGTTGATAGCCATGTTACTTTAAGGCCACTACCCACACCTAAACTATACATAGCTATGGACCCTCCAGAATGCTCTCTGGTTTCACAAACACAGAAACACAGCAGCTCTAGTGGTCATTTTTGCAGTCCTGCATGATCCCGTTTCAGAAACAGCACTAAGAAAACACAACGCGCACAAGCTCCTCACGCCTGCTGTCACTGCAGACACGTAAACACTATCACAGCAGACTGTTGCAGCTCGGCGTCTTAACTAACCAGCCCTCCATGACTCCTCAACTTCAGGTTTTCACTCCACTCAGGGAGTCCTCCTATCACTCTGTTGA